>CM021735.1:16067562-16404762 GCA_011075105.1 Heteronetta atricapilla
TTATTTTATTTTATTTTATTTTATTTTATTTTATTTTATTTTATTTTTAGCTTTATATCATCTCCAGAATATCCCTGGTAAAGATCTATATGCCACACAGGTGAAAATTAAGTATCAGGGGAGTAGTACAGTTGTGCTACATTCATACTATGGCTTCTAGTTAAATGGCACACTTTCTGTGTCCAGTCACAGTCTCAAAAGTAGAGCAGCCTAGAGAAAGAAAGGAGAGGCCATTCAGAATACAAACATACAGGAATGACAGACCAGTCCGTGGAAATATCTGTATGCTAGAGCTGGCAAAAAAGTATAGAGGAGGAACAGCCAAAAAAAACCAACCAGAATGCATCAAATAACATAGTCACAAAAGTAGATAAATTATGGTATAATCCTGTTCCTTCAAAGACTGACAGAGATGCATAAGCTTACAGCAAATACATACAAATCCATCCACCTGTGTGACTTAGGCTGGGAAGATATATTTGCATGTCAAAAAGTCGGAAGAAAAACTTTGCTATAGATAGCGTGTAACTCTAGTAAAGTATATTAAAATAGATGGGTTATTAACCAATGTTTTGCCCTAGACAGTGGCAATGCTGGAGCCTTCTGGGCAATGAGACACAGGGTGTGTCTGTTCACTGCTGCAGCTGTATCACATGTATAGTATATGATGTATAAGGGATGCAGGGTACAGCGTGATCAGAACTTGTGCTTTGCTTTTGCAGAACTTAACGAATGAATAACACCTTGAAAGTATTTGTCTGACTGAAGCCTTGGGAGCAGTCAATCAGAAATAAGAAAGGATGCAATCTTGCAGAAGACAGATCCTGAGGTATAAATGCTTCACTCCGGCTAAGTTACAGTGACACCTTCCTAGTCAGCTCCCAGCCCCAGGACTGCGTGCCTTACGCTGTGTGAGTCCAGCAAAACAGTGAAAACTCAACTCACAAATCACGAGGCGGTTGCCTGGAAATATGTAGGAATAAGATTTAAACACCATTGTAATTATTATAAATCAGAGCAAAATTCTTTGTACATTCATTGGATCTTTTGTTCTGACAAGGAGAAAAATGAAACTTCTTCCTGTACATTTACTTTATTAAGTGATTTACTTGAGTAAGTGCCTAAAGCAAGATGTGTTTTCAGGACACAGATAAAATTATCCGGTAACATGGTCCAGTTGAAATGTTAGCAAAAAGAACTATGAAATGGTACGCCAGCAGAAGCACAGATGTAAAGAAAACAAAGCAATTACTTTAATTCATTATTTATCATAATACACATAAAGCATGCTGAGGAAATTTGTTAGGACTGTATTCATTTTGTTGGGGGACTAATCCCTTATGCTTTAAATACATTTTTAAAAGTATCGTGCTCTCAGCATATACACAGACACACACACAGATGCATACGTGTATATCCACTACTACATCCACAGAATTACAGTTCTATGTTTCTCATTGCCTTGTAAAACAAAAATGGTCAAAAGTGAAATATAACAGAAAAATTACATCAGCCTCAAATTTCCAGGATGCAGGAAGGAGGGAAACTGCAAGCTGAATGTAATGCACGTCTGAAACAGAAGGCCTTTGGAAGGCATGCTAACTGATGTCAGCAGAGATCTTCACCAGGGGCGGCAAAGAGAACGAAAGCAGAGACTCGCACAGGGGCATTATGGTGGGTACAACAAACAAGCTTTCAAAGAGGACAGTCTGTCCCTTGCACAATTTGCCTCCTAGGTGCTGGGCAGTCTGTGAGCTCTGCCTGTGTGACAACATCCTGAAGAATACAGGTATCATGTGAAACCTGGCTTGTACCAGATTGCATTGGCATGGCCCTAAAAAGGCTTTCAACAATGCTGTCATTACAAGGGTTGACTCCTAGCCCCAAAATAAGGCACACAAAGATCCTCAGCAACTGATGCTCTTCATAAGGGACAAGGAAATAACCTGTAGCCTATTTGTAGAAAGACATTCCAAGGTGCTAAAATATAAGGTATGCTCTGGGAAGACAAACACAAAGGCACAGAAGTCACATTATTCAGAAATTCAAGAGCATCATAGGTGAAAAGTAAGCGATTGGAGGTACTGACTTAGGAAATGATTCACTCATCCTGAGAAAATCCACAAGACAGACAAGTCCTTCATTGCACTGTCTCCATGGAGTCATCTCACATCCGCTCTGCCCCCGTTATCTCATCTCATTCGAGCATGATCTAGAAAGTTAACGTGGCTTGTTTTAATGCAGGCTAACCACCATACTGAGTCATCGGTTTATTCCAAAATATGACTGATAATTGTATGTCAGTGTTCAAATTAGTCACTGATTGCCTGGCTCTGTTGGGCACATCATCAATGTACCCTCAGTTCCCCAGATTTTTGTCTTTGGCACTTTGCACCAATGTTCATTTATTTTATTCATGCAATTATTTGGGGAAAATTATGGGTGTTTATTCCTCTCTCACATAGGAGCATGATAAAGTGGACATTATTAATGCTTTTGAGAAATTCTCAATTAATTTTATTTGAGATCAGTATGTTCTCTCCTTTCACTAATTCTCTTTTTTCACAGCTTGTATTTTTAGTTCCAGTTGTCTCCTACAGCTAACAAACATGTTACTTCTCTGCAGGCATCATGATTTTATTATTTTTCTTTGTTTAAAGATTAATTACATCATCAGTCTTTAAAAAAAAATAAAATCTGAGATCCTGTTTCTAAATGAAATGTTGTACTTCTTGCAACCGTTCTTCCTTTTTCCTATCTTTGCACAATATAAGATAAGCAACAGGAATGTATCCTCAGGGCTTGCAGCTCCCTGGCAAGCCAGATTTTTTCAGCTTTCATACTCAGTGCAAAAGCTATAGGCTTGTCAATAATGCTGTTTAACAGCCTGTGATCCTCTTCATCTGTTGCTGTGCAGCCACACATCTACCAATAACATTTATGGCACCTGGCAACAATGGCAACTCATTCCTTCTCCATTTAAGCTTCTTTGGCGTCACCACCAAGGCACTCCATTCCAGCTGCAGTGCTGCACCATCTGCTGTTTGCAAAGCATCTCATTTTAGTGCTTATTTGTAGTTTCTGATTATTGGTTTTATCAGTGTTTCGAGAACAATGACAACCTTCGTGTTCTGGAAGATTTTGTCCCAGTTGTTTTCATGGGACCACTTCTACTTTCACAGGTTTTGTAAAAATACAGCAAATGTTGCAGCCATTGCTATTCATACGCCACTCTTCTAGCACCTTTTACTGCTCCTTTAGGTCATTTGTGGTGTTAATGCTACCTAGATTTTATTTTCACAGAATCACAGAATCACAGAATAGTCTAGGTTGGAAGAGACCTCAAAGATCACCAAGTCCAACCTCTGACCTAACACTAACAAGTCCTCCACTAAACCATATCGCTAAGCTCTACATCTAAACGTCTTTTAAAGACCTCCAGGGATGGTGACTCAACCACTTCCCTGGGCAGCCCATTCCAGTGCCTAACAACCCTTTCACTAAGGATGTTATTCCTAATATCCAACCTAAACCACCCCTGCCACAATTTTAGTCCATTCCCCCTCGTCCTGTCACCAGGCACGTGGGAGAACAGACCAACCCCCACCTCGCTACAGCCTCCTTTGAGGTACCTGTAGGGAGCGATAAGGTCACCCCTGAGCCTCCTCTTCTCCAGGCTGAACAAGCCCAGCTCCCTCAGCCGCTCCTCATAAGACTTGTTCTCCAGGCCCCTCACCAGCTTCGTTGCCCTTCTCTGGACTCGCTCAAGCACCTCCATGTCCTTCTTGTAGTGAGGGACCCCAAGCTGATCACAGAACTCGAGGTGCGGCCTCACCAGAGCTGAGTACAGGGGACAATCACTTCCCTGGACCTGCTGGCCACGCTTTTTCTTACACAAGCCAGGATGCTGTTGGCCTTCTTGGCCACCTGAGCACCCTGCTGGTTCATATTCAGCCGACTGTCAACCATCACTCCCAGGTCCTTCTCTGCCTGGCAGCTCTCCAACCACTCATCTCCCAGCCTGTAGCACTGCTTGGGGTTGTTGTGCCCCAGGTGCAGGATCCGGCACTTGGCCTTGTTGAACTTCATGCAGTTGGCCTCGGCCCATCCAGATCCTCCTGCAGAGCCTTCCTACCCTCGAGCAGATCGACACACGCACCTAGCTTGGTGTCATCTGCGAACTTACTGAGGGTGCACTCGATCCCCTCATCCAGATCATCGATAAAGATATTAAAGAGAACTGGCCCCAGCACCGAGCCCTGGGGGACTCCACTAGTGACCGGCCTCCAACTGGATTTGACTCCATTCACCACGACTCTCTGGGCCCGGCCATCCAGCCAGCTCTTAACCCAATGTACACCAGTCCAAGCCAGGAGCAGCCAGTTTCCTGAGGAGAATGCTGTGGGGAACCGTGTCAAAGCCTTGCTGAAGTCAAGGTAGACCACATCCACAGCCTTTCCCTCATCCACTAAGGGTGTCACTTTGTCATAGAAGGAGATCAGGTTTGTCAAGCAGGACCTGCCCTTCATAAACCCATGCTGACTGGGCCTGATTGCCTGCTTGCCCTGCAAGTGCCGCATGATGACACTCAAGACAATCTGCTTCATGAACTTCCCTGGCACTGAGGTCAAACTAACAGGCCTATAGTTCCCTGGGTCTACCTTCTGGCCCTTCTTGTAGATGGGCGTCACGTTTGCCAGCCGCCAGTTCACTGGGACCTCCCCTGATAGCCAGGACTGCCAATAAATGATGGAAAGCAGCTTGGCCAGCTCTTCCGCCAGTTCTCTCAATAACCTTGGGTGGATCCCATCCAGCCCCATCGACTTGCGTACATCGAAATGCTGCAGTAGGTCGCCAACCATTTCCTCGTGGATTGTGGGGGCCACAATCTGCTCTTCATGCCCTTCCACCAGCTCAGGGTACTGGGTGTCCAGAGAACAAGTGGTTTTGCTGCTATAGACTGAGGCAAAGAAGGCATTAAGCACCTCAGCTTTTTCCTCGCATTATAGCACAGTAGCTTTCTTGCCCGCTCTGTTTATAATACTTAAAAACAGTTGCAAAACAAAGTACTTGCTGTAATTTTGGTAGTTTGGCCTTTGCCTTTGCTCCCAGTTCTGAGGTTTAAATAACATCGGGTTCGTGCCTTTATCAAAAGTAGAATGTTTTCTTGTATTAAAATATGCAGAAGTATTCATTTTTTAAAAATCAAGGTGCTTATAAAAACTTTCTCATGCAGATGACCCAATCCCAATTTTGTTATTTTAGTAGGTTTGTTTTTATTAAAGAAACAATAAAATTTTAGATTCAAAATCTGCAAAATATAGTACAGTCCATTGCCTTAAATTTTAAAATACCTTGTATTTAAAAGGAAACTATTTATGAATATTTTTGTGTGCATAAGTTTGTGTTAAAGCTATTTAGTCACAACAACCCCAATAGATTACAGATAATGTGCATTTACAGAGGGATATATGGTAATACATTTTTTTTCAAATGATATTCCATATAGATTATCAACTTTGACCTTTGTATTTCAATAGGAATTTAAGTAAGCATCTTGCCAGAAGTACAGTGGGAAAAAGCCTTGCAAATATCAGCTGAATACACATTTGACACAGCATGCTGTTTTGAATTCTTTCGTCTTATCTCAGAAAGTACATCTCAGAATATTTATGAGACTGTTGCCAGCTCTTGTGATTATTTGTTGCTGTTTTTGCAAGGGGGTTGGAGCCGGTGAGGCCAGAACTGATGCGTGCTACCAAATGCCACTTCTTATTGCAATCTTGATCTGATGTTTCCCATGCTTGGGGGTGAGCAGCAACTGGAGCACTGAAGGAAAGAGGGTGAGCTGGGACATGTGGAGAGCAGCACCAGGAGGGCCTCTCCCAGATCTTGATGGGTCTGTGAAGAGGCTACCAGGAACCACAACCTTCTCCTTTCCCTGAGCCCTTCCAGTTTCCTCAAACTTAACTGAGATCTTGAGTCACCAGTGATCATTTCTCACCAGAAAAAGAAAACTGTGTAAGAAATAGAGAGAATTGGTTTCTACGCAGTTCTTGTTCTGTTGACTTCAACAACAACCTGGAAAAGCAGGTGACATGGGGAAATAGTGTGCTAAAGTATAAAAATATAACTGTGAAAAAAAAAATGATCCTGCAGTGATTAACAAACTCAAGGACAGCAAGATGAAGGGAGCACCTGTTATTTCTTCATGAAATAGTTTTCTTTGTTCCGAATCATTCAATTTTTTTTTCTTGTGTTCTTTAACAAAGACCATATGCAAGTTAAATATCAGTGTATTAATGTCTTCTTACTTGCACTAGCGATTTGGAAGATACACAGTCAGCTGAGAAAACTGGACAGTCCTAGGTTTAGCACATGGATTAGAGAATCCTTAATTTATGAATTTTTAAAGTAGTATCTTTCCAAATGAAGGACTCATATGTTTTTGTAGCCTCGGGGAAACAGCCAGCTGTGAATGGCTGACCTTTATTGTGGGATTTCTGTTTTCTGCTATGTAAGACACAAACTTATTCACCATAGCAACCACCAAAAATGTGGCATGAAACAGGAAAAAAAAAAAAAAAATGTAATACCCATCCTTGAAGGAATACTAATTCAAACAAACTTCAGTTCCATAATGGAAAAATGTACAAAATACCATAATTCAGAATGACATGCAATATAAAAACAGGAAATATTGGAGCTGTTCCTCTTACATGGTTATAAATCATGACAAATCTGTTAAAATCTGTGAAAGGAAAGTACAATACCTGATACCAGCTTAAATTCTGGTCTGTCTTCTGTGAAGTAAATAAATGCATAGTGCTTTATGATGTTAGATACACAAACCACAGCTTGAATTACTTTCATAAGTCTTAAGATATGTTTAGAACAGGAAATAGAAAATCAGAATGTAGGAATGACTCAATTTCGTATCTGATTTTATCAGTGTTTACATTTTTCTTTATCTTGAAACTGCAATGACATTAAACTAAGCTTTGACTATACACTAAACTAGTAAAACTAAATAATGATGCTCAGTTATAATGTACTATGTGGAGACATTGGAAATCTGGTAGAGAAAGACTACATGTATTACAGAAGACAAATTTCTTTGCTAAGACTTAATCAATTATACCTGATGGTTTTGATGATGTTGTACTATGTAAGTCTGTATTTCTCCTGACATTATAAATATTTAAGATATGTGGCTAGATGGGAATTGACGTAGCTTCATTAAACCTACAAGATTGAAGGCTGGATTGCTTCTATGATTAGGCAAAGGCATGCACAAACTACTGGCTAGTGAGTCATCTATGAAATTGTTGTTGCCAAGCAGCTAACTTCGTGTGTATTTTGTCATAGTTACATGCTTATCATTTTGAGAAAGGCTTGAGGAATAAATGGCTGTGACAACTTTGGGAGATTTATTGAATGCCTAGAATATGCAAAGTTCTAAGTGGATAGCTGATACCCGATCTATAATGTTTTCCTAACACATCTGTTATCTTTGGGGTTATTGGTAGCAAATGCAATTTATAGCGTCAAAGAGGGAAAAACCTGGCCAGCATAACACACATTTTCTTCCAAGGGATGAGAAAATTTCACCTTCATAAACAACCAAAGCACTACTATGCATTATATTCCCTATATTTTGTTAAAAAAAGAAGCAAATAAACCAATTTTTTCTTCAAATTAGTTGTCTCCTTTTTTTTGTATTATATATATGATAAAAGTCTTCTAATTCTCATAGTGCATTTGGTTCTTTCTTCTTCTATGTGCTTTATTTCATACAAGCACATTTTATGTTTCATATTCCTTTAAACTAGCTTCAGGATTCACTTCCCTTCAGTCATCTGCTTTTCTGAACCAGCCTTTTTTGTTTCCCTGCTTCTAGCTTCACTCTTTTGTCCATGTGACTTTCTCTTTCATGCGGTCTCTTTCAAGTACTTTTTCTCTGCAATTCGTTCTCACTGCTTCTCTCTTCCTGTGTCTCAAGCCAGTCGTCTCACCAACCCTGTCAAAAAACGTCCCTACTGCTCTAGTTGTTATCTTTCTAATTTTCCTTATGTGAATTCCTGTCTATCTTAACTTCAACCCATTTCATTTCTTAATTTATTTAGTTCCTTCTCTTCCAGGTACCTGCTTCATGACTGTTGGCCCAATTTCACAGCAGTTGGTAGAATGTCCATTCCTTGATTCTCTTGTCCCAGCTCTCACATATACATGTTGTGTCTGCTTATAACACAGTTTCAAGGGGGAGAAGAGCAACTGTAGCAAGGTAATGAGATCTGTAATAAGATTTAGAGCATACCTAACCTGATGTTGCAAAGTGCTGAAGCTAACAGGAATGGTCAACAATTAATGCCATGGAACAGCCAATTGAATTTGGCTCTAGGATGTCTTTTCTCTACACATATCACCCCTACACAAAAGGGACATGTTTCTCTCAACATCCGTATTAAAACCTTATCTAGATCAGTAACTGGCAAGGGAATGCTAAGTGGAAAGTGTTGGTCCATCAACTTACTCTTATTAACTTTGCTTACTATCTTAGCTGCAGCTAACTGAGAATTTTATAGAGTGGGTGGCTGCAGTAGGGAAAAAGGCACAAATATAGTCTGGAAGAAATGTTCTCAGAGCCACGTACCAAAAATCTTCACACAGCTTACACCTACAAAACAACCACCCTTAAGAGCAGTGAGAAGGAAAAACAGAAGCACTCAGAATGAGCTATAAGCCTGCCAGAGATCTCAGGAGACCTACACTATCAGCTCAGCAGCCCACGCTATATCACTTCTTACTACAATAGGGAAATGCAGTCACCAAGCAGTCTCTGTCTTCATGACAAAGCCCCAGAATAGAAACACCATTTGAATGCCTGCAAATTGCGTTAAGGACAAGCACTACAGAAAGTCAAAAAGAAGTGATTTGCCCAACCAGCCTGAGAAATTCTGTTAAAGAAAAATGCATTATTTGTGACAGACCACAAAAAGATTTAATGTCTTCTAGCTTCAAAAGATACAGCTGGCACATCATAGGTCAAGGTTCCCTACAAGAATGAGGCAATACGACTCAACCCTGGCCTAGAAGGATGTTCTCTGATAATGAGAGAATAGCTTAATATTTGTTAATATCCAGCCTTCCAGCTCTTGGGAGCTGGTATCAATGAAACTACCAACTATCTATCTACAACAAACTGAGCACACCAAAAACTTTCAACCATTACTTTCTGATCTGCAATGCACTCTAAGAAAGATCTGGATATAGAGATTCTGTATTTCACTCCCAATTATCTTAACCACCATGTCTTAAAAACATGAAATGCTACAATAGTGCTCATGATAGTGTTTGCACCTTTGGACTATTAGTTTATACTCCTCCCAAAAAACACACATGCATATTTCTGTAAAAAGAATTGCACTGACTTTTTCATTTATCAGACAATATTGCACTTCATAAGTATCTGGAATAATTTGGCATGTGAAAGTTTGGAAATGTAATTTGATTGTATGAACACACACAGCAATACATTTGAGTAACAATAAGATTGCCATCCACTGCCATGGATTTGTGCATTACAAATACAAAATAATACTTTCTAAAAACTTGCAGGAACTTATTGCCTAAGGTCACTATTTTTAAATTAAGACAATGGCTTGCAGTGGCAATTAAACTATCACTGAACGTGTGCTAGAATACAGCAGTTGGCCTATGCATGTCATTTGCATTTGTGGTTGTTCAAAACTTCTCTACACTGGAAAAATCCTAGGGGTAGGAAAGAGTCCTTACCAGACTCTGCAGTTTGCGTAAGTCAAAGCAAATTCAATACGCTGCATTTCCATGGTCTGGAAAGCTGATAGAGTTTAGAGGTTTCATCCGGTTTCTTGTTGTCACAGCTCAAAAACCGTCTGGTGGGTGACTCACTGCTCAATCCGTTCTGGTCACGAGTAACTGAGAAGATAACAAGGCACACCATAAAAATAGGCATTGTTGATTAGTCAGGTCTTCACCAGTTAAAACTGGGAGCATATCAAAAGGAAAATACAGTCCACAGAGCAATAAAAAATGAGATCAAAACATGTTCATATTTCAAATGCATAGCTGCTGTCTTGCTAAATAATGTGCCATCAAACACAAAGAACACTCCTATTTGCATAATTCTATTTTTTTCCCAGTGAATTACAGCTGTCCCATAATGACTGTACTTGAAAAGGCTGACAAGGATTTACTGTATGCTGGGAGGTTAATATTTCTCAGGTCCTATAACAATCTATCCTCCAGAAAATTTTATGATCATGCACAAGAAGATAATGGAACTCCACTTTAGCTTCTGCAACTAAGAAGATAAAACTTTCTTTCTTATCTAAGAAAATAAAACTAAACAGACCATAAATCTTGTGTTCTACCTATTAAATAAAGGCCTGCAAGGTGGTCACCTACATCTGAAAGTTATTCTGGTTCTGACAAGGTGCGGAGTTGACTACGATAATGGTTCAAAATCAACTCTATGTGTGAGCCTCTTACAATCTTAAACAAGGTCTTACTGCTCTGCAATGTGAACAATTACTCCAGAACAGAATTAAATTAGGAACTTTCAGGAACAGTAATTCCAGGAAAACTCTGTTGATAATCTCTTCATTGCAGTCAGGTTTATCCCAAATGTGTTAGCATTTCAGTGTCCTTAATGCCTACTTATTTCAGCAAAACCTGAGAAAAAAAAATGTCCATTTAATGGTTCTGCTGTAATAGCTATGAAATCCCTCATTCTTTCCTATATTTTCCTAAAACTCCTATATCTCAGACTGAGCTGAAAATTTTGATACATGTTTCATGTATAAAGATGGTCAGAAAGATAAACACTGAGCTGATCCAGCAAAATAACTCTGTATTTTTTTATACTAGAGTTGCTCAGTCCTGACATTTACAAGTTTCCATGTAGTAAAACCTCATGTGAGTAGAAAAAAAAAATAATACTACAACTCAGAGCTTTATAAATCCAAGCATTCTTATAAAACAAAAGAGCAGTAAAAAAAGAGTAGCCATTTCATAATGTTATCACATCTTTGTCTGTCTGGATAGTCTTTCCCATAGAAAACCATAAACTGCTACTGTACTAATAAAACATTTTCACATGGGAATTAAATACTGCTGACATGCTAAACAGTATTTTTCAAGGTTGTAGTATGAATATTTGAATTCATTTTAGGCCATAAGCATTCAGTTTGCCACTTGTTATTATTCCACCTCCTCAGTGAGCCGCACCAAGTCTGGTTTGCCCTTGGCTGCTGTCACACCTGGCCTTTCCAGCTGCTGTCAGCAGGAACTCAGTGGCAGGGCACAATCTCCCACAGGATGCCAACTGTGATCATCCACTGAGCCCCCGGCACTGAACCGGGCAGCTTTCCCATGGGTCTCATGCCTAAATCACCACTGGCCAAAAGCCACAACCAAGTACTTTGGTGTAGGCATCCTGCACGATTGGGGATTAAGGGGAAGGAGCAGTAGAGAGGATGAGAGCTGTGAGTGCACACCATTCACTCCAAAGGTGATGGGGTCTGCCCAGCAGCTGGGTGACCCCTCGGCAGCACCAGCTTGGCACACCAGTTTGACTGCAGCCACACAGCACAGCCTCCTCAGGGGAAATTCAAAGGAACATAGAGCTTACGATGGAAGAAACTGCTAATGTCACTTGTTAGTTCCCTCTCCTAACTCTGCTCAGCAGGGAATTCTGGCTTTTGGGTTTGGGGATTTTTGCCTGCTGGTGAGAGATTTTGTCTTTGCTGTATTGTTATCTGATGTTGTTTATACTTACATCCTTCAGAAGGATGCCTTTTCTTTTCATAGATTAGCCAGACATCTTGCTACTCTCTTTTTCTAATTGATTGATTGTTCACAGTACAATTATTGGAAAGGGAAAAGAACTCAATTAAATGCTAAATGAACATTCAAAATAACAAATGTTTGAAACACTGAACACAATGTAATGTATGTCCTTTAAATGAATAAACAATGTGTGGGAAAAAAAAAAATAATAACACGCATGATTCCCTGCCCCACTGATTTCAGGAATGTGCTCTTTTGTCTCAAAACTCATCCAAGCTGAAAGTGGTTTCTATTCTCCAGAACCACCAATTCAGATGATGGCTGTCTTTGACAGGAGTGCATTCACCATGGCAAGGGAGTATTTTTGCCTCAAATTCACCTTAAGGTTCTTGTACTGAGGCTGACCAAAATCTTTCAAACTCTTTCTGTGTAGTAGTTGTTTTTCCCAACTACGCTTCCAGCTAGAATTATGCCATGTTTTTAATATTCCCTGAATTCATTACTTAATGTCTAAGAATAAATTACATCTTGACAAAAGATCGTATGTGGTTTTGTATAATACAGGTTTTTTTTTGTATAATATACCTTTCAGGAGATGTTCTCAAAATCTTCAGGTACTCCTCAAAGAATATTACACATCTTAATGTTAATTGCCACCTGTATATTGTCACTGGCAATATTAATAAGCTGGTTTAAGATAGTGAACTGGAAATCTAACTATAAAGACTGGGAAGATGAGTATGTTATCTAAATTGCAGAATTGTTTTATATGCTGCATTTCACGCAATGTGATGGAATAAAGTTAATTTGTTCCAGATAATTCCCAACACACCTGATTACTTAATTATGTAGTCCAAGAAGTTGACATTTCAAAAATATCAAAATACTGTAATAAATTGACATTTATGGTGTGTCCAAAAGGAAACCTTCTGTGGCACTGAAAAAAAAAGTATGAGCTTCAGAATCATTTAGGTTGGAAAAGCCCCTGCAATAGGATGTTTCTATGATATGTGGGAGCTGGGAGACTGGAGGAAGGGTTTCCCTCTGGGGACAGATGGGGCCTAACAATCTCCACTCCTCTCTACTGCCTTTCTGCTAGAGCTGCATGAAGCTTCTTCAGCCTGCCAATAACTATGGAATTTATATTGGTGATTATCGTAATTTGCAGGAAACGTTCAGGACACATATGTTGTGCAGAAATACTTTACTCACCGTTACCTCTCATCCAGGCTCCAAAATAAAATGAGTTTTCTCTTGGCATGACATTGTTGCCTCAGAGCAGCCAGCCGACTACAGATAAAACCTTCTACGAAATTCTTAAGGTGCAGCATGGACAGGAAGAGTAACGTGGAGGCTGGGGAAGATGCACACAGATAAAAAACGATGATGTTGTCTGAAATTTCGGGGAAAAAGGTTTAAGCCTGCCCGAAAAATCAAGAGAGGGAAGCCCTCGGGCCCGAAGGGTGACCCCCGCCGCCTTTTTCCCTCAGCACCCCTTCCCGCCGCGCTGAGGCGTTGTGCCCCCGTCTCGCTCTCCTCACGCCCAGGCCCGCGAAACCGCAGGGGGGCTGCGAGGGCCGGGCCAGGCCAGGGCGGGCCGGCGAGGGGCTGCGGGGGGCTGCGGGGCTGGCGCTACACTGCGGAGCCGCCCGCTGCCGCCCCGCCCCGCCCCACCTCCGCGCTGCCAGCAGCCCGCAACCGGCACGGGGAGCGGCGGGAGCGGTGCCACCGGGATGCGGCGGGGACCGGCACCGGCCGCGGGGCTGGGGCCCTGGCGGCTGCTGCTGCTGGCGGCCGCGCTGGCAGCTCCGTGCTGCGCCGCGGCGGGGGATGGCGGGCGGCGGCGGGCCGCCAGCCTGGGCGAGATGCTGCGGGAGGTGGAGGCGCTGATGGAGGACACGCAGCACAAGCTGCGCAACGCCGTGCAGGAGGTGAGGGGTGGGGGGGGGGGTCATGGGGGGGGTGACCCCCCCTTCCCGCTCCTTGTCCCCCCGGGGCCGGGCCGCACCTGCGGGCAGCAGCGCGCGGCGCTCACATCTCCCCCGCCCTCGTTAGCGCCGTTACCGCCGCCGCGCCTGAGGGGCGAGGAAAGGCGGTGGGCCGCCCCCGCTGAGGGAGGCGCCGGGGGATGGCTGCGGCGGAAGCGCTCCCCTGCTGCCGCCGGTGCTGCCGGCGCTGCTCGCTCCCGCTCGCCTCCGGGCTTGCGGTGCCTACCGCCCGGCTCCCCCTGCGCCGGCCCCGGCCGAGCCTCCCGGCCGCCGGGGAGGCCGCTGGGAAGCCAGCCCCGCCGTGTGAGGGCGGGTCGCGAGGCAAAGGTGCGGGCAGACATCTGCCTGGATCCTAAAGCTGGAGCAAAAAGGGACGTGGCAAGGGGAGGAGTGAAGGGAAGCCTTGCTTTAATGTTGTAGAGCGGCACCTAAAACGCCAGAGGTGATCGTAGGTAAGGATTCAAAGGTGAAAGACAGTCCTGAAGATGTATGTGGAGAAACAGCTTATTTTTCACGTAATCCCGTGTCTTGATCTCAAGTTACTTGCCCAGAATCACACAGGACCTGCTTCAAAGCCACTACCTTAATCTGAGATTCCAAGTCATTGTCTCAAGTATCCGTCAAAGCACATATTCCTGCATTCCTCCCGCTTCTGGGCTTTTTCCCTGTCATGTTCAAAATCTTCCTTCCAAGTTCTCTCACTTAAATTTAGTTATGTAGTCCAAAAATCCTTTTACTCACAGGCCACGAGGGACACAGACCTTTGTTTACAGTAATTAGATGATTTCTGAAGTTTTACTGTTATCCAGATGGTTGCTGAATTCTGCTAGTCATCCGTTTCATTTAGGCGGTAAACACGTTGAGACAAACCATTAAAAAAGCATGCTTTACAATACAAAAAAATATGCTTAGTTGTAAATAAGGATGTGGTTAAAATGTCTGCCTATTTTACTGCTCCTATTAAAAACGTTTATTTGGGGTTGAGGAATGGTCTGTATGGAGCGCACAACAGATGGATTCTCTGAGGTGTATGGGAGCAGATAAATGCTTTGCTCTTAAAAAGGTTTGCAACTGTCAGTTAAAGTAGATACACCAGAAGGAGAGATTTTTGTCTTGGGAAAAAATCTGTTGTTCATCCTGGCTGAACTTGTGGCCTCCTGGCTCTGTTACGGTGATTGCAAGTAACAGACGTGAAACAACTTGTTCCAGGTTTGTATAGTTTACAAGGCTCGTGCCCTTTTGCCATGCTTGCTCTGTTTTCTGAAAACACTCATCGCTTCTTCTGTGCCAAGTCTTCATCTGGCAAACAAAGAAATGGGAATTGAAATAAATTGAATGAAATTCTGGATGTGTGAACCCTAACCTATAGGACTTCTGCTGCCTTCAAGGGGCTTTGCCTGTGACTCTCTCCTGCCAGAATATTTTCTCCCCTTTGTCAGGTGGGAAAGTGTGTCTGAAGCGGTTTTTCGTCTCAGCACACTTTTTCCTCACAGAGACTGACTTCTGCTCATTATTTAAATTGTCCAGAGCTCAAGGGCTTAGCTCTCCAGTGTTTCTATAGTCCATTAAGAGAGCTGCTGTGGTTGCTGTGTGAAACAGCTGAGTGAGTGCTCCCGTACAGAGGGATGTATATTAACAGTATCATACAATTAAACGGGGCTTACTGAGGGCTGGAAAAGCTTGTTCTCTTTTGTGTAATCATTTCAGCTTGCTAATTTTCAGTTGTTTTATTTAAATTTGGCAGATGGAAGCTGAAGAGGAAGGGGCAAAAAAACTCTCAGAAGTAAAGTTTGAAGACTTGCCTCCAACCTACCATAACGAGTCCAATACAGAAACCAGAATTGGTAATAAAACTGTTCAGACCCATCAAGAAATTGATAAGGTATGAGAAAACATACATACCAAACTGTTCATTCTCACATGACCTTTTCTTCAAAAGTAAAAACAATTCTGCATGTTTTGCAGAGAAGCATGAGAATTTGAAGCATAAATTTTCCTGATGATAATTACTTTTGGATTTTATTGTATCTTATTTGTTTGCCTGATAGGTTTAGGGGCATATAACATAAAAGTTTATTGTAAAATAATTATTTTGAAAAGAAATGCATACTAAATGTAGAACACAGGTATGGCAATCGTAGAGGTAATGAAAGAACGATCATTTCTCACTCTGTTAGTATCATTACAGCAATGTTTCAAATAGTTAAGGAGTTAGCCTTGACATCTACTTTTTTTTCCTCCGTATAAGGGTTTTGCCTGAGTACCAGGAAGATGGGAAGTAACAGGGTGGCAATTAATTGTAGCAGAATATGACTGAGAATAACAAAGGACTATAATTTAAAAACGTAGTTTGATTTATTGTTGTTCTTTTGCCATATCAGGTTACCGATAACAAAACTGGATCAACAATTTATTCTGAGACAGTTATTACATCTATAAAAGATGAAGAAAACAAAAGAAATCATGTAAGTGAACACATTTTTTCCTCTTGAAAGTTAAACAAATACTTAAATTCACCTGTCTGAAGAAAGCGATATAGTTCGTGGATCAACATAGCCAAATTTCTGAATGTTTTAAAACACAAAACTATTGATGTATTTGTTTTTTTTAAAGTTTTTGTTTGTTTTTAATTAGTTTAACTTAGGAAAACTATATAACAAATTTGTAGGGGAGTTTCAATGTTGCAAGTAACTGAGGTGCTTGATCTGAATATTGAATTTGTCCATCAAATGTAACTGTTGTACTCAAATAGCAAAGATATACAGCCCTTTCTAACAACTGTGAATAAACTCTCAGTATAACAGTGCTCCGTGGATGCCCTGTCTGTGCTTTTGGTTTTCATAGCAAAATTGCTTTATAGACTTTTAACTCTAGAAAATAATCCCTGTTTGTCTTGAGGAGTCTGTGGAACAACATATGGCTCTATTTGCTTTTTGGCCTTGCCTGGTGGTGAGGACTGGTTGTGAAATGACACTCTGGGGAGGGGGAGAGTGGAGGACAACTACCTTTACCTCTAGAAACACAATTGTTCAATGATTCGAAAAGAAGGATAAAGAATATTCATAATCTTTTAAACAAGTCTTGCAAATGCAGGTACATGTGCTAAATGACAGGAGTCTCATTAGAAGTTCCTGTCCTGATGCAGGCTCAGGATGTTTCTGAGAAAGACAGGTGGTAAAGTGGATGTATCAGGTGATATCATATTTTTCTATGAAAATAATGTCATTACTTAGAGAATTAATGAGAAAATGATTCTGCATGTAGAGAATTTTTCCTGACAGATCTTTTGCTTGGTAAAGAACCACAATGGAAAAGCAGAGCGTAGTGTAAATACCACTAGCTCGTCCTATGTCTGTCACTGAATGCCTAGTGGCAGCATGGCCTTTTGGCTAGCGGATTCTGAGTATTTAAATGATCTTTTTTAATACTGATCACGTTGGTTTAGTATTTCTGCCAGGCTGATTCTGCATCTCCCATGGATCAAGTTGTTTTTATGTCCTGCTGCGGGAATCTGTGCCCCTGTGTTTTCTAAGTTCCCTTTTGCTGTTGACGCAAGTGAAGGTTTTGTTGTTGTTTATTTGTTTGGATTTTTTTTTGCTTATGACTGAAAGGAATACTCATCTCCATTAACCTCCCTTGTGCTGCAGATGTAAGGGCATGTTTGGATAGTCATCTGGTTTTAGTCATCTGGTTTTTACTGAGATTTATTACTACAGAAGAGAGTATATTTACATGTGTATTTTCTTTAATCTTATGACCATTGGAATTCCTAGATATGGGCACTTAAGCTTATACATTCATCATGAAAATTTTAATTGGCGTGTGTAGGTAGTAACTAGAAAATCAGCTTTTTTCTGGTGGCTGTTTTATATTCCACCTGAAACTGATCCTAGGCACCCCCCCCCCAGGCTCTCTATACACCACTCCAATTCATAATAGATCATTGCATTTCTTAGTTTGGTGTATCATTTTCCTTTCACTCCAAAGTCAGAAGGCAGGCTAGATTAGATAACTAAACTGTCCAGCAATTTTAACAAATCTGAGATATACTGCTGCAGTGACAACCAGATGTTAAGTCTTGCAAAGCCTCTGCCATTGAGGGCGACGGTCAGCATGTACTAAGTTAGATCAGCTGTTAGCTTTTCTTCAGATACTTTCATGCTCTTACTAGGACAGGGCTTGCCAGTGTTTCCTCTGGTAGCTGGCTTTCTCTAACTAATAGTTTATGATTTAATTTAGTTTAACATGTCCTGGCTTATTTTAGTCTAACTTTCTTCCAGTTCTCTCTTGGAAGTTCTCCAACTATTTTATAAGACATTAGAAAAAGAAAAAATACGGCGGTAGTTCCTAGGTATAAATCCTGAAATCTGAGCATCTTCTCTGCTGTCATCCACGACTAAGCTTTCCCTCTTTCAGCTCACGTTTTTAGACTGCTATTGAAGTTGGGAATGGCAAGCAGCACAATTAAGTTGCCTGTGCTTTCTTTTTAACTATTTGACAAAGGTTATAGGTTTAATGGTAAGTCAAGGTACAAACTAAATTGCAAGTATTCTAAGGTACAATTTGGTTTTATAGAAAGTGCTAACATATTCCAAGATGCTTTTTAATAATGAAATATGTGTAATGAAGGCAACTTAAATATCTTCTCTTTTTTTTTTTTTTTTTCAAACAAGTATGGTCATCATCTTCAAAACCAGTGTACCGAAGCAAACCTTTCAACTTTCTTAGCACTGGGACAAAACAATAGCATTATTTCTTAATGTACTTGGCTTGCTTGTTGTATCTATTTGTTCTTCACAGCTATAAAAATATTTATAAGTTAGCTTTCTCCAATGATCATACAAAGCTCTTTATAAGCTTTGTACATCTAATGAATGTATGGGAAAGTTGCCTTACTTAATAAGGTAGTGCTGTGTCCAGAACCAATCTAGTGACTAGTCTTCCAGCTAAATACAACTAGCTGAATATTGTTTTTTCTCAAACTTCATGGTGGCAGACCTCATTGAACTGCTGATTGCATTAACTTCTAATCATTTAGATCCAGGGGAGCTTTTTTCAATATGCTTTCTGCAGCAGCTACTGAAACAAAACATTTGTTAACATTTATTTGTCTCTCACACTCTTTTGACCTTTGAGCATGCCCATGGTACAAACACTTAATTTAAAGGTTGCCAAGTCAGAGAAAACACTACACGGGAAAAGCAACCAACAGACATATTTGATCCTTGTTTAAGGGGACCAGGCAGATCGACGTATATTAATTTATCTAAGAAATACCTAACCGAATCAAATCTAAAAATACTTGAAAACTTTAAACAGTAAGGAAGAATATACTGAGGGTACTGCTAGGCTGCACAACTATTCTAGGAGTAATAGCATGGGACTGAGAATTGGAAAAATTGGATTGCAGCTGGAAAAACATGCTGCCAAGGAGAGATCTACCAAGTGGAAGAAAAATAAAGTTCAAATTAAAAAGTGCCATTGCTCAGATATGTCAACTTAAGACCAAAATATTGGGAAAATGAGTTAAAGGAGTTGCCAAAAACTTTGCACTGTCTCCTTAGGTCATTCTTATATATGTTGATTTTCATATGTGAGGTGTTAGGTGACAATGTAGGATGCCTCATTCACTTTCCAGGCAGCAGGTTTTCCAGACCACTGGGAGGTGAAAGTTATTCTACTTTCTGGCTGCTTATTTTTAAATGTTAGCAGCAAAGTCATACATGTATAGCTCTCGTATCCTGTGGGCAGTTTGAAAGGAAAACCTTTTGAAATCTTTTTGGAGATTATCTCAGTGGGCCTCTTAATACAGCTAGGGTATGCTGTTCTGTAATACGCATCCTTGATACCCATCAGTGATTCATCCTGCTGCGTAGTGTAACACAAGTGGTTTGTATAGTTGTAGCTCTAAGTATTGGCAATCATTTGAAAAGGGGCAGATAGTGACACTTTGTTCTGAGGATGGAGACGCTGGTAGCAGAAGCTGTGAGGAGCCAGCCACTGGGAACTGGCCTGCTGTTCTAATGCTATTCAGGTATCCTTCAGATGGGTGCTTCTTTAGAGCAACACTGCTGTTTATTTTCACTCTGCCAAATAAAAGAAATAGGCACACACTATCACACAAACTCAGCTTTTATGCTTGTAGAGAAACCGAATGCTGAAAGCCAAACCTGCCTTATAGGTTCAGTTTATAGGCTCGGCTTGTAAAAGTTAAGGATTTGCACAGCTCCTGCTCTTTAGGTATATAATTGGGTGGTAAATATGAGAATTCATCAAACACCTCAGCAAACCATCTACTCTAAAATGTACAGTCTATGTAATTTATTACAGTACTAATTAATAATAATTGCAACCTCACAACCCTCATTTCTCATTTATTCTCTGAGCTGAGTTAGAAGCCACTGAAATCACTGAGTTTTTTTCAGTGATACTTTTGGGCTTTAAATCCTGATGAAAAAGCTGCACAGGTGGGGAAGGATGTGCCTTAAAACCCATCGGTCTTGCAGTAATAAATCCGCATTCTAACTGGAATCAAATTCAGCACTGGAAAATCAGTTTCCTGGAAAATAAATTGTGCCTAGTTTTTAAATCACGGTGCCTCTGCTACCCCATGGCCTCCCACAACATATTTATAATACATAAAAATGGTGTATCTGTACACTGTGTACATGTATACATATACATATATTACAGAAACATTAGACATAATCCTCTCCACATGCATATTCCTCTCTCAGACGTTATTTCTTTTTGGCTTTGCATCACAAAAGCATTCTCTTCAGACTATATTCTTTGTCACTGAGTGACTCAGTTGATAGTGTTTTGATAGCCAGAAGAGTATCAGTATTTTAAACCTCCAGAAGGAACTAGACTGCTTGCCATGTCTGGCACTGAGACCTCGTTCTCAAGAGGTGCTGCATTGTTTGGAGGCGCCATTTACATTCCCAGACTAACATTCATTTTCTCGGATGTCAGTGAGGACTGACAAGTTACCAGCATAGATGTCAGGCTGATCCATCAGTCTTGTATCACCAAGGAGGCCAAATACAAGCAAGGCAGCTGGATGTGCATTTTTTTTATGCCTGTGTAGCATTTTACATCCACTTGCTTTTAAGGTTTAAGGTTCAAATATTCTGTAATTTACTTTCCTGGGAACGTAGCCTACCATGCAAGTTAACAGAGTAGCTCCAGTAGAAAGCTCAGTATAGAGTACAGAACATAATGTAACAGCGCTTTTTATTACCATGTGAAAGTCAAAAAGTTTTCTGGTTTGTTGACTAGTTCTATTTAAATTGTGGTACACTGGCCTAGTCAATGAAAAGGAAGCATGAACAATGAAAATGCAAGGAAACAAAATTGATACTGGTAAGATTTTACTGCAAAAAGATAAGTTGCTTTTCTTAGCTGCATTTGGAGTAGTATTTTATGCAAGTTCTAACTCAAAGCTATTGCACCTAAGATTTTTTTCTTGTCTGTGTTCATCTGATAAATAAAAATAGCAACTTTGATAGCAAGTAAACTCCAATAGAAGTACATCTGGTTGCTCTCAGTTCTCTTCCTTGCAACTGTGTTTTGAAGATGCTAATGTTTCGGTAAGGTGTACTGGAGGAGTATCGTGCATTTCTCAATTAGCTTTGGCACTATGAAAAACATTGCCTTGTTTTGCCTGACCTTGTTGACAGAAGCTGTTCAGAGCACAGCTGTACCTTCTCATTCGTTAGAAGGTACATGTGACGTTTCTTTGTGGGAGAGTAGAGAGGTGCCTCCCGTGTGATACTGTGCAAGGGACTTGCCCTCTCTGTGAACGGGTGGGTGTGTGCCTGTATACACATGTGTATTTGGCACCAGCCTTCTGCAAATACAGCAGCCGATTAGTAGTTTCAAATATTCAGGTGCTTAGGAAAGAGAACCCGTGACACCAGGGCAGGTTAGAAAGTGCTATCTGGATCCCTGCAGCTCCGGGCAGGCAGTACTGTACCACTGTGGAACTGCTTTTGCAAGCTGACTTGACCTGTTCTGGAAATGGCTATCTGTTTGGTTTTTTTACAGATTAAATGGGAGTTTGACGCTGATGTGTAAATTTAAGAAAGTGAATGGAGAACAAAAGCTCCAGGGTCCTAAAGGTTAACCTGTAGAGATAGAATAGATAGGCATTTTAATGGCCTTACTTACAACATTTTTAAGCCTTTAAGTAAGAGATTTATCTTTACTCTGGTAGTAAGATAGTAAAAAGAAATAAGTAGAAAGTATTTAAACATTAACTTCTGGGGTTCTGTTCCCCTCTTCAACTTGCAAGACAAGAATTTCTAGGTAAAAATCTGCTATAAATGGCCAAGCTGTAGTACATCGTAACCAAACTTGCAGTTCTCTGTGATTATCCAGAACTGCTTGAAGTTACTGCTTGATTCCTATTTGAGCAACTGATATGATTTCTCTAAGCATGTTCTCAGCCATATGCAAGAGTTGCACTCTTAGAGATCTGTACTGCTCCAAGGAGAGGAGTTCCTACAAGCGCTGAAGTGAAAATGAACTTTGAAAATTGAGAAGAAAGCATTTGTGGAGTGAAAATTGCAATTTGCCCATCAGCAGCACTGCAGGAGAGCAGCTGATGGCAAAAATGTGAACATCCAGGATCTTGGTGCTGATGCCTGCTCCCTTTGGTATGTTAGTATCTCAGGGAAGATATTTGTTTTGGGCATCGCAGGTCTACATTTGGGTCCCATTTTTTTGGTTTCATTTTTTACAGAACTTGTAGTCTCTGGTGACTTGCAGTTGACCACCTTAAACTATCAATAGACACACTAAGTGCATTATTGGATTGAAATCGCGGTCTGTCTGTAGCCAAAAATCCCATAGTACCTAAAACTGGTAGTTTTTGTATATTTAATCATTCAATTCATTAGCACTTTTAGTGTTCTTTTCTGTTAACTGCCCAGCCTGCTATGTTGGCATCACTTGCTACCCAAATCTTGTCCTGACTAGTGCAGTTCTTTTGAAATCACTCCACCCTTTAGGAAGTTCTTAGTGTAGGAGTAGATAAAGGCAATCTTCACTTCCTAGCTAATGCTTTGAGGGAGAATTAATGAAAGAACTGTGTCAGTTTTTCAAGTTTACATACTAAAGAATAACTTGAATACATTAGTTTACTATTAGTTATAATGCAGGCTGAAGCTTTTTGCAAAAAATACACGTATGGCTTACAGTGGCAGTCATTTAAAAGAGAGAACTCGAGTTTCACAAGCCCTTTGTAAGCAGAATATCTGCATGTTATTGCACTCTCTTTTGCTAATTGCTGATTTTTAAGTAATACGTCTCAAGTGCTTGCAAGTCACAGCTTGCATTTTAAAACAGAACACCTCTTGTAGGCCAGGTTCCCATCCAGTCCCAAACCACCTAAGCAAACCACCTCCTGCAGCAGAACTACTGAACAACAAGGTTCAGACATTCTGAACACTTGGCTGAAGCCCCTTTTTTTCTTCTTTTCAGTTTCAGTTCTGTCACTGTAGTGTATGAAGCTGAAGGGAAGGTGCACATAGCTCTTGGGGGCAAGTAGCTCAGGTTAGAATGGGAAAGGACGTGGAGGTGGGTACAAAGGGAGAGAAGATAAAGCCTAAGGTGAGAAAAAATGTGCAATTAGTATTTTGAATTGCTCGTATATATGTTTCTGGAGTACTTAGGATGTGTATCCTGTTTGTAGAGCAAGGGACATAATCTTGTTTTGCAAGGTGTGATGGAGTGTGGATGTAACCATCAGTGTTCATATATAACCCTGTAAGCACCAGATGCTTCTTACTGATGCAAAAGCTATGAAGAGGTTTAATTTGTTCACGGGTGGTAGAATGGCCTTACTGTAAGTCCCAGCGTGTCCCTAAGACCAGAAGTTTTACCGGTCATGTGATATTTGCAGGACTATTGCCAAAAAATCTGAACCTTAGCCTCCATGAATGGAAAGATGCATCATTAAGGAGTTTGAAACCCTTGCATGTCACCTCTGCTCCTGCACAAAGAAACTTCTCCAAGGAAGAAGGGTGGGAAAGCTCTGTAATAGCCAGCTGAGGTGTGTGCCAGAGGCTGTGTCCACATCTTCTTTTACTTACGTGAGTCCATTCTGAGCTGGCTTGTTTTCTCAGAGATAACACTGTGTGGAAAGTTACGGGTCCATGCAGAGAATCCACACATGAATGGATAGTGTGTGCAAACAAGATGGTTTTGTAATACTACCGGGCTGCAATGGCCATGATGCAGGGAAAAGTGAGACCTCAGTTTCCATGGACTCAGATATCATACTTGGTGACCCCACACAAACAAGCAGGTGTAAACAGCTGCTGGACCTTGTCAGAGTGAAGAGAAGCAAGGTGCCTTTTGCTGAGAGGTGGGACAAACCAGGCAGGTGTTTGAGCTGAAAACACAACAACCAAAGGTCAGAACACAGATCTTTATCACATTTTTTTTGCCTTAAATAGTGGCTCAGATTTACAGGCCAAGAACTGCTGCAACAGCAAATTGGTTTTTCCTAATTAAAGGCATCAAATCCTGTTCCCATTTGTGTCAGTGCGAGTCATAATTAGGATAACTTCAGTGAATTTCCTTTTCCTTTGCTATTAAAAAAAAAAGTAGCTAGGATTTCTTTCACATTTTGCTGTTCTGCTAGCTTCAAGTTTTCTGCTAGCTGTAAGTTTTCTTCTGCCAAGTTTGGCAAAGAAAATTGTGTTGTGCTAATTAATATTCTGAAAGTAACATTCTTCATTAGTAATTCAGGTCAATGCCTGTGTTTGGGGATGTTTCAAACTTTGCCAGACCCTTGTGTTACAATGTAGTATTTCGTTTCCAGTTCAACTCCAAAAAACAAAAAAAACAAGAGTATTTTTATGCAAAATCATATTTGGTGAAGAACTGCTTCACCGTTTTTTTTTTTCTATCTGAACTCTTACCCTTTGAGTAGCTAAATAACAAAGGGAGAAAGATTTTCTTTGAATAAATTTATCCTTACCAAAAATAAACTATTACTGTAACACAATCACAATGCCTAGAATTGGTTCAGTGTTGTAGGTGATTGTATTAGTAAAAACACAACAGCAAATCAGGAAGTGTACCCCTAGAAAGCTACAAAACAAGCTTTCTCTAGAAGAATCAGTGCCCATCTGCTCTCCTCAGTGTCCATCTGACAGTCATACACTGCTTCTACAACTTAGAGTCATCTTGTTAGTGGTGGAAATCTGACTTGTCTGAAACTTTCCACCCGTGGGGAGGTAAACATCATGTTTAGTTATCTACTTCTTCCTTGTTTGCATATAGGGTTGAAAGAACTTTTCTGCAAAAAAGCCACAGTAAGGGAGTAGGGAGAGTAAAAAGAGCAGCTGTTTACTTCTGTGGTTTTAGTACAGCCTTCTTACACTTCATGTGTTGAGTTGAGGGAACCAAGGCAGTCAAAATGTTTCTTACAGGTCACGTCCAAGTTATAGGTGAATATAAAAACAAATAATCAGGAAAGTTTTTACTTTCCAGCTCTACTCGATCTACCTATTTAAACTAAGAAAAATTAAATACTTTGTCATCTCTGTGAGGTAACAGAGTCAGGAGAACAAATCTTTTATGCAGGCTGGTGACAATTCTGTGAGCTGCTGACAGTTCTTGCGAGATCATGGTATGGACTGTCTTGAGACAGCAGTCAGAGTTCATCAGCAGTATTTCCTTTGGCCAGACACATGTAGCAAAACAAATCATATCATAGGAACTGTTTTAAAGCAAAAGAGATTTTTGTTTGTTTTAATGTGCTGGCTCCGGCAGATGCTTATTTGATTTTGAGCTGAAACCACATTATCTAATTAACCAGTAAACTTTATCTGGTAGGGTACCAACATGTAGCAAAGATTTTAGGAAATGAGTGTAAAGCATAAATGTTTTTTTATTATTATTTTCCTTTACATCTGTTATGATCTTAGAATGATTGAGATATAAAATATGCAGATAACTGGGCCAAACGTGCAGCCGGTTTATGTCTGTACTATACATAGGTAAGGTGGCTGGGAGGTGGGCCCACTAACACACAGTTCCCTATGCAGAAAGCCTAAGTTTTTTATAATCTTTCCCTGAGCTGTAGGAGGGAAGATTAATTAAAATCATTAGAACTACACTTGTTTTACACAAATGTGAGTAGGAGGAGAACAAATGAACATTATCTGTGATTGCTTGGTCTTCTGTACAGTTGTTTATGGTCAGAAAGATGTGCAAGATGCTGCTAGCCCAGCTTGATGATGTTTTGTACTGTGATTTACTGATACCCATACTCCAACCATGACACTTGGAGGAAGGTGGTGAATTGATCTCTGTTTTTGTTCAGTAGGTAACATACTCTAATATATCATAATTGGTGAAAAAATATATGGGATGGGAGTTTCAGATTTGTTCACTTATAATTCTGTCTGGAACTGACTCAGAGCCTGTTCTGTGAGTTTACATCACATGAGGAATCCCTGAAAATTGTTCCCTTAGAAAGCCCACTTCTCCCAGGGAAAGGAAGAAGCATCTCACAGCATGTAGATAGCTCACATCATGGTATCAGTCAAAGGAAAACCTTTGTGGTCTGAGTCCAAGATATTTCAGAGCCATCAGCAAGGGCTCTCCATCTTTAGGCAGACATTTATCTCATCTGTTCTCAAAATCCTCCAGTGCTGCTGACAATTTATTCCAATGCTTTCCTACGCCCACTGTAAGATCTCTGATGATGTAATTTAAACCCTTTATTTTATCTACAGCTCATAGAAAATAAATTATTCCCTTTTCTTTAGAGTAACAGCAGGCATCCACACCGTGAACTCTGCTATAGGTAAAATCCATTGTAGATGAATTCTTACCATGTATTTCTGCTTGAGTATTATCTTTGGCTGACACCTGAAACACACTAAGTCTGTTGAAACTGTAAGCTACCAAGAGTGTGTATCACATCAGAACCAAGCACCTAAGATGCAGGGTTTGAAGTTCTGTAATGGATTGGGTACAAATGGGCATCAGCAAGAAGCTATTAAGTACATAAATTCTGTTTGGTACTGCTTTTCTTTTTGCACAGATGTTTCACATCCTTGCTGTGTACAGCTATTCTAGGCTGTTTTGTTTTTGTAACTTTTCAAAACGTACATAGTTTGGTAGTGAATCATGGAAACTTTGTAGCTGCTAATTGTAGAGGGAAAAGATGCCTGCGTTGAAACTCAACCTCAGGGCACATCATTTCAGGAGGGCTGTATCTTTGTATGGTTACTGAGTATTTAGAAATAATGGCACTTTAGAACTTTGTGGCACAGTTGTACAGTGTTTCTGTTATTGTATCTCAAGACATTTAGACTAGAAACCAAGATTTTCTAGACCACGGGGTTTTAGACACACCCTTTAGTTATCTAAAGTGGAAGAATTGTTCTCCAATTAATAGATTCACAGGTAGATGCATTCTTCTATTAAGACAATTTATTACAAAATCATTAGGAAAATTTTGTTTAGATACATAAATTAGTATTTTCACCTCATTTGATAATCTCAAACTGTGCAAAAAAAAGCTTTTCTTAACATGGAACAATTAAACATGGAACACAGGGCTACTGATTTTGGGTCCCAAACTGTCTAATTCTTGAACTTCTAACTCTTCTTCAAAATATTCATTCTCTAATTATAGATTTTAGTGTCCCTATGTATTTAAAAAAAAAGTGGAGTGAGTATATAGCATGACATGGAGTTGCAGGAAGACCTGAAGGAAGATTTTGCTGGAATTTCTACCATCCTGCCCTGCCTATGATACACCTGACAAACAGGAGAAGAGCTGGACGAACATGCTATGTGTAATCTGTCCTGCCTCCTCTAGGGCAAGTGTGTGAGATGAGAGGAGAGTTCTGCTGCTGCAGACAGCTCCAGCAACGTGTAGCCCCATATATATATGTGCATGTTTCCCACATAGTACTCGGGTATGACTAGTATCATAGTTCGCAACTCACGTTTTATCTTTTAATGTGTCTTTTTTTAAAACACTAGTCCTTATTTTTATGAGTGCTATGTACTTGGCAGGACAGCAGTAAGACATTTGCTCTGCTGGAAAGTATTACAGAGGTTTTGAGATATTTCAAGGCAAATTAATTCCTATCCCATTAAAAATGAATGCATTATGTGCCCTGTCTAGACAACTAAGAGAGCAGGAGCTGGAACACTACTGCAATTTAGACTGGTAGTAGTTTCCATAAGATGGTATTCCATTCTGCATACTTCCATCATTTTTCTAATATGTGTAAAACATGTAGGGTATAGAACAGGTTGGGTTTTTGCTTTTTTGCTTACTACTCAGCAGCTTTTGTCATCTGTTGGGAGTCATTTTCTAATTGCTGCACCATCTTTTTATCATTGCTTCCTTTATTGTGTATCCCCTGGCCAAACTTCATTACCTCTCTGATGTCAGTGAATTTTGCCTCTTTACTTTATGGCTCGTGAACCTGACAGCCATAGAAGGTTAGGAATGATACCTTTGGAATGGCTGTCACTTTGACAAAATGTGCTGCTTTGGCTTACAGCTCTAGAGAGAGTGCCAAAAAAAAAAGCCTCCCTCTCCTTCAGCTGTTAGTTTCAAAAGATCTGTAGTCGCAAACTGCAAGTGGATCAGAGTAAGTAGGCCGTACAGCTTAACAAAGGGAGGGAAAAAATGATTCTCCCATTTGAATCCCACTGACATTCTCATGTCAGAGCAGTCAGTGACAACAGCATAAATCTGCTACTGAGTTTCTCTACTACAGCTGCACTGCATGCACAGGAGAATTTTCTCTTCCATATGCTTCCCCTCACCACAATGATCAGTGTCTGGGTCTGATAAATGTATTAATCACCACGGAAAAGATGTACATAATAATCAACAGCTCCTTTTTCTGCTTTCTTGGGTTCTAAGCTAAGGTGTAAAGAGCCTGGAAGAAAAGAAGAGCCAGGCAGTCATTTGCCTGTTCCAGACAAATATAATTTGAAGATACGAGAGGAGTGAAGAGATAATTTGGTCTAAAATTATCTTTGAGAATGTGGGAGGTGGGATGAGTGGGAAAAGGGAATAGACCAGCTAAATGTAACCACGTTATTTAAAATCAATGGTTCCATTTTGAAAGTCACACAACATAAGAATAGTCTTGAGCATATTTTCTCAACTACTTAGGGTGTTAAATGTATGCAGTTAATTAGGAGCTAAGGGGGAAAAAAGAGGAAAGGGAAATGAACATGATTTCAATACATAATATATCACCAGCAAAAGGGAAGGTAAAGTTATTACCATAGCGAGGTACAGAAACCAGATGAATGCTGCAAATGGAAGGTTTCTTCAAGGAAGTAGATTAACTCTGTCTGCATAGTTCTGCTTTTGTCATTTCAAATGGGATGTTCTTTGCTTCTCCCTCTTTATCCTTAGCGTGTCACATGAGCAGAGGATAACGGGGTCCACATCAGAGTTGGCTACACTCATCAGTCAAGGACAGTCTGCCCAAACAGCCCACAGCGCCTTCTAGGTCAAAGGCTTGTTACTGGTGAAGTGCAAAGATTGTCATATCACACCGAAATAAAACTTTTTTAGTTCTACACCTTTCCATGCACACGTTCAAACAGAAGGAAAGTAGCCCTGTCAAAATGTGTTAATGCTTACACCACGTCTGACTTGAACACTCTTAAGCTGCCTCACGCAGGCATCTGTTTCAGATTTCTGGTAGTTGTGTTACCAGCATTCTTAACCCTCAGTACGGTCAGTCACTTTTTTAATCTCACGTAAGGAGCCTAATCATTCCTTAAGAAAATCAAATTACAGCTTTGGCATAATGTGCCAAAGACAAGAAAACTGAAGTTTCTTTCAGCAGTAGTTGTTTTAAATAGTCTAACTCAAAATACAGAGAACCTTTTCCACAAATTCCAATATTTTTTCTTGCCTCTTTTTTTTTGAGGGTTTTGGAACAAATTTCAACCCCCAAATTACTTTCAGGTGTTGCAGGATATTCACTGCAGGGTACAATATTATAATAAAAGTCTACAGGATGTGCCTGTATGTGCTTACAGGTACTACACTCATCTCCATCATGCCTTCTACTGTGTGTGGGTCCTAGCATACTCGCTAATAAACAGGCAGTCCTGCTTTCACTCTGCATTATTCTTTAGCACTTCTCAAAATGTATGTCTTAGCTGCCAGGTTAAATTATGCTCTGCTGCATGGCAGAAGCCAGCACTGCCTCTCCCCAGTTTACACACTACTGACAAGGTATTCCAAAAAATAATGTACTTTGCAGGATCCCACGGAGAATATGGATTGTTCAGAATCCACTGCAGCTGATGAAGATGCTTAGTTTTGTTCCTTGTTTAGCAACTGTTGTGTCTCAGGGTAGCCTGATTAGAAAAGGTCTGTTAGGAAAGAAAAAAAAAAGAACAACAAAAAGAGAAATGATCACGCATCTGCATGTATAAGAACTATCAGGTTTTGCATTGACTGTGGATTATAAAACCTGAATGAAAGAAGCTGGTTTGGAGCATGGCACAAAATTTCACAGCTTTAAGAAAGCATGTAAAAAGCTTATTCCGTGCCAGGAAAGAGAACTGTAAAAGGATTTTTTTTCCCCAGCTGAAAACCTCGTAATACTTGGGGTCTGAACTGGTGGGACACAATTCAATAAGAGGGGAAAGGCAGGGGACTCATTAGTGCAAGAGAAAGCAGTGACTGGAGCATTGCAACTTAGACGTTAGGTGGTTTTAGAGCTAGAGAGAGGGCTATTCCATGAGCTTAAAAATGATTATGGCAAGATGTCTCTCCTCTGTGGAAAGGGACAGCTGGAAAAACTGACTACACCGAGACCTGGCTGTTTGCCTGAAAGTGGATGGAACAGGAACGAAACAGTATAGTTTATGCTGAATATGGTTTATACAGAGGGATTCATAAAAGAAGCTGACAAAGCTATGGGTAGAAAGAGCGTGGCAGCTAAGGAGAAGTGGCTAACTACTAACTTGGAACCACAAAAACTTAAAGATACTGTAGAACACTTGGATTTTGACCCACCTGATTACGTAGCAGCACAAAAGCAAACAAGAAGAACATATATGGGATAATGAAGCTGCAAAAGCATTACAATATATAACAGCCTAGACCCAATGATAATCATCTCTTAAAATAGCTGAACAGACTGCTTAATTATAAACATATAACCCACATGTAACTTCACTGACTTGAAAAGAATTGGGCTCCAGACTGTACTTGGCTTCTGTTCTACATCCTGGATAATCAAACTCTTTGAAAACATCTCAGATGGCCAAAATGGGTAACTTAAACAAAGAACTGCTCTTCATGCAGAGCAGCCTTGTCTCATACCATGCAAGAAGCTTTTATAATGTTAAATATGGAGCTCTGAAGACAGTATAGCTGCTTTGTCTTTCAGTGATTACAGTAATTTAAGAGCTTCACTTAAACATCTCAATGAGGTAATTTTCAGCCCTGCTGATCATACAGAAACAAAACCCAGCTGGGATGGCATGGAAAAAGTCAGTTTGGGGAAAATGATCTAAAAAAAAGTAAAAATAAAAGCTCAGTAAAAACTTCCAATAAAGGTTGCACCAAGTGAGATTAGTATCTACCAAGGAGCAGTCGAGTTGTTTCTTCAGAGAATTCAGGGATTTTTAACTCCTTATTTTCTACTAACTAATAACACAAAGATAGCATCAGCCCTGTGATGGTATAAACCAGTGGCGAAATAAAAGTGACTTAGACAGGAACAGTGCTAAGATTTATTCTTCTGTTGGCTTGATAGTTACCTGGAGAAGACAGTTTTAGAATAGGATTAATCACTTGATTTTTGAAAGGTAATCATTAGATGTGAAGAAAAAAAGATGCTCTCTCCCTGTGAACCAGAAACTTCAGGGATACACAAACTATACACTTACTGTCTGTATTGCTGATTCTTCCTCACTGCCATACCTAAACGTCCTGTAGAGTTGTTTTGTACTTTAATTACGCTCACCTCCCCAATAAAAATCCCTGGCAAAGAATTTCTGGTCCGTATTTGTATGTTAGCCCCACGCAGCACAACCGAAAAACAAAAACAAGCAATCTCTACCTTGGTGCTGGTGGGACCTCTGGGCAAAGAAACTTCAGTCGGAGTCTGTGATTCAGATGGGAACTCAGGTGTCCCTCTCTCAGAAACAGTTTTGCTAAGGCCACGAAACGCTTCCAGGTTTGAAAAGCACGCCCAAGCAACTTGCTAGCCTGAAGCCTGTTGGAACACCTTAACTGAGTAGCAAAGGCTGATGCATTAGGGAACCATCTCCCTTTGGGCTGTCATTGCTTGCTTGGGGAAGCCGGCCAAGCTTCTGAGTTTTGGAGGTCAGCACTGATGTTGCTGGGGAGGAGGAAGAAGGACAGCATAAAGCTACCTGACCTGGGATCAAGAAAGCTGTTGCAGAATGATCTCCCACAGAGCATGACGATACACTTGGCTGCTGCAGCTGCTGTAGCATCGACTCTTTCCTTTGGTCTTGTCCCATTCCAAAAAACAGCGAAGTCAATCGTGATTGAGCTCTAATACAACAAAATAGCTTTAATGCAAATGTCTTGAGGTTGTTTGTTTTTGTTGCTTGTTTTTCAAGAGAGCAGAACAAAGAGAATTCATTTTATTGAGGTTGTTGGTGTTAATATTTACACAAGATGTGAAGCCACCTAATGCTTTGCAGCCACGTCATTCTATTACAGAGCTGTGGTTGTGGGGAAAAAACAGAGCTTTTTTTCCCTTGAGTCCCAAATAAGAAATACAATCAAACAAGACCTTCTTTCTGGTGTTAAAAGGAGAGGTATGGATTTCCATCAGTGGCAAACTACACTTTTATTCCTTTTTTTTTTTTTTTAGGAGTGTATCATTGATGAAGACTGTGAAACAGGGAAATATTGCCAGTTCTCCACTTTTGAATACAAGTGTCAGCTCTGCAAAACCCAACATAAAGTAAGTCCTGAAGCGATACGTGACCTTATGTAGTAGTCTTTAAAAATTTACCACGTAAATTCTTGTTGTTAATATCAATAAATTAAAATAATTACCTAAAAAGATGCACAGTTTTGTGTATTAGTAGATGTGTAGCAATTTATTTTTTTCCCCTGCCTGTTATCACAATGAAGTTATAAGGTTACATTATTTGAACATGCAAACCTTAGGAAGCAGCAAATCCCTGTCTTTTGAGATAACAAAGTGTTTTTGGAAATAGCTATGCTCAGGTTATCTTGTGGAGGTGACAGGTGCCTGAGAAGCTCAGGCTTCCTCTGTGGTGAAAAAACAATTTAAGAGCAATCAGCTGAAAGCAACCTTTATCCAGCTGTCCCTTTTCACCTGGGTTCTGCTGATGGCCTCTTGTGAAACAGTTGTTCTTCAAAGCATTTACAGGCCATTAAGTTGACAGTGCTGTAAAATCCTGTAATCAATACGATTAAAATCTTGTCCTGAAATGATGTAAATGCTTTAAATGCTTGATAATTTCAGGGAGCTGTATTGACTTTAGTGGATTCAAGGCATGCTTAAACGGAAGCCCTGAATTATCAATCTTCTGGCATTAGGAAAGCTCACTCATACTTTAGAAAGTGTTAAAACTGATCATTTTTCTTGTTAACATGGAGTCATTAAAAATTAACTGGGATGTAACTGAAACCTAAAAGCCCGACTTTTCTATGTAGCGTTCAGTAGAGCATTTGTAGAAAAAAAGCAAAAATTTGGTCCTGGCTCCATTCCTGTTGCACAGAGTTCAGTGAAGTGTGAAAGTGAAGGTGGCTGGATCAACTCCCTGGCCTAGACTCCTCCCAATTACAAGGTACTTGTCTTTATAATTAGCAGTGTAGCCTTACTTCTTATCCTGTGTTAAGTACCTCCAGTGGGATCCACTGGAAAAGAAACTGATTTTGTGTGGCTGCCCAGACAGGGCTTTACACAGACAGAAAAAAGCTGTTAAAAGGATGACCTACTGGGAATCTTCAAGATGACAATCAAGCTACCTAAAAAAAGAAAATGTCACAGTGCTTCTGCTGGGTTGATTTATTAGGTGTGCATATAGCTGAAACACAGTGACAGTTGTCCTACAAAGCTATCCTCAGGTAGAGATTTGCACTTCTGATTTTCTGATTTTTTTTTTCCAGAGACTTTTTTTCTCTTGGTTACAAATGAAGGCTGGTTCTTATTACAACTAAAAATTGGATTTTAAGACTTTTTTTTTTTTGCTTTGCTCTTTGAAAGCAATCCTTCTTAACAAATTGTAAATTATGGACTGCATTTAACATTGGAAAAAAAAAACAGAAATATTTTCCATTGATAATGTTTCATTTATTAATTTTCTCTCCTTGACTGCAGAAGTCTGGCCTCAAGTACACCTTACACTGCTGGATGTCTGGCTGCTGACCAATTTTCATATGAAGTGCTAAAAAACAATTAAGATTTTGTAAGATTAAAAGAATAGTAGTATAGAAGGGATGCCATTATTCTACTACAGGTGTTCCTGTCCAGTAAATACTTCGGTGTGTGCTGGAAGTTGAGAATCTAAGCAATTCTGTTTAAACAATGGAAGTGTTACATTATTTAAAACACATCCATGTAGCTGGCTTCAGGAGCAAGGTCTAAATCCACGTTTAGCTGTCGTTTGATGCAGGCAATCAGTGCTAGAGTGACAGCTGTCACATGTTTTTTCCATTCACAAGCATTGCTCACGGGATGTTGAATGCTGCGGAGACCAGCTTTGCGTTTGGGGCGAGTGCCGGAAAGCCACTTCAAAAGGAGAGAACGGCACTATTTGTGAGAACCAACAAGACTGCAACCCAGGAATGTGCTGTGCTTTTCAGAAAGGTACAGTGCTTTTGCTTTTTATCCTATTCATTTTATAATACAGGAGTGTTAATAGTTAGCTCTTCAGCTCAGGTGAAGCAGATGGAATTAGTAGGTCATTATGCCTTAGCCTGGGGCATGCACTGTGTTAACTTCATTATAAAAGCTTTAATAGATTAGGAGTGAGAAACAGCCTGATAGGAGTGCACAATAGCAAAAGAAAAGCACGCTGCACATTAGAGAGGGAGAGGAACAGAACAAGTAGCATAAAAAGCTGATGTCTTTAAAGTATCATTTAAAAGAAGCAGAGGTCTATGTCAAATTTTCATTCAGCATAGTCAAAATAGAATTTAAAATGCATTAAATTAGACCAGAGTCAGACCACAGATAGACTTCATACTCGAGAGTTTTATATGAGGCTTCTAAGGGTACTGCGCACTATGTAACACTGACTACACAGACAAGTGGAACAATGTTCCAGATCATGCTGTCAGTCCACATGGGAACATGAAACTTGATTTACAAGGGAAAGGAAGGAGAGGAGAACAAGATACCAGACCTGACATCAATCCTAAATCCTGCCTGGTCAGAGTCCAGCTTGTTACTGTTTTCTACCCACTAGTTCTTCATAGCTTTTACTCTAGTTCACCATAATTTAGTAATAACAGGATACAAGTCTAACCCTCTTTCCACTCCGCATAGATACTTTTCTATATTGCTTTTTTTCTGGTTCTTGCTACAAGCAGCAGATGACTTCATACCTTCACCAATAGTTGGGGTGCCTGTCCCACCCTCAGCTTGCTAGTGGATCAGGCTGGAAGGGCACTTCAGGATAACGAAGGAAAAAGCTCATTTCAAACACCAAATCTAAAGGCAAATAGGTCTGTTCAGCTCTTCCTTGTTAATTCTGAGCATTACAGAGCAGACCTTCCAAGTTAGTTTGGTTTCAGCAAGTTTTGTTTAGAGCAGTTGTGGTTTATTTTCCCCTTCATGAGCCACCTTCTGAACATATCTATGTTTTGCTAAGCTTTACTAGAGATTTCTCTGTAAACTCTGATCCTGAATTGAGACAAAGATCACTTCTATAAATGCCTATTACTTTCCTCATGTAGGTCTCCAAACCTCTGCTCATGTTGCAAAGTAGAATAAATCAAGAATACACATCCATTAGTGTCAGCAGCACTAGGCTTGGCTATCGTGAAGATAATGGCTTTTGTAGTTCTGATTTCCTATGGAATTTGAACAAGCTGTCTTCATGATTGTAAGACATTCACAGTAATTTGAGTATAAGTTACTGCTTGGCTTGAAATGAAATTCAGTACGAACATGTAACTCAGGAAGGAACAACACAATAGGTATGAAGATTGACTAAACTTGATGGAACACCATTAAAACTTATCAGAGCTGTCAATTAACAGCAAAGAGTTTTTCTTCTTTACAGTTGCCTGCTTCAGCAGTGCTTCAGGTTTCAGGTTAGGTGTGCATAGAAGCTATGCCTAACCTGAAGGCCCTTCTCCATCACTAAAACATTGCAAAAGCTTGTCCTAATACAAAGTGTATCTACATTTTTTTTTTTTTTTTAAATTTAAAAACTGTAGTAAGCTATGGAACATTGACTAGTCAAGATAGAATCTGTTTTAGAATTAGGAACCAATGAATCATGCACATTAGAAGTGTGTACATGTTTTGTATGTATGCATATATTGATGAAGCTCATTAAGGAAAAATTCAGAGCTCACCCCATTTTATTGTGCCATACCACAAAAAGTGAGGTGAATGACAACCAGAAAAGGGAGATTTGAAAGGAACATCTGGAAGAGCTGAATTCAAGACAGACACTAAGTTGCTTAGCATCAGGAAACCCCAAACCATGTGTTATTCCTTATCCAACATATAATAGTATATAATTCCTTATACGCGTTGAAATGACCCCTGTACAGAAAACAAGGATGCCAAGCCCCTAATGCCAGACAGCTTTACTTACTGTAGAATTCTTACAACAAATTAAATGGCTGAGTTGCAGGTTTTGTAACCTGGCTACTTCAGTCTGAACAATTGCATTTGAAACCTCTGAAAAAAAAAAAATAATAGTTCTGCAATAGATTTCTACATTCAGATTTTAAACAACAGCATTGCAAAGGATTCACTGTAACGTCCGTAGTTGCCTTGGGTTTAGAATAGTCTTTGAAATCTCCAGAGGAAGGAGTTGTATGGTACCACTGTATTGACAGTAGTCTATGATGAGGCAGGAGTGGATCTTACTCATTAAGCATAAACTTAAAGTGTCTTACTCCCACCTAGTGGAAAGAACATTAAGTTATGACTCTCTAATACATAAGGGGACTTAAAAAAACAAAAACAAGCCAATCTTTTTATTTCTTGTATATAGACATACATAGTAGGTCATCTCAGTTTAGCAGACAGTTAATGACTTCTCATAAAATAAATCTACTCTGGCACGCAGAACTGCTATTTCCTGTGTGCACTCCATTACCTGAAGAAGGTGAACCTTGCCACGATCCTTCAAACAGACTTCTCAACCTGATCACCTGGGAACTGGAACCTGATGGAGTACTTGAGCAATGTCCATGTGCAAGTGGCTTGATCTGCCAACCTCACAGGTAAAGATCAAAACTGGCTAAGTAACCTGCTTGTATAGGTTTCTTTAAGATACAAGACTTGCGGATTCTTTCACACTGTTTTGATGGCTTTTCTCATCAGTAGCTTTGACATTTTCTCAAACTTACTGCTTTATCTCACACACATGCCTAATTGAGTTTGGCAAAGCCTTATTTCTAGTGTGAATGAAGTTTGTTGTCAGGCTTGCTTGTGGCAGAGGGGACAGATTGTGTTGAGGTCAACTGCCATCTTGTGTCCCAATATTAAACACGTTCTGCTATTAAGAATTTGGCTCCAACTGTATGTAGAAATCTAACTGCAATAGAAATCTCATTTTAACTCTCCAGCTGTCAAGCGTGTAAGAATCAGATTATAAAATTGTCAGATCCACCATAGATGAACTTACGCACCTGGCATGCTTTCATGTGGGGAGAAAAAGAGAAATCTTACTAGGGAACTAACAAAAAGAATGTGAAAAAAATGTACTGTATGACCAGATATCTTCCCTTTCTTTTTTTTTTTTTTCCAACAGACATGGTACTACATCTGTGTGTGAACTGTCCTCCAATGAAACCAGAAATAATGAAAAAGAAGATCCCTTAATCATGGATGAGATGCCATTTCTGAGTTCGATACCCAGAGATATTCTTGCTGATTATGAAGAGAGCAGTGTCATTCAGGAAGTGCGTAAAGAATTAGAAAGTCTGGAGGACCAAATGGGTTTGAAGTCTGAGCCTGACTCGGCTCATGACCCATTTTTTGGAGATGAGATGTAAAGTCCAAACTCCAGTTTAGTTATTTCTAGAATTTTTTGTCTAGTGTCTTGCTTATATGAACCCTAAATACATACTGCTGGATAGAAGTGCAATAAACATCATCTTCATTAAGCATCCTTTTCTGTGCAAACCTGCATATTCAAATTATTGTTGAATTAATTCCATCTTTGGACCAAACCTTCTAAAGGCAAATAAGATATCAGTGTTTCTTTTGGATTAGTACTTTTCCCTTGTACAGTAGAAATGAATATATCAGAACTTGTACTCATTAAAAGACACACATAAACATACATAATCTTAAGTTAATAGGGACTATACGAGCTACCTTTGAGGTATTTCCTTTGGAATTATTTTTCTGGAACAAGAACAATCTATTTTACGTTGTTTCAGTGATTTTTTTTCTTTAGGAAATATGATAGGTGAAGCTGCAACATACAGATTTTACATTCCCCACCCCCACCACACACATCTTGGGAGGAAGGATGGATTGAAAGGCTGCTTACCTTTTTAGATGAATATGCCTCCACCTTTTCAGCTGTGTACAATGGAAGTCATCCATTCTGCAGCAAACTTCAGTATGACTGAAAACTGGTTTTCATAGCTACAGAGCATCCCTTGAGTTTTGTACTTCTATAGGGAAGTACGACCCCACTGCATTAGCAAAAGGCAATGTTTTCCATGTAAGTAACTAATGGTGTGTACTTACATGCAGACAAGAACAAATTGCTTTCTGTATAGGAGCTTTCACCTTGACTGCTCAGGGCTTTATTTCTCAAGGGAAAAATCTATATTTAAAATTGCAGAACAGCTAAATGGGCTGAATACAAGGAATATAGATTCTCTGTTGTACACTGAATATATAAATATTAATATATAGAAGAATAGCTCAGCTATAGTTGCAGGGCTATTCCTAAGCTAGAGCTAAATACAGCGCCACGTATGGCAGCTTTCTGCACTAGGAACACACTTTCTTGCGTAAAATCAGTTGAGGGTTCTGTAGACTACACTCTGTTATCACTTAGTCTTCTTGAGAGATAAAGGCAGCGAACAAACTGCTAACTCTGAGCAGTGAGTCAACCTAAATTGCTTCTTGTTCATGTTCAGAGATTTGTATTTCTCCCACTTGACTATCTACATTCAGAGAAGATTCTTAAAGTGGTTCATGCTTCTAATACACTTCATAGGCGTAATAATGTGTAACAAAATATGAATATCATCATTACCATTTTGACAGGTCATTGATTTAAGAAATCAATATCAAGCTAAGAGCAAAATCTGATCCATCAAACTCCCTGTCTCAGCCATTTGCTATGGCTTTTACGCTGTTAATGATTTTTGGAGGTATAGATTTCACTATTATTGGACATATTGAGGATGTCATCAGGCTCCAGACAAATAATTTTTATGGAGCTTCTTCCCAAATATCATCCCCTGCTGCTTAAGTCTAATCTGAACAGTTGAGCATCAATAACTTAACAAAAAGAGTTGCAGACTGTACTACTAGCCTTCAAGTCTTTCACCACTTCAGGTCTGTGAAAGCTTTTCAATAAATTCCTTGAGTGGCAGAATTAATGTGAATAATTATCATCATTATGAACAAGAAGGTTATTTCATCAGAACAGCCTGGCTTTTTGGTTTAAGGATTCTTTTATAAAACCAATTATCACCCCAACACATGCACATGTTCTCTGACATGGTACAATGAATTTACCTTTCCTTCTATCCCAAGCAAAATTCCAGTGCTTTAGAGACAACCCTTCTATACGATCAGAAGGCATTACATTTCATTGTGATTTTCCTGTTATAAACAGTACTTCAAGAAAGCAAGGACTGTCCATAAATAGTACCCTGTATAAAGATACCATTATATTCCCTTCAAGTTTCCTGATGCCTCAGTCTCTGAATTAATCAGAAATCAGATTAACTCTGCAGAAATCTTACTAATTAGAAAATCAAGGTTTTTTTTCTGTTTCTTTAAAATGCACAAATTCAAAATTATCAGTTTGCAGCATCAGCTTTACATTCTATCTCCCCAGATAACCCAGAATATATTCCAATACAAATACATAGAAAGCGTACCACTGGAGAGGTAATCGTTGTAAGGATGCCTCTCTGTCCTCTATCCAGATGTCAATCAAGACTTACAGGGTTAATATTTATTTAAAAAAAAAGTGTTTAATAAAAGTTTCCTAAATGGGGTTAAGATGAAGCATTTTTTTTTTAGAATTCTTTAGTAAACACTACTTCTACCTCTTCCAGCAACTGTAAGGATCCCTGAGCAGCCTAGACACATGTAAACGGCAGCTTAATGAAGCTATTCTACCTACTGGATGGTACTCACACCATGCTTCCTTCTGCTTCCATCTCACTTGTGTGGAACATGAAGTGGCACAGCTTAAACAGAAAAGGAAGAAGGAGGGAATTCCTCTGTGCAGCAGTGCCTGGCTCTCAAGCTGCTGGATTCCTCAGGCTTTTTAGGTTACTGTGTATCAGCAAGCAGCAAATCACAAGTTCCATTCTTCAGACTCTTTTTTTTCATCTCTGGAGAGAAACTTAGCTGCCAAACATATCCCGAGCCTAGCAGGTAAGGAATTCAATTCTGCAAAGAAAACAACTGAAGAAAACCGCATTGCAAATATAAATCCAGAGGAACAGCAGACAGGCTACAAAACAATTCCCATAATACTCTGTGTATGGAACGTCCACATATATACACAAATATACAAAGAGGCTTACAATTCTGACATTGCCTTGGAAAAGTCTATTTTCATGAAATAATTCTTCCATTTTTCAAATAAAAACCACAGCGTTTAATGATTAAAATGCAACAGAATGAACAAATGTTTTATTGGCATGTTCATTGTTGTAAACAGCATCTGGCATGAAAAAGTTTACCAAAATCTTTTGATTGTTATAAATTAGGTGTTTTTTTAAAAACTAAGGAGAATTGTTCTCTATTGATCTTTATGGACCAAAGCAAAAAATTGCTGTTCCTAGACTTTGCAATGAAATCATGTTGACTGCATAAGTCTTTGCGCCACAACCCAAACTACCAAGTTTATATGTTGAGGTGTTAGAGGTTGCCCACGTTATCTGACTACAAATAGCTACGGAATCAACTCCAGGAAAGAATAAAATGACTTTCAGCAGGTGGAGAAGATGTGAACTTGTAATAATCTCAAAAACAAAACGTACAAAAAAGTAGCTGAACAAAACAGAAAACTTCATTAACAAGGGGAATACAACCCTAAAGTACCCAGCATTGTCAAACAAAATGAATACAAATTTAAATAGGCAACTACACTTTCAAATGTACACAATGAATGTTGATATGTGAAAAGAAATACCATGGTAAATAGCTGAATTGCAGTTCTGTTAAATGGACAGGGCAAATTTTATTTACACATTGGATGCAATATAATAGAGCTGCTCATCGGCTTCCGTAACCTGTTAAAAACCAAGTTTACCTTTCAACAGCGTTTCTGAAAAAAGGAAGTAACCCCTGGCTGGCAGCTTTCTGCAGACCTCTCAGACCACCTGTTTTATGGGAAAACATTCTAAAGACTTAAACTTGGAGCACTTCCATTACATTTTAACCCTTTTTTGCTGCTTTTCCATAACCAATGTGTTAACATTTACTTCAGACTGTACGATGAGGTAATGTGTGTATCAGTGAAACAAACAAAAGGATTCTTTCATGGCCTTTGCACAGCTTTTATTATTAAGCTATGAGTATCCTGTTTGAGGCTAGTTTCACTAGCTACTATGTGCACACTGTCCTCAAAAATTTCCACTCATTCCCGTCCCCACCCACTTTTTAGTTCTAATCTTTTATTTGCACATCCCTTTTAGCTTTACAGTACATTTGACTATAGTGCACAACATGATTCCAAGTCAAACAGTGACCCAACGGGGCACTGCGCTTCTGATTGGTAACACAGCCCAATCAGTGCTGGTGTCAGCGCTTTACACTTAATGAGTGTCCTGCCGTAACGGCACTACACAGTAGTAGTGAACCTTCTTATTTTAAACAAAAAAAAATTCCCCAGGGAAAATGCTATAGCGAGTATCAGTCTTGAGTCAAATCTTTATTTGGTGCTCCATCCAGATATATTTTTAGTGCTTTCTCTTTACGAGGAGAGTAGGTTACGCGGTGTCCAGTTTTCTGGAGCCTGCTGCTTTCTTTTTTCATGAGTTCATTTCTCTGTTCATCTGTTAATTCCATTAATTCTTCAGTTTTATCCCTAAAAATAAAAGCACGTGTTAAAAAGCTATGTTAAATTTAATACAATGACAATAAGATTTCTGCATTTTCGCTCTGATTAGAACAGCCTAGTAAAGTAACAAAACTAAGCATAATATTCCATGCAAATACTCTTCCTCTTCTCCATTGACTAACATTAATCCAAAACTTCTTTTCTAAACAGCAACATTCATTATTTTAACTTACAGCAGACTCAACAGAAAGCAGCAAGAAACAAGCCTTTATTCAATCTACCTGATCACTCCAATTTTTTGTAAACAACTACGACTGACTGTTCTTTATCCTGCCACAGCCCCGACAGCTAGAAGAAGCATGTCAGCCAGCCATTCCTAGAAACTACCAGCTATTCTCCCAAACAATTTCCTTCATTAAAGGCCAGTATGTTATCAACCAGCGTTTCCTCAAATTAACGTTACGAGAAGTACTGTAGAAGGAACATGTTAATTACGTTCCATCCCCACTCTTCAAGTCTAGCAGAAATTACAATATTAAAGCTCTTAGTCCTCAAAAACTGCCTCTGAGCTACTGCTGTCAGCTAATTAACATTTTTCATGTTAAAATTTTTAATCCTGGCATCCTCTTTTCCAAAGAAACCAACTAATTTCACAAACATACTCAGAACATAAATTTGTTGCTCTCTAATGCCTGTCATAAGGCTCTCAGACTCCAACTGGGATATGGTTCTACTTAAGAGATTAAATCCAGATACACACTCAAGCATAACAACTATTTTTTGTATTCTGTATTATTTTCAATGATTTGGGAGGAAGAAGTGAGTAAAAGGAAACAGTGTTTGTTTTCTTAAAACAGAAAATATCTAGCTTTGTAGGAAATTGAGATGCATGCATATTCCAGTTCAGTGTTTTCAACCATCTACCACAAGCATTTTTCCTTCATGAAAAAGAAAGAATATTTCAAAGCTTCTATTCATTACATCAGCCCTCAAATCTTGAAACAGATTTTTTTGCGTTATTATACTGTAATAAAATACATACCTATAAAATATTACTGCACCATCATCACAAATGTACAGAGGCCAGACATTCAGTGTTGATACTTTAGGATTCCAGTCCAAATCCTGGTGAATCTCTAGTATGGAAATGTCACATGGAAACGTTCCTCTACCCTGAGAAGAATCAATTATTTACTGAGTAAAATATACAGTCTCACATTCATGCCAATAAAGTGTGAAAATAAATAAATAAATACCTTAGCAAACTCTATATTTTCCAAGGGTATTCCACTCATTTCACTCAGCTGTGAAGTGGAAAAAAATGGTTAATTTATTATTCCAAAACAATGTTAGCCACATCTACATAAAGTCATTAGACCTGCCAAAGTCAGGGCTAATATCTAGAAGTAGATATTTTTCACATTACAATGTCACATGAGTAACATTTGCTGTGACAGAGTTTCACCTAGTTTGTCTCTTTACAGGGAGGTGACAAAAATGTAAATAGAAACAATAACACCCAAGTTCCAAGATACAAAGTGACCGGCTGCCTCACTTTAAACCTCTAGGCCCAGGAGTCTGTGTCAGTTTCCCTGTATCCAATGAAAGCTACTATGATCAAGTGGACCTGAGAGCAAGTGAATTCAAAATATGTACGCCTAAATTCCATCTACATACACCTGCACTTGCTACCATGATACCCACCTGCCCCTTACCCAACAAGCACCTTTAACTGCTCTCCTCCCTTGCATCTCCCAGTGCACAAGGTGCGTCATCCCTTCTGTCTCCTCCTCCTACTGCCCTGTCCCAGCACCCTTCACAGGACCACACAGCTCTGCCTCGAGTGGCTGCAGTGATGTCCCCTTTGCTGAGCAGTTGCATGGTGCACACAGGCCCTTAACTCAAGTGCAGGCTGCAGTCTTGTGCCCACGCCAATGCACACACTAAAGTGGATGGATTTTTATCCTTGGCTGCTTTAGTCCCTCAAAATCTGGGGATCTCCTTTCTAAGATTCTGGCCTCCATGAACTCTGCTGTCAAAACAGATGTGTTTGTTCTCATCTTCAAATCGATGAAAAAAGACTAACAGCCAGTAAAATTTTCCAGCTCCCCTTTCCTTAGGAAACTATGCTAAATAAATAAAATACTAACAAAACCTAGAAAAATTCCTGAAACACATTAGCCTTACTCTGCTAACAGAATTTGCCTGAATGGAGAGAGCTGACTGAACATCTGTTACCACAGATGTGTCAAATTCAAATTACTGATGTGAGCAAAATTTAGCAGCATTCCTTCCAAAAGGCTTTAAAGTTGCTCCCTGCAAAAAAAGGAAAATCCAACTCCCACTTCTGCTAGAAATGAAGACAAAAGCTGAATGATGTTCCTTTTCCCAGCAAATATACAAACCCCTATCTTATAAATGATGAATAGGATTTCTGCTGTCATCATCATCCACAGTGGGTTTCTTTCATCTTGGTATCACTACACATAAACAAACATTTCTAAGAAGCCTGCAAACTAGACTAATAAAAATTCTCAATGAGATACCCCTACTCTGCTAGCACGGCACATCTGCTTGCCTATTAGAAAGTTCTGATCTGAAGAGAAAAAAAAAAGCATACTAAACCCATATTTATTCTAATTCAAATACAGTTCAATTTACCTGCTACAATTACACTGTCCCTGAACAACAGCTCAAATTCAAATATGATGAGGCACAAAGGTTTAGTATTTTGGAATAATTTTGGAATAGCTTGAAAAAAACAGGATGACAATAGTTTAATATTTCTTTCATGTGTTTTTCAAGGATGAGACAGAGGTTGAGTTCCATATTATGCTTCCTCAAGTTCAAGGTATGACTTTTTTTTCACCTGAATACTCTGACAACTGCCCATTACATGAAACTAAATAGTAAAGGTGCTGATTCATGTTTTTTTGGTGATAGAAATGGACATATTCTCAGTTCCTGCAAAAAAAAAAAAAAAATACAACCACCAAGGAACAAGTTTATGTAGCTATGATACTTCTGTGCTTCCTAACAGAAGACATCAAAAAGGTTTTCAGGAATCACAAGAAACTTGCATTGTGTTATACGTTTTACCTTCTCTTTTAATTCCTCAACACTGCTGCTTTCTAGCACGACTTCCTGGAAAGAATCTAGTTTCATCTCTGATGGTCTCCATCGTCTTGATAAAACCGCAAGCTGTGACATGGATTTCATCTTTTCTACTCCTAAGAAAGAAATAAATTTATTATATTAACATCACAAAATAGCTTATTTAAAATTAGGGGTTTTCCATAGTGTAAGCATACTCATACATGGAAGCCTGCATTACACAGACATGTATGAACTGTCCATTAAATATTAAGTAGCCCAGCCAAGTATGTTGACAGAGCCTACCAAAAAAAGAGGTGGGAGAGAACTGGGAGGAAGGACCAGGGATTCATTATACTCTTCATTGTTATCTCCTCATTTCAAAAAATGTTTCATAGGCAACACCTCTTTTGAGTAAAGCCATTTATTCCTGTTCAGGATGCACTCTTCTATCGCACCCACCTTTGTTACACAGAAAATAGCTAACCATCCAACCAGAGGATGACCTCCAGACCTTGCCTTTGCATGACTTTCCTCTGAAATCTGGTATTTATTCAAGTGCTTCATTTTTTTTTTTAAACCAAAATAAAGCTTTCCACATTTCACTTCTAGATTATACAAATTATAGAATACAGTGGGATTCAGCTGAATTTTCTACAAGTCAGTCATGCTTTTTGGAAAGCTTTAGTTACACAAAATATTACAGAATACTTGGAAACCCTGTAGTCTATAAAATAGTATTAACTATAGTATTTTGTGAACTAGGCTAGCTGCACTAGGCTAAGAAGTAAACTCGAGACCAAACTCACCACACAAACAGCAGAACAATTAACCTAAAACTAATAAAAAAATTTAAACTGAAATTTTAATTCAGGAGTGAGTTGATAGGTATTTCCCTAGGAATAATCTACAGGACAGCTGAACCTCCCAAGTTCATTTCAATTTCTTATACTTGTTTTAACACAATTTTCTTAAAGATGTACAATACCATAACTGACTACAGCTGTCCAAAAGAGCTTATGGCACTGGAATAACAGTTCTATTAGAGTTCCTTAAAGCACATATTCTTGTGAAAGTTTCTGAGCAAATGGAATCCACATTCCACATCTATCCATCAACAGATATGTAAAAGTGGAAACAGCTTGGCCTATCTTTTTCCCCTTACATTAGACAGTTGCATAAAGAATCCCAAATTTAAGGGTATATACAAAGGTAATTTAAATGCTGGGTAATATTTAAGCAAATGTTTTTTAAAAAATCTGTTCTCTAAAATTTAAGTCCAAAGCTATTTTGATGAGTGAGGTCTGTTCCAGAAGATGGCATTTTATAACAAAGACATGTTTTTTTTTTTTTCCACTTTTGTCGGAAAACTAAATTACTGAACAATTGCACTGCCTTATATAAGGCATATATGTACATGCACACGTATTTACAAATGTCACCAATACTAGTTCAAAAATTAAATACAAATAAAAGCATACCGTATAGGCACACATACTATGTTACAGTATGCCCACAAATTTCCAAACAACTACAACTACATAACAATGCTGTTAAGACCTTTAGTATATCACAGCCACAGGGAAACTACACTTGCACAACCCCCACAACTTCATGCAAAGCTTATATTTTGAATTCTTTTGCTTCACTTTTTTCTCTAATGAAATACTATTACAATTTCAGTATTATTAGACTTAAAAATATAGAGAAAGGGAAGCATATTTTCCAATATTCTCTAAATAAAAAAAGCTCTAACATGATCTTTACTTTCCTCTTCATAGTATATCATTATTACCATCAAGTATTTCTAGGAAGACCTCCCAATTGCTTGAAATATTGATATCTTCTTCATAGATATGATAATCCAGAAACACAGTGCCTGGGTTCTTCCAGGTTTTCTTTCGTAGACGAAACCTGCAAATAAATGAAGGAGAAAACAGTAAATTTTTGTCTGCTCGTAACTGCTTAGCAGTGCCACAGAATTAAAAGTTGATTTTTTATTTTTTTTTTGACAGAACCAAAATACAACTCATTCATACAGAGTATGGGCTAGGTTTATCAGGTATGATTTTAACATTCTGAAATAAACCTGACAGCAAGTTATCAACTGGCTGGTAGTGCTGCATCAACCAAAGAAAACAAGCCTGTTTATGCTTGTTCAGTGCAAGAAATATAAAAGGACCTGAAGGAAAATAGCAGTTTCTCATGCAGCATGAGCAGAATATTCCCAAAGGCTTCCAACAGTTATCCCTGCCTTTTTTTTTTTTTGGATGCGATTGTGGAAGAAGCAGAGAGAAGGAAGATAAGAGCACTGATATATGCTTTATGTACTTAGTTCTACTGCATCAATACAGTCACAAGATAAAATAAATAAGCTTTGAATACTGGTAAATAATGACATGAACAACTAAAATTAGATTAAACAAAGTAAAAAATTAATTGTAATGGTTTTCCTGCACAGAAGTGGTCAAATTTTGTCACGTGCCCTGTAATTAAAGGGCATTAGACAACATAACTCTAGCATGGCAGACAAAAATCCTTTGGCCAAGTCATGGTGTGGTAAGGAGAAATACCTGGTCCACATCTAGGTTTCTATTTGTTATCTCAGCAGGAAAGGACCACTTTGTCATCCAGGGTTTCACTGCAGCCTGACTTCAGGCATATGTTAAGGCCCCACCAGCTTGCTTACCAGATCTTACTGTTCTTACAAGTTTTTCTTAACTCCAGTTAGTACAGTGTGTCAGGTAATTCACAGTACATGCCCCATAACATGAAATTGAGAGAAAGGAGTATGTATGACCTCAAAAGAAGTTCAGCCTTGATGAAATAACTGATACCTCTTATGGATAAAGGATTGGAAAGATGGCACTGGATAAATACCATAATCAAACCCTACGATAATGCACTAGACAGTTTAGCTGCAGTCATTTACACTGGACCTACATGTGGAGTCAAGAATGCTTTTTTGTGAACTAATTTACTTATCACTCTTCTTTCTGAAGAAAATCAGTCTTACAGAGAACAAAACTTCTCAGATCTAAACCTGTAATTATCTTGTACACAGGCATTTCGACATAGATATTATTCCCTCTATAATTCTACACAAGATGAAAGCCAAAAATTGGTAAATTGATGCTTGTAATTCACAGATCCAAATACCACAGTAACTTACTTCTGGTCCTTTCCTAATATCCCTTCTCTCACAGGAGAAGAAATACACTTTAAATTTGTAATTAATCAATTAATTTCAACCCCGACTGCAGTCTCATTACCTGTCAATCGTTAAGTCCAGGCCACACTGTTCTCGAAGCTGAGGAAGCAGCTCCTCTTTTGACTGTCGGACAGTCATTCCTTTAGCAAAAACCGCATCTAGAAGGAACTTGCATGGCTGTAAACATAAATAGAAAATGATTAAAAGAACTTATTAGAAGGGGGAAAAAATACATAAATTTGCCTTCTGATCATGTTTTGAGACCAGTCCTATTTTACCTAGCTAAATGATCATTACAATGCCTTTTTGTAAACAAAGTAGTCTGATTAAAATTAGGATTAAAATTGGGATCAAATTGCGTATCAACCATGTTTTGACAGTCAAAATGTGAATGCAAGCCACTGTAGAAATAGTGCCTGGTCTCTGAATTACTAATTGCTACCATTATATTAACATTTTAAACAATTTGGAAAGAGGTTTTAAAATAAACCACATGGTAATAAATATGCCACTTCCTTTGGTTTCATTGGTAGGATAGACCAGACACCATGATTGGAAATATTTTTTTATTTTTTTTTTTATTGTCTGCTATTACCAGTACAGCTTCAGTCTCTTTATGTTTTATTAATATATAATTTTCACTTTTATCCAAAATGTAAAATCAGAATTTAAGGGCACAATCAGGCAACTTTTAAAGACTGCATTCTGTAAAGTGAAATCAACTTCTATACTTTTCATGTCCTGAAAGATGCTACGAGCAAGTGAGCTGCATTACGACAAGAGAGGAAATAACGTTTCCAGCACTCCTCCAGGATTGTCTTATGCAGAAATGAGTAGTACCCAGCTAACCTACCCAATAAGCACTGCCTGCCCACCATAATTGTATCAAGTTATATTTGTAGTTTATTACTGAAAACTGCAAAAATAAACAAAGACAGATTTTTTATGCGGAAAGAATAACACATGATTTTCATAAGTTTAAAAAAAAGGTTGTTTTCATTTGCCTATACATTATAGAAATAAAAACATCTGAAAAGTATACTATAGACCACGTTCCAGTTGCATACATTGAGTAACACGAACAAAAACAGCCACTAGTTCCCTTGCTTCATCAAGAAAAAATTACAGTAAAGTACAGAGAAAAGAGGGTTTTTTCTCTCCAAGATTTCAGAGAAAATCTTGGCTAAGGCACTTAATAAAGCTTTCATGGATCGCTATTCATCTTGAAATAATCAATGCCTTACCTCTGGTTCATTTACCAAAAGCTGATAGACTTTGACTCTGTATTCACCCTTCTTAAGGGCTCTTCCAAGTCTAATAGTTATCTATAACGAGGAAGGAGTATCTGTTAGTAACTACAAACAATATTACATTCTGTGTTGCTATCAAGACTAATGTAGTGATTTAACCTGGCAAGTAATTAAAAGTCGTAAATTCAGTTAATTTGGTATATTGTACCAATGTATTTTTAATTATTCAAAATAACTTCTGAATAACCTTATTGTCATCAGAAAACGATGAAAGGGTCTCATTGAGCCGAACACTCTCAAACTCTTGATTGCTGGCGTAGACTCTAAAGACTTTGAAGTGAGAGGATGGTACTCCAACAAAGGGCTCCAAATGTTGCTTGAAGGCAGAGAGTGTAATTCTTTTATCAACGTGTACCATCAACCCTAAGTAAAAATGAAGATGAAAATGGCATAAAACACTGAGATACAAAAAAAAAAAAAAGTATTCTAGAATATGACTTCCATATATTCAGTCATTACTTGCAGCAAAACAGTACAGAGAATTTGAAATTCTAGTTAATGGCCACATTTACATTTTATCTGATGAAGGTTTTACTGTAACCCTTACAACCTTTGCTGTATTTCACATTTTTCCTCTCACTAGAAGGCAACTCAGCTTGTTCTTCAGAAAATACCTTCCATAGAAGGAAACAGATGTATCTTAGATTGATGCAACTTAAATCCTTAAGAACAAAAAGACATACAGTTTAAGTACAAATCACTGACTGAAAGACCAAAATTAAGCTAGGTTTTAACTGACAATAACACCACATTTCATCCTGGCACTTTCATGAAAGTTATTTTTACATATAAAAATCAAATTTTTCAAAGATTTCATCAGACTTTTTAACAGAGCGTTTGAATTAAAGTAGTCTAAACTTTACTATCATTTAAGGCATTTAATAAAAAATACATACATTTTTGCCCTTCTCCTGAACCTTCATCTGCAGTGTAGGGTTCTGACTTAAAGTACATATATTGTGCTTCTCCTCTACTCTTGCCACTTTCATCGTATTCACTGTCTGTTCCAGAATCTTCTTCTGCTGTATCCCAGGTTTCTTTCTTCCCCTGATTTGCTTTTGATCTCCTACTACTTGTGATACTATGAGAATCAAGTCCATTAGCCAAAGGAATCGGGGCATTGTCCACATTGCATAAAGTGTCACTGCTATGACTAGAGCTAAGGATATCACTGTCTACTGAACTTGTACTCCTATCATTATTTACATCCGAATCTGACCGTTCCTCAGACTGAAGATTTTCTGGATCAGAAATCTGAATTTGGTTTTCAAGTTCTCTGTTTTCTGCTGATGCTGATGAGTCTATTTCATTTGAAGGTGATTCAATATTTTCAAAATCACTGGCTTCTGTGCTTTTGCTGCTGTCTCCATTATCACCATCCTGCTGCTGCTGTAGGGACAAACTTTTAAGCTTTTCAGTGCTTTCTTCCAGAATCGCTTCTACAGATTTCATGTTGCCTGCAGGTCCTTTTACTCTTTCACAGGCTTCATCCAAGTTGCCTGAATCTCCACTAGGCTTCTGGTAAACTGATCGTCTAAACTGAGATCCAGGAGATTGCTCTGGTAATGAAACATATAGTCTGATTGTATTTGCATGACGATCCAGGAGTTTCCATAAATGAGAATCCGTATATGCCACGTGATGATCTAATGACTCCGAGCTTTCAATAAATACCTGAACATAAAATAGCAGTGTTTTTATCATGTAGTACTACATTAAAAGCGATAAAAGCAAACAGATAGGATTGAGTGCACATTAGAAATAATGTCACCAAGCAACATCATCTTTTGACAACCATTTTAAAATAGATTTTTAGAGACAGAAACTAAGAAGTCCATAGCTTAATAAGTTTTCCTTACTTTTATGGTCACGTTAAGATTGAAGTGACTTGTAACCAAACTGACCAGCTGCAATAAGCACTATTTGGAAACTGAAGCTTTATGTTTAGAAGTGTACTTGGGTATCACTTCAATGCACACCTTTCATCAGTAAAGTAACACTAATTACAATAGCAGTGACACCAACAAATACAGTCTTTATTTTCTAGTATAGCATCACAAAAAAGAAGTATTTAAATGCATACATGGGTAAACAACATGACAATTTAGAAAACAAGTGATCAAATTTATCTTTTTCCTTTCCAAAGACCATTGTGTGAAGTTTTGAACTGACTGAGTAACAAGTCAATGACACTTTTTGTTTCGCTGAATTATCAACTAAGGCCTTCACTGATTTTTGCTCATCCAGGATACTGTGATCTTCAGCCTTGATTTCAAACCCAAATGATATTCAAAACAGCTAGATGTGCTATTGCTACTGTAGTGAAGAGATCAACGCTACAGATGCCATTTAATTACAAATATTATTTAAGCACTAAGTTACTCTTCTTCTGAATGCAACCCCTCAATACGCTTTAACTTTTGGTTAGCCCTGAAGTTGTCAGGCAGTTGGACTAGGTCTTGAAAGTCCCTTGCAGCCGAAGAACTCTATTACACAACTATAATCAGAAGCATTTACTCAAAATGTTTTTAGGAAGTATAGATTTGGCTAGGGGGATTTACATAGTAAAAGTTACTGAATTTAAGATGAAGACCCACCAAAAACTTGCTCTTAGCTTTGAAATTTGCCTATTAAAAACTTCAACTCTGGGAGCAGGCATAGCTGTTGGGAATGTTTAAAAACAATTAGGGTTTCATAGTAACATGCCAACCCTTTTGCCCTAAGAGTTGATTTTTAAATCTCCATTGTAAAGTTTGTAGCCATCACTTTAGCCACAGAGTATCACACAGATTTCTGATTTTGAATGTGTGCTACCTTGTTATGTGCACTAGGTTTTATATACAGCCTACAGAATTCATTGGCATCACAGTATTTGCTAGTTACCAAAAAATACAGTACTTTATACTTCAGAGGAAAGTAAAAAGTGACTTTTCCTATAAATTCCATACAGACATTCCTGTCTGTTACAACACAGAAGTGAAGTCTATAAATACATGAACAGTTTAAAAACTGGAGCATCTACCTTGTTGCTTCTAAAAAAGCCTTCAGCTTTCAGCGTTTTGCTGGAAACATTCAGAAGACGCAAGTCATTGTAGCAACGTTCCAATACTACCCGCATTGTTTCAGCAGGCAGGTGTGTAGCCTAAAATAAGACATTCAGTGTAAGATAATGTGCATTATTATATATGTTCCAGTATTTGAAGATTAATCATATCGAAAGGAGAAGGTTTGTTTATTGACTTAAGACTTGTAAAGACCGGTAAGGTGTGTGTGGGGGGGGGGGGGGGGGGGTGGAAATACATCCCAACATCCTGAACCTGTTCAGTCCCAGTTCCTTTCTTCCATCCTTTGACACATAATAGGTGTTAGTTTTTCCATAAGATCAGAGGACTAACATGGCTCACAGAACTGGCATCATGTGAGTAACTAGTAATAAAAGGAATCAGTCCCATTCTTTAGGGTATGAACCAGGTTTTGTGCACTGTTCACTTAACGCTTAGCCAGCTTGAATTCAAAGATGGAAACTACATTTCATAATGAATATTATGAAGTTATACCCACCACCGAACAAACTTACACAGAACTGATTAAATAAAATGTTTGCCTTCTTCCTGTTCAATGGAAGCAGCATTGGCCTAAGATGGATGCCACGGCCTACAACCATCTAAAAATAATTCTACATCTTAAGTAGCTGCTGGGATGAAGAGGAGGGCTTGCGGGAAGACTGAACAGCTTTAGATGTCAAATTTAATTAATGAAGCCAATAGGGAAAGTTGAACTTTGTTTCAGTTATATGGTAACGATTCACTATTTCTGCTGATGATTGCATAAATCAGGGAGGTGGTTAAACTTACTAATTCAAATGATTATCAACTTCACTCTTTAGCTTCTCCAAAAAGCAGCTTATCTGGTAAATTAGTAAGAAACAGGGCCAGGTAGTGGCTAAGCTTGTGCAAAAGCCAGGGTAGAACTATGGAGAGAAGCAGATTGCTCCTTTTGGCAGACAGGCTCAATTGTAACTAACCAAACCCTGTGACAGGATACACAGCGTAAATGAGCTGTAAATGGTGCAAATCTCATTTTATATACATATGGCATTTTCAGTCAGAATGATTTAAAATTCTGCAATAAAATTCCCAAGCAATTGTAAATTACCTTTGAAATGAGCTGTTTAAATTCTGAAACGGTTTGATTCAAATACGCTCGTACACTTATTGGAGGAGCAACAGATTCAGTCTTTAGGTCAACTACATGAACCTTTACCATGACCTCTGTAGGGAAGAGAGGAAAAGCAAACCCACAGATATATGAAGAAAATTCACAAGGCTAAGAAAACATACATACAGTTGTCTGACATACCAGCTAAGGGGTTTCATTAAATACATGGAAACAGTAAAGAATTTGAAAAGCAGTCCAATTTCAGAAGTTCATTTTCAGTTCAACTTTAATGCCAGAAGCAGAAGTGTTCCGAAGTTTGACAGATTTTAGCTTACCTTAGACCACCTTCAGTAAGAAGCACGATAACAACACAGCACAGTATGTGCTTTGATTGCTGTACTAAATTTTATGAAATCAGAAGTTTTTCTTCCCTCACACATCATAATGAAGTCCTATATTACACAAGTTTTGTTTTCATGCCACCATGCAATATATAATTTTAGCCTATTTTTGTCTATATATAATTACATGACTTACCACCAGGTTTATAGCACTGGAAAATTTGGTCAGGTCTTCTTGTTTCCAACAGTAAGTCAAACATGTACGTTGATTTGACACCTCCAAGTAATAAACCCATTGGCGTATCCTCTTCTCCTTCGTACGATCGTTCCAAGTAGTCATGGAACTCATCATATTTGACAAGACGACAGCAATCTAAGGGGACAGCCTCTTCTAAATCCATTAGCTAAACAAACAAACAAAAAAATAATTTAATAATGGATTACTTGTGAACTTAGTTTTTCCTCAGTATGTGCACGTCCAAGAACACTTTGAATCCATGAAGTTCAACTGTGTTTAGAAAAAAACACGTACATATACAGTATGTTACATACACTCAATTTTAATTATATATACAGAAACTTGCATCAAAATCCAAAGAGGGAAGTGTAAAAACAGGCTCCAGAAATACATTCAGAGGTATCAGTTATACCAAAGAGCATCTTAGAGGGCTGATGAAGTCATGTGCACTAATTAGCTTCCACTCAAAATCCTCGCCTGCACTCTGAGCCAAAGATGCATAAGGCAAAAACTAAAGAATACAGGTAGGTAATCAAAAATACATGCCTTCAACTTTTACTTCCTTGCAGAAGGCAAAAATTAAGTGATACTTTGGTGCCAACTGGTGTTATTGTATTAGCTATGGAGGAAGTTTCTTGAAATTTCTCCTATTACAAATCCAATGCAAAGTTCTTAGGGCAATACAGATGAACAGAATTCTCTCAACATGCTGAAGCTACAGAGAGTCTACCAGCAGCTCGTATGTAATTTTACATAAGGGTCATATTGCCTAACTCAAGTCAGTAATTCCAACCTCTCTTCAAAAAGTAAAGACAAAACCCAAACCCACAAACAGCCCCACAGTATTAAAAATGCAAAGACTCAAGATACAACAGCAGAAAACGTGTGTGAAAATATTACATCTAACAATTTTAATATTTTGTTATGCATACCTTGTAAGCTATTTCCACAGCTTCCTTCAGTGTCCTGTCCTTATGAACCTCTAATTTGTTCTCCATCATTATTTGTTTTGTAGGATGCATACAGAACAATTTAATCTATGAAACAAAATACAGAAATTAGCTTTCAGCTGTAGGAGAGTTTCCTTTCAGCTAGTTATACAACTGCAGATAGGAAACATGAAAGGCACAGTAGATAGCACTAGTGTGTATATATATATATATATAAAAACATATACATACATATATTTGGCTATATGTGTATATATATTTAACATACATGAAATATATTTATATATTATATATATTAAATATATTTAATATATATATTTAAAGATACATATATGTATATATATCTACAAAAGTCTAACTTTTTGCAATCGGAGATATAATGTCAATGATCAGAATACCTTTAAACTGCAGACAGTGTACAAATTAAAAATTAAAACACTCCCACCAAAACAAAATGCACACAGGGACAATGAATGTTAATTTCCTTTTTTACATAACACACTAAATTATTTTACAAATGTAGAAAACCTAACAGCCAATTGATTCTTAGAAAGACCAGCTGACAGACATGCTTGTACATCTTAAGTGTCCTCTTCTATTCTTATCTAATCTGTGGTCAAAAAACCTTTTCCCTCTTTCTGCCAAAGAATTAATTTAAATCATTTTATGAAAAAATTTACAACACAAATGGTCACAACAAGAAAAGATCTTTTAAGTATGAAACACTTTATATAAAGCACTACATCACTTTGGGAATCTGGAATTTTTCTTTTGCTGAAATCAAGTGATCCCAGGCTAGAGTTTTTCTTTTTTCTTTTTTTAAACACTAATTCACGTTCACATGGAAAATAACTCAAAAATCTCCAATTACCTCTAGCAGGTCCGTCTACTCTGTACAAGCTTCCAGTAGGTGTACATTTCATTTTAATACACATACATTTAACACAAAATTGCACTATAGTAACAATTTATAATTTATAGTAGAAACAATACATAGAAATGTACTGTTACATTAGTCAGCAGAAATTCTAACCTTGCAAGTGTTGCGCTCAATTTCCCGTTGCCTCTTTTCTTGTTCTTCCAGTTCTCTCTCTTTCTGTACTAATTGTTTAATGTGGTCTGGATACTCATGTGTCTCAAGAAACTCTGTCAGGAAAAAAAAAGGAAAAATTTCCAGCGTAGGGTAACATCTTAGGAATTACGAACATATAACTTTATTGGCTTCTTCCTTCTTCACCTAAATTTCTCACTCAACCATGTCCTGTTCTCTTTTTCATTAATTTAATGGAACTGAAGTCAGCCCTTCCCCTTGAGGATTATAAGTCAGCGATAGCAGAAAATGTTATAGGCACAAGAAAATTCATATTCCATTATCAGTAAGGGAAGTTTTACTGTTGTAAAGAAATACTCTAATATTGATGACTGCTCACAAGACTACTTTTATTACAGAAGTCTGTTGTAGAAAGTGGAAGAGCTTAAAACCAAAATATTATCTGTATTGTGATAAAATATAGCAGTTAATACAGCTCAGTGTACTTCATGATAATTTGTTACATAAAAAAGAACATGCAATACTTCACACTGAAAAAGAACAGTTGTCTCACAATCCATGCTTATCACAAGCAATGTAGCAAACAAGTTTTCAAAAGTAAAAAAAAAGGGGTTGGTATATATAAGAAATCTGAAATAATGGATTTAGGTTTTTTGTTTGCTTGTTAGGCAATTATCAATCTTAAAATATATAGGAAAACCTATTTCCAAAGACAGCTCTTGACCCCAAGATTTTCTTTAGTGGTATTAAAATAAGTTTTATTTGTTTTTAATCTTTACACAACTTGAAGTCACTCTTGTTCAGAATAAATATTGTTTCAATCATTTAAACACTGAAACAATTTTATTATTTTTCTTAATACTTACTACTTTATTAGTTGATATAAAGCTTTGTTTTAACAGTATCCTCCTTGTGCTAAATCCACTTCAAACCTATATAAGGTATCAACTTCAGATCCTGCTACTTTAAATATATTTTTAGAAGGCAGCAAAATGGAGTTTAGGGGATACTTAGCTTTTTTTCCCCCTTCCTACTTCCTAAAAGAAAATATAATGGTTCACCTTTCTGAAGAAAACAGTAAAAGAGAAATATTCCTAACAACATGTCTCAAAGTACTCTGTCTTATGAAATAGATTTCTGCAAAAAATAGATGTGGTTTGTTTATGATGATGCTGGCATGAAATGACAAATTTGCTCCAAGAGATTTAAAAATATACCGATATAGAAGCAGTTACAACTCTTGTTAGTTTTAGTTTTTCAATAGATTCAGCTTAAGCTTTGATTTTTAGTTTGTATTCAGAAAAAAAAGTCAGCTAATATAATTATCCTTGCACTTCTAAATTCTTTCCTTATTCTTGCTAGTAGTCACCCTTGGCATCATGGTTCAATTCAAAATTTTATTAAGAAATGAATGGAAACAACAATTCATGTCCCCTTCAAAACATTTACAGCAGCAAGATAAATAAAATGCTATTTTCAAAGATGTTTTTTACTCCCTTCTCCACTAGACATAAAATTTTGCATATATATATATATATATGCACGAGTAGGTCATATGATTAACACATCAAATGCTGGAATTCAACCTCAGCTCAAAACCAAAGCTCTATGATACCAAGCTTTCACTTACTACTGCAACATTTAGGTATGGTCAGGTTTTAAATGAGAAACATGGAATTTTAAGGAAACATTTTTTAAAAACATCCATGAAGGACAAATTCTGAAAGATTATGGTTATTAGTATTATGAGCAATCTAACCCTACAAAATTAATCTAACCCTATTAAAGTCATTATCTTGAAATTAGGCCTCCAAAGAGATATTCCAGTTTTGAAACCAAATAGAGTTCTCCTTTTCTGTTGGGACATACTTGAAAGAATAAACAGCCTGCCCACTATTATATGGGTATAGTCATCCTCTAAACCTTGGTGTACTAAATTAGAGCATAAAAATAAGTGGAATAATTTTTTTTTTTAAAAAAGGGGCATAAAAAACATGAAATCCCAAATTTGTTTTTCACTGTGTAGTTTATAGTATCTTCCCATGCCTCATAACAACCAAAAATAAGGGCTGGTTATAAAATGTTAACCTGTCATTATTAAGTTCTCATTTAAAATTTAAAAATTTAAAAAGTTCTCATTATTGACTCATTTTAAAGTCAATATTTTTGTTCTATTATCAAGCATGCACTAGTACAACATTTCAGTGTACTTTATTGTGTCACCCAGCATATTTGTCTTTCAAATCTACAATATCCAAAATACTAAAAAAACCAGCAAATTTACTTGGTGATGGCCCTCCTAATGATCACAAAGGCTCACGATTAAAACAGTAATGGAAAGATGTAATAGAAGGCTCCCTGTATGAAAGATAATTTAACTTACCCTAAAAATACCATTACCACCATCCCCCCCAAAAAAATAGTGAGACACTGTGTTAATGAAAGTCCTATTCCTAAAGTAGAACCTTACTAGTTAAGAACTGCAAAGCATACTTACTTGCATTTCTTGCTGGATCCTTCAGTCTATATATTAGCATGTACGCATTTGTGGAGCTGGTAAAGAAAAAAAAAGTTACCTGAAGTTATCAGATAGAAGGACAACATTCATTTCATAAGCTGGTTTGGTTCCCCTGACCACCCTATAAAGAACTATGTTATACGTATCTTAGTAACATTCTAAGCAAAAATTATTTTCAAAAATAAACATCATGCTATTTTAAGGATCTTTTATTCCATCCACTTTTATTTTTCAGCTAATACGTTAATCACATGCATCTTGGCTAATCATTCGATTATGCTAAACACCAGAAATATTGCAGTACTAACCTGGCAAATGCACTGGAATAATAGCCTCTGCTTCCAGAAGATCCACCATATGTTTTCTTAATATCTTCCTGAGTTATCTAACAGAAAATCAATTTATTACTTGAGAGACTTGCAATACTCAATATGCATTTATTCTCATTAGAAAAAATGTCATTACATATAACTACAATATTAATATATATATTTTTTAACATCTCAGATCTGCTTATTTACTGAGTGAAAAAATCCATTTCAAAGTGATCTGCCTCTTCATTTTACTATGAATTTAACAGATCTACAAATACACTTCTCTAAGCAAGGAAGTATTCTTAGCATATACAGGAAAGCCAAATTCTAAATCCAGCAATCTGTGTGTGAGTAAAGGCTTCTTTATAAATCATCCGTCCCTCAGCATCAACATTTTATGGCATGTCATGAGAATTCACCATAAAGCCTGGTATGTTAGAGCCTATTTCTTACGAGGTTTCTCTTACAATAGAGGGAGAACTACACTTAAATTGTCATGGAAAGAACATCCTTACACTTACAGAGAAAACAAGGGAACACAAGGAAACTGAAAGAAATAAACAGGAGAGTAATCAAAGGTTGAAGACCAACTAACTGTTCCCCTTATATGGGCTACATCAGGATACAAATGACTCAGCTGTAATACCATCCAGACACCTATTGTTATGTTCTGGTTTTACTGCATGATTTCTGACTGAAATAGATCATGCCTCAGACAAAAGGACTAAAATTAAATCTGACTTGCAACTATAGATCGCATAGAAGGGCCTACACTGAAAACTGGTGTCATAGTGTAACTCACAGCTAGCAAATGACGTTGGCATGCTGATACACATTGCTACCTGCAAGTGGAAAGTGTTCTTTGACTTACACCACAGTGCTAAAATTTGGGGGGGGGAGGTGGTGAGGAAGAAGAGAACTGTAAAGCCTCCAACCTCAAAAAGATAGGAGCTAAAATCTGTAACCAGCACTGATAGTGGCTGGAAACAGAACTGAAAGGGCAGGGAGAGAAAATGAAAAAAAGTAAATCCACCTAATTCCCCCCCCCCTCACTACAACATTTAACAACACAAAGAAAATCTACAAGTCATTTAAGCTAATGAAACAATTGTTAAACACGAGTGAAAAATCATATGAAAAATACAAACTCATTGGTTCATTTATGGGTACTTAATATAACAAAATTGTCTTTACCTTGCTAACATGCTGATCATTAAAACTATACCATTGGTCATCACTAAATGATTTTATACAGGCATAGTAATGGCCACCAGCAGCACTTCCAGAATGAACCATAACAGAAAACAGCTCATACAGTAGAGAATTCTGAGGAGAAAAAGTTTTGATAAAATATATTAAGAAAAGGTAACCAAATGATTTTACACAACCAATTACATGAACCCAAGTATATAAATAGTTGCATATTAAAAAACAAATCTGTGTAATAGAAATACATTACTGCAATACAAACTTAAAATTCGAGCTACGATATGCTAAATGCTATACAGGAGTATATAATAATAGAAATGAAGAGAAATGTCCTCCTTGGTATGGCAGAGAGAGACAAGAAAGACCAAATAACTTAAGTCATGGAAGCATGTTTTTTTTTTCCTGAGATACAACCCTTTTTTTCAAGAACAGGCTTAATGCATTAGTGTTATTTCTTTTCTGAACAAGCTCCAACTGTGAAGAAATACAAGAACAGAAACATAAACCAATTTATTTCATTTCCATACTCAGGAGGAAATAGCAGAATAACACGATATGAACTTGCATTAAGCATTATCGAAAATAATCCTCAGACTAAAAAACAAACCCTAAAAATGCATACTACATACGTTTTAAAAAAATCAGTAACACCAAAGAGGAACCACCAAAACAATTACCAATGCTTTTGAAAAATATATCAGACTATTCCTAAACCATAGAACAGTAAGTTTTAGAGCAAGTACTCAACTGAAGAATGACTATTTTCATTAGGCTGGCAAGCAGACTCATAACTATACTGGTTCATTCCAATTACATATGCATCTACAATGTTTTTGTAATTCTTAGAATTTGTATGTTACTTCTTTACCGTATCGCTTAAAAATTATCAGTATTCTCTAAAAATTATCCAAAATTAGCTTTCTCATGCTAGATAGGTATTAAGCATATCTCCACACAGGAAACAAAATAATGACCAACTTGCCTGTAGCTACAAACTTTAGGCTTATTTACTATCATCTCTCTCTGCATTCTCCAGTACTGCTTTTTTCCCCTTAATGTATAATGCAAAACAGTAACAGCTTTCAGTATTCACTCTACATTAACTTCCCTCACAACACCCTGAACGCGCTGTCTAAAAACCGCTTTCATCAATGAAAAGATAGATATTAAAGACATACCACCATTGCTGTGTACACATTAAGAAACGCTGAACAATACCGACTCATATAGGTGTTACAAGAAATAAATATTTTTAGATTACATAGAAGAAATACTTTAAATTATGCTGCATCCATTAAGATACATTAACCCCAAAAGTTGGCGAGGTAACTGTTAAGCCTGTTTTGTCTCGACAAGCAGTTAAACTTACTGCTAGTTGGCCAAAGCTACTGTCAAAAGTAGGCCTTGACATTTGCATCAGATATATTACAATACTCTGTCCTTGTTCTAATCAAGCGACTATCAAGTAATTTTTTTCAGCTAGTGGACAGTAGTCAGAACACTCAAAAAACCCTGTCAAACAGTTTGAGGTAAATGTGAAGAGGGACGGATGTACAGTTTAAAATACAAGTCTTTCAGTATCAATGAAAATTAACAGTCATGGCCAGTTTTCTAACAAGTCAGAATAAAAGCTATTGGCCAAATTTTCTGTCTGTTCACTGAATGAGGGTACGTGAGGTATCCATTGTAGACATTAACATAAAACTTAAGATTCAAAGAATTTTCTACTGGCAAGAAAATTCAATTAAGTTTCTCTAAGATCTTCAGCAATTTTGTCCCACAAAAGGATGACTGCTAACCTAGGCTAACTGGCAGCCAGATTTCTTTTTATCAACTGTGGATGACATTGTTTAACAGTTTCCTGGCCTCATCTGTATCGTTTTGCAATCAGTTGCATGCTTTCCTTTGCCATTGTGTCAATTTTAGAAATCTGAATAAAAATGCAGGCTTTTCTTTTTTTAAGTAACAATTATTTTATTTATAATTATTTACATTTGTGGTGGACTGACTTCTTTTAAGCAACTAAGCAACCACTCAATCACACTCTCCGAGTGGAATGTTTAAATTAACCAGAAGAGCAAAAGTGAGAAAACTTGTCAGTGGAGATGAAGAGAGTTTAGTAAGTGAAGGAAAAAAAAGAAGTGATGCAAAGGCATTCACTCACTGTCACAAGATCATTAGAGGATCACCAGCTTTAACTTACTGGGGATGACATTACATGATATGGAATATAGCTCATAATATTATTCTCATCAATTTGGGTCACCTGTCCCAGCTGTGTACCCCCTCCCAGCCTCTTGCCCACGCCTAGCCATACTCATGGCAGGGGCAGAGCAAAAAAACCAAGTCTCGTCACCGCACATGCACTATTCAAGAGCTGAAACCCTGGTGTTTTCAGCTTTAGTAACAAATCCAATATTTGGCATCATACAGGCTGCTGTGAAGTTAACTCCATACCAACCAGACCCAGAACATTTTTTAAACATACCTTTTCACTGCCAACTTTAGAAATTCTTTCTGCTGCACTGTTGCTTTCCAGGCAGATTCCTTCATCAACTCCATCATCATTAGAAAAATCATTGCTCATCTGATCACTGTGACAACTGCCTTCATTTTCTGCTCCACTATCAGTGCAACTTTCAGTCTGAGGAGATTTCTTAAAAAGAGACAAATACTACTGTTATACAACATTTAAAGTTACAGGGAACAAGAAATGAAAATGTTTGCAAAATAGCAAGCTTATACAAGATACTAGCCTATTCCATTTACAAAGCTGATTCAAATACTTGTAGATCTAATATCAGGTAAGCCCTATTATAACATACCCTGTTGATCAGAACTGATTTGACCAGAAGTATTTTCATCCACAGTAAAAAGATGTCTTCCATTCCAACTCACTGGACAGGGTCAAGGTATTACGGTAAGAATGATTAGTTTTTTATTAATCATTAATGTTTGGACTGTTATGGACTAACTTCAGCATTCAAAGTTTCAAAACATTTTCATTATCACTTGTAAGCAAGACAGATTCAAACATAAATTTAAGTATGCTGCTCGCTGGATTTGCAGGATGTGGAAAAGCCTAGTTAATTGTGCTTTTAAATTTCTCATGAAGATAAGAAATCAGAAATGACTTCTTTATGGGAAGCATGGAAATCCTGTATCAATTAGAGAACAAGCTTCCTTTTCAAAAACAAGGAAAATCCACATATATACTAAAACTTAAAATTAAAATATTATCATGGCTAAAAAATTTTTTATGTAGATGAATGTTAAAACGGTTTTATTAGACTGACAATTTTATTTCCTTAAAAAGGAGCTTCAAGAAAGTTAAAGACTTTTCTCTGAAACTAAAAACTTTACCTCATCTTCGACGTCAATGAAAATACTCATGTCTAACTCCTCAGGAAACGTCATACGATCATTGAGTTTAATTCTGTGCATAGTGGTATAATCAAAGTCAAATCTCTTCAGCTGTAATGTCAACAGATATGGAAAATGCAAGAACCGCAGGCCCTAAACAAAGTAAAGACAATTATTATTTTACTACCACTGTCAGGATCAGTATCTAGCAAAAGTAATTTTCCACAAATGATCTGGACAGTTCTTACCTTCCTTGCATCACATTTCTTCTTACACCGTTCACAAAAATACTGATTGGGGCCATCAAGAATCTCAGGCTGAATGAAAGCATGCAGGGCTTCTTCCTAATAAGAAAAAGATGTTACCTGATTTTTAAAAAAATGTTTACTATGTAGGTATAACTCAGAATGTAAGTATGGTGACTGAAATTTTCAGTCACTGAAAACAACAAAACTTGAATGACAGATTTTGCTACTTCCTTTAGGCCCCTCAAAAACTGAATGAAGTATCATTATATGACATTATATTAGTGGTTTCACTGCTTACCACATATAGTCTGCTGTGCTTTAAAAAACATTATTAAAGCTCTTGAGAACTTCATTATTTTTGAGCTGTATAAATATCTGTATGTTTTTTGATCGTTTTATGAGGAACATAATATTCCTCAGGTTTACTGACTTATACCTCTTCCAATTTTCTCCTAAGTAATCTTTACACCAAAGTTAGTATTGATTAGGTTATTAATTAATACAATTCCTATTCTAATGCATTTCACAATCTTCTACTCTTATTACGATAGTTTTCTCAACAAAGTCAGTGATAAAACTTCTATGCTGTGCACTCTATCACAATATACAGCTCCCCAAACTGGGAAACAGGGAAACCCCAAACTTCAAAATATACCATAGGGGATGAAGCATTACATTAGTACGTTTTCATTTAATCTTTCAGTTTAATCTTTTTTGTAGGTCACAGAATCAAGAGAACACAGGTTGGAAGGAACTTCTAGACTATCTCTAGTTCTTACTGTTTGAACACTTAGCATATTAATATGCCATAGCAAACAGTTCAAACTAATTATCATGGAGCTAACGACAGGCACTTAGGATATAGTTTTCTCCATAAAGAGGCATAATAATATCATCAGTAGTTCCACAGGCATCTTAATGCAAGCATTTGTTTAAAACCTGTGAACAGGTGGGGTAGAATCTTTATGAAATGCTGCACAATGAATGAATAACAATTAGGCAAAACTTGTTGGCAAAATCTATAAACAATTTTCCATCTCAGATTTTCAGAGTTTATCTAGTTTTTCCACATCCAAAGAATACACACAACTAAAAATACAAGACCTTGTTACCAACCTAAATTAGATTTCTAAGACATATTTCCTTTTTTTAGTCATCTATTTTCAAATTAACCTTAATAGTTTTAGTTTGGCAATGACACTACACTGAAAGCAAGTTCACACAGTTGTCATCGTAATTCTACTTGCATCCATTCTTACACCCTCAGTGGAAAAGCTAACAAAAGATGATGAACACTAACAACACTTGAAACAGATGTATTTGCCATACCTCCAGACTACTGGTATTAACACTAGTTGTCTGGTGTTATAAAGCATTTCCGCTGCTTTCTAGTATCAATTTCAGCATGCCAGCTAGTTTCTCAATGCAACTCCTCTCAGCTGTTATCTGTCAATACTTTTATGGCTTAGAGTTTAAAAAAAAAAAAAAAAAAAAAAAGAGCTTCTGTCTAATGCTGTTAAATTCAGGCATACTGGTATCAACAAAATCAATGTGAATTGTTGCTCCTGTTTACCCCATATAATTAGAAGCTATGTATTATGTCTGTATCTCTACTGATCTCCAAGAGACCACTTACAGTTTTTTAAACCACACCCTCTAACTCTGCACACAGTTACTGAAAAGTATTATTAAATCTTGAGCTACATACTGACACGATCTCAGTGCCTGAACGAGGTTATAGCTAAGCAGTTTTATTATGACACGAACTTGGGGAATAAAGAATCAATAAAATCAAAATGAAAACCTTAAGAACATGCTGAGTATTTTTAGAATTGCTTCTTATTAGGAAATAAAACATAACATTATCTTTCCAATAAGTTCTTCAGTGCTGCCATTTAAGAAGTAATACATGTATATTTAAAGATAAATGCAACATGTCAGGTATCTACATTTTTTGGTAGTACACAATGTCGAACAGTGGGATAATACACTTTACATAGCATTCTGCAGATTACCCTTAAAGTTCATACATCCATTCTCTCTTATAAGAAAGTAATGGAAAATCACTTACCTCTAACTAGAGTTCTTTGAAGGTAGTATCCTCCTTAGATCCCCTATCTTGGGTTGTGTCGCCTGCTGCAAGTTCCCTCAGGAGCTGACTAGCAAGGTCTAAAAAGTTTTATATTCCCTTCTATAAGCCCTATTAGCGCATGTGTGAAGTTTTTGATCTCTCACATATACCCTTTACTCTACACCTACTAAATCACCATCTATGGATCAATGGAGGATACTACCTTCAGAGAATTCCATTTAGAAACAGGCGATTTTTCCCTTCTCCAAAAGCAAGTATCCTCCATATCTCCCCACTGCTGAAGACTACAAAACTAAAAATTACATCTGCTATAAATAAGACAAATGCAGGGGGGAGAATCAACTGAATATAATCAGAGTAGGAATTAAAAAAAAAGCTCAAAAATTGAAGCATCAGTACAAATTGCAACCATGTAACTCATTGACAAGTCTTATAAGTATTTTCCTCACCGTAGAGTAAACCCAGTAATTGCTGATTTACAGGAGAAATATGAAATGCTACCAAAAGTAATCTCTATTAAAATTCTTGACTGTTCAAGGTTCGTTCATTTTTACAAATATACAAAGAACTTTTTTTTACAGCATTCTGCTATAGACTTCTTCCCTAGTGAAGAAAATTTCAAGCTGAGACATGTACAATGTATTGTTAAATGCAGAATGCAATTACAGTAAGGTTTTCATTATTTTCTTTAATAGATCAGAAAAATCTCCACTGAATAAAAATTACAATAAAAATCGTGTTTTGCGAAATATTTGTAGAAATGTGTTAAAATGTGAAAAGGGAAGCAATCTATACAAAAGGTCACAATCACTGGAATTGGATCTCAAAACACAGCTTCAAATAGCTGAATATTTCTGGGTATGAAAAAAATTACTGCACTCCTAAAAAGAATTCAAAAGATTTCACTAACTTGAATTCTTTTGTGAGATAAATGTCCTTCATATCTTTACTGCTACTCAAGATTAGTATTTAAAGCACTAAGCATCTTGAACCTACATGCAGTTTAACCTAATTCTGATAATTCTTTTCTTAACAGAATACTGTTAAGAACTACAGACTTATGTTTAAAAAAATGTCAACATGCTAAAAACAAAAGGCAAAAATACTTTGTCTGTAAGAAATAACCTTGGTAAGCCAATTATGCAACAAGTGATTGTTTAAAACAACCTTTACCCAAAGGCTTCAATTCATTCTTACTCTTTCTCACAACTCCACCAGTATTACAGATATTTTAAGCCACAACAGTGGAATTTCAGTTTGTAATGACTTCTTTTCAGGGGCTAGGAAAAAATAAAGTTTTCTCAGATTTACTAATATATATGCTTGCCAACATCAGTAATGCTGGAGCAACAATGATCAAGAATATCAATATACAATAGTATTTTTTTATTATTAAATTGCTTGCTAAAAGCATATGGCATTTCAGATGTGAACTTTAAAAAGCACAGCAACAACACTGCAAGTAAACTAAAAAATTCTAAGTCAATCTGTTCTTCCACTAAGATTTTCGACAATGCTATTAAAATTTAGCAGATTTCTCAATAAAGAGAACAACCCAAAGAAAACTTAGTGATCTCAAAAGTATTTCGGGTCAATGATGAAAATTTTTATCAGGAAGAAAATAATTGATTTCTGAAGCCCTAAGGCAATAAAGTTGCATTTCCCCTCCCCTTATACATGCACCAGTAGGACTCATTGAAGGGTAAAAGAAAAAACAAAACAAAAAATAAACCAAAAAGCCAAAAAAATCTTCTAGAACTTGCTAGCTGGTTCACTGCACAAAGACGAACACCCCAAGATGGAGTATCTAGGATGATACTTACCATGTAACAAATTATACCACTGTCGCATTATGTATTCTATGTGTGTATGGATGCACTATTAGTCAGCATAATAGTACACACCACGCTAGCAAATGCCTGGTTGGAGCCATACGGGCGGATGACCAAAGGAATATCCAAGTAAGTGTCGATTCTCCAGCCTTCGTAGCCACATTCTAGGCACCTTACATAGTCTTTCAGTTTGCCTTGATACAGCTGATTTATAAGATCGGCCTGAAACAGACAAATATTTAACAGTGCTTTAAACAAACGTAAAACAATGTTTCTTTAGCTTTACAAGTTTTTTTAAAAATTATTTTAAGTCTTAACTGCGTAACTATTAAGTTAGAATTTTCACTTCCTAGAAGGACATCCATCTCTTGATTTTCTCCCCTATTCCCCTACCCCACCACTACAGAAAATGTGTAAAACAGCTTCTTAAAGCACGTTACATTAAGCTTCAAGGTATATTTATGGACACATCTTAAGAATGACTAAAAAACTACCAAAATTTAATCTATGTTTTTTAAAAGAGCAGGCCTGGTCTTGCAGACATTTTTAACACTGATATTTCAATTTTTCCCTGCATCTCTGGAGGTAGGTGAAGATCGATAGAAGAGGTATTTATCAATCTACAAATATGAAAGTTGGCTGTATAACAACTATGCTACTTATCAGAATGTGAAATGTGTTATGAATATACTGCCTTCTGTGTTAGAGGAGTGGGCTTGAGCTGCAAGAGCCCACAATATAGCTAAAACACACTGACAGCAAGGAAGTTATCACAAAAGGAGTTACATAAGCACTTTGAGTGCTTCAAATAAAGAATATCCAGAGTTCAGAATATTCCACCTTTAACTGGAGATGAAAATAGAAGTAACATTCAAAAATATCTTTTAGTAGTATAGATATTATACAAACAAGAAAATTGTAGACTGCCAACGATCTTGTACTTAGAATTTAGAGATTATATTTTTTCATACTTATCCTTAAAAAAAAAAAAAAAACACACCACTGAATGAGTGGTAAAGTTTTGATACAATTACCTGTTCTGTTTGCTTCCATTTTTGCTCCAAAGCGTCAAACATGACTCTGCAAAGCTCCTGTACATCATGTTGCTGCCATGCTGTTAGAAATAGAAATTTATTTTACAAGAGAAGTTATTTACCCAATACTAACTGTAGTCTGAGAATGCTTCTTAAAGCTATCAATTTGTTTTCAAGTCTCTTCCAAGGTGTTTATAACATTAATCACTACTGGGACAGCATTCAATTCCACAAGTAGTTAGCTTCCAAATTAAATTGGAAAAAAACAGGCAACCAACTTGCTCAGTGTGTCTAAACAACAATTCTGTATATAGCAATAAATAAGTATACAGAAGTGCTAACATGCACCATTCTAAATTATAAAATAAACTGGTTCTGACTTATTTCATGGTGATTCTCCAGAATTCAATAAGGTGGTTTCCCCCCACTCCCTATTAAGTGTAAGAGCACTGATTGTGTAATTACTCCATGGAAAAATTAACAGGGTATGGAGAAAATTTATATTATGTGCAAAAGAGTTTGATTTTATGGAATTCTCAATATAATTTCCTACTTCACTGGAATGCATTTGACACTTGTGATTCAAAACAGATGTAAGTTTCTCCTGAAGAGATATATATATATATATATTTTTTAAGAAACAGTTAACATTTATAACTGCAATGACAGCTTAATTACAAAACTAATGTATTTTACTTTAATGGCCTAAACCTCTCAGATATATATTTAATAACAAAACAAATCACAACCAAGTAACAACTTAGACCATTTTACTTCCATCCAAAGTGGATTCTAATAATTATTTTTAATTATTTAGGTATTTTTCCCCAATCAACAGCAGGTTAGGCCCCTAAGAGGCAACTACTGAAGTAAATCACAGAAGCTTAATAGCTGCATATTACCCTCACTGCTATCCCATCCAAAACTCCGTGTAACATCTGTTGTTTCAATTGCTCTTTTTTTGCTGGTCTGCAGTAAAACAAACAGCCTTTGAAGCTGGTATGGGATACTTGTCACAGGATCCTCTTCAGATTCTTCAAATTCCCATCTATTCACAACATTAGATATTTAACAATTAACAATGACTTGAAATTATTACTCAAAAAGACATTTAAAACAGCACTTACTGCATTTCAAGAGGTCTGCCAGATTAGATGTCAACTGAAGCTATGTTACTGGGAGAAAGTCAAAATAATTCTCAAACAAAATTGCTTTCTGTTTCTTCAGTGAATGACAATGCTATTCTTTAAATGTACAAACATAAAACAAACAAGTAAAATACTTTTGAAGCCATTCACTGCACAAATACAGACATGAACTCCAATTAGTATCACACTCCTTTTGAAGTTCAATCTTTTCAAGATGTGGAAAATTATTTAAAAAGCTTGTCTGTGCCACACCAATAATATTTCAGTATTTCAGCAAAATCTGAAGGTGTTAAACAGGTAACATTCACTAGCCTATCCAGTTTGATATCATGTATTAAAAGAAATTTTCATCCTTTCCCCTCAGGATAACTTTTCTACTCACTTTCCTGCATCTTTGCATGTTATCCAAACTATTCTATCCACTTTGGAATCAAGGTTTGCTATTAACATTCAGATGCATTTCAATATTCAAAAGAGAAGACATTTAAAAGGTATTTCTACCACAATGTATCAGGAGAGACAGGATATACTATGATATTAAGAATCTATTTTGATCGTGTATACTCACTTATATAATGCATTTCTAAATTCAGGAGTCATGAAAAGTGTTTGCAAAAGGCTGTTCAAGTAGCAAGTCATTGCTTGATTTACTAGACCCACATAGCCTACAAATACAAAAAGAATGATATGGAAATAATGTAAAAAGATGCCACATCACATAAAATATATTGACAATAAAACAAATGTGATCATGTTTACTCAAGAACTACATCCAGCTGTTGTCATTTGTACTACAAAAATTGAGGCAATATTACAACTGCTTACTTCAGTAAGCATTAAAAAGACAGTTTACCCAACAGAGATATTTTCTCTGAATTACACAAAGCTACTTTAATTATCACAAATCGTATTTCACAATAATAAACATTATTTAATGTTGACTTCTCCGCCAATGGAGACACAGATAACACTAAATAGTTTTAATAGTTAATTTAAGTATTTTACAGAAGTCTAGAATTTGTTAATAACAATTTTGTAAAGTAGCTTGCTTATTGCCTAGCTGTTAACTACAAAATATCCCAGTTGTAATTAGAGTTTGTATCAGTATTGGTTTGTATTAATGCCTGAGAGCTATAAACCAAACATCTTGAGTGCCAATGCACATACATCTTTTTAAATATTCCACAGTAACTAGAAAAGCTACTGAAAATGAGTGGGTTTTGTTAGCAGAAAAAGGAGATATCTATATTAACCTTACTGTCATTTTAAGATTTTCTTCAAAGTAGTATAACATTAATAACAGCTGATAAGCAAGCAACATATACTGAAGCACCATGTAATAAAGTAAATACACTTATTCATACACAGAAGCTCTTGGTATTAAATACATCTCAGTTTCGTAATAGTAATGAAGAGGCAGCTACTCCATGCAAAACACAATTTTTGTGAAGAGGCTAACTTTGGAAGTGTATATTTTATTTATTACTCTGTATACAACTCATCTTATTAGTTTTGTCACATGCAAGAAGTTATGTGGCAGATAAACATTCCTATCAAAAAAAATCTCGAGCAAGAATGAACTGGTGGTAATACGTCAGCTTTGTATCTGCTCAAAAACCAGGAATTAAGTCTTATTACTGAGCTACAACTTTATGAACACCTAATTGCATATATGAAAATAAAAAGCAAATGCTAATGCATGTTGCAGGACTCAGATTAACAGCTCAGCAAATGGATTAAGAACACCTGCCTTGAACAGGAGGGTTGGACCAGGTGACCTCCAGAGGTCCCTTCCAACCTCACTATTCTAGTGCTTCTCTGAAAAAAAAATTACGAGCTGAGTGCTTGTAGAGAAGATGGGTAAGAATATGAACTAAGAACCTAGAATAGTATGAAATTTGACGGGGGCGTTCCTAAACATCTCATGTCTGTGATGTTACAAGAATTTAGTATCTGTCAAACTTCATACACAACTGGGGAGTGCATATCTTGATAGCAAAACAGAGCTATGACCGTGAAAAATATGAGATTCCAGCCAGCTTCTTTTACTCTCCCTTCTGGCAACCACTTAAACTGTGCAACATTCCCTTTGAGCCAACAGAGAGGGAAGGGCTGCAACACACAGACTGTGGGAGGTGGCAGCAGTTGCTGGCTGGCTGAGCAGAGGCTGCCTTGTCCTCCCCTCTCTGCACAGCAAAGAGGGATCTCCCCTGGCACTGAGATGCGCTCCCATTTCCAGAGGGAGTCTCTGCTCACTGGTGAGGTGCCAGGCAGTGGACAGAAGAATCTCTTGGCAATCACACTGGAAGCAGGGAAACCAGAACTGAGGGGCTGGAGGAGAAAGATTATAGCTAACATCTGAAGTGCAAAGATCTGGGAACAGCCCCTCTTATAAAATAGCATCAAGTACTCATTAAGCTGCAACTGAAAACACAGCTTGGGATGTATACTTTTTGGTAATACAGTCACAGCTTCTCAGCCAGGGACACGGCAGTGGATTAATACTGGGAATGGAGGGTCCCTGACAGTTTGAATTGCACTGATAGCACTGTCAATAGATATGGAGGAGATAGAGCTCTTCTGCTTCCATAATAACAGGCTGTCATAGAAAATGTGATGGAAGATGTATCAGCATGGTGGTTCCCCCTCCCCCAATAAATTAGGATTTCTTTTGAAAATCCTTGAAGATGCTGCTATTTCAAAGTATACTAAAATAATAACAAATTAGTAATGCCTTTACAAGAGAGAACATTATACCTGTCTCTGATTTGCTCAGGACTGAAGAATACGAGTAGCTTTGACTGACATAATCACTGGTACAGCCAACAGAGCCTTCTCTTGGAAGTGGGCCTATAAATCTGTCTTGCATACTGTCATCTGTCGTACCTGATTCCTCCTAAAACATAAATGCAATTATTGTATGCAAAAATTAAACTTTTTTTTACTGAAGTACCTAGAAATTTTATTTCTCTCACAAATAAGAAATCAATTTAATATACCACACTTTTTTTTTTTAAACTTTTAACACAGAACAGCAGGTTTACAGTTGTTTGTGTAACATTCAATTCTGCCCTCCAAATTCAGTATTCCTTCAAAATTATCCTCAAATTCTGACCTTAGGTTTTATTTTTTTTCTTTTCCAGATAATGAAGTCCATAAAAGGCTAAGTAGGCCTTATATGCTGACATAAGAGCTGAGTAATAAACCTCCATATATCACCGGTCTACCCAAACCCCAATTTAAATAAACTGTACCTATGTTTATTTTTTACTACATCACATACTTAAGGAACAGCAGTTTTTCAATATTTTGTTACAGCAGAAAATTGCTTGCAGAAACACTGATAATTTTTTATTTTTAAATAAGGTAATATCAGAAACAGATAATTCTGCTGTTGATACAGCACTATATTTTCTGAAAAGGCCATGAGTGGCCTAACATTGTTTTCAAAAAATCACAGGAAAAGGAACAAGTACATAATTAAACCTGTATTATTAAGACTTATCTCTAAACATGTCAGATTAATTGTATAATCTGACAAAAGCATCCATAGTAAAGCTTTACATAAATACTTGATGAGTATGAATAAAAAGTAACAGTAAATCATTACTAGTGGAATTGGTCTTAATTCAGGATAAACCTAGAAGCGTAACATAGCAGTCTAAAAGCCTGTTGAGGTTCCTGAGGTAGTAGCTTATATGAAACATATAGCCCAATTTAATTTCATTTTCTGACATTATGACAAGAACAACACACATAGCATACATCTATTCTCCCAGCACTATAGCTTATGTAGCTGAGTGAAGATTTTACTTACCGATGTTATATGAGGTTGCTCACCATCTTTGTCTGTCAAATGCAGAAAATTCTTCTTCCCTGGCTCAAAACCAGCATCAAGAATAGTTTTGTCACTGTTCTGATCTATTGGAGTCTGTTAAAAAAATAAAGCGCTTTATTTTTTTAAACAGATTTATATGCAATTAACAGATTCTGTCCAAGTACATTGCTTGAAGTAGCTTCTGGCACACTAAGACAAGATGAAACAAAACATACTCATTAACACTGGAAGAACCTGGGGGCAGTTTAAAAGACAGTTTAAATTAAGTATTATAGTACAGTTTAATACTCTGAAGATGGACAATCTGTTCAGGAGTCAAGGCATTAGTCTGCAAAATTCCTGCAGAACAGTAAATCCTACAATGCCTACATGCACTTTTGTTTTAAAAAAATGAAATTCAGCAAGCACAAGCATGTCTAGAAATAAACTATTTCTTAAAAAAAAAAAAAAAATCGTCTAAAGTCTTCTAAATGCGTCTCTGAGAATCATATTAACCAAAAACACTGATTTACAATAAAGCACAGAAATAATGTTAGTCTTCTTTTGGTACAATACATTCAGATGGGTATAAGAAGCATGGAAAGTTTCTCAAACAAGACCACAGGAAACTGAGAAAGGGGATTAATTACCATAGGAACTATTACTGAAAATACATACTGAAAATGAAAACTAGCATTAAATCTGAATGATATTAAGTTTCGTTTATTGATTAAGTATGTGTATCAATTCAAAGCACATTTTGAGATTAAAATGTAGATATAGAACAGTAACATTCAAATCAAAATAGCAGCGTCAGCCTGCTCTGCTGCACATACTACAAATTTTTATTAGGATTAATGAAAACAAATTTAACTATGAAATATGCACTAGGCAATATGGCTAGCATTTTTTCTGTAATGTGAAGCCTCAAATGTTTGTTATCAGGAAATAAAAAGCACTTGTGCCATACCGTGTCAGTTACGTTATCACCATTTCCCCACACTAAATCAAAGGTTCCATTCACATAGCCCACTTTCGAAGCCACATCTTCAAACAGCTTTTTAAGCAGAGTGGAAGCTGGAAGGTTCAAAGTAACACGCTCATTCACTGTCTTTGAATTTGTGGTATCTTGTATTATACACAGCACTCTGGGCTCCTCAGCAGCGCTTTCCACCTAAAATGACAGCAGGCAACAATTCAGTGAGTAAAGCTAACAACAATTCAGATCTTAATTGAAAAATCAAAACAAGATTTCACCAATAAAATGTATTATATTTTATGACCTAAGGATCCTAAAAGAGGACTTAGTTCTCTTATGTCTGCTTTCATAAATAAAGAACCCTTTAGTTTTTGATAACCTATGTCGAAATATGGTTCATTTTCATAGAACAAGAAAGAATCTGGATGGGTGGATCAACACGTGGTGAAATTAACCGCTCAAGTTTAACATACAACTTTAGCCTTTAAGCAGATAGAAGACTGTCAAATCAGGAAGAGACTTTCAAATCATCACTTCAAGCTCGTTTAGCTTTGACATGGTCCTAAATGCTGTTGAGATAGAAATATACCTTTTGTCATTTCTCCAAATGCAAACCATATCTCCAAGCTTCCAAATAATCTTGGAAGCTATCCATTGAAACAAAAAGTCTCTTCATCAAGCCACCATCAGTTTTCTTTTACCACATCCACTGCTGCGTGATTTGCAGAAGAAATTCTTCTGCCTAAACACAGTAAGAAAATTAACATTGAGCAATGGCAACTAGGTAGTTCTCAAAGCACAACAAGGAAATCTGAAACAGCAACTTCAATATATTTGAAATCAATATTGTAACGATCTTGAGTGATTGTTACTTTAGTAACAATCTTGAGTGAAGAATGCAAGAATAGAGGTAAAAATTTTTAGAGCCAGATAAGCCAAGAAAATGGCTTTTTCCTAACACTTTTCAACACTGAAAAAAAAAAACAGAAAGCCAAAGATCTAATGAAATGCAATCAATCATCTCAATTATCTAAAGGACTTGCACTTCTAAAACAGGGAATAACTAATATTTAAGTACATGTCACACAAGAAAGCATGAGGTCAGTAAAAGGAAAAGTTAGTCCCCAAGGAGTCAGCCTTTTCAACTTGTGACACAGGAAGTATTAGTAATGCACGTCAGACCACCCACATCTCACTTCATGGCTAAAGAGCACATCGTCAAGAAAGGCGAACAGATACATGCAGCACTATCGTCACTTTCAGTGGATAAAACATTAATATGCAGCAAGAACTGCGTTCATGCTAAAACCATTGGCCACGTCAAACATCTAGAGAATAAACAACTACAAAGAGCTAAACAACTTTAACGTTCCTTGTATTTCTACATAACCAAACTCAACACAGATGATCAAAGTGGTACAGTCCCTTATGAAAGGCCTTAAATACCAAACCTCTTAAATTAAGAGGAACGAGCATTTTAGCTGATCCCTTTATTCTCCACAATTTCAAGATCAGCTGACAGCCTTCATGCAACTCAAAAATGAAACATTAGGTAACGGCAGCATCTATTCCTATCACCAGGAGGAAAAAATTGTCAGAGACAGGCAAATACAGCCACTTCTTCTCTATCCTAATCCATATTGTGTTAGCTTGCTTTAGGCTGATTTTTCTTTACTTAAAGCCCAACTTCCCTTAAGAATTTAAAGTACAATAAGTTTATCAAGGATACTGAAAGATTTCAACACAGGACATTAGCTGCATGCTTAAAAATATGCAATGTACCACTTCCAGCAAATCTGCAACTTGTCAGCTTCCTAAATAACCTTGACTGCAGAATGCAAGGTTTATGAACCACTTTCCAAGAAGACATACATAACTCTCCCTGAAACATTAGCTACACACTAAGGAAACATAGTTCAAGAGTAAAAGTAGCTTTGATATATGTAGACTAAAATGAAATTTCACTAGTGATTACTCCTCAGGATAGGTTATTTCCATTATGTTTTCCAGCACAGAGCACCCCCTTTTTTTGATCAAACAATAGGGATACGATTTGAATCTTTCATGGTATGGTTATGAAAGAGAGATTTATGGCCCGGTTTAGTAGTCCGCTTTCCTGATTCTTCTGGAGAAGATCATCAGAAGCTAAAAACCAATAAACTCATAAAAGCACCTCCCGTTCCAGCCTACAGAGCTTGGCTTGCTCTGGGTCCAACAGCGCGAGCTTAGAGGCATCTGGCACTACTCTTACAGCTCCACCTAGAAAAAAATGTTAACTCTAGTTTTAATAGTTCCCACAGTAATTTTGTACTGACCCTACGTGACTCCAGCAGGAACAGAAGTTCCCCCTTTGAGACTCAATTCCTTTTTGTTCTGCCTTCTCATAACCAACACCACCATTCCCTTTCTCTCTGCAGAAGATACCTATGAATTCAAATCCTCCTACTCAAGCTTTCTCCACTGCTTCTGATAATGAATCAGTTCTGACTCATACAGAAAATAATTGTACTCATAGTGTCTGATGGATGGAGAACTCTATAAAGGAAATAACATTAAGAGAACAAATTATAGAAGATTACAGAAGATTTGCTGGTTGGGTTGCTGGATGTTCCATGCCAGACAAATCCTCTCTTCCTCGTTCAGACGTAATTCTGACGGACTGAACTGGTTTACCTCAGGGATAGCATAGCAAAAGATATTAAGCCATCATTTGAGCTGTCACTATTCCATGCTCACAGTAAATAGGTGAAGCAAAGACAACCTCAGTGCAACTCTGTTCATATCTAACTTTCACATACACCATCAAAACTATCAGACTACACAAACATCTTCCTTGGGGCTTTTTAACAATAAAAATTCTGTAAAAGGCAGTACTGGCCAGTGATCAACCTCTGAACTACTTTGCCAGACCATTATCAAATCAAGTCCACAGCGTAAACAAGAAACCCAATTTTAACCGCTACATAATTTGGTATACGATGACAGCTACACAATTATATTTTTTGATGGAAAAACAGAAGGCTACAGAAACACAATGTAAAAGCATATGAACATAACAGCAGAAGCTTCAAACTGAGTAAGACTGCATTTAATACGTACATAATCTCAGTATTCAAGAACATGCACAAGAATTCAACAGCTCATGCTCCAGCTTCGAATGCTCATTTCTCAGCTCATGCTTAGAAATAAATGCTACAGCATCATGCTGTTACTATGTATCTCAGTTATTTAATAAAGTTGATTTCATCTGTCTACCTGTGAAAATTTCTTCTTCATTTCAGCAAAGATACTCTGTCTGCAACTCCAAAACATATCCTATAGTATATAAAAACAAAATTAACAAGTCATAATTTTTTAAAATAGTAGCTTTTTTATGAAATCAGTTTTATAGTGTAAGTAAAAGAATTACTAAATTCCAAACCACCACTTACAACAGAGCAAGTTCTCTATTAACAGGTTAACATTTAAATCATTGCTGAGTCATCACAGAAAGTTAGTAAGTTGGGATGTACCACAGATTACATTTCATAAAGTAAAAAAAAAGTGTATAAAACACAATTCAGGAAGTAAATTCATACTATAAATTCCTTTGTTATATTAAAAAGGTCTCCCAGAGGTAAACATTTTAGTTGAAATGGCTCTACTGCAAGATTAGCATATAATCCTGTAATTCAGTTTGGTATTGCATTTGTAAGTTACAAAGGTAGCCAGTTCCATATGAAGCTGTTTCTTCACAGCTCAATTGTTTTCTCTAGGAAATTCTATGTTAGTATGAACTCATTTTGAAGCATTCAACTGGAGATAATAAAGGGATGAAATTACTGACCTCCCTTATTCCTGAAACTCTAAAGAAGAGCTTTCCTTAGTATTTATCACAGCATGAAAATGCACCAGTAAGCATTATACATACAAATCTGTTTTCCAACTACAGACATCACATTAATTGGTTTCTGAATCTGAAGCGTCGAATTTTTTGTTTTTCCATAAAGGAAAAGAAATGAAGAAATTTGGAAGTATGCACAACAGTAACTTAAGTTGCAGACCCTCCACTGCATAAACAGAAAGCAGATGGCTACCTAAAGCTGCAGTTTGGGAAACCATCCTATGATTATTTTACCACAGAATTCTTCTCAAGTTAGTCTTTTGGTCAAATGATTGGGATACTCAAAGCATGTTCTATATTACATTAAAAAATAGCAATTTCAAATGTTAACCTTCTAAAGTAGTAAGACACTGACACTTTCATCCCAAGTCACTCCATCTCTGACACGCTCCCGTTTGTATAGAGATGAGGTTCTGCAACCTATGCGTAGGAATTTTCTGACCACGTTCTAGACTAGACTTGGAAAACAGTTTTAATAATACTAACAGGTAAACAACAAACAGGTTGGATATTTGCAGACATTCCAGAGAGCCGTTCTACATAAGCATTTTCCTCATGTACCTTAAAAAATCTATCAAATTGGTGATCTATATGGATATATGTTGATGCAATATTGACATGCAAAAGCACAGTGGTCTTAACACTGCTTTTAGATGTGGCTTGCTATTTTTCAGCTTTGAATCACTAAGTTCATTAAAATTCTAAAAGAGGCATTTTACTAGCCTTATGAGGACAAAGTGCGAGAAGCATTTTGTTTTCAAACAACACAAGACTCTCCCAAGATTTTAACTCCTGTTTCAGTTTTTATAAAATTTTCAGAGATTGAAACTGAAAGCTAAACTCAAACTTCAAGTGCACTCCACTTGAAGTTTTCAAATTCCATTATTGCAAACAGAGAAGAAAAAACAGCATGAATCAGTAAGCAAAAATTACAAATTTCAAGTCAAAAGTTTAAATAACAGATGTGCAAAGTTTGGCTGCCAAGCCAAGTTAATGGCCTATTGAGAATTAAAATGATCACTAGTTTCTAGTGATCACTAATTTCTAATGCTCTATAAATAATTCTCACACATCATGTAACAGAGGGAACACAAAGAGATCAGTAGCAAGTGGCAATGGTAAGTATGTTCACATTCACAAAATGACTCGGGTGATTAAGCCTAAAACAGCAATTCTCAAACTTCATGTAGGATCAGCAACTTAAGACCATACAAAATGCATACAAGTGCCTACTGTCTATCACATTACTGCTGGGCAAACTTTGGAGTGTGCATTCCAGATCTGCGTAACTGATTGGCAGCAACCTTCCAGCAATTAAAAATAGAGTTAAATTTGGTAGCTTAAGTCACAAAAAAGTAGTCTGATTTTACCTCTGAAGTATCACTGCATAGAAATATTCTGACACTACGGTTCAACTGACCAGAAGTTTCAACTATTTCAGTGATAACAAATTATTGCAGATCTGCCCCTTGAGAAACTACAACTACATTCCAGCAGTTTCTTCACCTGCTCCAAGAGGTCCGATCCATTGAACCAGACAAGGCACGTTGGCAGCACTATGTCTTGCAGAGAACAGGAAGGCCAAAAACTTTTACACAGCAAGCAATGAGAAAAATCACAGAGCGAGGTTCCCATCTCCAGTCTACAAGCTCCCTTCGCCTTGTGCATTCTGAACTGTGCATCTCAGAGCCCTTACAGCTCACAACTCACTCATTCCCCAGCTGGGCTAGTCATGTTCCACGCTTTTGCCAGCCCTGCAAAACTCTTCTTCAAAGGCCAGTTTCTCTGATACAGCCAGGTAAGCAGGTACATGCTCCTGGAAAGCAACGAAGTGGCTAAACAATATCTTTGGAATGAGCAAAGCATCAACCAGCACCATTTCGGACATTGCTTCAATTACTAACCTACCAAAGAAAACAGGAATCTGACACATACTTGACTGCATTTTGGAGGAAAAAAGCAACTATTTGAAAGAGTTTATTTAGTTAACTCTGTCAGAGCATCGTGAGCTGTTTGTTACTCAACACAGGTACCTCTGCAGCTGTATTGTAGTTAATTAAGGAAAAGAAGCACCTAGAATTCATTATGAATGCCTGAACCAAAAAAGTATTTTTATAAGAAAGCATTTTAGAGTACAGGTGTGATAAAAAATACACTTTTTCTAAACACTAATATAATGAGCAGAATCATTTTGAGCTCTTAACTTGATGCATCTCGTACTACAACTTTTTCTGAGGCAAAAAAAAAAAAACAAACTGTTAGACTTTCCTTTTTGCTAGGAACAGGAAGAAGATGGGAAAATAAGAAATAAAACTACCAAGTGGATTAAAAAATCTTGGAAGTGATACAATTGTTTTAATTTGAAACAAACATGTTTTTATCCTCACTGTTTACCAACTTTTAATAACCATTTACCTGTGCTGGATTAAAAGTTCCAACTAACTTCTCTACCCCCACAATTACACTTAAAAGATTTTAAAGGCATCATGCAAGGAGATCCATAGAATTGTAGAATATCCTGAGTCGGAAGGGACCCTTAAGGATCACTGAGTCCAACTCCTGGCACCACACAAACCCAAAAGTTTGGACCATGTGACTCAGTGCACAGTCCAAACGCTTCTTGAACTCCAACAGGCTTGGTGCAGCGACTACTTCCCTAGGGAACCTGTGCCAGTGTGTGACAACCCTCTCCAACTAGAGTTTACTAAATACTTTAGAAAGCTGTCAATAGATTCAAAATATTAGGCTCAAAATCCACACAGACTGGCCCAATGACGCCCCCCATTACAAAGCTTTAAGTCTAATTTCAGCCTTGTGAACCTGGTGCTAACTCTAACATCCCAAACTGCTCCACTATTTCAACTCAAACGTTTGCAGCACTAGATCCTTGGTGATATTGTTCCTCTCTGCTTCAACCTATAGCATTAAGCTATGTTTTCATCTTCAAAAGATGAAAGCCATCTTTCATGGCTTTTGGTATACTTTAAAAATAATTAAAATCAATACCTAAATGAGATACCTAAAATCACTCCAATTACACTGTAATTATGATACACTTATGCAGTAATATGAACGTGTATTTTGGAAACTCAATACGTAAGACTGAAGAATTTACAATGCACTAAAAACACTCCACACATTTGAGGCAGGTTGAAGACTCTGAATGCAGCAATGCATCAGCTATACAAGGAGTTAAGGCTTGAATAGCTTCAACTGCTGCCAGAAGCAGCAGTCTTGCTCCCACCTGTTTACTTCTACCCCCACTGTGTCCCCTTCCTTGTGTTGGTACAAATGGTCCTGCACCTACAAGTTAAACTACCTCAGAAGAAGTAATCCTTCTCAAAATTAATCATTTCTGGTTAGTTTTCCATAGAATCATTCAGGTTGGAAAAGACCTCTAAAATCACCTAATCCAACCTTTAACCTAGCCCTGCCAAGTCCACCACTAAACCCTGTCACTAAGCACTGTATCAACATGGTTTTTGAAGGGATGGTGACTCAACTACTTTTCTGGACAGTCTGTTCCAATGCTTCACAACTCTTCCAATGAATGATTTTTTCCTAATATCCAACCTAAACCTCCCCCTTTTCAGTAGGTTAGCTTTAATCCGAGTCAGTCTTCTAGTTTCTCAACCGAATGCTTCATTCTCCTTGAAAAGCATCAAGCGACACACCAGCACCACAGAGTAATAGTAGCATTTAAATATGCATATTATATGTAGTATACTTAAATTACTAAATACCAAAACCACCTGAAACCACTGCAACTGTTTTTTTTTGTTTGTTTGTTTTGATTTGGTTTTTGGTAACCTAAAGACTGAAATTACACCCTCCATCCTTTGGTATGAGTCTCTGTAAACGTCAGTGCTGCTTTACAGGAGAAGATGATTATCTCCCCCTTCTGCTTAGAATGGCCTGGAAAAGCAAAAAGTGTCATTCCTGCAGCAATCACATTTGCTTTCACCCTCACCCTGTGTCTTCCAACCTGCTGTAGATAGAGGATAACTGCAGGAAAGCATGGAAGAAGGCTGGAGCCATAATAGAGACTGATAGCCCTGGCCAGATGAACACCAAGAACGCTTTTCTCTGGCAGATGACCTGATGCAGACAGGAGAAGAGGAACGACATGGAATTCTGTAGCAGGGTCGCTACATTCTTGTTTGGTTTGGAAAATAAGTTTGTTTTCCTGTCTCATGTGGATTTTGAATTGATTAGTTGTTTTCAAAGACCAACTCCACAGAAACTCTTCTCTAGTAACAAAGTTTAAATTTAAAAAGTTACTGTTTGTCCCCTCCTTGAAACAGAGCTTGCTTATTATAAACAGCCATTCATAGAATGGCCAAATTACTATTTTCTATATACGCTTCCAAGTCTAACATAACTTTCTGAACATGCCCGAAAACACACCGTCTTAAAAACAGTGTGTTATTAGGCTAGCATTTACCTTTGAGAATTTGTTCCTACTTCTGTGGATTACTCACTCATTTGTAAAAAGCATTTATAAAGGTAGAAATGACAACCACAAAAAGTTGGTATGGGGCCAGAGTAGTACATTTATCCAGGGTGTTTAAAGCACCCTGAAGAATACAGAGGACATGTCTGATGACAGCTGAATTAAGGTCAAAACATTTGTTTTTCCTCTATTACAGAAGCTACATCCTACCTTTAAGTTTTGTATTTTAAAAGACTTTACATATATCGTTCTTTAGAACATGTTGAAGAACCCGACTTTTACACTCTACTGGTCCTTTAAATCTGGTAAATTAAAGATGATTCAAGATTAATTACTTCTATTAAAAATTAGATGCAGCAACTGTCAATAAAGAAAGACAACAAATATTTCCTGGTCACCCTACAGGGAACACAAAAACAAGACTGAAAAGAACAGATAATCAATGGATAAAGAACACATCTTCCATAATAACAGATCAAGTTTTAACATCTGAACCAGTTAAACACTGGACATTTTGATAACCTCACTCTTGAATCATTTAGTTTCTAGTGTTTTTTGTACCCAGACTAAAACAATGAGAATTAAACGTAAATGAAGTTTTACATATTTGCAAACCGTCTGCCAGGCTCTATACAACCCTTACAGTACAAACTTCATATTCGGATCTGAAACAGCCTCATCTTTCTACTGCTTCCGTTTGTTTGCATCCTGTCTGCACCTCACTTTATAACCACGCTCATTTGTCTTCAAAAAATTCTGAAAAATCCAACAACACCATGAGATACACATTACACTTTTATCCATTGTATTGTAATCACATCATTTGTTTCCTGTGTAGAGTCCCACAGGCACTGGGTATGCTTTCACACTTGCTCACCGTTCCGTAAAGCCCAGGCATACCACAGACTTTATTGAAACATTTTGCTACCATGCCAATAATCTAAAGGACAATTTTCTGGATTAAGATTTCCAAATACAACGTTAGCATGAAAACAAATCAGAGTGAAAGGAAATATGTTTTTTTCTGTTTGGGTAATTTTGAAATGTAATTTACTACAAAATTACTGGAAAACATGCATACAATTTTTTTTTTGGGGGGGGGGGACATGACGACAGACAGATGGACATTTGAGATTAAAAGACAGGAATCCATAGTTCATTTTTAATTCGTTCTGTCCATCTGCTGCTGGTGAAGGAAGAGGAGAATCTGGAGTAGCGAGGTGGACCAGCACGGATTCCTTGTGCAGTTGTCTAGCAGTATGGCATGGAACACTTAAAGTTAAGAACGTAAGCACCCACGAAGCCTGGCCATAAACTGAATCTGCTACCGATACCACAAAGGATTGCAGGGAGAACATGGAACACTACAGCAGAATAACCCCACAGAAAGCATACCTGCGACAATGTCTGTACAAGGAAGAACCTAGATGTTTTCTCCATATAGTAATCTAATCAAAATATTTTACTATAAACAAGAGAGGTACTACCATTAAGTTTTACCTGCTTTATTTTTTCTCTGATTTCAGTCATTATTCCTGATCTCAACACAATACTTATACAAATCAGTAAACTTACCTGCCTTGGGTTCCTTTAGCTCCTGCAGTATTGCAACAGACTTCTTCAAAAATGCAACAAAGCTCAAAGTGAATCTGTTTTCAGACATCATCTACAGTGAAAACTTTCACGGTATATCAAGTACACTTCTTACACATCTTCTAAAACTAAAATTCACTAATCCTACAGAATTCATACACATCTTCTCATTTACTTGAAAGGCTTTCATTACATCCTACGGAGCAGACACACTTCACATTTGGGTTCTGCTCCAACATCAGTCCTTTTGCTATGCAACGACGTCCTTAGCAACTGAATATTCCCTTTTTAAAGGGTTCTGGTTGTGCACCTACAGAGGAATTTACCTCAGATGAAGCATTCAGAGGAACTAGAGTACAATAAGGAGTGTTTAACTATTTTACGTAACTGCCCATCTAAAAGTCTTTCTTCAGAAGCACCCAAAGTAGCCTTATGGCCACACAAAGAGTGCAGTCACAATCCTCACAGACTGAATTCATTCAAGTGATTTTTACCAGTTTTATCCCTTAATTCTTTAAGAACACAGACACATCCTTTTTAAGAAGTTATTTCCAGTGCCAGTGCTGAGCAACATCATTTGTTTGACACAAGCTGACTGCATGCCAAACACCAAAAAACATGAACAAAGAATATACTACACACTTTCACGGTGGCAAAAACTGTGCTCAAGTTGGATACCATTCTACCTGAAAGCTTAGAAGAAAAGTTTAAAGACACACTAGTATTTTCAGGTATCAATACTTTAGTTATACTGCAACAGCATTGTTTTGAGAATATTGTTTTTATTCAAGACAAGAAAAATATAGTAAAATGCTAAATAAGCAGTTCACCTGAAAGCATAGCATATTCATTTTCAAAAGGGTAAAGTGTAAAATACCAGCTTGAAGTTTTGCAAAAGGAACCACACACATTTTCAAACGGAATAAAAAGGCTGAACATGTTACACAATCACTCAGTTTTCTAGCAACATATCTTTCATGCTTAAATTTCTTATATAAACCCCCAAATATTTTCAAATATAACAGGAGCGGAGCTGGATGTGTAAGTAACTACACATATTTTGGGGCACTACTGTATCCATTAACGTGCTGGGAGAAAGGTTTAAAATAAGACTTTCTTTCACAATTTAATTCAGACAAGACTTAAAACCTACAAGTCAAAGGTAACAAAGTCAAGGTGCAGGTCTACTTAAGTTCCTTATGTTAATAACAATATGCTCTATCAGCAAAAGGAAGTTGAATGACTTACTGTCATTTATCCATGATATTTCCTATCCCACTTATCAACTTGTGGGATAGAAAGATTGTTATTTTAAAGTAAATGATCTACACTGATCTAAATCCACAGGTACTTTGATTTTAAAAACAGAAAAACAGAATTATTGGACTTAACCTGTTTAAGAATGACAACTAACAAAGTGTTTAAAGTTTTTTTCTTGTATGCTGCAATTCTGAGCTGAAGACAGTTTAGAATTTAATACTGACAGATATTTATTCTCTGCCCCCACATAATTACTTCACAGAAGGAAGTCTATTACTTGTTTGATAAAGTGTGTAACTGCACAAAAAATGACTGTACTGCACTCAGTTGATTTAGCAACGTTAATCACTGGTGACCCACGCGAGCTAGCAGCACTTACAGACTGAGGTTCCAGTATCGAGTCGCTACCACTTAGGCAAAAACTTATCATGATCTCAAAGTGCCATTAGATAATTGTCCTGATCAGTTCTCTTGTACTACAGATTACATACCCAGATGTATACAGCAAGGGGAACGAATGTGTGACTCCGAGAAGCTCAGGGATTGAACTAAGCATGGAAAGACCTTGCATGCTACTTTCACATCTTATTCACCAAACTACAGTACTATTGCACAGATAGTGTCTGTTTGCAAGGAACAAATGACTCAGTGGACTTCTGTTTGGATTTTGTTTCCTAAATTTGATTTCCTTGCTTGGCCAATGAAGTAGTGAGATTTTCACTATCACACCTTCATACTTTACAACCAAAGCACACAAAAAAGAAAGTCAGGACAAACTGATAAGCTACCCAAGCGGTAGTTATTACTTGTAGAGTCTCTTAACACACTGGAATGAAAAAACACAGGTGTCATCGACACTGAAAAGAACATCCCTTCACTAAAAGAAGTGCAAAATATCTTACTCTGATTCTTCTAACATAGTTAATGCGATACCCATCAACAAACATCTTTTTTTGTTCAATGTGGGAGATTAAAATGGATTAATTAGTGTAGGGATGAAAAGACTCACATTAGTTAGCTGAGAAAACTCATGCTATCTTTGATTAAATGTCAGCAAGTAAAAAGAATATATACTTATTTTGACAGGTGTACTCTGGATAGTTCATGCTGGAACTTGTTGAGAAAGAATCTGCATAGCATTTAACTAGTGGCACAGACATTTCAGAAAGCTCACAGCAGAACCTACTTTTTAGATTGACTGATCCTATGAGCCTGGGCAATACTCCCGAAGTTGACACATCTTGGTCTTCAACAGGACTTCTGTAAAATTTACTTTTCTTGTCAGTAAACAAACACATGCTTCTACCTTTCTCGCCAACTGTGTTGATTAGAATACTGCATTTCTCTCTGTTTGAGGTGGATTTGCCAAATATAAGTTTCAGACCTACTTCTCAAACACTGGAAGTCATTAAAGTGTTTTCCCTTCTAATAGCACCATTTTCTCGCTTCCATGGATATCTTTATATGCCTCTTCCTCCCTGGATAGCTGTTTCACTAAACTAATGGGGGAAAGATTTACACCAAATAGCAAAACAATTCTCTAAGAAAGCTTAGCATTTACTACTAGGGTGGCCCTGTATGTGACCCAATGACTCCTGTTTTAGTGAATATAAAAACCCTAAATTGAGTGCTTTATATTTCAAATGAAGAGAGAACAGGAACTGAGTATTGGAAGGAAAGGGAACATGGAACAGTTTGTACAGAAGCCTGGTCTCAAGAAGAGGAATACGTATTCCCCCCATCATAAGGAATCATTGGTCACACAACTATTGAAACAGTTTTGAAAGTGTTAGGCAGTGAGTGGCAGGAATGCAAGAACTCATTTACTAAATGCCTGCATAGCTTGGGCAAAAATCTTAATACAAACATCGCAACACTCAGCTATTAGAAAGTGCTTTAGTACAGCTGTTCCAAATGAAGAACTTTATGCCAAAGTTATGAGCAAGAGAAAATTAAGCCCTGACTACCTGTACCTTACCATTGCAAGGTGAATCTATGCAATGCTCAGGAGAAAAAAATTCCTATTCTACTATAAGATATTCAAAGGGCAGCAGTGGAACTACTAGTATTTTGTATCCATGAAAACACAATATTACTCCTTAAAAAAGCTAATAAAAACATTTAATATACTTTAAAAACAGCAATCTGAGCTCCTGTAAGCAGATAGACAAACTAGGACTTCAGAACAACCTAATACTTCTCTTCCTATTCTTCCATCAGAGGTTGTTAACATTACAGATGCCTCCTATTATCGTATCTACCGTGGCCTCACATAAGCTCGTAGACAAGAACCAAATCCCTTTTCCCATCCACTCCTTTAACTGATTAGTCATTCCCCAGATCAACCTAACAGATCAAACATCAGATTTTTCTTGCTCCTATAAACTAGAATGTAAATGAAAAATATGGTTGTGTACTCATCTTTGGCAGACATTGGTTCACATCCCAGTTGAATCTTGGAAACTGCACAAGACAGCCAGCTATACAAGCGATAATTACTCAGCCCTTTGGGAAGGGAGAAAAACATGGAACTGTAATCCTTTATTCACTCCCAATGGGCAGAACTGAAACTCCAAAAGACCTGCTTTGTCTCCAGCTGCTGCTAATGGCATAATAGGAATATTTAGAAGGTGGCTGTTGAGAACTCAGACCTGGAGAATTCTGTTTACCCGTAACTCGGTGTTCTCTGCAGCGAGACTATTAGTAAATCTCAAAAGGACTTACTATGAATGCTGTAGCATAATATTCCTTAAACTTCTATCACTGAAATTAAATGAGTACATACTGAAAAACACTGGAAAAGTTGAAGAAAGTTCTCTTATGACATATATATCATCAGGGGAGCTTAACACAAATCTGTTTTTCTCCTCAGTTTGATTTCTTATATTCTCAGAGAAAATACCATCAGCTTCTAGAAATTCCAAAGTCTCACAGAACTGATGTTCCTTTCCAGTTACTTACAAAACGCATACAGGCCCAATGAAGAACATGAAAAAACATGCTAAGTGGCTTGCAGCACTATCTAAGAAGTTTATAGATTTCATAACTGTATGCTTAAGATATCCATATCTATAATCACATGTATTTTAAGTCTTCTTTTACCCGTATTTCCCCTCTCTGCAGAGGGAAGTGCATGCAGAATCCCAGTCCAATAAGTTGGTTAAAAATACTCATCTGAATCATACGTACATTCTGAATACAGCTTTAAAGCCAACAGGGATACTATTAATACATATAACTAAGGAAACAGCCTCAGCTAAGTTCTTCTATTAATCACCTTGCTGTTCCAGTTAACTACAATTGCCACAAGGTTTTTCCTGCCAGTCTCCTTTGCTTTTGCATTTTCTATTTTAAAAAATTTATGTACACTAGCTCCTGTCTTCTATCCTTTTTCCTAATTTTTTTGGATTTTTTTTTTTTTAATGAAATATTTAAGCATACTAGCCACTACATTCCATCCCTTGTCTTAAGTTTCTGGAGATCTTTTTCCTGATAAAAGACCTAATGTAGTCCTTTGAATCTTAGGACGTAAAAAAAAAAAAAGAAACAAGAGGTGCATTTGTCCTGACTTACCCGTACAATTCTTATGCACGCAATTTGCGTCTGAAATTCAGACTTGTATTCCACAGTTGTTCCCAAGGATACCATTTAAGGATCACCACTTCATTTCACTGAAATCTGCAAAACTGAAGCCCCCGACACAAAGCCTCCCAGACTAGTGACGCTCAGCGTTCGACAACAGGAAGGGTTTGAATAATTTAACAGAAAAGTAAAACTGAAAAGTCAGCTAAATACGTAAGCCTTCTTGCACGTGAACAAAAGTTTTCGCTAACACTCCCCCGTGAGCAACTACTTCCCACCGTGTCACACCACGGCTCGAAGACTCGTTTCTCTGAGCAGTATCTTTCCTACTTGACACGTGTCATTCGCCTATCGCTGCAGGACAGAGGCTTATTGCCTTCCTCTTCCACGCAGGCGCTTATCTTTAGCCTCTGGCCAAAAACAAACCTTCCCCTTTCCTCCCCGCTGCAAGGCGGCGGCGAGGGGCCTACCCTGCCGCAAACGCCAGCCACGGCTGACTCGGGCCGCGCACCCTCCGCAGCCGCAGCTCCGGTGCCGTGGCGAGCCCCGCACCTGGCCGCGGGGCACACGGAGCCGCCGCACGCACCCGGCCGCGCCCTGCCCGGCTGCCATTTGGCACTTCGGCCCCTTCTTTCCCTTCCCTTTCCCCTCCCCTCGGGCACCCGGCAGCCAGGCCCTTCCGTCCCGCGGCGACCCCCCCCCCCCGCCCGACAGGTCCCGCTCCGGCGGCGGCCCCGCGCCAGACCCCGACCCCGGGGGCGGCCCGTGCCGTGGCCGGGCACAAGGCGCCGCCATCCCGCCGGGCCCGGAGGCGGCAGCAGGCAGGCAGGCAGGCCGGCCGGCCTCCCAGCGTGCCGTGACACAGACAGGTGTAGCGCCCCGGCCGCCCCCGGGCCTGCCGCGGGCTCGGCTCCGGCCTCCTCCCCTTCCCTTCCCTTCCCTTCGCTGACCTCCTCACGCCGGCTCCCATTCCCCCCCCCCCCCCCCCGCGGGCCGCCCGGGGGGGGGGGGGGGCCCCCCCCCCCCCCCGGGGGCCGCCCCGCCCCCCCCCGCCCCCCCCGCCCGGGGCCCCCCCCCCCCCGCCTCACCTCTTTGGGGACGAGCTGGTTCTCCTCGCTGGGCACCATGGCCGGTGGCGCGGCGCTGGGCCCGCAGCAGGCAGAGCCGAGCGTCGCCGTCGTCGTCAGCAGCGGGAGGCGTGGGGACGCCGGCAGCTCATCATCCTCCTCCTCCTCCTCCTCCTCCTCCTCCGCCACCGCCCCAGCCGGCGAGGGCAGCGCCGCGGCCCCCACCCCCTCCGCCAGCGCCAATCAATGAGAAAATGGCCGACGGCGGCGCTCTCGCGAGAGCCGCCCGGCCCTACCCCAAATGCTGTCAGGGCCGCCCGCACACCCTGGCCGGTGCCTCGGCCTCCCCCAGGCTAGGGTGGCGGCTGCTCTGCGACCCGTGTTCGCTCCTGAGGAGCGCGCAGCATGACCCCTACGAGAGGCCGCGGGGCAGAGCCCGGCCTGTCTCCCCGCTCGTCCCCCGCGCTCAGGGGCCGTAGCTGCCGCCCTCGGCCCCCGTTCCCCTGCTCCATAGGACGCCGGTGCGGAGCGGGGCGCCCCTTTCCCTTTTCCTTTCTGGATTTGCGGGACACGAGGGAAAGAGCAGTAGTTGATTAAAGTTAAATTGTGCTAGGTAAGTGGGAAGGCTGCACGTGAGGTTTCATGCCCGGCAGTCGTCCCCGTCAGGTGTGGCAGAGGCTCGATAAGGGCAGCCGGGGCTCCGGCTGCGTGTGGCAGCAGGGCCCGGCAGCAGGGCGGGAGCCGCCGCCGTCGCCTCAGCCCTGAGGTAACGGCGGGGCTGTGACCAGCCGCGGCGTGCGCTGCCCTTTAAGTGAAGTTTGTTTTGTTTTGTTTTGTTTTGTTTTTGGAAACAGTGTGTTGCTCTCTCTGCCCTCTTAGGCGTAACTCGCATTTAACTGAGTGTGGGATTCAGAGACCAGCAGAAAGAGCAAAAGAGATTAGGCCTGACCCTACTAATACGTGTTTTTCTTAGTGCCCAGAAGTTATTCGTAGAGTCATGCTGTGAAACTAAGTGTGTATTCACTTAAGTGTAAGCACTGTCAGTCGAGGGATAATGGAACGCTTTCAAAAGAAATAAAAGGATATTTCTGTGGTATAAGTTAACTGTTGCTTTTTGGTCTGTAGCACGTCTAAATACATCTGGTTTTCATGCTTAGGCACGTGAAAAGCCAAATAGTAGTCTCTAGAATAAATAAAATGTGCATTACAAGAGAAATAATTATACTTTAATGTCTACTTGACTGTGAAATAGTTTAAGTGGAAAACAGTTAACTAATGAAGAAGAATGGTACATGATAGTTGGACTTTTTTAGAGAAGTACTTTATTCTCATTATTTTAGTGTCCTCTTGTGGAAATGTACAGAATTGATTTTTTATATATATATATATTTTTCTTCTCCCTTTTCATTTTTAGTCTGCCGTGTGTAACTTCTTGGCTTCCTTTCTGTCATCCTGCCTTTCAGAAGGTGAGCTAAGTAGCATGTTTTGCAGTCAACATGTAGTTGGGGACACTTAAAAAAATAATAATTAAAAAAAAAAGCCCTTCAAAGAGAGTTTCTGACAATAGCAATGTCAGTAGTTTTATGTTAGAACTGTGCTGTGATAGACACTACATTTCATAGTTTCCATGAATTCTGCTCCTGGAAATAAGCACAAAAATCCCTTTGAAAATTTACATGAAACAATTTTCCAACATGTTTTTGTTTATATAACTTAATGGGGTCAAGTTATTTGTACAATAAAGGCCAGTAGGCCCTTTGGAGAGGAATTCTTGCCCTCTGGTTTTAAAACATGTAGCACCTTAAAGCCTCTCATACTCCTGAGACATTTGAGCACTACTGCAATGAAATCAAGTATCAGGATGGGAATAACGTGAGTCTCTTGCTTTTATTGATACGTTGTTAGCACAGGGTTGTATAGATAGCATTAACCACTTAAAAGAGGAAAAACTATGTGAAATTGTTTCTTTTCATATAGTAAAGAAAGTATAGAATTAATGAACTCATCTTCTAGAGAAGAGGATATTTAATTAATTCAGCTGTGTTGCTGATTAAGAGGATTTATCTTTCTGTTAAGAGGGATTCTTGCAATTATCTTGACAGGAGAAAAGGTAGAATTGCAACAAAAAAAAATACTTTATCAATTTTTGTAGGTATTTGGAGAAGCACAGCTTTCTAGTGATCTTCTGTTGTCCAGCAGTATCCAAAGATCCATGAAATTAGCAAGCAAGTACTTGAGTTGAAAAGCCAGACCAGAAGCATAACCTTGCAACAGAAGGTGATAAAATCATCAGAGCACTGGGTGGCACCAGCAGTGGTATGTGACCATCATCTGAATGTTGAGCTTAGTGTTACTTTTCTGCATATATCTCTCTAAGGGTCCAAAAATTCTGAAGCTTGAGGGGTTCTTTCTTTTGCATTAGGTATTCAAAAGCTTTCAGAAATGGTATATTTTAAAGTTCTTTTTCTGAAGTGTTATGATTTTTTTCCCCCTTGCCTTTTGACCTTAGTAAGGGGCAAAGCCATGGGACTCAATGACTTTAAAATATATTTCTCTGTTGGGATAACGAGATAGCAACCACAAATACATGTCTACTGGGTAAGAGTCAGGATTTCTTTTTTTAAAGAAATGCTGTTAGATCCTTTGCCAGCCTTATACAAACATCTAATGTAGGATGTGTACATGAAACATCTTGAATGAAGTAATATTCTCTAGTTAATTATTAAATCTCCAGAAGCTTTAGTAATGCGTGTATGTTGGAGTGTTTAATCTCTTTACGTGAGCCTTATTAAAGAGCAATATTGAGAACTCAGGTTTCATGAAGGGAATCTCCTAGTCCTTCATAAAGACTGAGCATACCATAGGCTGTTATTAATACAAAAAAGAACAATCAATATATCACACTAAAAAGTGTGCTGGATTTGTGATTACAGGTAAATTTTTTAGGCTATCAATTGTCAAACTATTGTTCAGAGACGCATTAATGAGAGTCACAAGTGCTGAAGTGTCAGATTTCAGTCGGTGACACTTCACTAGTTTTAATCAATACAGAATTTATCACGCTAATGCGTGCATCATGCTTATGGGAATGTAGTTACATTAAATCAATACTAAATAGCAGGTCTTTATTATAAGTGATGGTGAACTTAAAATAGCCTGTGGGAATCGGCTGCCTCCCACCACCACAGCATCTACAAAGGTTATGCTTTAATCATTTCTCCTTCTATGTAAGAATGCACATGCTCCTTTCTCAACGCCTATGTCCAAGACTTGATGAGTAATGAAAAAAGTTTCGAAAACCAAATGGAGAGAGTATTGCTACCTTACTCTGATACATCTGGTGGTGTGACAAAAATGCTGGGAGTGCAAAATCTTAGGACAACAAGCAGATGTTGGAATACAAACTGATATTGTCTTTCCCCAGATAACGTTATCCTACCTTTTTCAAATAGAATGGCTATGTAAAGATGATTGTGTAAATGAATATCGTTGATATCTGCTCTGAAATGCTTCACATTCGATTTTTCACATAGGTTGTTGGTAGAAGATCATTTCCTATTTCAGAGGTTGCTGGCCTTATTTGTAGCTTTCCTCAGTATTCTTGTGTTTAAAAAAATAAAGTCCCAACAACAATAATCTGAAGTTTTCAAACCTTCACAAGTTGCTAACGAATACCAGAATGACATAGATGTATTTGCTAGCACAAGAAACGTGGCCAATGTTGATACAGTGTTCTTTTAGACCTCTTCTGCAGTGTCAGCATTTTATGGAAAACTGGCTGAAGGCCTCTCCCCTTTTCAATCTTTGGCAAGTCTGCCTCTACTGATAGAAAGAGATGTGTGAAAGTTCAGGATATCAACCCAGCCATTGATTGCACTGCTTGTTACTTTACTGTTTGTGCCTTGAGCAAGTGTTGCAGAACATGAAAGCTGTGAGGAGTTTCTCTGAAAATCCTAGGGTATTATTTTGCCCACTGACTGCCCCATCCAGTCCTTTCAATTAGAAAAAAACTGAAATAATCCTTTGGATTGACGAGGGGAGAACAAGAAGGAATTAAGGTGACCAAGTAGAATTAATGTAAGGTAAAGAAGACACAATTACAGAATTCTGTACCTTTAAAAGTGCTTTTTGCTGGATTTCTATTTCTTGGATCTTAGCTCCCTAAATATGAAGCAGGTCTGTAAGAGGCTAAAGAACAAATTGAGATATTTAAAAAAGGAACGCTTGTTACTTTTAATACTCTTGCAATTGTTGTTAGAAAGGGGGGGTTATATTCTAGCATTTTGGATTGTTTCTTGAATGTTTTGAGGTTCAAGAGTGGGAATCAAAGTACTTAAATATAAGACAACTTTAATTTTCTGTGATCTGTAGTTTTCCATGTCGAAAGAACTGTATGCAGAGTTTTGGGAAATAAAAAAAAAATCTGTTAGTACAAGTGGAGAGTGCTGTGGAAAGTGTAAGCCTAAAATGGGAGATTAGCTATGGAAAGAGCACTCTTTCCCTTCAGAAAGACTGTCAAAGGAAGTACTTTTGAGTCTAGTTAGGTGCGTAGGCAAGCAGCTTTCTCAAATTAAACTTCACAACATTAAGAAAAAACACTCAGTTTTAAGTTGAATGCTAAACAGTGTTCTGCTGCTCTTAAACTGTGCATTCTGCTTTAATCTTTATGAGCGTGCGTGTACTTTTCTGTCCTCTGACGTTAGCTTGTGCCAAGATTTTCTTAATCAAAACCAGTAGGGGATTATTTTAATTAATTATTAATCAGCAGCCAATGTTCACTGACATTTTGTTAAAGATTATTTTCTTACTTTGGTTTCAAGACAGAGTTTTCAAATATAAGCTTAGGATGTTAGTTTTCTGTGATAGCATTAATCTTGTTGGTGAATTCTCACCTGGGTTCGAAACTGAAATGGCAGTTCTTAAGAGAAATAGAAATCCTGCACAGAATTTTGCAGGACCATGAATTCCTTCATTAATTTACATCAGCATGACTTTTCAACATTATGCACTTAAAACTACAGAGTAGTTTTTAACACTAGTAGTCTGAATGAAACTGTGGTTTAGAGCTCTTGATGTACTTGTCAAAGTGTTTCTGGTGTTACTGGGAGTAAAACATGCGCTAGCAGGCTGATTTCCACTTCGTGGTGTGAGTTTGGAAACAGATGTGAGCTGGAGTCATGTGGCATTTGAGGGAACCCAACTAATCTCCCACTGACTTTACCGGCTTAGGCTCACAGCCAGGCTGCAACTCCTCTGTCTAAAATGTGTGCAGTAGCTGGGAAATCTGCAGTCTTTCTCTATATGCAAGACAGTAGAGATTACTTCATACCTTCTTTCTGGAATCTGGGCTGGTACGGTATCTAACCCCCCTCCTCTAAGGCTGGGGGTGGCAGGGGGAAGGCAGCTCCACGATCAGCAACATAGCAAAGGCTTATGTGTAGGAAAAGAAAGAGTTGCCTTGAACGCATACCATGCTGGTAATGTCAGGCACTGAAATGGTCCTGTTATGTCAGAGGTTCAGAAAGAGCTTAGAGTGACATGGATGGTATATTTTAAAACACTTACGCACATGAGGGGAGTCACCCTCAGAGTGCAAGGGCAGCACTGCATAGGCTAATGCAACGTGCAAAAATCAGAGCAGCTCAGCTTTATACAGAGCTAAGTGTAGACAGTGTAGACACTCACAGTATTTGTAGTTGCCCTTGGATCCAGGGGTGTTAAATAGTTCAGTTTTGCTTCAGGAGTTCCCAGTGACCCTATAAATTAATTCAGGTGACATTTAATATTACAAAGAAGTGCTAATTGTATTGCTTACAGCTCTTTGGGCAAGCAGGGGGTGTTTTCCCATCTTCAGTGAGCACGTATGGAGCATTTTCCTCATCCTGGACATCAGCTCCCGGGTGGCCTCAACCTGGGTGGAACGGTTCCCTCCCACCTCCTTTGGGGTGCCATGATTACCAGTGCCACACAGTAGCTCCCAGCTGCGTGACCCCTCACTGAGGGAGGGGAAGGAAGTGCAGCAGTTTGCATCTTTGGATGTGCAGTCTCATGGTGCTGGTAAGCACAAGGGATGCGTGCCCTGAGTTGCCTCATGGCGTGTCTGCCTTTGGTCTCGCCTCCCTGCCCAGAAGACCTGCTCAGGAGCACAGCAGGAGAGGGATGTCACCTCTCCCCATTTTTCTGTGGATGCTGCTTAATGACCATGTTTGACACCACTCTTTCTGCTTTACTCTGTGCCCTTGCTAGTCCTTTCTTCCACTGGTGATGGAAGAAACTTGGTGTTTGGGGTGGAGTGGGGTTGGGCTATTTCACTGTCTGAGGAATGCTGGGGGGGGGGGGCGGAGTGATTCCTCAGCTGTGGATCATTTCAGGGCTCCCTCCTGCCCCATTACTGTGTGTCTTTCCACTTGTGCAGTCTGCGAAGCAAACATTACGTCCCCAAAACTCACCATGTCCCCACAACTCAAAGCGTCCTGCAGTGAGGCATGCATGAGGCAGCTTTTGTGTTGTACACGCACAGCTGCTGGGAGGCCTGGTCTGAAACCTGTGGCTGGCTCTGTGGTCCTCCCAGCTCAACCTTGTCCTCATTTTGCAGTCAGCTGTCCCCTAAACATCTTCAGCTTTCTGGGACTGGAAGGCACAGTCTGCTATGGGGGTTGCTGAACTTTCTTGCGTGAATTAATGTAGCTTTTTACCTTTGGCAACAGCAGAGGGAGCTGCCAGAGGTCTCGCATAGCATTTCAAATGTCAGCTGCCAGTATCGAGCAGCTGTCAGCGCTGCAGCTCTGGCAGGGGGAGTGTTAGTGTGGACACAGAGTGAGTCAGGCTGGGCAGGAATTTGTGTACACAGTATCCTGAGATTGGTAAAAATCTCCCCGCAAGTTGTCTCCTGTGTTGCTTGGGTCATGTATGAGGAAATACTACTGGCTCTTGACTGAACCAGAATCACAGATGTTTTGTATTCAGAGTTGAATGTAAGTAGTTTGTCAGAGTGTGGAGTCTACGTCAATAAAGTTATCTTGTGGAATTAGTGGTCTCTAGAAGTGAAAGGTGAAAGCAAAGCAGTAGGTAGTGAGTCTTAAGAATGTAACTTCTTAAAAACAATCTCATGTTTGCATATATTTTAATTTTAATGTTTTTACCGACTTTTTCTTTTAAATGTGTGCAATACATCTGTTAGGTGGGCTGAATGAACATGGGAAAGCAATAAAAAAGAATTGTAACTGCTGTCCCTGTTTGTTGTCACTGCCTTTTTAAGAAGATGCCTTTGAAGAGCAGATGTGTTTCTTCAACATTTGGATCAGAACTGACTCTGAAACGGGTGGGTGTGCATGTTAATTTCAGTCTTCTAATTGCTGCTAGCATGGGATGTTAATTTCTTTCTGTACTGTTACTGCTTTGCAATGAATTGTGTCAACTGTTGTAAGTTGCATGCTTACCTGCTTGCCTGTCACCTGTGATTTATGCCTTGTTTGTTAAGTGGGCCTGATAGATGTAAGCATGTCTAACAGATGTCCAGACAGAGACAAATTCCAGGTTGTTTGGATTCGGTTCAAATCCGTTCATGGTGCTTGGCTCTTCAGCAGAGGGTTATATTACGTGGTGATGTTAAAGGAAGAGGGTTTTTCCTTTGTGTTTGGCTGGTTAGTGAAGTGGAATGCAGGGGTGTGTGAGTTACAAGGGTCTCTATGCCACTATGGATACAAGATGCTGGATACTGCAGTATTTGCTACATGTTTTTTTTCTTACAGAGAGAATCTATGACCCTCTTGGCACAGGAAATGTGCATCTTTCGTTCCCTATGACTTTGCATGTATGCTGGTTTTGTACTCCTTATGGTAACAAAGATTTATGCTAAGATGCCCAATTCAGTTTTACAATACGAAAAGCTATGTAAAATTGAATTTGGATAGTACCAGTAATGGCAACACTTACTGGAAATTGAATTCCAAGTCTGCTGGTAAGAATGCTGTCTACTATGGCAAGAGTAAGTCAAAAGCAAGCATGAAGTTTCTGATGTCCTAGGTTTACCATGTATGGGAGAACTTGCATTTACTGCAAAGCACACATTCTGTTCTGCATCCAAGACATCCAAGATCTAAGACGTATCATGAATTGAGGATTTTTTATTTTTTTTTTTTGTCTAGGAGCGTTTTCTGAAATGGATAAAGAGCCAGCCTCAGATCATCAGAAGGTTATCTCATCAAAACTGCCCAAGAAGTTACACATAAAGATAATAGGATAATACTACTTTCTTTTACTTTTTTCTTCCTGATTGCTGATTTCTAGGAAAAATAAAAGCCTGACCATTAAATACTTTTTTTTTCTGGTAATACCCTGACCATTTTTTTCTGTTCTTCCTTATTTTATTGCTGCTACTTCAGCCTCTTCCTGTGCTTGTTAGTCCCGGCTTTTTCCAAAGACAAGCTGAAACTATAATGACCTGGTTTTTGTTAATCTTCTCTTTGTATTCTCACATTTTTTATTTTAATGTCTTTGAATTTATTCAGAATGACTAATATACTACGTGTTTCAGGAATGAAGAGGTTAATTAATGAATCTTTTACTACCTCATAAAAACATTCACGTTCTTGGCAGCCTTGGAATGGTAGTTATTGCCTGCAATCACAAAGGCTTGGTTGCCACGTTTCTATAGAGCTGAAGTAGATTAAATCATCTTTAGAGTCCGTTTGTATGTTCCTCAGCAGTAATAGCAATTTTGCAGTGCCACTTTTAAAAATTGACATGGCATCTCTTAATAATCAAAATCTTCTCTGCTAAAATGAGCAAAAACGTTCACAAAAATGTTTTGAAGCTGTTTTCTTGATTTAATGTTTGGAAGTAAGAAATTCATAGCATAAGATAATTCTTAACGCCAGACTGCTAGTTGGATTTTAGTTCTTTGGCTGCTCAGGCCATGGCTTTTCCTTAGGATGAAGTAATGAGCTGCTTTGTTTTAATTTCAGGAAGTGGAAGGAATGAAAGCAATAACAATTTAAACAAGATGGCTTTTTTCATCTCTAACCAAAGATGAATTTGGGGAAATTTCAGAGTAATTCCTACAACACTTCTGATGTTGTGCTGGCTATTTCAAATACGTCCTGTGCCTGAGAATAATGTCATTCATTGCACATGATTGCCTAATTGCTTTTTTTTTTTTCTTGTTATGTTGTAAAGCAGAAGTTACATAAGATGTTGTTTCAACTACAGAGTTAGTTTGGTACTAGCATGCAGTAAGAAGAAATCTTGTTAAAATTGTAATACCTGTGGGACATTCACAGGCAGAACTAAAGAGCTAGACATGAAATAAAACAGAAGACAGCATTTCTTACACAATACTTACTTTAGTCCATAAAGTCTGGAGATGTGAGAAGTGTGATTCCAAATACATGGTTATGTTGTTAGGTCATGTTCCCTAACTGTCGTTAAATTCTTAGAATGTTTAATGTATCTGAGTTTTGCTGCAGCCTTATATCTTCTAAGTAGATGAGATGTGTAGTTTTGAACTATCCATTTACATCGCATTAGCTATCTTGCATTTTCTTACATTTAGGGTGGGGAAGGGAATATTTTTACTTATACACTCCTTTTTAATAAAGTTACCTAGTACTTCTGAGCAAGCATTTTGTCATAGCTGAAATATCTGAACTTAGATTTGTATCAGGTATGCCAGTCCTGAGACAGAGGACGGATGAATGCTGCTATTTTGAATGCAGAGAAGGAAATCTTTATTTTTTTAAAGACTGAAAATAAGTCAGGAAATCTTTTCTATTACAAACTAGATGTATGGATGGAATAAAAGAAGCTAGATGTTATAATCCTATAGTGAAATATCCTCATGTCCTTTTGCTTCTTTAAATTTATAACATACCTTTGTCTTGTAAAAGTAAACAAACCACCTTATGATTTGAATGACTTCATGACCTTTGCTTGACAGCAAATTTAGACCCTCCTTTATCACTATCCAAAGAAAGGAAATTAGATTTCTATAAAACCAGAGAGCCTGGATGCATGTGAGCAAAAACCCTTCTATCCATGGCATTGATCATAAACCAAACATCTTTAAAAGGTATAGACTACCTATTTTTTCTTTTGTTTCAGTATGCAAAGAAATTTTTGGAAGATACAAAACACTTCTCTTTATATTTTATAAGAGGGAAGCTAGAAGCAGTAAGGCTTGGTACTGAAGTAGATAATGTGATAATCAAGAAAGCTTTTGATAAGAAAATATTATAAAAATGCCAAAACATTAATGTTAAAAGCCACTTCTGCTGCATTTCTTCATCACAGTAGTCTTTTGTTGCTGAGAAAACTAAACATAATGTACTGAATCACATAGGCAGCTCTAGGTGTCGGACACCTTGCAAGCAGGAGGTTCTTGATTCTGCTGTGAGCTGTTTAGTTGCTGGAATCAGAGTGAGTTTTGACAAGAACAGGAAATTGCATAAGGATGTCTCAGGCTGTTTACTAGTAGCTAAATGCCACTGGAATAAATATCAATACTGGCAGTATAGAGTCTCTTTTGTCATCTAGTCTAGCAACACTGTAAATGAAAACTTAAAGCCTGGGACATGAATTCAGAGAGGGAAGCCTAAGGGATAAGGGACCTTCTAATATCAACTTGGAAACTGAAGCAATATGCAGTAGTTATGTTCAAAGATAAAAGCTTTCTACATCCAGTAGTTCTTTCTGCAAGTATTGCCCTGTGATCAGTATTTCAATAGACAAAGACATGTTGAAATCTTTGTCCCACTGCACCCCTCAAAAAAACCCTCCCACCTCTCCTCTCCAATGCTGTGGAGGTATTTTACAGTTTTCTTGGGGGTTTTTGGCCAGAGAAACATGTGATGAAAAGTTTATATGTGTAATATGACATCAAGATGGAGATGGGAAAAGTTTCTCAGCGTGTGTGTGTGATGCAGACAGAGCACTTTTTCAGTTCTGGCCTTAGTCACGTCTTTATTAGGTAGGGAAAGATTGCAGACTGCTTTGAACAGTGACTAAACCTCTATGTGTCTTGCAGAATTAGAACAAGTGATGATAACACAGGAGTGCTTTCCCCATTAAAAGCTACTGGTGATGGTTTTGCATTTGTTCAAGGCATATGTAAACAGTTGGATCCACTGAACATCATCTTACTGCAGGGCTAATGTTTTCCCAGGAAAGGGAAAATCGTGTTTTTACCAAGTCAGATATTTAATGGGGTAAACTACATTCATATTCATGCTTAATTCACCTTGTTTCTTTACAGTGAAAGCTGGTTCAGATGCTGAGTTTTCCAGAACACATTCATGAATCCAGTGCCAGAAATCAGGAGGAAAAAACATACCAGGAAATTAATAAGACAAAAACATCCTTGTTGTTCCACTGCTGAGCAAACTAAAAGGAATGTATTTACATGCATTTACTGGAGGTTAAGACGAACTTGTTATTTAAGTACACTAGAATGTAGTGAGTGGGTTGGAAAGAAATATGCTGTTATATTGAAATTAGTACAGTTCTAACAGATAAAGGATGCTTGATTACCTTAGTGAGGGCTCTATTATCCACAAGCCTTCTGCACAATAACGTATGCACATTCTGTGCTATATTCTGTATGCATCATCAGCCAGTTAGTTAAGAGGTGTTATTAAGAATATACGTTTTCATAACTTCTGATATGGGAATGTTTTAATTAGATTCGTAGTTGAATAACTGAAGTTCAGTGACTACATTTTAGTTTACACTAAAGTTATGTTCTGCAATTGGAAAGGAAGGTCAAGTCAGGGAAAGATTTTGTCTACACTAAAAACTTTTATGCTGATCTTCTATGATATTGTAGGAATGGTCCTTGGTTTGATGTCATGTGTATGTCTTGGGTATGTTGAAGTCCTTTAATAACTTAATCTTGGTTAAACTTAAACCCTTTTTTATTGTATTTTTTAATTATTATTTTCAAGGTCTACCTGTCAAGTCTGCGTTTCTGTGTAGATAGAAGTGTTTTGATTTTATTCTTGAGAAAGGAAGAATAGAGAAACAAAGTTGAGCTGAATTAAGCTTCATTGGATTTAGGTCAACCAACATTAAAAGAGTTTAATCTTTAAAGTATGAAAAGGTAATTCTGTGTTTTCTTGCTATTTTAAAAAACATTTTAATACTAGTTCAAAAATAGCAATGGTATTATGAAAGTATTATACTTGCTTTCTTTATCTTATGTTTTTGTGACAAATACATTTTTTCATTACAAGAATTAGCTTTTGATTTAAACATTTCAGCTATTTAAGTAAAGTTCTTATGTACTATTACTTGTATGCTTTCTACAGGGGGTGTTTTTCTACGCAGTTGTCTACAAATTTGAAATTCAGTATTTTACTGCAGAGAACACAATTATTCTTCATCTAGCAATCTGTACCACCCCTATTTTTTTAATCTTAAGATGTAATCTTAAATACTTCAGGCACAGCTCCAACAGAACAGTGAGAAGCTGCTCTTCTGTTAACTTGCATTCTGTCTTCGCTAGGTCTTAGTGAAATACTAAAGGTTCTTTACTTTTCATTGTCTGAAGATCTTGTTTTTCAGATAAGGTACTTGTACTTCCTAGTTTCTGACTTGCTACCAGTTTTGAAAGTGCCAAATAATCAAGAAAGGATAAGGTATAAAACCACACTTTGTTCAATTTGTAAAATATGATAACTTCAGATGACTATTTATATAGGTATAAAGGAAATAATGCACTTACAGGTTAAGAATAGATGGGAAGGCAACAAAGAGTTTCAGATAAAGATGCAATGGAAGAGTGCAGTTTCACAGCTCTGTTTTTGCAACGTCAATCAGTTTTTGTGTACCTATTCCATTCATGGTATTAGTGCAAGTAACCTGTTCTGTAAGGTATCACTGATTTGTGTGTGATGTCTGTAGACATGTACCTGAGCTGGCATAGTCACCAAGGTCAAAGTACAAACTTCTGTAATGATCTACTATTACAAGCTTGCTATCTACAGTATTTTTTTTTATTATTATTGTTTTTTTATATTTTTTTTTTTTTTTTTCTCTGACCATGTGTGATAAGCCTTTTACTATTTAAAATAGGGTAAGAGTAGCTGAAATGGCAAGGCCATACTGAAAGGGGCTAACATCCTTCATGGACAAGAGTTTAAGTGAGACTTTTTAACGAGTTGCACATAAACAGATTTGGTGAAGTACTGATGGCAGAAGCATTGTTAAACAAGTAAGGTGAAGATAACATGGGAAATAGAGAAGGCAAGGGAATAGATTTTTACATTTGGGGTAGTTACTGTCAAAGTACAAAGAAGGTGCTGTTATTCTTACTTTTCTACACTTCTGCTCACTTCCATTGTGCCAGATTATCTGTTTGGCATTTTGATCTACTTTTGAGAGAGTTTTTGTAGAGATATTTTGTTCCTTATATAGTGACATTTTCAGAGTAGAAAATCTCTTTGTTCAGTTAGCACTTAATGCAGTGGAATTTGGATATTTAGGTATTCCTGTAATAAGATTAATAACATGAGTTATTTATTCCTCTAGCTTTTTCTCTAAGTACAGTACTCAGAAGCTTGGTGCTCCAACCTTATGGAAAGGTCAGCTTATTTATCCATTCTTTTTTATGGAGACTTTGCAATAATCTGGTAGCACTCTGAAGCAAACAGTCAGAAGGATGAGATCTCTGTTAAAATAGGAGCATTTAAATGGTCTCTTCCATATAAAGCAGAGTTAAGTAGCCCTGGTTGTAACAGCTGCGTGGTGCTTCTAGGAGGCTGCTTTCTCAGGGCTGACAGTGAACTGAAGGTTGCAAAGGGAATGAGAGGAGGTGGGGTGTCAGTGTGGGGGCGAAATGACAGCAATTACCCTTCCTTTGAAGGGATTCTGCAGATCCTGACCACTTCTAAAGACAGAATTCTCAGTAAAAAGTTAATTGGTCTGCTCAGACATGTGAGTTTGTGTAGTGGAACAGAAATCTTAGGCATTATGCAACATATTCTTGTCCATGCAGACATGCCTTCTGTACTCCACAGTTCTAATGCTTCTGAATTTTTTGAATAGGTCCAAGAAAACAAAGTAAGCTCAGGTGTGTAGGAGAGGCAAAACAAATGAGGGGAGACTAACACTCAGAGGTGAGATAAACAGATAAATCACATTAAAGACAAAAACCTTTAACTTTAAAGGGATGTTCTCAATGTTGACAGTGTAAGGCTGCTTTGATAGTGAAATACATCTCCCTAGTCTGTTTTTTTCTAAAAGCTCTGACTGCAACAAAGATAAAAATCTCAGTTTCTCAGCTGGATAACCAGTATCACAAAACATAATAAACATATTTTATTTGCAAATGTAGGTAAGCTGATGCATTCATGCCACTTCTTCCCTCCTCTCTCCCCATACCTTCTCTATTCCTAGGCCAGAAGCATTCATATTTACAAGAATTACAGTGGTGATTCAGAGCATCAAAGGATTCAGAGACTATTACCCATGGATCCAGGGTAATAGGGGGAAGAGAAATATAATATATTCTAATCTCTCCTGAAACATGATTTGTTTTAGGCAGTGCTTTCAGATTGAATAAATGCATACAGCATTTGGAGACTCTAGACACTTTGAGTATATTGAATTCAAAAAATCAGGTGGTGGCATTGTGAAGTGAAGAGAATGCCATGTGCTTTAAAGGAGTAGAATGTCTCCTGGCTCGGTATGCTTCCAAGTAATTACTAAGACCAGATCCTGCTGCTAATTTAAACAGAATCTAATTCAAACAACAAAAACATTGTCTAATTATACAGGGCCAGATTTTCTGGTTTAGTTTCCTAGCAAAGAGCTCTTCTTTGAGAAGCCTAGGATAGGATTTTCCCTCTTCTGCCTGTCCTGCAGGATCTAGGAAGAAGAAAAATAATATGTTCTTGGCTCACACAATGCATGCTGGGGTAGTGATGCAAGCTAATATGTCATGCCTAGTCTTCAACCAGTAAGTGCCAAAGTGTCTGATAAATGAGCTTGTGCTGCTTTTTGTTCAAAGATAGCAAAACACTTTACATTTGTATAAATACTAAAATTACTGAATTACTGAATACTGAAAATTACTGTTACTTGCACAGCAAGATGGTGTGTTATGCTGTATTTCCAAGGAATAAATGAAGACCCAGAGCTGTATGACTAACACAGCAAGAGTGAAATCTAACATAGCGTGGTAATGATGCGGAAACCAGTGGTCCTCTGTCTACTAGTTACTGTAACTGGACAGTAACAGCTTAATTTTAGCAACACCTGCAAGGAGTTGTTTTTCACTCCTTATGATATAACAAATTTCCATATTGAGATAGAGGAGAGGTTACTGTCTGTAGCTGCCGTTGTAGATCCAGATAGCATGAAGCTGTTTCTGATGTGAGGGTGTTTGCAGGAAGATGGTTTTTGCATCCAGGAAGAACAAGCAATTTTTTTCTAGTAATTCAAGAAATCTTTAGACATAAAAACTCCTACAATTTATTTTCTTATTAAGTATTCCCAGGTGAAAGCTGAATAGGTGACATTGAGGTGACATTTCCAGCTGGAAAATTTCACTCTAGATGTAGTTACAGTTGGCATTTCTTTAGTCCATGCAATTAAACTCAATCCCACTGTAGGTGGTCATAGTTGGTCTTAAAATCAGTGTGCACATATGAATTACGGACAAAACATAAAGGAATTGTGTTAATACATGTGCCTGGCTTCATGGTGAGAAAAAACGTGTGAAAAATTGCTCTGTATTGAATGGTCCCTATTGGTCTGGTGCGTGAACATTTCAAATGTCACTAAAAGGGACTAATACTAAATTTACTTAATCATGGTTTGTTCCCTTAGCCTCACTCCCATTATCCTCGATGTCAAGGATGGATGTAAGTAATTCTGAGAACTGAGTTAAATGCCCGATCATACAAAAATCCTCTGCATTGTGAAAAGAGGTGGTAATCGTTGATATTTAACATGGGCAGCTGTGGAGCTATGTTTAAGTGAAAAGGGGCATGATTTAATTACAGTGAGCAACTCAGGCTTTGAAGGACCGTGAAGATAATGTAGGCCCAGGGCTGATAACCTTGAGTGACGTTACAACTCAAATATGCGGAACTATGTTCAGGAGGAGAGACGACAGCGTTGTACCAGTTATATTAGTGCTAGAGACGTGTGCATAGAGAAGCTAGACCAATCATAAGTTGTTGTCGGCGCATGCTGTAGGGAGAAGCATATATATACCTTGCTAGAACATTCAATAATGGAGAACGATTATACTCGCATCGAGGTTGCGTCGTTACTCCGGGTCACTCCCGTTCCGACAGGCAGTAGGTAGTAGTTCTGCTCTCATTCATACCTGAAATGCAAGTTGACATCGTTTTGAATTTACTTCTGCAATACTGAATGTTCTGTTTGCTTCTGAATTAATCAAAGACAGAGCTTATTTTAAGAATTTTTAGTTCTTGGACAGTATTGCACATCTCTACTGTGTTTTCTGAAAAAAAAAGGACCTAGTTATGTGGTGGAAAAGCGAATGTCCATTGGTATCAGACTGTTTTCCTGTTCACATCTATGTCAATTCCTTACCTTGTTGTCTCAAACTCCCAATCACTTGGGATAAATCTAGAAAACTAAAGCTTTGGTTTTTAAACATTTCTGTCACAAGATGGCAGCATTGCTTCAGGGAATAAAATGGCTTACGCTGTTTAGGATGTCTTGCAATTTTTAATATTTCCCTTTTATACCATATGTGGGAGAAACTGTGACAGATGTGTTCATCTGTGTTAACTGAATTTACATAGCAACATCGGTCACAAGGTTGGATGAGTTTCATTCCCTTGCTTATTTGCAGGCTTTATGGTGAAAGGAAGTTATTGGAAGACTATAATGGGTTTTGTTTTTTATTGAAACTATATCATTTTGATTCTTTGTCATTATTAAAGTGTCTCTAGTTAAGACTGTTGTGACATTTCTGAGAGTTTAGCTCTACATGAACCTGGAATTCAATTACTTCAATTGCACTAAGCAGAAATATTTTACAGGAATTCTGACTTGGGATTCACATATATTTCCTTTTCTGTCCACTGAGTGCTTTTATTCTTTCAGGACTTCATCCTACTCTTGGATGTCAATGGCTCAGTAGGGTAAGTCCTGTAAAGGAGATATGGACAGCAAATAAGAGGAAAATATTTTTTTAATCTTTCATTTTGTTCCCTACATAAATAATCAGGAATGATGGAAGAGCTGCATTTTGAACCATTAGAGGCATTCACCTTCATTCATCTCAGGGCAATCCCTTTACTTGATTTTAGGGCAGCACTGATAGACTTCTAAAGGAATTAGGTCTAGTTTATTTCTGATTCTTAAAAAGGCCTACTAAATGGATTCCCCTTTTACTCCCTATAGAGTAAAAAGCTGGGACATACAGGAATCCTCACTGTGCTATCTTGGATGCAGTTGAGCTGCCCAATATATATATATATTTTTTTCTTTAACCATCATTTTGCTTGTGATTCTGATTTCACAGCACAAAGGTGCTAGCTGAAGGATATTTTCTAATTCATATGGCAATTTTATACCTCTGTTCAGATATCCCACCTGGCGAAAATGTTAACAAGACCATTTTCATTTTTAAATCAGGAAAGCATTTTCCATGATTGCCTGGAGAAATGTCTCTTCTACTTAAAGAGCTGAAGGAAATATACTTTGCTATTCTGAGTATAAACATTCATTATTTTAAGGAAATATTGGGTGGTATGTTAGAGCACTTTAGCAAAAAATATTTTAAGTCTTGTATTTTCCTTTTCTTGGAGACCCTATGCTGAGGACAAAAAGTAAGCTTGCCTTTCTTTCCACTTTTCCATCCAACGTTTAATATACATGTTTTTTACTTAGAGGAGGTCACTTTGCTTGCACTTTGAGGATTAAGGTATGATTATTCTGCAAGTGTAATGCTTTACTAACAGCCCAAGTTCTTCAACCTCATGTTTAGAGAGATTTTAGATGTAGAGCTTAGGGATATGGTTTAGTGGGGACTGTTAGTGTTAGGTCAGAGGTTGGACTCGATGATCTTGAGGTCTCTTCCAACCTAGAAATTCTGTGATTCTGTGATTAAAATTATTACTTTTATACTTTCCCAAACTGCAATGTATAAATTGTATATTTAGTTTCTTTTTTAAAGTACGTAGAATTTTTTATTGGTGAAGTTCAGCTGATCACCAGCACACCTTCCAGACAAAAATTTACCATTAACAGCATTTACTTTTATGTTTTTGAACACACATATCTAAGATTTCTGAGGTAGGAAAGACACAGATGTAAACGATATTAAGAGAATGAAGTCAGACCCTTGTGTGATAAAGGATGCTGAATTCTGCTTTTTTCCTTCATACCTCAGCATAGAGTCTAAGTAAATAGAAGAAATAACATGATAGTATCATTTGTTGAGAGAGGCTAGTGTCTTTACAGCATCTCAGAAGATATGCTAAAGATATTTTCGTTAAAATGAACTGGAACACATGGACAGTAAGGTGTGTGACAGCTTCTGAAAAGTAGGTTCAAACACTGGAAGTTGTTTTGGCTCCTCTGGGTCAGCACACCTTGATCATTCCAGCTCTATTTCTTTGAAGAGAACATGAATCTAACCTCCTGGTCACATAAAGTCTGTGATACTCTCTTCCATGAGCGCTCTGCTGCTTGCTCCCTCCCTCATCCTGGCAGTGGAACAAGTCTGGCCTTAACTGCTTACAAAGGAAATTGAAAGGCATTCTGCTTTAAAGAGGAAGATCACTCAAGGCGTAGTCTGTAGCAGATAATTGAGAAATTTTGTTGAAGGAAACTAAATAACTGAGGTTATTGGTGATGCAGTACGGTATTGATCACAAATTCAAATCTAACCCACACTGTTACAAGTTATTCTGTGTGAGATTAGTTTCTCTACTTCTGAGTGAATGAGAATTCTCCTTATAAATGGGTCTCACTGATCTAATCAGCAGTCATTATATGTGTGGTCCTTTGTTTTAGAATTATTTATGAACATTTTTAAGTTAGTTTATTTTTAAAAAAGAATTTAAAATGTGTTTAGCTTTTACTATGTGTTTCAGAGCTACTTAAACACACTCCTGAAAGACACTAGTGAGATGAGTACTTTTAAACTTTACATTGACATTTGTGAAATAAAAACAAAACACTTCTATGAGTAAGATTTTATCACTTGTGTTAATCCCATAAGCATTTGTTTACCTGACCGACAAACAAATAGAAGACTTTATTTTTAAGGTCTCTAAGGTCAGTACTTTTCACACATGCTAATGCAAAGCACAGAGACAAAATAGATCATGTTCCCTCCAGGTCTTATCAGCATATAATAGAAAACCATGGAGGAAAAGGCAATATACATCTCCAATGGATTATTGAAGTGCTGACAATCTTATTCTCAATTTAGTGTGGCCTGTTTATTTGCAAACCTAGAATAAAATTCATCCAGGTCTGTATTGTACATTCTTCATAGTGTAGTTTTGCATTTTACCACTCTTGAAAGCCTTGTCAATTGACTAAAAATTATTACAAGTAACATACAGAGGATGACAGTCATCCCTGTTTTCAGTACCTCACTTCAGTCCTGAAGGAATTTACAATGATGTTGTTGAATATAACCAGACTACTCTTCCTACTCATTATTAGAGACAATAAAATATTCTGCTTCAAATTCACATCCTATTTTACTTCCCTGTGATTTAAGAATTTGTGTTAACACTACAAAGATAAGCAGAGACGAACATTTAAATTAGATTGGTTCATATCCTAACAAAGGTTCATCAGTAGAAAATAGTTTCTTGAAAAGCATGCATTATGTTATAATGTTCATAGAAATGCTTTTCTCTATCCGAGTATTGCTCAAAATCACTGGATGGATCTGCATTTGGCTTCTGTTTTATTGCAAATAAGATGTAATAAAACCCTAACTTGTGATCAAAGTTCCTGACCATTATATAATGTCTCAAAAGAGATTTTATTCAGAAATGGGTAACTAGACATTTGGCCAAAATGTTATTAATATTTTTTGTCAAAAACCTAATGAGAGGAACATAGCATGTATTGTGAATTACAATGTTTCTGTTAGTAAAGGAAAGGATTTATTATCAGCTTTGAGGCAGATTCTACTTTCTGCTACAATAGATGTGGAGTAAATTTCAAGCAAGAAAGGAAGGGTAAACACGAGGTATTGGTTGGAAAGATTTCTTATTGGCATATTTGAAATTAGCATTTGATTTCATTTGATGTGTGTATAAATTTTTAAATGGTAAAATACGTAGTAACTACAATGCATATTAACTAGTCCTAAGCATTGCCTTTTATATTGGCTTACCTGGAAAGTAGCAAGATAAATCATTTTCACGCTTTCTGCACTACTGCTAACAAAAATTTGGTGATTTTCCGTCATTTGGATGGACATGTCAATTTGACAGGTGAAGGATTGTACATGGGTTCAGTTGCATAGTTGAAGATGTATAAAAGAAGGAAAAATATTAACTGTGAATAACAGTAAATTGTGAGATACTGGAGCAAAAGCTGAAGGGCCTTAGAATGTAAAAAAAAAAAAAAATCATAAAGAAGTTTGCAGATAAAAATGAAACCAGAAGAAAGGACAAAGGCCTCATGATATCCACATGAATCATGAATAATGGAATGACTGGATAGAATATTTAGGGATATATGATTGGAGAAAAAAAAAAAAAAAAAGTTATTTGAGAATATTGGGAGGCTGTCACGTACGTGGGCAGAGGAATAAAACGGGAGGATTTAGGCAGTTTTCAGTCTTTAAAATGGAAACTTAACTGAGAGAAGTCTTAACAGCCCAGAATTCATATAGGCCATGTGGGTAGGACTCCATGCAGTCCTAGCAAGCAGCAGATCATTTTGCACAGTTTATCTGCAGGCCTATGTGGAAATAACCTATTTAGGAATCACAGGAGCTTTTTCAGCAGATTTGAAGCAGGAATAGAAGTTGGACATTTGAATGCAACGGGTTAATTGTTTATGGTAGGGTTTGCAGAAATCCTAAATTATAAATACCTGACACTGAAAGATACTTGCAGTGAATTTTTTTGTCAATGTTAAAATTAAGATAAAGCATCTGACAGTATTGTAATGCTTAAGCTGAATTAGGCTGGAAAAAAAGAATGTCTTACAATATTCTGGGGGCAGTTATTTTTGTTTCTCTCCCGATTTTACCCCTATGCAGTAATAAAAGCTGAAAAGCAGAAATGACTTGGAGTATTTGCACCAGAAGTAGTGAGCAGAAGGTGCACACAGAAGGAACTGTCAGAGTAGAGAAGGCTATTTGCTTCCTGCCCTGAGTATGGAAGGCTGTATTAGTTAGCCTCCACCATTATTAATAACGAGCTTAAGTGGACTGATTAGTCAAAAATGAAGGGCAAAAGGGCAGATATTCAGAGGCAAAGCGAGTACCAGAAATAAAGGCTGGAGGGAAATGAGGAGAATAATTTGGAATAGAAGAAATGGTAGCTACATGGCACGTGAACTGTTAAGGAATGCTAAAATAGAAAATAGGGGTAAGATGCAAGATGATGGGAATAGGAATCAGAAAATTGGTGGGCATGGAAAGAATAAAACCAGAATGGTCATGGAACAGTGAGTGTGAATGAAAGGTAAATATAAGGGAGTTAAAGCATGAAAGGCAGAGAATAAGAATCTCTTATGTAAGAATAAACGATGTTATGCTCTGTGTGATCCCCAAAAAGATTGTCCTAGGGTATGGTCTGTGGTATTTCAAGAAAATCAATCCTTACTGCCTGCTCAAAGGAAAGCCCACTAGGGTTTCACATAAGACATCTCTGGCTAAAAAGCCAGATAAATCCAAATTGCCCGTGGATTAAGAGAAGCACCTATAATGTGCTGTCAAACAGTTCCAGACTGCATTCTTTCCTATGTGTGTTTGTAGATACCACTTCTGCTTCTGGTATCTTCCACCACTGTATTTTGATTTCCAGGGAACCTGTTCCTGCAGGGTAGCTGTAGGAGGGCCCCTGTTTTTCTCCAGCACTTTACCTTGGTTTAGTTATAGTTAGCTCCTCTGGTCTGCTGTCCTAGCTCACATCCTCAGCTGTTTTGGGACTGACCTACTGGTAAGTGTACCTCAAGTACCCAACCACATGGCTGTGTGTGTTTGGCAAGGGAGAGAAGGGGCTGGGTGTCTCTTAATGCAGAGTGGAATTGGCATAGAGAACAGCAGTTCTGACACAAATGGAACATGTCCTTCTGTTTCAGTTTTTCAACTACTATTAGCATATTTAAGGTAATGTTATTAAATTATTATAACTAAAGCAAGAAGTGCGCTCTGAAGTCTTCTTTGCAAGAGCTCTGCTGCATGTGCAGGGACAGCCTTTGTAGTGCCGGTGTCAGAGCAGGAAGAAATGGATCTGTGTACCCCTGATGGACCTTGATACTTGCATTGCCAACGAGGAAAGTTTGCAGGCAGCATATTGTATGGGGAATGCTTGAAGTAAGATTGGAAGAACAATCTACTGAGAAACAGAAACCTTGCAGTATTGTAATATAAAGAAGCGCTAACACCTGCTGTGAGACTAAAGACTGTGGGTTTTTTTGGCACGATACACTCTCCTCAAACATCCAATATCTGAAATAACTTTTGGTATAATAGATCACAGTAGGCAAATGCTCTGTCTTTTGTCTACATTTTTGAGAGACATTGTTCAACAGTATTAGGTGTATAAAACAGTGCGGGTTTGTAGTAATCTATTTAACGTGCAAATCCCATGCCCCAAAATGAAGTGTTGTAAGACCATAGTACCTTTTATAATATCTCTTGAATGAGTAACATGTAGTGGTGCAAGCTGTATGTGGCTCAGATTACCAGAGGAAATCTGCAATACCTTATGTCATGATATATTCATATAATAAACTGAAATTCTGTTTTAATGCTGACATATCGAGTTGAGTAACTATGAGGGTCCTGGCATAAGACACCTGATATTTACATTAAATATAAAGTAATATTTTAACCATTTAATGTTTCTGGAGACAGTTTCCATGAGTGTTCAGTGTTACTCTGTTGGTTGAGCTCTGAAACATGCTATTTACGTGATACGTAGTTCAGATTTATGCCATTTTTTGGAAATATACCTTCTAATTGACCAACCAGTGCTGAAATCAAAATTAAAACCAGTTATTTCAAACTTGTCATGAAAAACAAGGACTTTGCAGGCTATATTCTGTCTTCATGGTAAGCATTTGAAATGAACATTGAAGGTGCAGTGAAGGCAACGCTATGTGCATTACATAAAGAATTTGGATTCCAGACGGTGGAGATGGTAACTTAAAACACGGATCATGTGAACAGTTTTGTTTTGGCTCAGACCAGCTGCAGATGTAACATTAAATGTTGCATTGTTTAAACAGGCTAAAACCAGAGCTTTGCTAATTATGAGTTGTGACGATTCTGGTGCACTTGCTGAAATAAGTTATTTTTGGCAGGAAAGAAATAAGATAGCACTTGGGCTCTCTACTGAGAATCTATTTTTGTTTGTTTAGGGAATAGGAAATCGAAAGCAATATTGCAACTCAGGATAAATCTAGCATAAAAGAGCAAAGATAAAAACTGAGATAAAACTGACCTCTCTTCAGGAGAATAAATTGGGCTGATGGAAGAGATTATTTTGCTTGAAAGCGATTATAGCAATGCTTGCTTTTGTTTTTGGTTGGATTGTAATCTAGAAAACGCAACCGGTGAGATCCTCGGGGGAAGTTTTGTTTATCTCTCAGGTATAACTTCTTGGACATTCTGAGGTCACTTCTTAAAGCACTGTTCCAGGTCACATTTACAACCACGTCACCTGGTTTTTGAAGCAGTGTGTGAAATTTTTATAGTAATGAAACTTCTGTTGTTAATCTAAAATAAAATGATAATTTGTATAGATTTCCAGTATTCTTTGCTATTGACTGATCTTAAACCAATCCATTAGAAAGGATGAAGTAAGCTGTGCTTATGTGATCTTATGTGATGCTATTTCAGCATTGGTAACCAATGTTACACCAAATGTGTAACCAGCGGAGGACTGAAGTTATGAAATGAACTTTCCTAAGTAACTAGAGCAAAAGGCTCAGAAACATAGCATTTGAAAGTGGATCTTGGCGAATTCAAGGAAAGATATGTATCGCTGGCTAGGATGTTCTTGAATATTGTAAATGGTTTGGAAAGAGTTGTTAGACCAAATGTCTTTTGTTTCTAATCAATCTGTTAGTAGAGGATTGCCACTGCTTATGTGGAGGGTTGAAGAAGTCTTCTTTCCCCTGTCTCTCCCTCATGCATTTTTATCTTTGCATAATTATGTTTCATTTCTTTGCTTCATCTTCACTGGGAACTAAAGAGGGGAACCTGAACAACTCTGCCGTTCCTAGATGACATTTTCAGGATGCTGTTTGTTTTCCTTCCATGCTTGGCAGTGCCATCTGGCTTGCAGCCCTCAGATTTGAGGGGTGTAAGGAAATCTCTTCCCATTCTCTTTTCTTGTTTAGGCTGGCAGAGAATGTTGGATTTTGTTATTTTTCTGTGTTGTTTTGTTTGAAGGTCAGTTCCTGGGCTCAGTTCATCTATTTCACTGTAACTCCTTGACAGTGCACAAACTGTAGTGCTGCTAAATGTCTTTGTTCCTTATTTCTGTTTTATGTCTGAAGGTATTTTTTACCTTATGCTAAAGATAAACATTCTAAACTGTGAGTTTCTTTCAACTGTTATGGATGAATGGGTAGAATTGGTGTTAGTGTTAAATATCTTTTTATTTAATATCTGCTATATGTGTTTAGGACTTGAGGGAAAACTCAACTCCGTGATCGAGGTAGTCTCTCTCATCATTAACACCCATTTTCTACTAGTAGATCTCTCTCCTGAAGTCATGCAAGCAGCAAAACCAATATTGTGCTTTAATTCTGGGTGCTTTAAAAATTTGGCTTCCAAATTTTTGAGTAATTTCTATGTTGTGCAAGAGTTCAGACTGTGCACCCTCAATCTGATTTATATGACTGCACCAGTAATAGCACCATACTGTTTAAAGCCAGACGTCTCAGCAAAGGAACTACAGTTACAGGGAGAAAATAGATGAGGATCAGTGATCTTGAAACTGTTGCGAAAAGGCTTTCGAAATCTAATAATCCTAACACTTTTACTTTTCAGGAAGATCAAAGCCCTCCTAGCATTTCAAATACCTTTCACTTTAGAAAGTGAAGATTAATATGTAAATGTGAAGGATTTGAGCTAATTGAATATGAATTACTTTCTGAATATGCTACTGTTAGATGTTTGAACACTAAGGACATTGAACTTTCCATAACTGATTAACAATCGGTTCATTAATTAAAACTAGAGATTGCATGACTATTGATGAATGCAGGATGCTTTCAGATGCACAAAAGAATGCAATTTTTGAACCTGTTTTATTGCTTTCATTTTTGATGGTGTGGTATAGGAATATGTGGTATCACAGAGATGTTTTTCTTGTAATAAATGACTGCATCAAAACTAGAAGGTAAAGCTGAAAGACAGATATGGATTCAGAGCAAGAAGAGGCTCATCTGAGAAAATGTGTAGCAGGTGTTTAATGGATGCTGTGATGTGACAGCTGTTTTTTTCAGTATATACAAATACAATAACATATGTTGTGTCAGGTAAGGATAAAATGCTCGTGCTGTTCAGCTGCCCTTGCTGAAGGATAGCCTTTATCTCACATAATTGTATTTACAGTTGTATTACAATAGAGCTATATACTAATGGGATGATTTGGTCATAAATCCAAAAGCCATACTGAGGCTAGTACAATGCTGAGGGTGTCTTGTGTAAGTCGGCCCTGGTGCGCTTCATGGGCACCATCTGGAAAGATGCCAACTAGATGGAAACCAGCTTTTGTGGGATTAAACCTAATTTGCACAGGGGTCACACTCCAATATAAAGTACGTATGGATGTATCATGGGGAGTCATTACCAATGTACCTTATTGCTTCTTGTGCGTCATTGTGTGTACTGTCTAAAGTGGAAAACCAAGCGACAGATTAATGCTATGCATTTGCAAAACCCCTGTGAAAAGAGCAGACGCTGTTGTCCATAAATTTAAACCTTGGAAGGGGCTAACATGGGTGAAGGTGAAACAAACATTATGTTTATCAGCATATTACCACAATCTACAGGGCCTGATTTTTCCCTGCAACCTACATTTAATTTTAAAAGCATACTGCTGAAATCTGCTTTGGAATTATAAGAGGGCTTGAGCGGGGAATATTAGTATTTTTATGCCTGCAGAATAAGTCATCTAGTGGGAGGAATGAGGTCTGGTAGCTGGCTTCAGTGCACTGTTACCATGGCAAGTTTCAAACAGTTCCTGTGTGGATTCTAGTGGTTTTGTGCACTTGCTAGATATTAACACAGTGATAGAATGATTTACTTCAAATTTCCTGGCTTATAACTTGTTAGTTGCAACTTCAGAGTTAAATTTCACTCTAACTCTGGCACTAAAGTTTGTCTCTGAATGTGTGACTTCTGATAAAGCTCTTTGAGATGTACAGTGGTGTCCTGTAAATAAAGATCCCTGAAAAGTGTGAAATGAACCCAACATGGGGAGCCTCTGGCATGCCATGAGATTTTTGAGAGATCCTTACTGATGGTTTGCCTAGACTTGTTCAAGATAAATTAAATGGGTTACATTAATGGGCTGTGACCCATATAAGAAAAAAAAAAAACGTAAGAAATTACCGATTCTTGGTTTAAATTGTAAGCACTTCACTTGTGTTACTTATGTTTAAGAACTTTTAGAAAGAGATATGGTATAAGCAGATTACTAAGCACCTTCTAAGAAGATACCTACTTCTGTTGGTGAACTGATTGTGCTGGGAAAGACCAACCTGGCAAGAAGGTTTAAGCTGGAAAATGTCATGTGCAACATGTGGAACCAGGTAGATAAGGCTGCAATTCGCTAGGCCCTGCATTTTTGCCACCTAAATTACCCATAAAAGTGGCCTGGAAGAAAGCTGGAGAGGGACTGTGTCAGGGAGTGTAGCCATGGAACAAGGAATAATGGCTTTGAACAAATGGTGTGGAGATTTAGATTAGATGTGACGTGAGGAAGAAATTCTTCACTTAGCACAAAACACACATCGGAATTAGGGTTGAAGATGCACCTTGCTTCTGTTCCTTTCCATAAAGAAGAGAATGAAATTACCTAAAAAACAGTGTTAAAAATAAACCCATGGCACAGGATGGGAGGTGCAGGGCAGTCCCTGTGGCCGAGGGGCAGCCTTTCTCTCTGGCAAGCCAAATGGCCCAGGGGAGACAGCCCCAGAAAAGGGGGCCTCAGCCACCCCAACCCTCCTCCTTCTTCCACATGAGGGCATCTTCCAGGCCGCTCCCAACACTGCTGCCTTTGGCCACGAGCGGGCCACAAGCCATCACAGAGGCTTGTGGCCACCACTGCCCTGCCTTTGCTGCAGGCCCTATAAAACAGGCCCCCTGCCGCTGGCCCACCATTTGCTGAGCTTCTAGGCCCTCTGGCTGCCAGCTTGTGCAGCAGGGAGACGAGAAGCAGCAAGGCGAGCAGCAGGCCGCCTTGGTGTGCGAGGACAGTGATGCAGTCCGGTGAAGCACCAAGAAGGAGGAATGCACCTGAGCAGAAGGAGACATGTCACGGGTGGAGGGATAGCACTGGTGGCACAAGAGACACCAGTGCCCAAGGGACCTCTGGCACCTAGCCCACAGACAGATACAAGCAGTACTGTTGGCACCGCAACAATGGGGGGAACAGGCCAGCCCCTCAAACACCCAGTGACAGCGGGCCTGGGCCTTACCATAGGAGCAACAGTGACGTGGGGTGAAGCCAGGAACATCAGGCAGACAGCTGCTGGGAGCAGAGGTGTGCCCGTAATCCAGAACACTGTGTGAGACCCAGTAATGGCCGTAAACCAGATAGCAGCGTCGGACCTGTGCATGAAAATCAACCCGACAGTGGCATGGGACTGAGGCATGGAACTGGATGAACCCCTGGTTTGGCACCCTGGCCTGAAAACATTCAAGATGGAAGGCATCCCGTTTGGGCAGTCTCGGGCAAGGACTGGCTTAGCCTTCTGCCCAACACCGTGGAGCCCAAGGAGCTGGATCCATCAGATGTGGGGGAACTGATGGAAGTGGATCCACCTCTGCCAGAGCAGACTTGGGACTACTGTGGCATGTCTTTGCGCTCTGCCATCTGAGAACCAACAGCATCGTAGGAGTGCCCGGCGAGCCCCCTCCTTGTTGCTCAGGCTCGACCGCAAGTGTTAGCTTGGAGCCACCAAACACCACAGACATCCCGCAGGCTTGCCTGCAAGGTGTCCTGTTGCTGATTCTCAAGGGTTGTGTGATTACTTCTTTTTTGAGGGGAGAATCGGCTAATGTTGTGCTGGGGGAGGTTTAGGTTGGATATTAGGAAGAACTTATTTACCGAAAGGGTTGTTAGGCACTGCAATCGGTTGCCCAGGGAAGTGGTTGAGTCACCATCCCTGGAGGTCTTTAAAAGACGTTTAGATGTAGAGCTTAAGGATATGGTTTAGTGGAGGACTTGTTAGTGTTAGGCCAGAGGTTGGACTCGGTGATCTTGGAGGTCTCTTCCAACCTAGGTGATTCTGTGGTTCTGTGATTCAGTTGTTGGAAAGAGAAACTAGGATACAAGCTGAAGAGCATTAATACATAAAGGCACAAATGAACATGGAAAACAGGAGCATTCCATACAAGGAGGAAAAAAGAGAAGCAATGAACTCTGTGGGTTAATGCTCAGACCATGGCACCGAAGAGAAACCTGGGAGGTCAGCCCTGAAGCCAGCTATCCAGCCTGCTGTGGTAAGTGCAGTGGCTTTGCAATTACTCATGAACTTCACAGAGGTGTCTATTTATTTATTTTAACAGTATTTACAAATGAAAGAACAATAAATACACAGTTCTGTTTGGTATGCAGAACGTTGTGTCACTTGGACTTCCAGAAGTCGTGAATTAGAGACAGATCTGTGGAAGGACACATTTTTGTCTTGCTGCTGTGTTCCCTGTGGTCCCACCCGCCCCCATGGCAGTGTGAAAAAGCAGAGCTCTGGATCCAATGTTTTTATGGCTCAGGTTGGCAATGGATCAATGACAAGTTGCAGTTGTTGTATGGGCTTTTCCAGACTTTTTGAAAGTTAGAGGGAAAAAAATGTCACTGATGTCCGCAGCTTGATGGACTCTTAATATGGAGAGGAAGCAGACATGTTGCATGGTGATGTATTATCTCGCATTCCCTCAATGGAATGCTCTTTTACTGCATGTCCTACATTATTGTATGCAAGGAAGTCCTAAATTCAGATTTTCAATTGTGTTATAGAAAGAATAGTGTTTTTTTTTTGTTTGTTTTGTTTTTTTTCTAGGCAACAGTGCATGTGTTCCTAGAGTAAAATATTTAAGATATTACAAGTAACTTCTGAGCAATGCATAGCTGTTTGCATTAAAATGGATCTACACGAGTAATGAACGTTGACTTGGAATTACAGCCAGTATGGTAATGAAATAAAGCCACATTAGATGCAGGTAATTTGCAAATTGGGATTGTTTTCAATTAAAGGATCTCCCTGGTTGATCTGAGGAAAGAGGCATGTCAGTCAATCAAGTAGGAAGAAGGACTTTTAGACAAATATGAACTAATATAAATGTTAAATAATGGATTAATTCCATACGTACATAGGAGTGAAGTCCCACTAGCTGACAGCTGTTGTCAACACTACTTTGGAAAATTTGGTTATAAGAACATCTATATGTTCAATTTCTGTCAATCTTTTTTTTTGTGACCACATTTGTTAAAAAAAAAAAACAACAACTATTCTTCTACTCTTGTTGTATTTTGGGGAAATGCTGTAAGTAGTTCTATTTGCATAAATTACAATAATGCATCAGTATATCACTATGCTTATGTTAACCAAATACATTCTTAATTAACTGCAAGTTATTCACATGGTAAATAGCCACATGCATTGGGCAAATTCTAGAACAGTTTTGACTTTGTATACCCTTAAAAAAGAGTAGGCATAAGTTATATTTGAAAGGAGATTAATCTGGTATGTCATTAGAGTTTAAGTAAATGAGTAATTTTTACCTGAGTTGTAGGAGAACCAAAATGCATCACAAGCTGCTGTGAACCAAGGGTGCCTCTCACATCTGTATAATCCTGGCTGTGTTCTGCTGATGAATTCAAACCAATGTTTTGCTGCCATTGGGTTTGCTCTGACAGGAAATTTGATCACAGATCTGGGTAACTATAAAGAATCTGGTCTATTTCTTCACCTTGATTAATTAAAACTAGATCTTTTTTTTTTTTTTTTTTTTTTTTAAGAAAATGTTGTGGAAAACCTAGAGGAGCCTCGAAGACAAATACTCATCTCTCTGCAAGCTTTGAAACTCAGAACCATAAAAATCTCTGCAGGCATGGTGAAGCAGAGTATCAAAGAATAGCAAGTCACTTTGACAGGAGGTCAGTCACTTGCAGCTGGATGTAAATGGAACCTGAAAACTTATTGTGCCAACTGGGTCCAATAAGTGTTTTATTTTCCAAATAGAAATTTATCCTATGATGTGGTTAATCAAATATACTCATTAAGAAGCCACTCAGACAAGCACTTAGTCTTTTTTTTTTTTCAGTAACTGGCTTTTGCAAAATTTTTGTCTACATTTTTTCTCAAGTATGGCATCATATTACCAATAAAAAACATTGTTTGAATGATAGAGTTGCAAAATTGACTGTACAGTATGGGTGCCATAAAGCACTAGTGAACAGAACACAAATTTGTCTTCCTGACAAAATATACCAGACTCTCCATAAATGCCCATATGGGTTTGTTGGCCATGGCTTCCCACCGTCTCACTATTTATGGAGTTACTTATGCCTGCAAACGGTGTTTAAAATGCTACTAAATCAGTACAGCTGTTCCGCCACACCAGTGCTAACATGGGGGCAAGTAATTTTATAGGTGTGATAGTGGAGTGTTGGGCTGCAATCTTTTTTTCAGTAATTTATGTTGTACAGTTGCCTGTGACTTAGAGGTATCGTTAAGCCACCTCATGTTTTTTGTTTGATTGTTTGTTTTTTTCTCCAAATATCAAGTGTAACTCACATACCTCTTGTTCTGGCTTGATGTCCTCTGCAAGGCTGTTGTCTATTGGTCTTTGCAACTGGGAATAAATGGGATGTGGTATTTCTGTAGTCACACACCATTTCTCTTGGCATTGAACACTGTAGTTGAGAAGTGTACGTGGAAGAGGAATTCCCTGACTGCCAGAGGGAACTCCAAAATGGAGGAAGGCTGGGCAAGCTGATTCACAGATTTTGGTTCTGTGGCTTTCTTTGTTGTGTTGTCTTTGCTGTAGACTACAAATCCTGTGCACACTATTAAAAGGGGTCAGAATCTAATTTACAGGTGTGATTCAAAGCTTGCTGAGGTTATTGGAAATCACTATTAAGTTTAACGGGGTTTGGATTACATCTTTAAAAAAAAGTTCTCAGGAGTGCTCAGAAAGAAGGGGAAAGTAGAAGTTTTCTCAGGATACAGCCACTTTTTATGTATCTGTCACTGAAATATGAAAAAATATGGTTACAAGTGTGATTGTCCATCTCTTACGGTTCCATGTTAATGTTATTTCAAAATACTGTGAGCCTAATGAGTGATCATGTGTAATTATGCTTTACCTGCTGTTATACAATAAATGGAGGCACTTGTTTGCAACAGGGATCTTCATAAACAAGAGATTTGGGAGGATGTCCCCTGCAAGAATGTCCTTTCTAGCATGGAATAAACCAAAAATACTACGGGAATTATGTAGCTCATTGAATATACAATCCTTTTGCCTATCCTATGGCTAAAAGCACTGGTACGTGTTTTCTGCTGATGAAAATGCATGCTGCACCACTGACACTGCTGAGCTGCATCATCACATTCTAAAAATAGCCTGCTCTGTTTTTATTTGCAGCTGGTATTTAGTTGTAAAGGTCCCACCTGGGACTTGGGCTCGTTTGTCGTACATGCTGAAGAAATCAAATGGTAAGATGAATGCAATGAAAGACAGTGTACCAGTCATTAATGCTAGTCTGCATCAGCTTGCTTTGCAAAAGGAAAGTGCTCCTTAAATCAAGCATTAGAAATAAGGTCCTTTTAAAATGAGAAAAAAAAAAAAAAGTAAGTTTTAAGCTTGCTCTTTACAAAAAAAGAATATATATATATAAATTAACGTTCTTATAATCTCAGGCCAAGACAGACTTCTGTAAGTATAATGGGGCATAAGTACATTTAGTTCTGCTGTTAGTAAGAGTAAATTGTATAGCTGTCAAGTTGTGGCATATATATGAAGTTCTGAGAAAAACCATTGCTGGGAGTGATTAAATTAGTATGCCAAAGTAGATGAAAGACTGCAGATCCATCAAGTGAACCTGTTAAAATTCTGAAGCAAGTTTAAAACAGTACAGATGCCTTGACCATCTGCTAAGAAATGTGTGTGGACATAATTGCATGGAACAACTGTCATTTCATTAAAAACAAAAACAGAAAATCAACCACCAGCAATAACAAAAACAACTAATTTTTCAGGTGGTATGCAGCCAAAGGAAGCAGCTCATTGCTTCCAAAGTCCATAGCCTTGAAATAGCTGCATATTCGTTGTTCACCACTTGGTTCCAAATGATGTGATCTATTCTTTGCTCTTCTGTTGTGTGTAAGGATTTATGTCCAGCCTGTTCTTTTAGAAGTTGGAGCCTCTCACAGTTTAGGATGCCTGAACTATACATCTGAGTTTATTGCAAAAGTACTGAGATACTCTTAACTGTAATGTTGCTTCCAGAGCTTTGTTTCTGTGTCTTACATCACTAGGACCTTTGGCAAAATTATCTCATTGCATTATGTGTCTGTTTGTCCATTATTCTTTTTACAGAGAATGTGAGATGATGTGAGTATTGCTATCCCTCTGAAGTGGCTGCCAGAGTTGTAGAAGCCACAAAGATATATTTGTAAATAGATAAGATGTAACAGAACCTAATGAAGGCAGGGGACATTTTCTTACACTCGAGCACACCTTAACTGATAATTCTAGGTATTAAATTCACAAGTGGCTGCAGTAAATTTCAACCCCCATGTTAAAGGAGGGATTTTTCCCTGCAGGTTTCAAAGCGTAGCCAGACTTTTCATTACAAGCTCAATTTTACATGGTAGAAACAAAAAGTAAATATTCTCTGACTGGCCTCCATCAAGTGATTAAATGTTCAAGTGTGGAGCGTTGCTGTGAATTGTTCCCAGTTGCTGGGTTTGTCATAGTGCCTTTGCTTATTTGTGACTGTATAGTGAAAAAATTGGAGATATCTAGGTAAGTGGGGAAAATAGGATTGCCTCACAGACGTTTTTATCTTTGTCTTTTATGTTTCTGTTATGGAGGTGATGACTTTTGGTCTCTCTCTTTTTGTTTTTTGGAATCGAAGATATTTGCAGAGGTTGGATTTTCAAAAGCAAGATCCATTGTAAGCAAAGTAAACTGAGAAAACAACAAAACCATTTACAGAAAAAATCATTTACAGCTGGAGTGAATGTCTGGGCTCACTCTGAGAGGGATGTTTAGAGTTTTTTTATTTTACTGTTTAAGCAATTTTTGCTAGTGTTACTTTAGCTTAAAGTCATAAACTTACCAATTTGACTCTAGCTTACTAAAATAGATATATAGACAGATACAATCTGAAGTGATCCAACTGCTTCTTCGATTCCAAAGTGTATGTAGCTAGGAGGCCAGAGACCTAAAGTTCCCTTTGTTTTTCCCCATTGTTTTCTTTTCCTTATGTTCTTATGTAATCGTTGTCTTTTCGAAGCTGTCATTTAAAAAGTTGAACTTGAATTCCTTTTGAAGCATAAAGCTGCTTTAAATATTGTATATACGTCATTATTATTATTATTATTATTATTATTGGTCTTATTGAAGTAACATTTTCTGTAACATTGTAAAGGAAAAAACAGTGAAAGCAGGAAAAAAAAAATACTGTCAGGCCTGTTTTCCCACACAGACATCTTATGATACCAGTGACATGGGCTATTGCAGCACACAGGTTTAATGGCTTCAAGAGTGAATTTGAATACCTGCTTCAACATTTGAACTTTCACGGAAATGGTGGCACTCTTTCAGGAAAGAAAGGCAGGATGTTTGCTTGTTCTGCACCACATTTGTGGCTGCATTGCCAATATAAAAAAGACATGGCTCGTGGTGAGTTCTTCTGGAATTTGTCCTCTGATCTGTGGAATGCAACAGGTAAACTGCACAGAGCAGACGGGAAACATTTATAGGGTTTCTGTGGGATGACCCATGTCATGTTTCCCCTATGAACTTCTCCAGGAAATTAAATGAGTATGAAACCATTTGGGGGGGGGGGGGGGGGGGGGGGGAAGGGCAAAAATATAACATTAATCATTCCTTATAGATCAATAAAACAGAAAACCTTGACTGTAGAGTCTGCTGCATCATACTTAAGCAGAGTAACGTGTTTCATACAGCTAGAAAGAATCTACAAACATGATGGCTGTGACAGATATTTAATCTTATTCAGCATTTAAGGACAATTAAAGAAGGAAGAGAAGGAAGTGCAAAAATCTAATTAGTCTTGAGGCAAGTCTGTTTGCATATATAAACATTCTTTGGGGTCTTAAATCTCTCTTCTGTTCACTCCTTCCTCAAAGATAACTTGTATGCCATTTAAAACTGGTTTTTGGATGTAGGTGCACTGCTGTGGTACAGGGATGTTTTAAATTTATGTTAAACATTGAAAGAGAATTGATATGGATCTTGACTTATTTATGCTGTCAATATTTTGTGAAAATGAGAATTTTTCAAGAGATTTTGCTAAAAACAATTTCCCATTTTCGAACATCTCTAAATACCACATTTGTAGTTCACAACTTACCTAAGGTTACTCCACAAGTACTCCACAAGTTACTCCACAAGTACTCCACAATACCTTAGGCTATGAGCACAGGGCTGCACTTCTTGACAAGAAGGAAGAAGATGGAAAGTTTGCCTCTAGCAAGCACTGGTAAGTTTTTGCCTGCTTGTATCGATCACAGGCCAGGTTAGGGATGGTTATGGATACATCTTCATCTCTGACTTCCAGAAATTGGTGTCCCCCCCTCTCCTCCAGTAGTTAGGCAGACATTATTTTGGTATCATTTAGCTTTTTTTTTTTTTTTTTTTTTTTCCCAATGCCAATATGTACTCATTAATGCTTTCAGTTCTCATTCTTCAGATTTCTGGAGTACAACTTTTATTAAAAACTAGAAAATATATTCCAGGAAGGTCTCCTCTGATTCTTAGCTGCAAAGATTTCTTTCAGATTGTATGTTAATTGCTTAATAAGGGCTTTTTATATCATCTCCAAAACCTTATTTACTGCTCACCCTTGAAGATACTGCATCAACTGGACTGTTGTTCAGATCTCAGATACTTGGATTTAGTTTCTGGTTCCAAGATACATCTTGATAATTCTCTTATTCCCAGTACAGAAGCAGGGAGAAAGCTTTTGTGATCCAACATAATCTTTTTAAAACAACTTTTTGACTAGTAATTATCTACAATAATTTCAGTTTTCTTTGTACTAATCTTGACGACCAAGATCTGTGCCTTTTTGTTTCCTTTTGCTTTAAAATGTTTTTAAAGACCACGTCTTATATTTCAGTGTTCTGTACTTATAACTATTAACTATGATATTATTCCAAGTTCTGTTTTAGGACAACTGTTGTCCACTTAGTGTGGTGATCTATTTTTTTCCAGTGTGATGATGGGGGCTGCCAGTATTGTAAGTATTATTTTAAGCTTCTTGTAAAAACTCAGGTTTGTCTTCATTGTTACGGTGTTTATCTGACATGGTCAAATAACTGCATCTCTTAATATTTAGAAACTAAAGCTGATCATCAGGCTTTTTGGTCTAACAAAACCTTCCTTTTTGATGTTGATCTTTTGAGAAATACCTTGTTTCTCCCATTCTTTCTAATATTTTGGTATTTCACCAGAAGCTTTTCTTTTCTTTCTTTTTCTCTCTGATTTCCCAGGAGGTAAAAATGGCATATTTTTATATAAATTATATATCAGAAATTTGCTGATGAGATTGTGGTACATATGTCTGTGCCTTCCTACAGGGATTATTTTTGAGCTAGAGGTTTCTAGATCAAGTTACAGAATAGGCACCAGATGGTCTGGAATTATTCTTTGACAGTCTATAGATAATTAAACATTCAGCAAAAACTACTCCGTTTTTAAAACCGAGCACAGACTTTCACAAAAGCAACATACTGAGTTTTAGCTTTCTTTCCATAATTTATATATTTACTTTTGTTACCTTACTTACTATTTTTCCTTGTTGGTTCTTGCATCTATTTTAGTAGTCTCTTTTCTTCTGTGGTACAGGGGTTGGTAGGTGCCTGGTATGCTACCTTTCAGTCAAGAAAAGAAAGGAATAATCTCTTTGTGGGCTATGTTTTTTTTGTTGTTGTTGTTAATATTTTTTCTTTTTTTTTCTTCTGAGTTACTATAAAGGGAATAATAGAAAGACAGTGATGTGGCCTGCATTTTTGGCAATCTCTACTTGCCGGTCGATGTCATGGGACAAAGAAAGAGATGGATCTGTTCCTCAGCACGATGCTACAGAAGGTGAAACAGATTGCAAAAACTGTATTAATTTACTTCTATGGGACTGATTTTAGGTTAAAATATAATTCAGTTATATTCTGGCTCAGACTAAGCAGTGCCTTGAAAACAATATTTTCCTTTTTTGTTTCTGAGTGTGAACCACTAAAGTTGCAACCTCTGCAGAGCAGAACTTTATAATCCTGTTTGAACCTGTAATTCAGCCTGACAGTTCTGACTACCTGTAGTCAGAGACACACATCAAGGAATAAGCATTTGCAGTCATCTCTTAGGGAAGCAGGTTCTGGTCCTTAAGGAATAGAATCAAATCAGAATTCTCAATGATATTTTTCTCTGTCACATAGTTAAATCAGTATTAAGTAATATCCACTATCTATTAAACAGTGGATGTTATTAAACAGTTTCATTTATTCAATTCTGGAAGCATTCTTTTAGAAGTTCCTTCACTCTCAAATTTAATGGCTGCAATGCTGTCAACCTATAACACAAAAATGAGCAAATACCAGCAAAAAAATAAGATTTCTGCTTCTTAGATATGTCTAAAGATTGTTCATAGTATTGTCATACTGTAACTCTTTAAGCAAAGTTTGTCTTAGATTGTTAACTCAAGATCTGTTGCAATAAAACATTGGTCTTCTACAGAGTTAAGACCATGCTTATTATACATTTTGCTGATCAGAAACCAGAACATTCTTCAGTTCTTAGGATTAAGCTTCAGACGCAGATATCAGATCCATATTATCCTGAGGTTTTTGCACAGAAATGGCTAGGTAACTTATGAAAGTAGCTACAGAACCTTGTAACAATGAAGTACAAATGTGGAAAAGCCTGTGTAGTCATTGGCATCTAGCATGCTGCTTCTGAAATCTCAGGTCTCTTCATGGTATTTTGCTGAACTTTGAAATATGGTGTGCACTGGGAGTAAGACCGTAGCTTTGGAACTTGGTGAGTGCGTGATCATCCTTCAAATACTATCTTAAGTTTTTTTACTAGTATTCAGTAATTTTCTTACTACTAATATTTTTGTTTTAATGTTACTCTTCATCTTCTGCTGAGTGTCTTATACCAGTATGAACTATGTCTGCTGAACCAGCAGCAGCTGTTGTTACAGAGAATGGTACAGAAGAATGCTCCCACCATGTCCAGAAGACCTTTGAAACTAAGACACTTTTACGTGACTGCCGCTGATGTTAATGGTGATATCAGCAGGGATGCAGCTGTAAATGAAAATAAAGAGGAATTTGGGGGTTTATCCCTTTCAGAATGAAACTTTCCAGAGACATCCAAGTAGCTTCTAGAAATATGAATAGGGTACTGCTGGACTTATCTTTTTGGACTAGTGCTTAAATATTCTGAATGCAACATTACCACCAACTTCCCTTAGACTTCCTGTCTTTCTGAAGCTAGGCATCCGTCTCTCTTTTAAAAAAGTGAGGCTTAAAGAAAAATTCCTTTGTGAGTTGTTGAGATGGTTAGGTGCTGCCTTGAAAATATTTTTTCATTTGCAGTTGATGATTGGACATAAATTGACCATAGCAGTCAAAGACACACAGGTTTTTTTATTGTTGCACATATATTTACTCAGTTATCAAGATCAAGTTACTCCTATTTAAAATATTATAAATTACTTTAAAAGTGCCATAATACATAAAAAATGATACACGTTGTAAGTGAAAGTTATTTTTTTAGTACTTTTAGTTCTGGAGGCCTTTGGGGCCACACTATAGCAAAGGAAAGTTAGCTTTCAACAGTCTTTACAAGATATGATTTAAAGCATATTCAAGTCACTGAGAGACCTCCTGCTGACATGGGAGTCCAGAGGCTACATGCTGTACCAGGAGTTCTTTCAGGTTTGACTGTGAGAGAGTATTTAACTGGAAGAAAAGTGAAGTTCAGCAGCAACTAGAAACAAATTCAGACATATAGAAATATGCAATGCATTGTTTTCAGTGTAATTGAATGGAAGCTGGACTTCATAAACTTTCTGGACTGCTCAAGTTGTTTTGTTCATGTTGCCTTTTAATAAAATGTCACATACATAACACCTTGGAAAAGCTAGTTGAGCAAGACCTGAAAAATTATGATTCTTTAGCCTAAAGCATATTTTAATCACTGGTCTTTGGAACAAATTCTGTTGTAAATAAAATATAGCAGTGATATATTATGAAGGCAAAAAAAACTTTCAGTAGTACAGTGCCAAAGCAAAAGTTAAATAAGCTTTTGTTTTCAATAAAATAGATTTTCTCCCCACTGAATGGGGAGAAATGTGTGAAAGAGCTTTCTGTTGGATCACGGAGAACGGTCAGTAAATGGCTCGAAGCAATATGAAGCACTGAAAAAAAACCATTCTGGATACAGGCAACCAAAGCAGGATTTTCAGCTAATCTTTGGATGTTAGGAGCCAGTGCCCAGGATTTTCTGTATCAAATACGCGGTAAGCATTGACAAAAGACAGAAAAAGAACAAAACCACAGCAGCACAGCGTATTGAGTTTGATTATAACTGTTTATCTTTAGGAGCCAGAATGGGGACTTAATGGCAGGCAGGAAAGAGGAATATCACTTCTTAATCTATTCACTTCCCGTCATGGCCACGCGTGTCAAGAAAAAAGTATGATATTCAAATGATTTGTGTGAAGAGAACAGAAGGTGTCTCTGTCTCCAGGTCTCAGGTAGTTCAGAGAACAGCTATTTTTTTTATTTTTTTATTATTAAAGGGAGAAGGGTGAAGGAGGGTTAGAAAATAAAATTCTGAAACTGCCACTGCCAGGTCTGGTTCAATATGCTGCATCACTTATCTAGTCTAAACCTTGTTTATTTGTATTGATTTGTAAAATCAGCATCCTGTATGTATAATAACTGATTTCAAAAAAAAAGGTTTGCTCTTTTTGGTATACAAATGCCCTGTAGGTCCATGGTGATAGCTGCTGTCCCGATGTACAAGTGAGATGTCATTAAAGATGTCATTTTTAACCATTAGTCTCACAGTTGAACCCCACAGCAATGCTGCCAAGTGCATGATGGCAGGTAAAAATGGTTGTCTGTGCCTGCAATGCAAGTGCTTAGCTGTAAGGTTAATGGTTGTAAGAATTGTAAGATTCTTGGTTTTTATTTTTAGTTGTTAAGAATTGTAAGCTTTGAGTACTGTGAAGCTGTAAGTGTTCTGGATTTGAGAAGTTCTACAGTAGTATGAGTAAGCAGAACATATTCCTTTAAAATACAATGAACTTGTTACACAAACATGTCTACAGCTGTAACTCAGGTGAATTTTAGTAAGGGAAGTACGCTCAAAAGGAAACGTTCTTGGATAAGCATTTAAATTAGTTATTCAGGAGTCATTAATGGCACTAGAGTTTATTATCAGGCAGTCCACATTTGCTTCATGTTTATATTTGTACTATGTGTACAACTGAAAATGCCTTACTATTAGATTTGCAATGTGTAATGCTAATGAGTCTTATGAGAAAATGCTACAAATTTACATCATGTTAGTTAATATGATTTAAAAGGTAGAAAAAGGTCTCAGGAGTTACTGGTTAAACAAAATGCGGAAAGGGATGTTAGTAAAACTTCACTTCCTGTGGATGTTCAAATATTACTGCATTGGCTAGGATATGCCAGTAAATCTAAATGAAGCTAGAAGTCAGAAGCTTACTGTTGTGTGGTGCCTTGCAGTGAATCTTGTCGTCTGTAAATCCAAGTTCTATTTTTTTAAAGGTCAAAACTGCCAGGAACCATCGGTACACATGGTATTAACTTTTATTATTTCCATTGACATTGAAAGAAAAGACACAAATCATGGAGTGTTTCCAAAATTAGATATAGTATTACTATCTCATAGGTCCTTGAGTCTCTCCTATGAATCATTTATATTTGTGTGCGTCTGTTCACATCAGTACAAATAGAGCCTGTACTTGCATTCCATTGCTGATGAGATTGAGGAATTGAATTAAGCAGGGAGGGGGTGTTTTAGTCCATGCACCACTGTCATTTTAGCCTTGTTGCTAGGGGAGTGGTGGTTGTGCAAAACACCCTCTGAAAGATAACTGGATAAATGCTTCTCATCCCTGGTGGGGCTGAGCTTTTTAACTCAGCTGTAACTTCATCCTAGTGATTAAATTTATGTCCTCCTCACTGACTAGAAAAAGGCTTAATAACAGGGTAGTTTAAAACATTGGCCATATACAATGTACAAAATCAACAGAAATGAGAAATGAAGTGAATGAGGGATGTCTTCTGCTCCTCCTGTCTTTGCACTTGAGTTCCTTTATTCATGGTGGGAAAGTCTCTGCCCAGTGTTGCCCAGCACTCCAATTTGTGGGAACAGTCCCACATTAAGTCTGTCTAACCTGTATGGCTAATGTTTTAACTGAGCAGGTTAAAGTGAGCCGTCTACCCAAAGACCTCTGAGCCACAGTTGTCAACTAGGTCATGAATTGCCCATCTGTATTTTCTAAAAATGATTGGTTTACTGCTCTGAGCTGGACTGATAAGAGCTGTCAGCCAAAATTAGGCTAACGTGGAGGTACGTAATGGCCTTCATAATGTTGCTGGTTTAAGAAGGTATAAGCGTCTTGCTATTGATCCATGAACACTTAAATGGTGATTGTGCTTGTGGGCCACAAGGTATTTTGAGGGTTGGTAGAAAACATCAGGGAAATATTCCTGTAGGGTATTGGAATAGCAGCTTACGAGTGGGTTGTCCTTTAACACTGGCGGTGTGATTCTGAAAGATGTATGAAGATGTCTCTTGTGAACCTCAGGAAGGGGAAGAAAAAAAAAAAAAGCTAATCTACTTTGAAGCACTTACACAACCATTAGAACTAGAACTGTGTTCTCTGAGTTGTCTTAGACATCCACAGTTTGTAGATGCACTCTGTTTCTGGAAATTGTAACTCTACCATTTATGCCTAGAAAAAAAAATATATATAGTAAATGAACAATAAGCCCAGAAGTTTTCACTCTCAAATGACGAAGAGCATGATATTAGGACTACAGTGCTGTGGATGTCCAGGGACTCTGAGGCATGTGCCCTTCATGAAGTGTACTTACTGTATAGCACAACCCAATCAACAGTATAGCCTCATCTGTCCAGAAAGGTAGCAAAATACAGTGATTTCCCTCACTTGGCCTGGATAGGACTGGGGTAAAAAACATGTCTAAAGTAGCTAGAAACAAAGAAAAAAGCTGTCTTTACTGTAGTTTCATGTAACTTAATTCTATACTTACTTTTTTTTTTGCTTATGGTTTAAGCTTCAGCTTTTATGAGCCGAATAGTGAAACATAAAACTGAGCTAAAGTTGCTGTGCTTTGCCTGCCATAAATCTGACTTCAGTGATGATCATTGAGCTGAATGTCAGAACAGGAGGTTAGTTCCAACCTTGCCCATACAAGGCTCACTGGGAGGGTCACAGGTATTTCAGCCTGGCTTTTTCTTTCAAATTATGTTCAGCCAAATACATCTAAAAGTGTTTGCCCATGAACTGGAAAAAATCATGTGTTTGCAAAGGTGGAGCTTTATACACAGTGCTAGGCTGCATCTCATGAGCTGACTTTCTGATTGTTTTGAAGTATTGTATAATTTTGTTCTGAACATAGATCTGTATGCACAGCACTTTTCTCAACACTTTTATCCAGATTCTTTCTCTTTATGTATCCAGTTCTTAATAATTTCATAGACTTCGAGATCACCAGTTCCTGTTAAAGTTGTCTAGCTTGACTTATCATGCAGGCTGGAGATCTGTGAAGGTTGTTTTCTCTGTCAGGCATTCAACTTCTGTACAAGCTTTGGGTCACCTATTTATAAAAAAAAAAATCTTTACTCACAAGAAAATCTAAGCAAGTTGCTTCAACAGTTGGTTAACATTTCTGAAAACTTTTCATTTTATGTATAATCTAAGCATGATTGGTGTTGTCCCTGACCATACTTTTTAGCACCTCACATACCTTTTTAAACTAATCCTTTTGTAGGGTATGAAGTTCACAGGAAATGACGGCTTTTAAAAATGTGTTCTCACATTATCTTAAAAATCTAAAACCTTGTCCAGCTAAAGCATAGTTCCAGTATTTGCATACTCAAAACCTGAATTAATTTTCTCTTCCTTGGAGTTTTTAGAGGATAAATAAACCCCTGACACTGGTAAAATTTTACAGTGGAAGAGATTTTTTAAAAATGCCTACAATAGCTAAACAAACTAGATAAAAGTTGTGATGAAAAAACTGCCCTTTAGTGGAGACCTTTATATACTGAGCCTTAGCCTGGAGCACATTTTTATAGCTGAGTTACAAACCTGTAAAACAATGTTTCTTGTAAAGCAGAGCCAATGATCTGCAATAGCTGAAAGCAGACTTTATGGCCTAAACCATCCTAGAACTGGTTTGAATTGCCTCATGCATATTTTCAGCACATAAATTCTAGAGTTGTGTGAAGTTTCCCTGGCTGTTTGATTCTCTGGAGGACATATTTTGAGTGACTGATGACTACTTGTTAAATTCAGCAAAATTAATTCTGTTCATAAACATGTTTCTGGTGAGGAACTCTGGAATCCTCTTTAAGAAGCATTATTCTTTAAACAAAAAGGGAGCCTGTTTTATTTAAAATACTTGCTAGTCGTGTAAGTCACCATCCTGATATCGCATCACAGAAACTGTAGATATGGAGAGGACCTTGTTTGTCATACACTGCTCATTTTCTTCCTCATTCAGCTGTTCTCTCTCTTACTGCTTTGCTACTGACTGTTACTTATTTAAAAGCTTCTGATATTTAAACCACTGTTAATTTATGGAAAGGTTGATTCAAATAAAGAGCATGTATAAAATGAGGGCTCATTCAACTTCAGCTTAGACAGCTAATGGTTCACTCAGGCAGAATTTCCATTAAAATCAGTTCAGCTGAGCAGTGTTTAGCTCAAAAATCAGGTTATCTTAAGTAGCAAGTGAAAAAAACACACCCTGCCCTAGGAAAGCTGTTTTACTGTGCTCGTGGCATTGACGTGCAAAGGAACCAAAGCCAAAATCCTATTTCTGTTTTAGCTGGGGAAAAAAAAAAAGAAGGAACAAGGAACCTTTCTTACTCTTTGCCTTCCCAAAACAGGAAGGAACATCAAGGGATATCTCTTCCCATAGAATTGCATAGCCTTTGTTCAGTTTCCCATCTCAAGCCTATGGGGATGGGAGAAAACAGGCCAAGCCATACCAAAACATGTCTGGACAATTTGCTCGGATGCCCGGAGAGTGCGCTGCCAGCTGGGGCCCATGGCTCGCTGGTGGGATGAGCAGGAGGGCAGATCCTGCCAGAGCACAGCCCGGAGCTGTGGGGCTGTTGGGCTGGCTGTGAAGCTAGTCTGTGCAGAGTACCCCTGCTATAGCCCCTTGCTGGGACCTAGGCAAGCAGGGCTTGAACACTTTTTTTTTGATTAATTATTTTTTTTTCCATGAGGAAAAAAATCTACTCCAAGCCAGATCATTTCAATATGTCTGTAATCGACAGGGATTCAGGCTAAGATGGTGACAAGGAAGGGAGTGGTGTTGTCAGTTACTTTTAATGAAACTTTTTCTGTGGCAGATTAGAGATATGAAACCACAAATGAAACTGCCATCTGACAAGGCTTTGGCTGCAAATGCAATATTATGAAGGTAAGCTTTCAGTGACATTCTCTACCTCAGGCTACTGGCAGATTAAGCAAATCATTCCTATTGCTATTGACATTGATGCAGTATTGTCTCTTTTTCATATCTTCTATATGCCTTGTCAGTAAAAGTATGATAATTCCCTTCAGAATCACCTAAGGTGGTTCCACAAGGCACCAGAGGGATGGTGAGTCACTGCCCTTGCAGCAGAGTGGCCACCTGGGGCCACTTGTGGCCACCCGTGTCCAGGGTACTGCTGATGTTCTGCGTTGATGACATGAAGAGCTGTTAGTCATCGACTTCAGATACACTTACCTAAGACAATTGAGAATAGCAGATTTATATATATATATATATATATATATATACATATATAAATTTCCCTTCTGGATTCTTTACATTCAGTATACCAGTTAAATTGCCTCAAATTCCTGTGACCTTCAGTTTTTAAAATGCTTTTTTTCCACTTTGATATACGAAGAGAAGCTTGAGTGGGGAGGATTTTTAAGCACTTCTGTCGAAGTTTTAGCACACAGTAGGGGAAAAATGGGATCTGTACATAGTCAATGCCTAGGAACTTTTTCTAGAAATGAAATGAGAAGGATTTGTATGCAAAATTGCCAGCTCTGATATAAACTGGATCTCAAGGCAGAGAGGAAATGGCTTAAGAAGTATCCTTGCCTGTGGCTATTTTTCAAAGAATGGAAAGGATAACTAATGTAATGGCTTGCACCAGCCCTATTTCCTATTTCCTACGGCAGCGTAAGAGAAATAGCACAAGGGTGAGACAGGGATGTAGCTGACATAAACTGTGCAACAACTGTTTCCTAGGACCTGCCAGGGGTTATGAGAAGCAAAGTGCTGAGGTGGTTTGAATAAAGCCTGTACCAGGTTGTAGCATGAAGCCTCACCTGGTGCATGAGGAACAAAGAGGAGTTGGGGGGGTGTAGGGGGAACAAACCTCTTTTCTTCTGCTCCATGTCTGTCCTGAGCACCTTATTCAGAAGGGAAACAACTTCATATCTAACTCAAACTGCAAAGCAAATTGCTTGAAGGCTATCAGTGTGAGGGGAGAATGTGAAGACTTTAACAGATGTGTGAGAATCAACTTTGCACATTGCTATGGGGGAAAAATAGGCTGGATAAAGTATGTATAGATAATACGTTTTTAATATGTTTTTTGAGACTTCTAGTTTTCTCCATGTTCTACTGCTGCCGTCACTGCTCTCTTCAGAGATAACTTGGGAAAATAAATCCATCATGACATGACACAACAGACCTGTGACATCTGAACGTTATTGTCCAGCAATGAGACGAAGCCATGTTCATGCTGTATACCAGTCACTCCCTGACAGCCTCCCTTTTAGTTCATAAAGAGACTCTTAGGGATGATAATGAACCATGCTAGTCCATTTACTAGCATAACAGGAATTATTAACTCTAATAAATGTATTATTATGCAGCTATTAGGTATCAGTTATAAAACTGCTTAATGCCTGCATGATTACTTGTAAATGGATTTGGAAGGGACCTAAATGGGTTATTTATTGACCATACTGAACAGCATTATTTATTGGCTTGGCTCAGTAAGTTTTTTTTTTTTTTTTCAGGCTGAAATGAGATTCTAAATTCTTAATGGTCTAGCTAATGTGTATGTTGATTTAGGAAAGCGACATTTTTTTTATTTTTTTTTTCTGAAAAACTGCTAAATTTACAGTAAACTGGTTCTAGACTGAACTGAGTTTCTTTCCTTTCAAGTTCATTAACTAATTGCTCTTAATCATGATACTGAGACACAAGTGTTAGAAACTAGAGAAGCTGATGCCAGCTGCATTGAAATATTGCTTCCAAGTAGCGTGTGGTTCTGTGAGTCAGCAGTAGACAAGGCTATCAGGCATATGCAGACTGTGTCACTGGGAAGCTGGAGGACACATCAGTTTTGTCTGTCAGCTCTGCTTGGTAGATCATTTGCTGTCTCAGGTTGCTACAATAATTTAGAAGACTGAAGCAAGTAAACAAGTTTAATTTCATGGGATATACTCTTCTCATTGAAGTTGATCGTATTTATCTTCACTTTATAAAAATAAATTTGTCTTTCTTTTCTGGAAGAGAAAGGCTGAGGGCACAGCCTGCTGATTCAATTGTAATAGGGAAAGGGAAGGCAAGGAAAATAGAAAAGCTGTAAATTTTCGGAGCTGAGTGTTTGATTCTTCAGTAACATTTAATGCATGTTAAACATGTAGTGCATTTAATTCAGTAGACATTGCACATGCATATGCTCCTAGAGTATCAGAAGAGTGAAGTATTTCCATGTCAATAACACTAGCACTCAAATACATTGGATTGCTTTTAAATTCAGAAGACTGCTGACTTTGAACATAATAGTCTTTGACAAGCTCTTGCATTTTGGGGACTTCTTGATTATTATTATTATTATTTTCAGTAGTAAAAACAAGTTCTTGAACTTGAGGCAGATTGGCATTATTTGCCTTCTATTTTTGGTAAGTGCAGAGCTCGGACTTAAATATTGTGTAAAAGTTACTACAGACTGTGTTAGGAATGGTTAGAGAGTTGACATCATATTGAAAAGACAGAACTTGATAAAGTTGAACATGTTAAAGACCTTGAAGAGGTCAGAGTATGCAAGAGCTAATGAAGGTCAATCTTTAAAAGGTGTTCCAGAGTTTAAACAAGCTGTTGGAAGTGATGTGCTGATGGTGTGAATCCATTTCTCCTCACAGTTCTTGTGTGTCCTTTCTGTTCTCTTGCTTTTGCCTTGCAGCAGGAGACAGGACAAAGACCACACTGGGGTGAGTTCTTGACTATCACAACCGATGCTGAAGGCTATCACTGTTTTAAAAGCAAAAACAATGACAGGAACAAAGGATGAATATTCATGTGGTCAATTCTGGAAGATTCATGTCACTTTCTTTGCCCTAGACTAAAGACAAGCTCATGGAAGATGTGACTGACTTGTTTCTAAAGTAACAGCTTCTGAGAAAGGATTTGAAGGCCTACAGAATCTTCACTGGTGACAGAGATATTGCAGGATCATGGTGAGCATTGGGCCTTTTCCTTGCTGCATTGTTAGCATTTAGTGAAAGACAAAATGCAGGTATGGTGTTCCAGTTGTGAAAGGCTTAGAAATGCTTGGTAATATTTCAGGTAAATGCTTATTCTTTTCAAGTAAAGGCTGAACTTTTTCGTTGACAAAATAGTTGCAACCACAAAAAAAAAGGAGACTTATATTTTAATGATATTTCAGTGTTGGATCCCTCACCCCCTTTTCAGTGAAAAGCTACTGTAATTTTCAATAAAAACATATTTGCTTCAATGCTTCAAAACAAACAAAAAAATCCAAGCCAAATATTTTCAAGTAACTGAAGCAGAATACTGGACTAAACTGAAACCCTCCTCAGCCCAACTTCTATCTCCAAAATGCTTTGAGTTGTCTAGTTCTAATAACTCCTAAAAATAAAAAATCTCATATAATGGATGAAGTTTTGAGGGTTTACTGAGAAACTTGTTTTACAAAAATATAAGAATAAGAGAATTTATCTCTTGAAAATCTTTATTTTATCTTAGACATATCCAGGCTCAAGCCTGTGTGCAACTGGTAATTGTCTGCTGCAGGCTGCTAGGTAACACGCTATCCTGCAGTGTAGCTTGCTTTCTCTATTTCGCAGTATAGAGGAGTTAACTAGCAATGTCCTGTTAAATTTGCAAGGGTAGTAAGACTAAAGGAGAAACTCGAGACAGAAATGGCATGATATGCCAGAAATAGAGCCTTAAAAAAATAAAAAAGGCAGGTAGTATGATATTGATGTATTTAGAAGGAGGAAGAAAAGTGCTAAAGGAATTTTCTGGGAAACGTAGAAGAATTAAATATATTAACAGCACTTTACATCTCTTTAATGCAGTTACAGACATTACTAGCTTTCTGAATTCCAGTGCATGTAGAAACACAAAGTAATTATCTGTAGGGGTCTCCTGACTGTGCAAAGAACTTCATTTTAGCTATATGGCTGGAAGATTCTTTGTTGTTTTAATGCATTGTAGTGCTGTTTTTAGCTCCTTTGTACTGGCTCCTTTCTGTTTTAAATAGAACCAAATGTAATGAATACCACGTAGGTACTCCCTGCAGACTAAAGCAGAGGCACCCCACATTAATGTTACAAGGCCCTGTCACCAGAGCTGAAGGATTGTGTCATGTAGATGGAAATCATAGCGGTCAGATTCTCCATGGGCCGCTGACAGAAAGGAAAATGTAACATATGCTGTATTTCACAAGTATTTATATTTTCAATTCTGCATCAGTGCTTGTTGCCTATTATTTGCTTGTAGTTCATTGTTAAGGTTTGGGGAACGTTTTTCTCAATTTACAGCTCTATTAAACTGATAAATCCATCACTTGTGTGAGGGGAGGCAGTTTGTTGGCGTTTGCTTTGTTAACACACTTCTACGCACAATAGATTTCATAGATCCTCAAGGATATAGTAAGAGGGAGGAAGCTCTCCCTGCAACTTAATTTTTAAAACATAAAACCTGTTTCTGGTGCTCTGAGCAAATTTAATGAGAATATTTCTGAAGAGCTGTCATCTAATATTAAACTTGCTTTGTTTTTTATACCGCTGTTTAACAAGATAGCTGCGCTATATTTTGAGTAAAACATTTTAAAAGAAAAGTCCATGCTAGGCTTTTAAAATTGTAATTTAAATTGTAATTGTAATTTAAAACCTGGAGAAATCAAATATTCTTGGCAGCTACCTAGGCTATTTTTCCCACACTGGATAGATTGCCTTACCACCACTGTACTTTGAGGATTTCCATGTCTGTTCCTTGGTTGTATGCTTACCTCTGGAACAGAAGTGCCATTGGTCTTAGAAATATATTGAGTTTTTTGTTTGATGTGATGCTTAAGTTGCTCTACTATGCAACTATTGATTTAAGTAGTGGCAGTTAACTTTGTTGTTTGTTTTTTCACATAGGTGGGGAGATAATCTGAATGAAGTTGCTAGAGTTGACCATACTGTGCAGACTTCCAAGCTCTGCCGATGAGCTGAACAAGAACAGTGCCAGAATACGAAGCGGAGCAGAGGGGTGAGTCTGGAAAAGCAAAGTTCTTGTTGGAGCTTGCTTTCTAACAGGTACAGAAAAGGAAAGGTCCCTTCATGTTAACTTAAACTAACAAACACAGCCAAACTCCTCCTGTTCACACAAATAATTTTGCACAGCCAAGTAGAAATTGTACTATGCTTTCTGTTCTAAAGCTAGTAGTCTTTTCTCTACACAATGCAGAGAACTTCAGTGGTGTTAAATTTTGTTATTCTGATCTACTAGTTTTGTCAAAATCAGCTTACTATTACATATTGCCACATAGAATGATGAATTTGCACAGGCTTTGTGAAAGGTTTTTTTTTTTCCTTCTTCTTCTTCATGGGTGTAACTGATGGGAGACCTGTCTGAGCATCTCGAAAAGGGAATGTAAAAACAAAATGTAGAGAAATGTACTCAGTCAGCAGGGTTTCACACATAATGTCAGGATGAATCTTTTTGTGCTTACATAAGATTAAAAAAGTAGTGAAAACTTTTGTATAACTTCTGCAATAGCACTTTGAAAGGGAACAATTGAGTGTAAAGTGCTTATTTGTTTTCCTATGATTGCAGAGAGAGACTTAGTGGTCCTTACCTTGCATTTGACATAATTCACTTCTCTAATATATGCCTGTGCCATTGCCTCCAGTGTTCTGCTAGACAAATCTGCATCATCAAGTGCAATTTTCATTAGCGCAATTAGGATGTTGCAGAGAGCAAGCAGGAATCTCTCTTGATCTTGTGGTAGACTGGGTTGTGCCAGTTATGAAACACGTAAGACTGCTTGGAACAACGAGCTTAGCTTCTGCAGTTTTGTTATCTAGGCAGCCATTGAAAACATTGGGATTGAGTCTGTTGTGTAATATGAAAGTAGAATCTGGAGGAAAAAAGTTGGTTCAAAATGTGTTTTGTGTATACACTGATGAATGATGCAAAGATGGAAGAGAAGAAAAATACCTCAAAAGGGAAAATTCAGGTCTGGGTGTAATAAAGTCGTGTTTCATAGCCCTAGACTAATTCACAAGTCTCACTTGACTTCCGTATCTGAATCAGTCTTCCAGTACTTATTTAGAGAAAATCTTCCAGGGATGGCAGTAAGATTCTCTGCACTTTTGAAAGCCAGGAGCATAAACAAAATTGTGTTTAAATCTCAATGCCAGATATGAGCAATTTGTACTCTGTGGTAATATTCTAAGGTGTTCTGAGCATCTCATTTCATACATCAGAATACATCTTTAGAAAGTGTTGCTTTTAAATCCTCTTCTGTTCTGCCTCCTCACTTGGCTGCTCTGTAACTGTCTGTCCTAAACTGACTCTTTTCACAACTTGCAGTGAATTATATAATTGTTCCTTTTCACTGAAGATCAAACAAGAAACTGAATTCTGCTGATTTTAAAAAGTCTGCCTGGTTCTGGTGTGCCTTTGTAACTGCATCACCAGTGAAATTTTCAGAACACCTAATTAGAGAATCATTATATCTGGTACATAGTGTGTGAGGACCTATATGGGCTGCATCTTTTGCCATCTAATGTGCTATTAAAATATTTCAATTTCTTGTCGTGGCTGAAGATACCATTTCCACAGGTTGGAACTCAGAAAGTTAGGTCTTGTTATTGGGCAATGTTATTTACTCTGAAACATTTAGGTAGTGGTGACCTATCACTTTCATGTCGCTTATTTCTGGGCTCTTGCTGAAAGCAGAGAATGTGGCCTTCACCACTTCATGCTGTTGTTTTCTTTGTGCTGGCATTAGCTTATCTGTAAATTCTGCAGCTCTGCAGAGTAAGCTGCAATCTCAGAAAATTGGGGTGCTTCGCTTTCACGTGGCTCACTTCCCAGCCACATGAATACTAGAGCTTACAGAGATGAGTTGATGGAATCTTGCTGCTGGAGAATTCAGCGTGGCATGAGAAACTTGGTATTCTGCTGGACAAAGTAAGGTGTGAGGAAAAAATATGTGAAAACGCCCAATATATTGAATTATCAATGTTTCTTAGTCACAGAAAGTTTCAGGACAAACAGCATGCAAACTTTGAGGGGTATATGAGACTCCTAAAGATTTAATTTTGAGAGATTCAGAGATGCTTGTTGTGGATAAAATGAATATTACAGAAGGACTGAAAACTTTGCTGAAACCTCCAACTCAGGAAACTCCTGAAGACAGTAGTTGCATTATTTGAAATCAATATGCATATATCGAAGAAAATCTTTCCTTTAGGGTATACAGGTAAGAAACATGCTGAAGTCAAAACACATATGCTGGCCATACAAGTGAGAGGCAACACACACCAAATTGCGTATTTTCATTAAGTGTATGGTGCTCGAGGGGAAAGAGCAAGGATTATTATTATTTTAATGTATGGATCAGTAGCTATATTTTCTTGTTGCACAGTGAGCACTTGAAAATTGATGAGCTTTCCTGTGCTGTAGGCTTCAGATTCACCATTGCTTAAAACAGCCAGTGCTGCGGGCAGTTATTGGCCTGGAAAACGTCACTTTCCAAATAGATTTTTCAGATTTCATGCCATACATGAATCAATCCTAATCCCTTAAACAATTGAGGCACTTTCTTGCAACACTTTTTGTAATTATCCTTGGCCCATAAAAGCAAACCATGGCACCGAGACAAAGACTTGCTTTCAAAGTCGTAAATACTGTAGTTCTTATTGTCGTGGAATCTGTGGCATATTCTTACAAGAAGTAATGTGCTTGTCACACCAGACTGTACAACCAGTGTTTTGTTTACCCTTTCCCCAGTCATCTTCTTAGCTGATGGCGTTGCCTAGTCCAGGTGTGATGCAGGCTTTATGACATTCCTCTGATACGAGGACAATGAGACAATTAACTTGCACTGTCTTTCAGAACTTGTTAGGCAGCTCTGGATTCTTTTGCCTCTTTTCACTGATCTGCTCTGACTGCTATGGAAATCATTTTTATGTTGCAGCAGGTATTCCTAACCACAAATTGAGCAAATCTGCAGCATGGATTTTCTCATTTCTAGTGTTTATCTAGCCCCTGACACTTAACGTGCTGCTGTGACTGAGCAGCTCTGGGAGTTGATGGGACATTTTCAAGCTGTGTACTTTCCGTTGAGTTAAGGTTACTTACCATATACCTTTCACATTGTAAATCACATGTGCCACGTATATGGTCTGTTGAACAACTCCAAGTCAAACTAGAGGGGCAAACTGAAGAAGGGCAAAATAACTTGCGTATTCTAGTAATGAGAACAGCACTTTTTCTTAAGAGATGCAGAGATGGGATTTTCTGTTTTAAAGTTGAACTGCTGTTGCCTGCAAGTTGTTACTGTTTGTGGTATGCCTTTGTATAGATGTCGTATCTTTAATAGTCATTCCTCTGTTTGCTGTAAGTGCCTGCAATTTCAGAAAGCTAGGACCCAAATGAGAACACAGCTGTGCAGCAGATAAAATATATTTGCTCTTCTCTTAAGGAACTTTCTGGGATGCTCACTTCTATATTATCTGCGCCTTCTACACATGTGCTGGAGGAGGTTCATCTTCCCTAAGCTGAGGGTAAAGAACCAGTCAATGTGGTTTTTGTCTGCTATCTACCTGAACTTTGTAAACAGGAGCTGTTTGTTTAACACCATGTTATTCTCCAGCTTCTGTATGCTTCCCCACATACTTTTCTCCCTCTCAGAATCATCTGGAACAACTTGGCATGAGTGAGCCTTCATGGGACTAATTACCATCCCTTTTTCCTATTGGACTTTCTCCTGAGTACGATGGAAATAAATTATAGTTGTATGGGAAGAACTTGCATTGCACTGTTGACATTATTACTGTCTATAGGTAAATAGGATACTTGAGTTGCCTACTAATGATGTGTCAGCTGCCTGTTAGTAATCTTTTACAATATTTGAACATTTTAGAGATTCTGGGCTGTGGTGGCAGCCTAGTCCGTAATAGTCTGGGAGTTTAAGATCATCAGTTTTTGCTCATGAATGAAAATTAATGTAACATCCAGTTATAAGTTGTTTGGTTTAGATATTAGGATGAGAGATATACACACATTAGGAACTGGGGAATGTTTCAGGAGAAGAGGAAGGTTTGAAATCTTGATTCAAAAGAGGCCAGGCTGCTGGCCTTGAAAACTTGAAAAGTGCTAAAAATTGGAAGGATGCTGACAAAAGTAGAGGAGCACCAAGGTCAGATGGCTGTGACTCCCAAAACAGCCATGGCTACTGGTCAGTGCATTGCTGAAAAGGCTGGGATGAAAACAGCTTTACAGCAGTAAGTGGGAAAAACAAATCAGACTCCTTTTGATGCCATTTGACAGTGTGTCCAATATACTTGGCAACAGAGCAAGGGCAAAACTTAGCGCACTCTGCCAGTGCTAGAAGCCTGAGAAATGAGAGGGGAGAGCTGGAATGCTTGGTTTCATATGACAAACCTGGCAGCCGGCCACAGAACCACAGAATCATCTAGGTTGGAAGAGACCTTCAAGATCACCTAGTCCAAACTCTGACCTAACAAAAGTCAGCAGAGGGACCTTGCAGAAAGAGGTAAACGGTGGATGTGATGTTCTCAGGCTACCAACTTTACACAAGTCTGCTGAATGAGATGTGCAACTGGCAGCATGACATTGTTTATGGAGGCTGAAATGTAAGAGAATAAAGTTATTGTTGGAAAAGAGAAGACAATATAAAAATCCTGTGGGTGGAAGTATCACGCTAATAATAAAAAGGTAGCGTTAGCAGTGTGTTACTGCACCCACTCCCAGTCAGGATGTAGATACAGGATAGTGATCAGTGATGTTAAGTAAGAGACCTGCAAATTTAGGACAGGTAGTAATAATGGGATGTTGCAGTTACACAGAATTAATGCTTTATCTGTGACAGTACATAGAAGGAGGTAGTAAATAACAGATTCCCAGAACCACTAGTTTTCAATTTCAGAGGAAAAGATACCGTTCTGGCTCTGGTCCTGATTAGTGCACAGGGCCAGCTCAAGAAGTATGTGGGAGAGCTGATCTGTAATATCAATTACAAGACAATTAGGTTTAATACTGCAGCAGGAGAGTCTAAACAAAATAAACCCAGAATACAAGTGTTCAATTTAAATGAAGGGAACTGCATACTAATGAGGCAACAGGTCAGAAGGAAGAAAAAGCTTTAGAGGAGGAGCTAAAAGGCAAGATGCCTAGAGGCAGCCTAGTTTTTTCTCAAAAGTACTGTATTAGAAGTCAAGACAAACTCTGCACTGAAATTTGGAAAAAAAGAAAAAAGAAAAAGTGGTCTGATAAAAACCTTATGGCTCAATATAAAATCAAGGTAATTGTCATGTAGAAAGTAATGGCATTTATAAAGGAAAGTTTGTCCTCCAGAAGAGAACAGGAAATCCATAATCCATGCCAGATCAAATGTAACCAGGAAATTAAAAAGGTTACTAAAGAATTTGAAGAGCACCTTGTAAAGAATGTTTGAATTTGTAATTAGGTTATTTAAATATAACAAAAGTAGGAAAATTGCCAAAGTCAGTCCTGCCTACAAAAACATCTCTAGAAAGGATGCTGGGAATGGTAGACCATGAACCTCAAAAGATGGTAAGCTTGAAAATAAAGGTTGAAATTTCTGAGCATATAGATAAGCTGTTAGCAAAAAGCTCTCCCCTAGAACTGGAGGAACATGAGAAATAAGAAAATGCTGGGTTTCCCAGTTACTCTTTCAGTTATCTGAAGTAGTTCAAGGTGACTGCAGTTTCTATACCAGGTATTTGTACTTGCTCTGCAGCGTCACCCATGATGACTTTTGTCTGTCTTGCTTTCTCTAGTCTATAACAAGAGAAAAATTGTGGTTTTGGGAGTCATTAGGGAGGTAAATTATGATGTTTCTGGCTGGAATCAGGTCAGATAAGGGAGCAAATGGCCAGCTGTCTGAAATGCTGTAGAGCGTGCATGGCAAAGCAATTTTGGAGAAGGTCTCCCATACATAGTGGGTGGCAAGATGGATGGATGGAAGGATGGAGACAGAGTCCATAAGTATATGAAACATCTGTAGCATAGGCAGGAGCAAGAAGTATGTGTAACATATGAAGGAAATCAGTTCCTTAGATGGGCATTTTCATGTCTGTTCCTCCTATATGGAATTGACTGCCTGGCCTCCTAGGCTGTTACTTGCTTACTTGATGCCTTTTTCTTTCCCATTTGGTCTAATTCTACATCTGTGACTATCGTTATTGCATGCACAAATGAGCCATGGACGAAGAGCAGAAGGAGTGGTGAACACAAAGCAGAGACTGAAGCTGGCTTCCAACGTATGGATGATAAGGACTCTTCCGTTCTTGGATGTTGCCTGTTTTGGACTTATTTGCAAGCTACATAACACTGAGCAGCATCTTGAGAGAATATTTGTAAGAGACCTTTGTAACTGCAGAGGCTGTTTGGTAGCTAAATAAACAATGAAGTCAAAAGGTCTAAATAGAGCTCAGGATCTTAGTAAAGTCAATACATATAAAGGAGGCATATTTGTAAAGTATTTGGACAAATAAACCAAATACGTGTTGTGATTATTATGGAATCGTGAAAGCTAGCATCTCTGGGGTTTTTAAATGTTCTCTTCAAATATGGCATTTATTACCCAGGGGAGGGTTAAACAGTGAATTCATTTGTGACTAATACCATAGACCCATTGAGGAAGCATATATGTTTTTGAATTGTATGAATTATCATTCTTATCTAAACTGATCATTGATCATTAATGATCTCGAGACCCTTAGGGCATGGCAGACAAGTGAGAAAAATCCAATAACCTCTCCAGCACTGCAGAATACCAAGAAGCTAAAAAGCTAATATAAGAAACCTGTGAAACACCGTGTGAATTAGTAAATGATCTGGGTGCTACAGGCTGACCTTGAGTTCTCAGCATATGCAGAGATCTACTGAGTACAGCCTTTCTTTTGCAGTTCCTATTTTAATTTATAATATATTGTCTGACAATAATTGAATAACACATACAAAAATACAAATCGTTATTTAGGATCTTACAAATATATTAAACATGAACATGACATTCCCTACACTTTCTTTTTTTTAAATGAACTCAAACATTTTTAATAACTGGGTATGTTCACTCATGAAATACAGACATTGGCAATGAAGACATGACTCTCATAGTTTCCATGCCTGATTGAGTTAAAATCCTGGTGCGTGGCCCCTATAATTTGACACTGAATAGAATGAGAGAGCTAATCTGAGTCTTCTGTCACATGCCCCAAAAGATCATAATTTACTGTTGGCTATCTGATATGTGTGTCTGTTTATTAGGAAGCAAGGAAGGAATGTTTGAAGGAACTACATTAATAAGAGAACATCTTAGCTTTACAAGTAAAAAAAAAAAAAAATATCTGAATTTATATATGTCATTATATCAAGAGTGATTGCTGATCAAGGGTATCTGGGACTTCATTCAGACAGGATCATATCCACTGTCCAGTGTCTATCTGACTCTTCTGGTGTTCTAAACCAAGAAAAGTCTCTCTACTTCTACAGCTCTCTTGAAGAATCTTACCCCTTCTGGTAGAAATGCCATTTGGATTAAAATACTTTAATTAAAGCATATTGATTTTGATGTAATTTCTACTTCTCCTTAAATAATTCTTTTTTCAATTTTTTTTTTGCTTTGTAGGTGTCAGTGGCATAAAAATTGGTGTTTCATCTAAGAGTTTACATGCATAAGATTTTCTGTAGATCCTCCCTGTAATAACTAGGCTTGAAACCAAGCACCTTTCAACCTTCCCCTTATCACTGCAGCACCATGAGGGAATCTCGGCCATGTTGGCACTGCAAGCAGGAGAGCATGTCAGCTCTGCTTAGCTGTACTGGGCGTCCAGTGTTTCAGCAGGGTTGCGGTGCTGTTCTAGCCTGTCTTTGGTTAGTTTATCCTCTGACGTGGGCTGTGTTTGTGGTCAAGTTACTGGAATGGTGGAGTTAACTCCTGTTATGATTGACTGCATGGTACAGATGTGGCCTATCTGTTACAAAAATCATTAGTATGTAAGAGGAGGAGGAGGAAGATTCATATCCACTGAAGTCCAATACTTCTCCGTTAAAGCAGTACTGGAATAGTGTGTGCTGAGTACGGTACTGGCTTTTGTCCAATGAACAAATAAGATCAAAATCAAATACGGGATAGCACCTTACTGAGATCTTACTGAGAGAGCAATCTGTCTTAACTCTGAATAAGGAAGGGATCACATAGAAGAAATAGCGTATGTACGTGTAATAAAGACATATAATATGCACAGTCTTAATCCTGGTGTTTCCTCATTAATTATCAGCTACAGTTTTCATAGCCTCGTAAATTATTTTTGAGTAACATATGAACACATATTTAAAAAATCTTAGTTCAGTAATACTGTATTCTTTCTGCTTCATAACATTTTACTATTTTTCTTCATTTTGGAATGGTGATTTTTATTTTTTTAAACTTATCTGCATATATGTACATATATACTATACAGAATAGTAAATGAAATAAAGCTTCCTGAAAACCTTTCAGATACAAATGTGTGCCTTGTGTTACTTACTATTGTGTCCAGCATAAACAATCCTTTCAGGATGAGATGCCCCAAATAAACTTGCCAGATACCTTTTAGACAACATACTAGAAAGAAGACCTAACCCTGTGAATACAAATAAATTGTGTTCTAATAATTGGACCTTCTTTTAATTTGTGTAGAATAAAACAGTTTAAAAATGTGTCAGGAATAGAACAAAGCAGGAAAAACAAACAAACAAAACACAGGTGATACGGCACAAGAAGCCACAGATAAGGCTTGAAGCCAATGTGGACATGATAGAGTTCTTGACTGGAGAAAGGAAATGGGTTCTGCATGGTAACTGGGGACTTTGAAGGAGTCTAAACGCATCAGGAGCCAACTCAAGAACTTGGTATTCCCTGCATACTTGTAGTAGCAGTTAAATAAATTTGGTGTACCTTGTATTTTCAATAATTGTGTAATGCAGTAAGTGATACCTTACTCATTTTGTGCTTTTGGGGCTCCGATAAGCCACGTCAGTTGTGAGAAATCCTCTGCTTGCCATCTCTAAGAACGAGTTGGTGACTGGACCAAAGATATTCCCTCCCTTGGGTGTTCTGGCAGATGAGTATTTCTTCAGCTTTCCAGATTTCTGGGAGGTCATGCTAAGTAGCTGGCATGCAACACGAGTCTAAAGAGGCCTTTCGTTTAATTTGGGGTAGTACTGAAACATTATTTTTCCTTAATGCAGATGACTAATCTATATCCGCTTATGTATTTTAATAAGTGTTACATAGAGATACCTACTTACTGTGCTTACTGTGTTTTTTTTTTTTTAATTATTTCCTGTTAAATGAATTAAAATAGTATTTTGTGATCTCTTTGCTGTTGCTGGAATCAGATTCTGTGTGTTGCTTTTACTCCAACCAATGTCTTTCAGATCAGTTTATGTTTTTTTTGTCTGATTCTGATACAACTCAATTGTTCTCCCTTTTACTGCTGGTGAATAATTATTGCCTTAGAACTTTTTTTTTCCTGCTTGCACGCAAACATTAGGATATACACGCTCCATTTGGAGAAATGTTTCTGCAAGTATCTCTCGCTGTAGTGTTATAATGCATTATTCTGTTCTTAAAAATTTAAGATAAATAACAGACTAAGTATTATAACGAAGCTTTGGGATTTAAGGATGTAAGTTGAGGTTGATGTAGTACTGTGGAAAAATATGTGTTTTAAGTGGAATTATCAGGCTAGAGGGAGATTGCCACTAGAGATCTTCAAGGAATTTTCTTAGGGTCAAATGTATGTGCTATTTTCTTAACCTTTGTGCAATAATGAAGAGTTGGGTAATGAAACCTGCTGTTGGTATACAGCTGGGAAACATTGTTACTGTGCAAGAGAATTATAGTATAATAAAGAGGAACTGAATAACCTTGAGGACAGGCAAAAGATAAGAAGTGAAATTGAGTAGCTGGAAGAACAAGTTCATGCACCTAAGAGACTCTTTGAAAGAACCTTCCCCTTTGCCTGAGTCAAGGTTAGGATTTACCAAGTTTCAGGCATTGTTCATATGAAAAACTGCTTATGGCTTGAACATCATGACACTTTAACCAAATCAAAGTTTTTGTACATTTTACAAATTACATATTTTCCTGTTTGTTTTAATTGCATGGCCCTCTTGGAGATACGAGGGAGGTGGCAACACCCAATCTGCACTCATTAGCAGAAGCTTGTTTCACCTGTTTAGCACAAGAAGACAGGCTCTATTCACTTGCCAGTTTGAATTGGAGACAAAATTGGAGTCTCAAGAGAGTATATTAGGATGTCAAATTAAGAATATTCTGTTGCAAGTTTTCTATAGTTTCCAGTTGACATAGTTTCACTATATACAAAGTAACTTAATACTAATTGCAGTACAAACTGCAGTTGGAGTCTTATAAACAAATCATCCAAGTTCTAAGCTGTGTGGTCATTTCCACTTTCTTTCTGGCAAAAAGAATTATTCAGGTTTTTGGTTGGTTGATGGCTAAGTGAGTTCGCAGTGTTACACAGGCTATCTCTGACAAACCCATTCCTCAGCAGATAGGTATCTTGAAGGAGGGCTTGAGGGTTTGAAACCCTCATGGCTGTTTTTTTCCCCAGCCATGTTAGGTAGTCTAATACAAGGTGTCAGCTGCCTCAACAAATGTTTCTTCCTATTCTCCAGGCATGAGAAAAGGCAGTTTCACAGCTGCCTTTTACTGCTAAAAGGGCCTCGTTCCCACTCTTCCTCCATATGATGCTTCTATCATTGGTATTGTTTCTTGGAGAAACTCGACAGATTCTGATGCTAGAACCAAAGAAGGGATGGAAATGCCAACTTGGTAGGGTGGGACTTCCTCTTAAGCCAACACTGGCCTCCTGGACGTGAAGAAGCTCTCTACCCACGTTTATAATTAATGTGTTGGAAATGCATAGCTCTGTGCTGCTTATGTCCATTTTCAACTCAGACCACAGTCTTTGCACACCAATTTTAATTTAGAAGAAAAGACTGAAGAAAATGCATTTGATATCCATTGTAACTGCAATAGCAGTAACTCATAATCTGTGCTGACAGTAAGTACTATATCGATCCACAAGGATGGAACCCTGGGAGTGAAATGCTGCCTGAAAGCTGGCTACTTATCTTTTCTGATTCTTTCTTAAATATCTTTCAGCAGTAGTCCTGCAGTGGCATCTTTCTCTGTTATTACTTTTCACAATTGAAAGGCTTTCTCCCCTTCTTATGAAATATCTTTTGTGCTGTAAAATAGGTCTTATGTTTACTGTTGTTTCAAATTCCCTTGTGCATTTTTTTTTCCTTTTCAGAGTTAAAAGTAATAATTTTTTACTGACTTTTAGCAATCATCAAAATATCGGAGAGAATGCAGGCTGTGACAGAAAAAAATATTAAGATGATTCCCAGCTGAGGGTGATATGGCCCTGTATGGCCATCACCTGTATTCAGGTGTTAGCACACGAACCACCCTGTTAAGGTCATGGAGTTGTGCCTGGCTGTTGGAAGGACATACAGCACTTCCCATCATTAAATGAGGATTTCATTTTTGGGGTGCAGACAGTCCTGTTGCCACTGCAGAGCAGTGACCTCGGGGGTTTCATTTGCAGTGACCATTCCGTCATGCCCAACCCTTAGATATTGTGCATCTCCCTTGCTTGCTTTGTGCTTGGAAGATGCCATTTTTTTAAAGGGACACATTATCTGGTGGTGAAAGGTGGAATTGCTTAAATCCAGTGATAATAGGTGTGAAGCTGGGCCTCTGTTCTAGTTCTTTAGTTGCTTTTCTCAGAGTTTTATTTTGTGCTTGTATGACATTCTTATTCAAGGGTAGCGGACTTCTGGAAGTCAGTGTTTGCAGTGGAAATTGTGACTTGAAGAAACTCCGGGTGGAAAGCACCTTTGCTGTGCCAGATCTTGGCAGTAACAAGTGATATTATCACATTAGTGATTGCAGATCTTTTCAGATAAATCCTGCTGTCTCTACGGGACCAATTTGTGTTTTGTGGAGTGCCGAAGGCCCCAATTTCCACACCTTCAGCGGGCGGAGCCACCTTTGCCTCCACACGCAGGTAAATGGCAGCCTCGCTGTAGGCGGGGGCCGGCAGCGTGGCACATGCACCTGGGTACGAGGAGCCCGGCGCACCTGGCCCTGCGCTGAGGGAACCTGCCCAGCTGCACGGAGTCTTTCCTGAAGAAGGGCTCCAGTTTGTTTGCTCCAAAAAAGAAGCATGGTTGTGAGCAAGAAGGTTGTTGGAGGTCTTGTTGCTCCACCTGAAGCTCCAGGAGGAACTTCTGGATCCAGAAGAGATGGAATCAAATGTGATGTCAGAGGAGTCACGGGGGAGAGAAAGCAGCTGTGCAACCTGGAATTGTTGCTGGTAGGTGATGAGGCTAAAAGCCTTTTAAAACACTACTCCTTTTTATTTATTTACTTTTTTTGGGGGGGGAGAGGGGGACAGGAAGGAAGGGTGTGGGAACAAGCTTACCCCTCTTTTAACTCCTAGAGTAAAAGTGGAGTGTTTTGCTTTTAAAGTTTGATACTGTGTCTGTGGTGAGGGCTTCTCTGTTCCTCGGAAGCAGGCCGAGGCTCTTCCCCGGAGCTGGCTGGAGTTCCGGGGCGGTGGGGCGGGGGTCTCGTGCAGGCCGGCCGTAAAGCCGGGGGTGAGGTGGAGCAGCGCGGCGCCCAGAAGCATCGGGAGCTGCCCGCGGCTGCTGCGGATTCCCTGGAGCTGTGCGTGCCTGGGCTGCCTTCAGACGAGGCGGGGAACCGCCTCCGGGGTCCGGGTGCCGTGGCCCTGCTGGCCGGTAGCTCTGCGGGGACCCTGCCCCGCCTAACGGCCCGCCGAGCCGGCGCTGGGAGATGCGGACACCGACCACAAGATGGCGCCGGCGGCGGCCTCCCCTCGCAGGCCCGCCCCGCGCCGCCGCCTGAGGGTGAGGGTGAGCACCTGCTGTAACTTAGTGGTGAGTTCGTAGCACTCTGAACACTCGAAATAATGTTTTTGCACAGTGTAAGAACATAGCCCACTTTAAGCTTAAGATGCAGGGTGCGATTATCTAGTCCGGGAATCCGGGTTCGGGTTCCATTTGCAATGCTGCTTTGCCTTAAGAGTGCAAGCAAGAGGCTATAAGTAAGCTGCTTCTGAAAGGATTGACAACATAAACACCCCAGTTTCCAATAGTAATGAAAAACACTTGATCACAAACTTAAAGCAAAGCTTTCCTGTGTTGTCTTTTTCCTTATACAAAGACACGATAATGTCAACAGCCCTACAGTGTTGGAGTATCTCAAATATGGCTGAGAGCAGTATGTGCAAAAAAGCATTTTCTGGGGGAGAAAATAACTTCCTTTTACTTCTTTAGCAGGCTTGAGATAGGGGAGAGCTGCATATGGAATGTTAGGTTCTTCCCCCTTGCTCCAGAAAAGGCTTATCATCATAAAGACAAGAAACCATTGGTGAAATTTGAGTTAGAGGTTCAGCCTAAGCTGAAAGGAGGTTCTCCAGACATGCTACTTTTATTCCTGTCTTTATTCCGTTTTCATTAACGTAGAGAGGGCCTAAAAGGCATGTTAATATTCTGCCTTAGGTCCTTACAAGGAATCTCACTTTCAAATGTAGGGACCTACAAGATCATTTACTCGATGATCTTGAGGTCTCTTCCACCCTAGAAATTCTGTGACCAACAGCCTTGTGGATATGAGGTTATGAAATTATTACACCTGAAATAAATTCAGAGCTGGATGATGGTGCTGGAGAGGAGGCTTTAAGAGTTCTTTCAAGCCTGGCAGGAGAAACTGGTCTATAATGAGAACGTGGTTTTTTTTTGTTGTTGTTGTTTTTTTTTTTTTTTTAAAAAAGGTTCTTTAGGTGTTCCTTTAATAGACATTACTGAAGACTATCTGATGTGAGGAAAATGCAAAATAAAAATATGCAACTAGATAATGGCACATAGTCCATTTTTGAAAGTAATCTGAGTGGCTGTGTTTGAACCAAGTTCCCTGTGTGCCCTAGAGAAGCTATTCCAACTCTACCCCACCCCCCTTTTTTTTTAATTAACCTAACCTTTCAAAACAAACTGTTGGAATTTCAGGGGTGCTGCAATTAGCCATGTGCTATTTTTCTAATTCTAGGTTACATTTGAATAAATCTGGCTCACAGTTACAGAAGTATGTTTTAGGACTCATGTTCTGTCACTGCATGATCTTGTTGGTTTTATTTATAGATTGCGTGGGTACTTGGAGGTGGGATCTCAGAACTGAAAAGGCTCTGAGGTCTGCTCTTACCCTGAGGTCTTCCGAGGTCTGCTCTTACTCTTCCCTTTTTCCAAATTTAAAAAAAATGGTTTAAAATAGCACATTTTATTATTCTGAAAGGGAAGCGGGAGGAGGTTCAGTCATGGTAATCTCTGATTTTGTGTAGTTTTTGGTGATTTGACTTTGAGAAAGAGTACTCTGCTATCATAAACACTTGTACTCTGAGTAAAAGGATATGCTTGGGGTTTTCTTCCTCTCTCTTTTTAGCTGTTGTTGCTGTTAGGAAAGCATGAACTACATAACTGATGGGCAGATTTCCAAACTCTGTGATTGCTTAGCAAAGTTCACATTCCAGAGCAATAACAATATGGAGCACGTCTTGATTCTAGTTAAGCCAGCAGTTGTCAAGGGTTGGGTCTTCTCTGTATTCCAGGTTACTTCAGTTTTTTCCTGTGCTTCTGGGAGATATGCAAATAACATTTTAAAGTTTGTTTTTCCTGTTACCATATCCTATTAGATATGAGTGGATGTTGTAATTTTTGCACAGAAGTTTGGGTCAGAGTTTTTATCTGACCCGTTACGCCCAGTCCTCTGGCATCTAGGTCCAGGTGACTTCTGTCACCTATGATGACACCAAGTTAGGTGCGTGTGTCGATCTGCTTGAGGGTAGGAAGGCTCTGCAGGAGGATCTGGATAGGCTGCACCGATGGGCTGAGGTCAACTGCATGAAGTTCAACAAGGCCAAGTGTCGGGTCCTGCACCTGGGGCGCAATAACCCCAAGCAGAGCTACAGGTTGGGAGAGGAATGGTTGGAAAGCTGCCAGGCAGAGAAGGACCTGGGAGTACTGGTTGATAGTCGGCTGAATATGAGCCAGCAGTGTGCTCAGGTGGCCAAGAAGGCCAACGGCATCCTGGCTTGTATCAGGAACAGCGTGACCAGCAGGGCTAGGGAGGTGATCGTCCCCCTGTACTCAGCTCTGGTGAGGCCGCACCTCGAGTACTGTGTTCAGTTTTGGGCCCCTCGCTACAAGAAGGACATGGAGGTGCTAGAGCGGGTGCAGAGAAGGGCGACGAAGCTGGTGAGGGGTCTGGAGAACAAGTCCTATGAGGAGCGGCTGAGGGAGCTGGGATTGTTCAGCCTGGAGAAGAGGAGGCTCAGGGGTGACCTTATCGCTCTTTTTAGGTACCTCAAGGGAGGCTGTAGCGAGGTGGGGGTTGGCCTGTTCTCCCACGTGCCTGGTGACAGGACGAGGGGGAATGGGTTTAAGTTGAGCCAGGGGAGTTTTGGGTTAGATGTTAGGAAGAACTTCTTCACTGAAAGGGTTGTGAGGCACTGGAACAGGCTGCCCAGGGAAGTGGTGGAGTCACCATCCCTGGAAGTCTTCAAAAGACGCTTAGATGTAGAGCTTAGGGATATGGTTTAGTGGTGGGCTGTTAGCGTTAGGTTGGAGGTTGGACTCGATGACCTTGAGGTCTCTTCCAACCTGGAAAAATTCTGTAATTCTGTAATTCTGTAATTCTGTATCTTTTTGGATCACCTGCGCTTAGTGTAAATTAAGTCTATCATGATACTGTTTACGCTTACCTTAGAGGTTGCTTCATGAAATGGTGCAGGAACTTTCACTCTCTTATGGGCAGAAGACCTAATCTTGTTTCCAGTCACAACAGCTAAAGAATGTACTTTAGGCTGCCTGAGAATGGAATTGCACCCATAAGAGAGCCGGAGAAGGATCTGTGTTTTAACTGTTGTGCTAGTTAAACACTAGGTACATTGTGTAAATGCTATTAATAGTGAAAAAAGCGACTTAATTCTAGGCTTTATTGTACAATGAGGCAAAACAAGTATGTTTCCTTCCCATCCCTCAAAACCAAAGCTGACTAGCTGGAGATTTACAAAATGAACTGTTACTAGGGAGCTCCTTGAAGAAAAATTAAATGTGGTATAACAAGTAGAATTCATTTAAAATTGGGAAATTATATTGCCTGTTTCCAAGCACACAGTAAGCTGTAGTGCTTAGTCCATAAGACAGCACTGAGAAATACTTGGCTGTTAGAGATTCGTGCAGTAAATCTTGACATTACGCGTGTACTTCTTGTTTTGCTGTGTACCTGTAGCTAACACTGTAGTTGTAAAAACAAGCTGGTTTACACTCACGAAGGTCAACCATAGTTTTATTTGTACGCTAGCACCTGAGATTGCCATGTGTCTTTAGAATGACCACCCAGTGCAGGGAGCTTGTTTTCCTTGTACCGGGTACATCAAGAAGTAGCCAGGTTACAGAACAATCAGGTCTGCACAGTCCTACAGAAGCCGAGCTCTTTACTGCTACTGCTGTGGCTTCCATTGCTGCTCATAACCATAGAGTCTTGCCCTTTCCTTTTCAATGGCTCAAATGTATGTCTGACTACAGCAAGTCAATTCAGAGAACTGAACTGCCTGGCAGAAATACCCCCGAGCTTGCTTGTTGAGTCAGACCTTGCCAGTTCAAGAAAAAAAGCTGACACACACAGCCTGGGGTAGGCAGATCCTGCATTCAGACATGTGCGTGTGCCCTAAGTATTGTCTTCTGAACAAGGAATAATCACGGAAAAGAGGTGACTGGAATTTAATCCTCAGTGGAGTGAGGTGGTTTGTAGGGGAATGTGCACAGTCTTCTAATACAACTGGATGGATCAACTGGATCCATCACAACTGGATGGAGGTTCAGGCTAGAAATCAGGAGGAGGTTCTTCACCGAGAGGGTTGTCGCGCACTGGAACAGGCTCCCCAGGGAAGTAAGTAGGCATGGCACTGAGCCTGTCAGAGTTTAAGAAGCGTTTGGATTGCGCGTTTAGTCACATGGTCTGAATTTTTGGGTAGACCTGTGTGGTGCCAGGAGTTGGACTCGATGATCCTTATGGGTCCCTTCCAACTTGGGATATTCCATGATTCTGTCAAATGATGGAAGGCTGGGAGAAGTAAACAGCAAAGAAAGGAAGCCACTCTGTGCAAGTGCACTGAACTCTTTGCTGCAGAACTTTAGCTGTGGCTCTAGGATGCCTGGGCACCACCTTTGGCTCAGGAACTCTGCCTACCATAAATCTCTGGAGGGCGGAAGAATGTTCTCAAGAAAAATTGCTCTGTTTTGAACTCTCTGTATGCTTTATTTATTTATTTATTTTTTCTGGGCTGTTTGCTGCTGTAGAGGATGGGTGCTAAGTCAGACCAAGCCATGGTCATTCAGACAGCAGGCTTAGGAAAGCAGTTGGACTCAGAGTTCTGCTACCTTAGAAACAGTTGATCTCCTGTGGTAGGTTGACTATAGACAGCTATAATGCAAGGGGCACTCTTATGCCCTGCATTTATGTACTCTTATATAACACCTTACACTTAACACCTGCTGGGTTTTAATCCTTTGAAGTGCTGATTGCTCTTTTACCCAGGGATAAGTAATCTCTGTACTTCAGCATCTAAAATAAAGTAGATGCCATGCAGTAGCTGCTATGAAGGAAGCAAGCCTTGCCTGGAAGAAGAAAATGGATTCATTTTTTTTTTTTTTTTCCACTTCCCAACACTGAAGCCCAGACTTTGTGCTACACATATGGATATGCATATAGACATGTATGTGATCTCTGTGGGGGGAGAGATGCAGGGTACAGCGGGAATGCTTACCCGATGGGAGTAGGGAACAAAATGTCCAAACTGAAAACTTTGGGACATAAATGAAGATCAAAACCTGAAAGAAGAAGAGCAGCCTGCCAAATGCTACTACATTGTTCTCTTTGGCAAGCTGATTTCTGTAGGTGTTGATCTTTCAGAAGCTATTTTGAAAGGAGGCGGCATTTTGCTTAGCACTAGTACTAGCAGTCAGCAGAAGGTTTATGGTGTCAAGCTACCATAGAGAGGAGTAAAAAATTCAGTGCTACTTGTATTACTTCTCATTTGAGAATTTTCAAGTGCCTTGCATCATTTAAGTCCAGACATTGCCAGATGTTGAATATCTTCAGCTGCTGCTGAACTTGCTAGGATGTGAGGTTAATTAGGATATAATGGGCTACTGAGCAGATCGTAAGGTCAGCCCTATCCTGACTCTTCAAGAAGAAATTGTGCTAAAATGTGTTATTTTCTTCCTCAACTTCTCCTATATTTGTCAGGGAAAAAAAAAAAAAAGGTTGCTATCTAAACAGAGAAAATCTGTACAGGTAAGTGTTAAACAAAGAAGAATCCTTAAGAGCTATTATTCTTATCATTGTCGTGGACACCCCTGCAGTCTGGATTAGCATAGTCATGTTGTGATTAATGGTCTTATCAAAACCCAGAAACATTGTGAAACTTACACAAAGCAACGCAATATTCACTACCACCACAGAACCTCGTAACAAGGCAAAGCATGAAACAGTCTTCAATGTCCTTAATAAAAACTATCAAGGGATGTTTGCAACTGCATCAGTCTTTGAGGAGAAAAACCAAACAACAGATACACTGACTATGGTGATAGAATAGATAATGTATTAAAGAAAAATTAACATATATTTGGGGATCTTTTTAGCAGTAGGTGCAGGGAAACTTTTCTTCATGAGGAGAAACTGCAGTTGTCTGAGAGCATGGAGAACATCGGGGTTAGAAATCTTCAGTCTTGAAGCCAGCATATTTTTTTAAGGGCTTTTAAGGTCCTTAATGGCTAAGGACCTTTTCAATATTGTATTGCTTTAATATTTTTTCATACTTCTTTCTTTTCATGTACCTTTATCTACTGTAACATGATGTTTGCGTATCATTTTAGGTCTCCCTCACTGGGTCCAGTACCTTTAGCAGAACCTGAGAACAGAAATTGCCTTGCTTTATGCTAGCTTTGATAGTTGTAGTTATGCTTGAAAACTTCCCCTAGATAATACTAAAAGCACTGCTTGTAGCTGCTTTAAAGAAGCATCATTTGAGCATCAGTGAATACAAATTTAAGTCCAACACTTCTGGAAAATGGTTGGGAAGCTGGTTTCCAGTGTTGCAGATTCTTTTGTAGATCCTGCTCCTTTATCTTTCAGTAGGTTTGCTGAGGTAAAGTGTCTTCTCGCTTTTCAGAACAAATAATTTGGCTCTGAAGAGTCAGAGGGTTTTGTGGAACTGATCAAAAGTCTCACTTAAAGTCTTTCCAGATACTTCCTCCCCACCTCTTCCTGCCCAAACAACAAAAAAAAAGGGCTAACATCCTTCCTACCAGGTCATAGTTGTTTTTTTTTTTCCTATCTGGTCACCTCAGTGTGCTCCTAAGGTTGCATTGTGGTTCCCAAGCCAAAGATAATACAACCTAGAGAGAAAAGCAAAACCAGAGAAACTGAGATAAAGTATATAACTAGTTTGACACGCAAATGGCGTACATGTACATATGCTTTACTGACATAGCCAAATGTTCTCTCTGTTGTAAGCTGCTTTCTGGAGACTGGTAGCATCCTCTGCTGCTTGTTCAGTACTTAGGATATTCTTGTATTTATGCTTGACTTAAGTCAGGATTCTTTGCTACTATTTTTGGATAATTTAACCTGGGTAACCTCTTCTAGTGAAGATAGCTCATACGCCTCTTCAGTAGATCTTGTGTATCTTCATTGGTTCTCTTCATATTCTCTCAAGAAATGCAGATATGTGAAAGTGTAAAGCACAGCAGGAAGAGGAGTGTTTGGGAGAACATTTCTTTACTCACTGCTTCAATAATAATTTGGGCTGTCCATGACACCAAGGGATGTGCTAATTGATAGTGTCCAGACAGCAGATCTGATATAAAGATTTTTTTTATCATGAAATTTTGCATGAAAACAGAGCAGTGAACCATTTCCCCTTTATTGCTGCTGTTCTTCTAAACAAACTCAGATAAACTGAACATTTTAACTCAGGTCAAGTTTTAGCTTTGTTATAGTTGAAGGCCTTCCCTGGAGTGCCTATCATAGAGTGAGAATTGCTTGGACGAGGCTTTTCAGGTTTTGTTTTTTAATCCATTTTTCTTGTAGCTGTATAGTAGAAATTTGAAATAAATAGGAACAATAAATAACATAGACAGTAATACCCAGAGTTTCCAGGCATGTAAAACTGAAATGATGATAGCAAATGATTTCTGATTAACGGAACACTTGTGCCTTCCATCATTTGAGGGACTGGCTAAGAACTCATAGATAAAAGTCTCTCTATCTTTTATTTTCCTTTGTTTTGACTGCTCTGGCACATCTAATAAGCTCACCAGTTCCTTGGTTTTCCCAGCCCTAGATCAGTAACAAAGGCAAGGGTAGACGTGATTGAAGTCTGTAAAATTTTGGGATAAGAACTGATTTATAATGTCCTCTGATTAGAATGACGAGACTGTGAGGTGTGTTCAGACAAAGGGTAACCTATAGGTTACAGCAGAAGCAAGAGCGTTAATCAAGCCTGATCAACCATTTGTTTTTTAAAAAGGATTTTAGACCAGGCCTCTACATTACTGGCTAGCTGTTTTATGAGCTTCTTCTGTGATCTATAGCACTTCAAAAATAATGAAACGTTATAAATTAGGTTTATATCCTGTAATGAATCCTGTAATGAAGGCCCTAAAATAAAATAAAGTTAATTTAAAATGCAGTTGTTTTACTGCTGAAGGTAGCATCTGCTAGATGCTAACTAAGGCAAGACTTTGCTCTGAGTAATTTGACTTTGTAGGTGGAACTTTATTTAGACACATGGCAGATGTTGCCGGTATATCCTGTGAACTTCTCATTTGTGGAAAATCTGGTCAGTTATTTGTTGTCTACACATGGGCTTAGGGTCCATGTCTTAAAACAGTTGTGGATAAGGGCACTTAAGGAAAATGGTGTGACTTTAAAAGAAATTGTCCTGTGGTATTTTAAATCATTTTGTCCGTGTATTATGAACGGCACAAAGCTGTGCTGGGAAGGTTCAAACTGGACATCAGGAAAAATGTCTTTACTGTGAGAGTGGTCAAACATTGGAAAAAGCTTCCTATTGGAGCAGTTGATGCCCCAGGCCTGTCAGTGTTCAAGAGCCACTTGGATAATGCCCTCATTAAGGTGCTTTAACTCTTGGTTAACTTTTTTAGTTGGTCAGGCAGTTGGATTTGGTGATCTTTGTATGGCCCTTCTAATTTAACTCTTCTATATTTCTGGCTTTGACCTTTTCAGTTACTCCAAGTATCTTAGGATACCTCCAAGAACTTGTTTTATATATGTATCCTGTGAATCAAAATAAAGTGGGGGAGAGAGATTTACTGAGATGGGGTGTGAAGGTTTTCCTTTTGTTTTGAATTTTCCTCCATAAACGTGAAACCTTGATGTAGCAAACTTTTATGCTATCAATTTGCTTGTCTATGTCCACGTTCTTTCTTACTGTGGGGCTTTATCTTTGGAGCATGAATTTTGTGATGTGTTTTTCAAGGATGTATGCTTTCCACTAGATTAGCAAATATTGTGGCTATAATACCTAGACCAATATTCTGCTAATGTGCAGGTATGAGTAAGTACTTGCATAAGGAGCTGTAAAGGTGAAGCTATGGATGTGACTTCTACTTTCCAGGATAGAGAGGTGATTCTAATTTCAAAAATCTCAAAGTTTTTAGTAATAGAAGCAGTAATGGTTCAGTTAAATAATAAAGTTAAATTCTGTGCTTGTCACATTAGACTTTTATTATTATTATTATGATTCATTATGAACGGTTTAATTTCTTCCATGGACAAATGACACAAAATATGCTGGGAATATTGTATGCATTGCACATCTGCATAATAATAAAGAACTCTATGTATGCTTATTCTTAAATCCACAGGCTTTATTGTGATACACATACAGAAATGTTCTTAAAATAGACCTCGTTATAGCTGCCTGTGTGTTTTGCATAGCCAGTGCTAATTGTTGGAATAGCAGTTACAGCTGCAGTTGTGTTTTTACCTTTGTGTCAGCTAATGATTCCATATAAAGAATGCACCCACTATTTTTTCTCCCCAGCTTCAGCTAGTAAAATCCTCTAGTAGTAAACATGTGGAGAGTGGTCAGGTCAGTAGTTCTTAGCTTTAGATATACAAAACCATAAAACTTCTTAAGTCTTCAGAACTTTGAGTCAGTGTGTTCGTGTCCTGCCTAGGTGGTTGTCTGTCTTTTCCTTTGCTTGAGCACTGAAACATGTATGTTTTTGTTACATTCTGTGTTGGCTTCATCCCCTCAAAAGATGCTTTTATGATTAGAAGATTGCATGTACCTGTGAAATAGTAGAAGTCACTAATAAAGCCATGCAGGTCATGAGGCACAGGTGCCAAACGCTCTATATATCTTGGAATAGCTTAAGATCTCAGCAAGGAGGCTGGTTTTAAGATCCTGTTGCTACAATCACCAGGTGAGTTATGCCCAGACTTGTAGAGAAAGAAGTCCACGCTGCTGCTGGAATCAAACTAGTACGTACAGCACTAGGATAGAAGCACACCTTTCAGGGGCTTGCAATCTGACACAAAATAGGTTTATAGGCAGAGATTGTAGAAAAGGCATGGAAGTTGTCTTGTAGAGGTAGACTGTTCAAAGTTGAGAAAAGCAGGGAGATGTACAGTATGCAAGATGTCTACAGATTTTAACTGCCAGCTGTGTTACAGAATATCGAGCATTAAAGAATTCCAGGATTCACTGTAAGAGGTTCCTGCTGTTTCCAAAGTTCTTAATAACTTACCACCTGTACTAGTGCTGCTGCTGCCCATGGCCACCATAGTGTCCTTGTCTTGAAGGGAGAATCCACTCCTCTCGTCCTAGGAAGTAAATGTTTTTGAGCCCAAATATTCTTGTAAGCATGCCATCTGTTCAGTCTCACAGCTTTGGGCATTGATAAGATCATCTTAATTGTGTTCAAGACAAGGCAGAGGTTGAATTCCAATGTTTCTTCTATCAGGAGATTGGTGATATTCTGTAATTCTATCACTGTAAACTGGCACTTAAACATCTAATTCTTATCTTATTAATGAGGAGGCATTTTTATTGCTGTAACTGAATGACTTAAAATAATTGAGACCTCACTGGGCAGGTGGCCAAAGCTCTGAGCTAGAAAAAATCTCTGAGATAGAAAAAAAATCAAATCATTTATGGATTTTTTTTTTTCCTTATTCAGCCTACTTGAGCCACCTGCTGATGCAAGGCCTAGAGGTCACAGGTTGTCGTAAAGCTGAATGTGAGCTTATTTGAATTGAATCTCATCAAGTTGGCTTGGATTCATATAAAACTGTGCTATTTTCTCTTACCACAGCTAAGTTAATCTTTCTACAGCATTTTTGTCAGTCTGAACCATCCGGTTGCAGAGAACTTGCGGAAGGAATCATGCAGTGAGTTTTATTTTGAGCAAGAAACCTCCCAACTAAGTGATATCTTTCGAGTATGCTCTGTCAGTAGGTGGGATACATCTGTTGCTTGCTTATTGAAACATTTCTCTGGCTGTTCACTGAGATGCTTGCCAGAAAAAATGCCAGATCCCAGAGAGAGAAAGGAGCACGGAGACTTTGCATGCAAATGATAGTCCTCGCTTCTGAGATCCCGAAAAACGTGCATTTATTGCCTGCAATAAGATCACTTTAATTGCATGCCTGAAGGAGGAAGATCTGTGTGATGGTAACTGTGTTTCTCTGAGAAGATGAAATCAGGTGCTTCCCTTGATCCAGAAGCTGGGTTCTAGCTGGAGTGGTGAAGGGTTCCAAGGATGCTTCAGCTCTTAGACTGCACAAAAAGACAAGAAAGAGCAGTGTATGGGTGCTGTGTGCTGACCTGAAAATCAGATGTCTGGATGTTCTCTCTTGACTTGCTTACTCTGTTATAGCTATGATCTTAATACTATTGTTTTTTTAGTATGGCATTGTCCTTGGGCACTGCTAAACATAGTGCTATATGCCCATCAGCATAATTCTAGCTCATTCTATCCCAAATCTCCTGATTATTTTTCAGCAAGTTATTAAAAATATTCTGGAAGGAAAACACACCTGCTAGATATAGACACATTATTCAAATGCCAGGAGAAAACCTTCTCTCTATGTACAGTAATGAAAGCACAGAATCTTAAAATAGACTTCTGTGACTTGCATAATAATTGAAACACTGTTTACTGGGAAGGCAGCAAGAATGTAACTCAGGAACCTTTGTTGGCTGAGGGTCTTGGATGAACAAATAGTGTATCAAGGTGCTTTGGTTACTGCATGAAGAGTATATTGTGTGTCAGTCAGATGGACCCTCTTTCTCACCATCTAACAATCACTTGAACTTAATCTACAGGTTATTGAAAAGCCTGCCTTCAGTAACTGGAGAAGGTGACATTTATCACATTTAATATCTACTGAAGAAAATGTCTGTTAGTAAAAGGGTGCTGGGTTTAGCACTAAAATAATAATGGAGAAGTTCTTTGGGTTTCTGCCTTCATTTTGTATAAAACTATAAAACTTTCAATGAAATGCCATTATCTTGGCTGTCAATATGTAATTGTCTTTTAATTATTGGCTGCTAAGCAGTCACTTTTTTTTTTTCCTGTTTTTGAAGGCAAAATCTTCTAATGAGACTTTCCAAGCATTCTGGGAAAAACCTGGAAGAAGTGAAACTTTCACTCTTAAACTGTAGATATATCTTGCATGCATCTTATGCCTACCTTAGCAAATTCATTGTGTGTTGTATGGCAATGAATGAAGGTACGTGAGAGTCTTCTGGGCTGTTTTGCTTATGATGCCTGTCAGAACAGAACTTCGGAGGAAAGGGGAAGGCAGGGTCTTAAAACCAATACTAAGAGAAATCTAACTTGAGTGAATCTTGAGTTCTTAATGTGTGCGTAAAATTATTTAAAGGAGCAAATAGCTGGATCCATTGTATCCTTTGTACCCGTTCTACAGAATAACATTGAAACTCAAAACACATATTCTTCATGGTACATAAAAGTAGAAGCAAGTACTATTTTGCCTGAACGTGTAGAATACCAAATACAATCATACTTTCAGTTTTGTAAGCAACGTTGGTGTAGTATAGATGCTTTTTTTGTTGATCTAATTTCTTGTAAGTTTTTAAATCCTTATTTTAGAGGGAGAGTAATAGACACAGAATGAGGTGCTTTAGTGTCACCAAAGAAATGTAATATATATAAAGGTAAGAGCCATTGTTTCCATCTATAACACTATAGGCTTGATCAGAAAGGGAACATTCTATTAAAATAGCTTCTTGGTGCTTCTGAGCAATCAGTTTAACAGTATTGCAATTCTCTAACTGTCAGACAATCCTATTAGTCTCAAGAAAACTTTCTATCTGCAGCTGCAACTGGGAGAGAAAAGAAGCAATTTTTACAGCCAGCGTAGATGGATTTAACGTTTCTACTTGGGTAGTGGAAACTGCCCTCCAGGAAAGATAGTACTGTAAGATGAAGACTTTTCTTGTAACCAGTGAAGGACAAAGATATAACTTCAAATTTCTGAATAGTGCTTCTTAGGTAAGCAGTAGTAGAATCCTTTCTTCATACTTGAGTTGTCTGTTAAGTGTTTGGAAAAAGTCTTGACTTGAACAGACATAATAAAATTTACTGTCCAATAAGTTCCTTTAATGAATGAACACTGCCTCAGACATTCCTCACTAACAGAGAACACTGTGTAAATATACAGCCTCTAATTTAGTCTTGCCAAATCTTTGATGTTCCAATCCAACCAGCTTCCACCAGTTAATGAAATTATTGGTGTCTGATTTAGATTCATTGTGTTAGCCTACTGGAAGGAAAGCAACTTAATGAAATGTTCAGCAAAGCCCAACAGCAGTGATGCATGAATTAGTGGTGTTAAGCTTCCTGTAGCCTCCTGTGTTGTCTTTCAGCTCTGCTAGATACTTGTCTTGCAGGAAGAAAATAATGCAGATTTTGGCAATGGCACCCAGCAAAATTTCAGTTCTAGATTTCTTCTGCCAGTGACACAAAATGTATTTTTAGCAATTTCAGTGGTTCTTAAATTTCATGAATAAAAGTAGAGAGAGAATTGCAGTTGCAGAAATATTTTTTATTTTTATTTACCTCCAGCTTATCACAGTAGCTGCTAGTTAGGTTTTATCTGATTTGGTTGTCTAGCTGGAACTCATCAAAACCCTTAAAACATTGAGGGAACACTCACACGGTGAGGTGTGGACAAAGGGAATGAGAGGGAGGATATAAAGGATTTTAAGCAAAATCCTTTGCTTTTTGGAGGGAATCTGAAAACAGACACTCTAATCACAATTTCTTTGCCAATTCTACAACTTGAGATAAGATTTTAGGTGCCAGACCTGTCCTCTGCAGAAAAAGAAAGTATACAATCTTTGGAAACAATGTCAGGCTTCACAGGGAGATTATAGAGATGTAGTTCATACCTGCAGGGAGAAAACAAGAAAAGCCAAAGCTCAGTTTGAGTTGACAATGGCCACTGTGGGGCTAGACAATAAAAAATACTTTTTCAAGTACGTCAACACCCAAAAGAGGTCCAAGGAAAACATTGGACTGATGTTTGTTAGGTGACCATCTTCATCAAGGGTGAGGAAAGGCAGAGGCCTTTAATATTAAAAGCAGGCAAAAATGTCATTAATGTTAGATATTTAAGGAGGTTCCTATTTAAGGAGGGATTTGTGTATTTTGCATCAAACTTCAGTGCTGCCTAGATTCCTGTCTAAAATCTGGAGAAGTTGTCTGCTCTCTTTCTGTCTACTAGTTGTAAGCTCTGTCTTAAGGAAGTCTTATTCTTGTGCCCTGATGCCATTTTAATGCTCCTTCTCTAAGTCAAACAGCAGAAATCAAAGTGGGCTGTTTGAGTCTCTGGTGCCTGAGGGAGAGGAGCCAGCTCTGTTGATCAAAGCAGCAAGCAGGATCATTAACCTGCCTGCAAGGCAGTGCTGTCATTAGAGAAGGACAGAATGACACAGACTAGCAAGGGTTATGACTTTGTCATGCAATCCAGCTGCCTTGCTTGGCAACCAAGTACTGAAATACACATAGCGAAGAGTTCCTACTGTCCCTTTTGTCGATTCTGGGCAGCCTTATTGCTGTAAGCTTAGTCAGAATTCTGCTCCATGTCCAACAAACAAACAAAAAACTACCAAACTTTATTTAAAATAATTGAACTCCAGCTGCAGAACAAAATTTTTGATTTTGTGCTGTTCTTCAACACAGAAACAGTGCAAGAGCTTTATATCCAATCTGGTATGAACGGTATTCTATTTCCAGTTCATAAAGGTGAATATAAATCCTGTGGCATTTCATGTCTTGATTTTAGTATATCCATTAAAGATGGATTAAAACTTGAAAGTAAATGTTTCAGGTATTTTCTAAAGGCTTGTATTTTGAGATACTGTAGTGGGTTTATGTGGCAAGGTTTTGGTAGCAGGGGGCCATAGCGGTGACTTCTGGGAGAAGGATCTAGAAGCTGCCCCATGTTTGGTAAGGCCCCCGCTGCTGACCAGGGCTGAGCCAATAAGTGATGTTGTTTTGCACCTCTGTGAGAGCAGATTTAAGACAGAGAAAAAAATGCTGCACCACACAGCAGCTGGGAGAGGGAGAGGAGTGAGGAACAGCCTCGCAGGCAGGTCAGTGAAGGAGGGGGAGAGGTGCTCCATGTGCCGGAGCAGAAGCCCCCTGCGGCCTGTGGTGAGGCCCATGGTGAAGCAGGCTGTCCCCCTGCAGTACCACGGTGGAGCAGGGTCCCATGCTGCAGCCTGCGGAGGAGACCACGGTGGAGCAGGTGGGCCTGCACTGACGGAGGCTGCGGCCTGTGGAAGACCCCAACCAGAGCAGATTCCGGGCAGGACTGCAGCCCAGGATCCCAGGCAGGAGCAGGTGACCTGGCAGGAGCTGCTGCCCTTGGGGGACCCAGGTTGGAGCAGTTTGCTCCCGAGGGATGGACCCCGTGGTACAGACCCATATCTGGAGCAGTTATTGAAGAGCTGCTGCTTGTGGGCAGCCCATGCAGGATCAGTTTAGCAAGGACGGCATCCCGTGGGAGGGACCCCACAGCACAGGGGATGACAGTGACCAAGGAGTGGCAAAGAAGCGCTGTAGACTGACCATAACCCCCATTCCCCTGTTCCCCTGTGCTGCTCAGGGGGAGGGGGTGGAAAAGGGTGGAAGGGGGGAATGTGCTTTTGGTTTCTTTCCTTTGTTTCTCACTTCTCTAGCTTGTTAGTAAAAGGTAATAAATCTTACTATCTCCCTATGCTGAGTCTGTTTTTCCCGTCATGATAATTATTGTGCGATCTCCCTGTCCTTATCTCAACGCTTGAGCCTTTTTCATCATATTTTCTCCCCATTCCTCTTTTAGAAAGGGGAGTGAGAGGGTGGTTGTGGTGGAGCTTGGCAACCCACCTGAGTAAAACCACCACAGATACAACAGTGTCATTTTCTCCTGTTTTTTTGTGTGTTTTGTTTTGGTTTGTGTTTTTTTTTAAAAGCCTGGTGAGGTACTATGGTTTCAAAAAGTCTTAATGTCCTACAGGGTTGTAAACCTGCTCTTGGATCAGTTTCTCTCTAAACTGTTCCATGGTTTCTTTCCTCTTAAAGGACACATTTGTCAGCAATAAACCAGTAGACCTCTGTCTTTTTATTTCATGGTAGGAATATTAAGCAGTTTAGTACTAATGCAGCATACATATGCAGCATTAAAAGTTCTGTTTAATAGGAAAATAACTGTAAGTTAGTGTGGATTGTAATCACATTTAAATACATTTAAAAAAAAAAGAAAAAGGAAAAAAAACCACAAAGCTTTTAATTAAAATGCTTTTCCCCACAAATAACATTCTTTCTATGTAAAAGCTTGGAAGAAACAAAATAGCAAGATTTTAGGCAAAAGTTTTAAAATCAGACTTGAAACTGATGCTTGCCCTCTCTGCTAAAATTATCCCAAGGATTAAATAAATATTTCTCGATCAGCTATTTGTGCTGCATGTTGCCTAAAGTTAATGGCTTTGAAGAAATAATGTAGTTATTTTAGTCATATTGATAGTTGTTTTCTCCTTTTATAAACTGATTGGAATAAATGAGTATCTTCTTAACAGTAAGCATGAATTAGTTTGAAATATTTGCTTGTTGTCTATAGTAGTACTGTGCTCTAGCCTTTGATCAACAAAGTGATATTTTGTCTCGCTATGGCAGTAGTACTAATGAAATTTTGATCTCAGCCAAGATGTAAGCTATTTCATTGCCTATATCCACACATCAGAGGTGAAAGAGGATTCTTTCTTCTTTGCTGTTGAATTGATGTATGTTGCCTCATTTAAGCAAAAATAATGAAGCAGTCTTGGCATAGTACAGACTTTCTCCTAGGTTCTTTTTCCAGACACAGAGAACTGGAAAACTTGCCTTAATGAAGGAGGCTTGCGGCAGTTTGCTTTTACTCCTTTTGTGTTTTTCACAGCTGTTAAGATATTTTTCTTAAAGCAAAACAACCTCCAAAAAAAAACCAAACAAAAAATGTGAATACTCTTCCTTCTTATCCTGGAGGACTGTAGTTTTTTTTTTTTTAATTATTTTCTTTCTTTCTTCCAGAATTTTCTGAGAAGCTTAGTATTTGTATTACCCTTGAAGATATAAGGGAATTTAACTTCTGTGTTCAGGCCTTGTAAAAAGAAACTTCCAAGAGAAGTTTCAAGATGGTGGTAGAGGAATAGGATGATGTCAGTTTGACTCTTCCAGAAAATATAACAAACCTAAGTTGTTAGCACCGCAGAAGAAGTATTGTCCATCTTATTAGTTCTTTTCTTTACCACAAACTGACTTGAAAACATTTTACCAATAGATACACTAATACAAAGCACTGAAGTTACAAAATTGCTGTATGCCAAACGTTTTAAATACCATCTTATCAGGGTGGAACTGAACGCAGTTGTATAAAGACGAATCTACTGAGAGAAATGAATAGTAATGAACTTGTATTCAGATCCTGAATAGCAAGCAGAAGGCACTGATAAAAAACAATCAACAACAACAAGAAAACGATGACAACTCCATAGTTATGGCTATTTGATTTTCCTATCGTCCGAAATGGCAACTGCAACTATTACTGCTCTTAACAGCTAGCTGTGTGTTCTGCATCCTGGTATCACTTACTTCTGTGGATACTTTAGAGAAATATTATTTGACTGATGAGTCATCCTCAGAATAGAGCATTTTAATGAAATAATGCTTGGCGTGGGGTAGTTTAAGTGAAAACTGGTGGAAATTGCTTGAGCTGGGGAAAAAATTACATTGGAACTTCAAGACTTTTACAACAGGAAGTAAAATAAATGAGTATCACTAGAAAATGAACAGAAAATTTGATGCTTCCCTTTAGCTGCTCCAGGGGTCCTTTTCTTCAGAGAAAAAACACAGCAAGCATAAAGTTGTATCTTGTGTCACTAGATGAAGAAGTAATTTTGCTAAATGTAATTTTTTTTTAGTACCTTTTTTTTTCTGTTTCTTAAAGGTTGAGTTGTTTTCCTATATTTTCTCGTAATCTTCCACGCCCTCTCTACTTCTTCCACCCCCTCTCTACTCTCTGGTCTTTACTTTCCACTGGAAGAACCTAAAATACTATTTGTATGGACAGTTAACCATGCGAAACAGTGTATGAATCCTCATTTTATATTGTCTTTTTCCTAGGGGACTTGACTTGAGAAATGGGGATTCAGGAAGAGGAAGGACTGTCATCAGAAAGTTACTAGTAGTGACACTTTACTTTTCCTTAGGAGTACTGAACCACCAAGAATGCATATTCTCAGAGGTAAAATTTTTATTTCTGAAGCATTTCCAATGGAACCATTGTAACAGTTTGGTGAAAGAACTCCATTTGCTGAGGCAGGCCATGTGTAGAAAGCATGAGACTGTAGTAAATAACACCTGAGCCTTGAGCAGAATTTCTGTGGCAAAAAGAACTAGGTTATGGCCAAACTATAGAGAAAGCAAATTCTGTAGCAAACTCCACACAAAACAAATCCGCTATGGCCTATATTGCACTTTCTTATCAACATCTTCTTCTCCTAACATTGCCACAGGCCATTTATTGCCACAGGCCATTTATACCAACTAAACGTCAGTGTAAAGTAGATGATGTCGTGTTAACTGGTTAGTCTTTCTCTCTGATTTAGAATTTCCCTTTGGATATATATGCCCAGCGACCTATGAAACAGTAGCAAACATTTTGGTAGGTAGAAACGCTGCAAGCCTCAGTAAATTGTCAGTTGAAAATACAGCTAGGTCGGACACCTTGCATTCACCACAGACTTGTGTAAATTGTAAACCAACAAATTTCATCCTGTAACAATAACTACAGCAAATTAGAAGGTCCTTCAATGAACAAGATATGAAATAAAGGAACTCAGACGTTTAGCTGATACAAGCTGATTTTTTTTTTTTATGGTTTCAACAGAACTATGCTGATTTATTTCAGCTGAATTCTTTGCCCTTCTCCCTGTTGTGTTGAAAAAAAAGGTGTTTTGGTTAGCAGGATTTTATGTCTGTGCTTACCCTGAGTTGCTGCCGTGAAAATGGCACGACAGTTCTGGCCTATGTATGTTGCTAATATAACAATACACAAGTCTGAACGTGAGGTGATATTAAAGATAAATAAAATTTGTGTTTCAGCACAGTGCTGTTTGTAGATGTCACACTGTAGTTGCCTGAAGACGTCAGCTACGTTATTCTAGTTGATGGTTGAAAATTTTAACTTTTCAGCTCTGGTTGGAATATTTTTAGCAAGAAGCTGTTGCAGCTGAGCACAGGAAAGAGTCTAAGGAAATCTGCATCATTAGACTGGATAGTTGAAAACACACAGCTGGATGTTCTAAGGAGGAAGAGAGGTGGTATGATTTAAACAGAGTGTACTTTACTCTTAAGCCCGAATTGTCTTGTAGGTTTTTTTGAAAGTCAGCTGCTTGCTTTTCTAAAAGATCTTGTGTTGCTGATTGGTGGTGATATTTATTCCTTCACTGGAAACACCATGAAGTGGCATTAGGAGAGGCAAGTTGAAATTCACACCCTTCTTTGTCTTAAGCCTTATGAAAGTAGGTGATTTTGTTAAACAAAACAATCGTTCTTAGTGTGCAGGCTATTTAAGACTAGCAAAGGAATAAATTTGCCAGGGGAGGTTTAGGTTGGATATTAGGAAAAAATTCTTCACTGAAAGGGTTGTGAGGCATTGGGTCAGGCTGCCCAGGGAAGTAGCTGAGTCACCATCCCTAGAAGTATTCAAAAGACGTGTGGATGTGGTTTAGTGGTGGACTTGGCAGGGCTAGCTTAATGATCTTTGTCTTTTCCAACCTCAATGATTCTATGAATGTGTTTTTCTGACATCCAGTGTGAATTTGGCAAAGGACAAAGCAGTAGCCATCATGACAATAGAGTCCTGTTTAGTTTTGAAGTTGACTAGAAAAGACAATACAAGAAAAGGTGAAACCAATTCAGAACATAAAAAATAAATAAAAATGTGTTCTGATTGCAGTCTTCCAGTTAAACAAACAAACAAACAAAAAAACACGGGGGAGAAAGGGGGGAAAAAAAAGCCTGAGCTATTTTGCAGTCTGGCATAGGACCATTACAGTAAAAGCTGGGCTAGTGAAGTGCTACGTATCTGCTAACAAAATACATTTTGTAGCTCTTACATGGTCTGAAGAAGCTGCAGTTCATGTGTGTGTGTTGTGCTGATAAAAAATCAAGCTGTAAATTAAGCTGTAAAGAATGTTATAATTCACAACAGGTGTAACTCTGTAGGCCCAGAATTAACTGTATCTGAAGCCAGTTTCCAGACTGGACATCTTCCAGATTATGTAACAGCATTTTATTTCAACCTGCTGTACCATCAGCCCACAGAAATACAGCAGAACAACATTCTCCCTTGCTTCACATAACTCACAATTGCCCAAACTTGTCATCTAGACTTTCTGCCCAGTTCTAGTAATATTGCCAGCTGCACAATTGCTTTTTCCTCTGAAGTCCTCATTTTTTTTGCTTTCACTCCAGCTTTTCATGCTTACACCTTCACTGGCCCAGTCCTTTTAATATAAGTCAAATCTCGATGAAACTTGTGCTCTATTTCCTCATGTTACAAGTATGAAGTTATTTTACTTTTTTATTATTATTATTTTTTTGACCAGTTTAATTCTTTGGGCTCCAATACATATGGGAAGCCTCTATAAAAGTTAATGCACTTTATGCTTCCAGGTTGCTTAGATAGTTTTAAATCCCATTGTTGTTCCCCACTTGGTTTTGATTACCTTAGTAACAGAACTTGTTCATTTATATAGACTATTCAGAGATTTGGTCAAGCCTAGGTCCACCGGTCCTCTCTTCAGTTATACAAATAACTCTCGCTTATGCTGTGTGTTTTTCTCTCCCTCTTCTTCTCCCTTTCTTTTCTGTAACTGATATCTGATGGGGCTGGAGTCATTCTTTTGATGTCAGATCTCCAAATTACATTGCAGACTTCAGGAAGCTTTTCAGTAGGTACTTATTTTCTCTTCAGCCAGTGTTGAAAGGCTGTTTTTCCTTTGGCATATGAGAGCTCTCCACTGCTAATTGTGCCAGGTATGATGCAGAATAGAAAAGATGATTTTTCAAGACATCTAATGCTTAAAAAGTAAACACTAAGATATTGGTATAGTTTAGATACAGGTTTGATTCATGTAACTGTTCAGATCTGTTGAATCTGAATAGTTTACATTCATGAACTATTCACGTTCCATCATCTCAACATGTTGAAGCACGTCTGTAGCCTGTGTTGCACTTTGTCTGACCTGTGTCAAGCACTGAGACCCATTAATTTGCAGTTCCACAAAAATGTGACAAGTATTTGCTGTCCGTTCTCAAAGGGGTGTTGTAAGTTTTATCTAATGGCATTTTAAAAATGCTTTGAGAGCCGCTGGTTCACAAAATATGAACTAGAAACTTTCAGTCTTTAACTGCTGCAAGCATACTGACCCAATGGCTACGTGGACGTCAGTTGTTCTGATAATATAATCATGAGTCATTTTCTGACCTTCTTGTGGAGGATGCAACTAATATAAGCCCACCCCAGGTTGGGCTGAGATAAGGCACTGCCTTAAAAATGAAATGTTCTAATTCCATACTGTAGTGCTGTTGAACATTTCAAAGATGGAAGGGGGTGAGCTTGATTTGTTATGCCAAAGGCCATAGAGCATATGTATTCCACTGAAAAAAAACAACACAGGGAATGTGATTGTTGTACATCAAAAGCATGTGCATGTATGACTCAAATATATACCATCTGGACTATTGTTATTTAGTAAGTAAAGAATCTGGTTGGAACGGCATATGAGAATCTTGAACTGTCTTTTTTTTAATGGATACCAACCTTTATTAAAAATATATATATATATATATATATATACTCTTTTGCAGGTCTAAAATCAGGAGTGCCATGTGAAGTACTAAAGACTCTCTATATATACATTTCTGAATCATACACCAAGTGAGCTGTATAGGCCGATGGTTCTGTAATGACTGAAATAAGTCTTGGCTTTAACCCATTTTTATCTTTGCAGGCTTCCTCTTGGCTTTCTCGCTTTTCTTTTTTTTGTAGTCTCTTTTTAAAGCAAAAAGAGAATTCTTATGGAAGTATTAATATGTTGCTCACTTTTATTTGACATTCTTGCAGCACAGACCAGTGTGACATTCCAGTCCCCATCAAATTAAATTTTTCATTTCTTCTCATACTGCAAGAGGTGTTAAAATACCAAAGTAGACCAAATCCTTTCTTGCTGTGGAGTTTTTTTTTTTTTTTTTTTTTTTTTTTTTTTTTAAAGTAGTACAAAGTTGTTGGTTTGGGGTGTTGTTTTGCTGGTTGGTTTGGTTATTTATTTATTAACGCACTGAATGGATTGGAGAAGAGCTTAATCCTGGACATGGTCATGCTTTACAAAAAAAAAAATATATATATATATATATTTAAAATCAAACCCCATAATTCCCCAAACTGAAGACTTTTTCAATTCCTTCTTTAAAAAAATTAATGCATATGTTGGTTTGCTTAGGCTGTGGCTGCACTACCTGATGAAATAATGCGTTAGAAAATTGTTTTAGTAGTCTCAAGGTATAGAATCCACATTTCAGCTGAATTACATGCTTGGACATGAACTGGCAAAATAACATGAACAGAGGGTCTTGAGCATTTACTCTGTACCCAGTGGCTGAATGACAGCTTGCCAAAATAGTTTTTTAAAAAGACTGGAATAATGTTGATTGGAAAATGGATCAATTAAAACAACTGTTTTCTCCAGCATTATTCTTCTGCAGTCTGTCCTCCCTAGCAGTAAAGCAGAACCATCTGGGTTCCTTATAATTTCTGGATGAGTAATAAACTGATCCTACAGAAGTCATCCATTTTTTCTAACCATCTATAATTTAATGTAATATTAAGACAGAGTAATTGAAGTATGGAGTTCCTTTCACGTGAGAAGAGGCTGTGTATGCAAGACTCAGGTTGGGCAAGAGTTATCTTGGAAGGATTATGGTAGGCCTGTAAAATCACAGATGGAAAGGTGACTACTTTTTCTTGCAATAAGAGAGAGTGCAGATTCAAAAAGGGATTACATCAACTTGTGAAGTAAAGATGAAGCCATAATAGTGTAAGCAGTTTCTTGGTTGCGGCCTCTGATGCAGAAAGTCTAAGCCATTAAATGTGTTGATGCTTTACCAGGCAAAGCCTGACAAAATAACTATTCTTGTCTTTAAATGTTGAGAGCTAGACATTGTTTGGAGATAGGGTATTTAGTTATGTCAATTTTTGGTTGACACATTGCAAAGATTTGTGTGCTCTGACAAGCGTGCTCACCACATTAACACGTGGCTTCAGTTCTGCAACCAGCAGAACTTTGGATTTTTCTATCAAGGGAAGGTCTACGCGACACCAGGCCTGCTGGCACCAGGTGGGATGTGCCTCTCTCAGAGAGTGGTAAGGATTTTTGGTCAGGAGATGGCAGGGCTGATAGATAGGGCTTTACACTAGAGTTGAAGGGGGAAGGGAATAAAACCAGTCATGCTGGTGATGACTTAAGGGATGGTGCGCTAGAATCAGAAGGACTGTGTGCCAGTGAGGTCCTTCAGTCAGCTCCACAAGGTGCTGCATGTAGGGCGGCGCATTTGAAGTGCTTCTACACAAACACACGCAGTATGAGGAATAAAATGGATGAGCTGGAAATCTTGGCCCAGTCCCACAGCTATGACATCATCAGCATAAATGAAACCTGGTGGGATGAGTCCTGTGGCTGGTGTGTTGCAGTAGATGGTTACAGGCTCTTCAGGAGGGACAGGCAGGGTAGGCAAGGTGGTGATATATGTGAAGCATGGGCCGGGCTGTGTGGAACTTCAAGTTGGCGATGGCAGAGTTGAGAGCCTCTGGGTAAGGATTAAGAGATGAACAAATAAAGGGGATGTTGTGGGAGTCTATTATAGACCATCTGGCCAGGACGACAACGCCGATGAATTATTCTGTGCAGAAATAAGAGATGCCTCAAGATCAACTCCCCTTGTCCTTATGGGGGATTTCAACTTGCCAGATGTCAACTGGGATCACCACACAGCTGACATGAGCAAGTCCAGGAGGTTCATGAAGCACCTAGATGATAACTTCTTGAGCAGGGAGCCAACTAGGAAAGGTGCCCTCCTAGATCTGTTGCTGGAGAACAGACAGGGTCTTGTGGGAGACGTGGCAATTGGCAGCCGTCTTGGTCATAGTGACCATGAAGTCACCTTCTTTGCCTCTGTCTTCAACACTGATGATGGGCTTTGGGACCCAGGGTGCCCTGAGCTGGAAGAGCATGATGGTGGGAATGACAAACTCCCAGCCAAGGTGTGCGGGATTTGCTGCTCCCCCCGGATCCATACAAGTCCATGGGTCCGGATGGGATTCATCCCAGGGTGCTTAAAGAGCTGGCTGACATCATCATGGGACCTCTCTCAATTATTTTTCAATGACCTTGGGAATCTGGAGAGGTCCCAGTAGACTGGAAGCTGGCAAAGGTTGTGCCAATTTTCAAGCAAGGTAAGAAAGAAGACCCTAACAATTACGGGCCTGTCAGTCTCATGTCAGTGCCTGGTAAAATTATGGTGAAGATGATCCTTGAAGTTATTGAAGCGCACCTGGGGGACAATGCACTCATTGGTCCCAGCCAACTTGGGTTTACAAGGGGTAGGTCCTGCCTAACAAATTTGATTTCCTTTTGTGATAAGATCACCTGTCTAGTCAACCAAGAGAAACCAGCTGATGTGAGCTTTTTGGACTTCAGCAAGGCTTTTGACATGGCTTTACATACACTGATAGTGCACTCAGTCCAGAAGACAAGATCCACTTCTATTTTCAACCTGAAATAGCTCTCTCTATCTTGTTCCTGTATCTTCTGGTTTGCTTCATGTCCTTCTACAGTGCTAGGTGCATGGTTTTGAAATGATCCTTAATGGATATTAGCCATCCAAATGTCATTGAGTGTCCATGAGTTGGATGCCACCTTAACTTGCCTCTTTGGGAGAGTGCAGTTTGGCAATATGAGATTACAGTGGTTGCTGCTTCACTGAGCAGTCTTTGCTAAGCAGTGAAAAATAAAAGCCCTGTGTAACCTAAATGAACCAATGATTCATAACAATGTCAGAACTGGTGTAAACTTAACTGTAGTTATTTTTAAATGGGGGAGGGCAAAGAAGACAGGGAACAAGAGAAAAGGAAGAGAGCAGATATGGACACTAAAAAGCAAGAGAAAAAGAAAGGATGGGGAGGGGTTAAAAATGGCAGAGGAATAAAGATCATAATAACACATCCCAGCATAACAAAGCAGCATTTTTACCTTACCTTCCTCCACCCCACTTTTCATCCATTCAGCTTCTTTCCTATTTCCCATTCCTTTTTGTTTTCATTTTTTTTTTGCATTAGTTCATTATCTACAATATCAGTGCAACAAATCAGTTGCTTCAAAACCCAACTCTAATATGCAGAGGCATCTCTGCAACGCCTGCATGTGTCTTTACATAATTTAAAGTGAGTGGGTTTAAATTTAGTGAGAGAGATGACTAAGGACAACATATACCAAAAACCATCAGATAACTTACCTGGGGGCTGAGCTCATGGCCTTTATCTTCAAAATACAGAAATCTCTATCTTTTCAGGAGCTAAAGAAACAGCTTTGTAGCTTGAACTGTTGGAAAGTGCTCATCTTCAGAAGGGGTGAATACATACTGAACAGCCAGATTTGTGTGCATGCAGACTTGGACATCATAGTTTCAAAAAATAAAAATAGAAAAAAAAAAAGCCTGCTCAGATTAATTCAGAATTTTCTATATGTATTTGGTTGTCCCTTTCCACAGAGTAAAATTCAGCATTACTTCTTGACTGCCTTTGGAATTTTTTATCATCTTTCCAAATGAAAGATACAATCATCATGGTGGAGAGGGAAGGAGTAATGCAAGAGCGTCTACTCAGACTAGACAATAACAAAGATTTTATCTCCATAAACTAATTGTATTTCAGCTAAGAATCTGGATAGAATGCTGTCAAAATAATTTCAAAACTTGAGCTTTCCTATTGTTCTCTTACAAAGCGTAAGAAACCTGTTCTTGTAAAATGGGATGTAAATAATGTTGGTTGTGATGCTTCACTACCTCTTTCTTCAAGGACCCTCTTACCACTAAAAATGCTTTAGCTTGCATCAAAATTCACCAATGAAAATATATTTCTTAAACATATCTTTCTTTCCATCCTTTCGCTTCCCTGTGACTGTAAAGCTAGGTAATAAATACTAATTGAATTGCCTTTCTTACAGAGCACTCTAACGTACAATTAATGGTGGTTGTATTTACTAGGTTAAAAGCTTAATGTCTCCTTATGATATCTTGAAATATCTTAATACTGTTGTGGGGTTTGGGGCTATTCATATTGAAGTCTGTGATGTATATAAATTGTAAGATTTTTTTTTCTTCTGCTATCTAAAGTGAAACAGAAGTGAAATAATTTGCATAGCATGACATAGCAGATCAGTACCAGGACATGGATGAAATCAGACACGTAGTTTAATGACCTGCACAGTGGATTTCACTGCCTCAAGCTTAAATACCCGAACTAGACATTTCAAAACCACCACAGAGATCTAAGAGAACAAATTTCTTGTTCTTTCCTCATATATTTTTTAAATTACCTAATCTACCTGCAGTTTTCTCCCTGACTATAATGTGAGGCTGGCACCGTATCTTTTTCTCCTGATGGTACTTTTCCTGGTTTTGTTCCAATTAGATTATAGAAGTAGACTGATTATGTATTTGTATAGTACCTTGCACAAATGAGTCTCAAGTCTGGATTGTGGTACCACACAATGAATCAAAACTAGAAGACCAACTTCTGAACAGCAGACACTTAAATACCTCCAACTTTGTGTAAACTTGGAAAAACAAAAAGCAAACAAACGAAAACACACACACGCACAAAAGGAACCAAAAAAAATATACAAGTTTTAAAAAGACCAGTCCAGAATACTATTGGCAGGGATGTGAAAGCCAGTGTATTTAATGTGTTAAAGCGTCTGGAGGTTTTGCTATGAAGTCAAACAGAGTTTTAACACTAGCTTTGGTGAAACGTTGACTCAAATGAGGAGACAGGGAATTGCTGTTCTACTTTGCGGCTTGTAGGAGAATGTAGCCATATATGAAACTATATTTTAAACATGATCAGAAAACTGTTGGGAGCAGAGGGCTAATGAACTATTAATAGTTACTAGGATAAAAAGTTAATCAATTATGTGCTGTTATAAGCAGCTGATTAGGCCTGTGAGACATATTAACCATCTTTTTTGAAATCTCCACGGCACTTATGGATGTGCTGACAGTCATTAGTAACAACACCCACTCATGTTTGTTTATTAAAGTTGTCAGTTGTTTGTTAACATTTTATATACCTACACAGAAAATACGACTTATTAATGAGTGTTACTTGTCCCTTATCTGGACTGATTTGAGGTAAGTTTTGCTTTAAATTGGGAAGTCGAAAGCTAAGTCCTGGATTCTGCCTAAATTGCTAGGGCTGAAGAATTTGTATTTTGTCACTGCAGGCAGAATTCACGAAGATTAAAGCAAGTCTAGATAACACTGTTATTAAAGGCATCAGTGACATGCACTAACTGCTCCTGATTTGCTACCAGATGTGGAGCTGCAGCATTGAAGAATAAAGATAGGAGATGGGAAAATAAATGATACTATAGGAAAATGGTCATCCCAGACCAAGCTGGACAACTGACTTGTGTGATAGGGCTGGATTAGTGTATTCTGTCATTATTTTGTCTTTATAAAGCTTAAAATTGTTCGTTGGTTTATCTAGTAAACTTGCCTGTGCTACTACAATACTTTTTTTCTTAAAATGTAAATGTATGCTCTTTTTCACATTCAAGTGCCTTGAGTTATATTATCTAATTTCCAAAGGAGTTCTGTCGTGATGGTCTCCTTTAGTGCATCACTGGGGAAGTGCTTGCAATTTGGCCCAAATTTCAGTTAGTTTCCAGAGAGGCTTAGAAGACTGAGGAGGCAGTTTGGTTTTTGAGCTTCATTGGCAGAGTTTACTGCAGCTTCCATCAGTGCTGTTTTTGTTTGTGTTTGAGTACCTGTAGCTCTTACTACTACTGTAGTTTCTACGGCATGCCGGCTGATGGGAAGGAAGAGGTTGTTCTGTGTTTTGGCAGGACGGTTGACCATCTTCTCTCTTGAACACTAGGTCTTGCTTACAAACTTGCTTAAAAATGGCAACCCCAAACCCTAAGTCATCTTCTTTTACTTCTGTTAAGATACTGAAAGGTTCATTCAGGATATTGCGGGGTCTGAAAGCTCGTGTGTGCTGCTCAGAGCAGTAACTCCCGGCAGCTGCTGTGCTTTCCACACACCAGCAGGTGTGATGTCAGTTGAGAGGTGTGACTAATGGAGCAGAAGAGACTTGTATTTACTGCATATGTAAAATTACAGTGTGGTCCACAGCATTCGTTACTCCTTGCTTTGGCTGGACAGTATTTAAAATAGTTTCTAGTGTGTTAACAGCTGCCTCGTTGTTCCTATTGGTCATAACAATGTCAAATTTCTGTCTTGAGACTATGTTTAAAAACAAAAAAGTCATAAGGTAACCTTTTTGCTACCGAAGGCTTTATCTAATAGGAATGGGAAAGATTCTTCTACTGTGCATCTTCCCTCAAATCAGCATGATTCCCTATTGAGAGGAATTTCGTTTTTTATGCATATTTCCAAAAGATGTGAGGTGAGGAAGAGAGGAAGGCAGCATGAATATGCTGAACTAATTATGGGTCCGTGATACCAAAGCTGGTTCTGGCCAGGATGTGCTCTGATGTAGCCTGGAGTAACGCACCGTGCGGGGATGGACGGCTATGGGGCTTGCTGGGGTGGGTGCAAGCAACCAGCAGCTGTTAGTAACACCCGCCGGGTGGGGGGAACCAAATACAAACGAGACAAACACTTACTCTAATAGCGGCCGGCCCCTGGGTAGCTGGAGCTACGCAGGTCAGCCGAGCCAAAGGAATGTGGCCGGTTTCACCCCCTCCAGGCAAAGGGATGCCTCGGTGCCAGGATCTTCACGAGCGCGGCCGCTCCCGCCGGGCCCGCAGCGGCGCGTTCACCTAGCGGCCGGGGCGGGGGGGGGGGGGGGCTGCCGGCTGCCTCCCTTGGCGGCCAGATGCAGGCAGAGCGCGGAGGCGGCGGCCCCGCCTTCCCTCCCGACTTTGCAGCACGGCGGAGCGGCTGCGAGGGCCCGGCGGAGCGCCCCAGGCTGCGCGTGTGAGGGCCCGGCCGTGTGCCCGTGTGTGTGTGTGTGTGTGCGCGGCCGTGTGCGCGCACGAGCAGGTGGGCCCCGCCGTAACCCCGCCCCGCCGGGCCCCCGTCGGCCATACGGTGATGGCAGCAACCTCCGCGCCGGAGCGGGCTGGTTATTGGAGGCGGGGGCTGTCAATCCGCGGCCGAGCGAGCCCCACTCCCCGGCCAGCCGCTTCCCAGCGCCGATCGTGGAGCGGAGGCCGGCCGCGATGGGAAGCGGCGGCGGTGGGAAGAAAGTTTGCACCGCCCGGCCGCTGGACTGCTCGCGGCCGTGATGCCCGGGGCGGGAAGCGGTGCCTAAAAGCAGCGGGCAGCCCGCCGGTTGGCACGCCTTGCGGGCTGCTGTCGCCGCTGCTATCGCAAAGTTTCAGCTATTGGAATGTGCTAAAACCCAGGATTCTAATTATCAGCCCTCCCCACCCCCACCTCCGCTTCTAGGTAGGCGACAAATATTTCCGTTCTGTGGATTAGAGAACTTTTTGCATGGAAATTTACTGACTCCCGAGCGGTCTTCGTTTCGGGGAGAGGGGGGAAAGGATTTATATTCATCGCGCTTTATTTTTGTTTTCTGGACCGCAGGATTTTTGGAGCTATATGGAGCGATCTCAGGATGGTGTGCACCAGGAAAACCAAAACTTTAGTGTCCACTTGCGTGATTTTGAGCGGAATGACTAACATCGTCTGCCTGCTGTACGTGGGCTGGGTCACCAACTACATTGCCAGCGTTTATGTGAAAGTGCAGGAGCCGATCTCGGAAAAAAAGTTAGAGGAAGACAAAGGGGACACTTTAAGGATTATAGAAAGGCTGGACCATTTGGAAAATGTCATCAAGCAGCACATACAAGGTACCACCTTCCCCCCCCGCTTGCTTTCCCCCTTACCCACCCGCCGCTCTCCCCGTGCCACCCTCCATCCCCTCTCGCCGCGCTTGGGGTGCGTTGGGGAGCGGCGTTCCTGTCGCGACCGGAGCAGAGCCGCTCCTCAGCCCGGAAGGGCCCGGTGCGTGTGGGGGTCCCCGGTGGTCCCTTCCCGGTGATGTCCCCTGGCGCCGGGAGGGCCGGGGGGGACCTGCACACTCTCCCTCCGCCCCGGTCTGCCGCCAGCGGGAAGTCGCCTCCACCCCACGGGGACGGGGGCTTCGGGGCTGCTGTGCCCGGAGGGCTCCGGGCTGGGCTCGGCGTTGTAGTAACGGTGACCTCAGCCCCGAGCGTGCCCGTGGCTCGCTTATGCGGGGCCCGGGGGGGAGGGCTCGGCGCGAAGGGCAGGAGAGCCTCTGCTCATCTTCTTGTCTCGTCATTGTTTCGTATTTGTTACTTGCCTTTGCCGGAGTGGGTTGCCGCGGGGGGAATTCACCTCCCCCTGTGAGCCTGACTCTGCTAGTCCGTGTGGAGAGTGTGTGCGGCCGGTTGTGCTCAAGGTTTTCCCTTAGCGCTGCTGTAGTGACGGGAGCCGCTTGGGATTTTAACTGGGACAGTCTCTCATTTGTGTAGTACCTTTTTAATTCGATCCCCTCTTAATGGGAGCTCTGGGAGAAGGGTTGAAGTGGCCAAGTGGTGGAGAGGAACATAAGTATTTCTGGGGGGACTGGGATTTTGCATGTCTTTACTTTGCTGGGTGATCTCTAACTAGCATCTTCCTTTATATTTTCAACATCTCAATGGTGTCATACAGTCACTCCCTCTGTCTGCTAAGTGGGTTGGATAGTAAGGAGGGTGGCGGGTAAATGAGAGCTCTAGAGGGTCCATCTTTTTCTGCTTCCACATAACCCCTACTGAAGGTTCAAATCCCAGTTCGAGTTTCTCCTAAATCTGCAAAGGCAGAGCAAAGCCTACCTATCACCAGTGCACCAAAGCTCCCCTCCTTCCAGGCAGCTTTGGCCAACTGCTCTTCTGGCAGTCTAAAGAGGGGTGGAGTGGGCAGGGTGGTTAATCCTGCACGAATTGGGCTTCCCCCGCTTAACAGTGCTCACAAGTTTGCAGCACTGTTAAAGCCCAGTTGCCTTCCTGTGGCTTGTATTAATTCATTTCTTAATATGTGACACGTCACTGTCCAGATTGCATGTACCTCCATTTGTCAGATAGTCTTGTCAGCTTGGGTAAATTAATATTTTTAAAAAAATTTATTTATTTTTTCCCCTCTCCTTGTTTTGTTTTGTTTTGGAGGATGAGTTACAGCAGCTCCTGCAAGTTTTAACTTCTCTCATACAGTCCCTGAATTTTTTCCTGACTACTGAAAAGGACTTTAAAAAGAAAATCTGTATTTTTTTTCCGTGTGCCAGTGGAGTGCACTGTGGAAGCATGTATGAAGGCAGCAGTTTTTCAAAAGATGCTATTAAGAGTTAGATACAGGAAATTCATCCAAATAGGGCTAGAGCATACCTCCTTCAGTTCTGTAGGTGTGAAGTTCTGACAGGCTTCTTTTTAAGGAAAGTAACAGTGACCATATTGGCTTGTTACTTTAGACGGTGATTCTTCTCAGAATCACAGAGAAAGGGATGGATTTGCATGGATTAGAGCATAAAATTAATTTCTGACAATTTGTGACTATACAAAAACCGAACCAGAAAATATTTTCCTTAAATAACATTCGTATGAAAGTTGAAGAGAATCTTCTAAAAATAAGCAAACAGTTTGGTAATAAGTACTAGAATATAGTTTTTTTTTGGGAAAAAAGGAAAGTTTACGAAGTTCTCCTACCTTACTGAAACCGCTTTTAAAAATAATAATAAATAAATAAATACAGATTGTCATCCCTAAATGGATTTTCTGTACTTGTGCTTTCCAAATCATAGTAACTGAGTTTCACAAGGAATTTCCGTGGCAGAGATTGCAGAATAAGGTGTTATTTTAATCAGATCTTGCTTTAGTACTGTGAGATGTTATAACTTCTGGGTCATGTCTCAGAACTCACAGAAGTCATTGGAAGGAATACTCCAAGCATGACTGGGGTATGAGTTAGCTTCAAGCTTATCAGCTTGAAGGTCAGCTTTTAAAAAATATAGGTTTGGATTTCATTACCATAAATTGAATAAACCAGCTGCCAAATAGCTGGACTAGATAGTAATTATCTGTAGTTTGCTGTAAAATTTTTGCTTGAGCTACTCATTCTTATGTTGGGGAAAGGTGTCAATAACTCAGATGTTCTGCAGTGCTGAACAGGCACGAAATTAGCAAGGGTAATAGAACTGCATTCCACAGGATACCCTGCGAATACCAGAAAGCTCTAACTGCAGCATTTTACACATGGGGCTGCTCTAATATTTCATTTTAATTTGTTTTCTGATTGAATTGTTTAATTAGGTGCCATCAGGGAATTCCTTTAGCATATAAATTACTATCTTGCAATATTATATCAAGTGTTGTGGAAACGAGAAGGAATAAGAGGTGCCTTCATGTAAAAAAAAAATAACTTTTTCAAGTATGAACTTTTAGAAAGACATTTTCAAGGCAGGTGTTAGTTTGAAAAGAAGTAAAAGAAATTCTGAGAGAATGAAAGTATGCAAGCCTTCTTTTCAGAAAGAACAGCGTGGAAAAGGAAATATTGGTAGTGGTGTTGGCCAAGAATAGAAAAGTTGGAATAATGCACAATTATGTACCTGCCATACTGCATATCCTATACTTGTGTGTATCCCAAACTATCCACGTGTTGGAGGATAACCATTGCTCTGCATGTAATTTACAAGTGCTTCTTGGCTTGAGCTCCACCCCAGTTTATGAGATGGCTTTGTTTCAAATCACCTTTTTTTCTTATCCTTACCATTTTACACTGCTGATGACCTGCATACCTTTTCTATGGCAGCGTGTTATATCGATGGTCTTAGTTTCATCTGAATTCTACAAGGTTAGTACTTAAATATTTTTTCCCATAGCTTTAGTAGGAATCATAGATCTTATTCTAGCAAGCAAGCCACTCAGAGAAACTTTGTTTCCAGTTCCTGTGGAGTTTGCAGACAAGATAGGGTGGTTATTGAGATGATCTGTGTGTGCACTTCTGTGAAGGAAAATGAGGAAGAGACCAGATGGATAGTTTTATGCAAAATGCAGTCTTTTTTGTGTCTAACAAAGGAGTGTGGCAAATCATCTATTACCCCTGAGTTTTATTACCAGAGAGAATGCTATAAAGAGCTAAAGTTAATAAATATTGTATTAAATAAAATGTCTGTCTTTCCAACATAAGGTTCAAAATATTTCTTTTCTTAATTTTATTTGAAAACGGTACGTTCTGTCGAATTCACAAGGAACATACTGGTTAAACAGAACTCCAAACACTCATTTTATTAAAATCAATATGAGAGTGCATCAGACAGATCAGAACATATGATGCATCTTAATAATGCATCATGCATTGGCTCTGTCACTGAAGAATTGCCCTAAGTGGTGTGTGTGTGGTTGGAAGATCGTGGGAGCAGGCAGGATGCTCTTGATCAGATACTCAGTCTGTAACGACGACAAGAGGCACACCATCAATAAGGTAGCAATTTATTTTCTGCAGCCTAGCTTTAGGCTGTTGCAGATGATAAGCTGAACATATTTCTTGGAAAGCTACGCTATGGTTAAGCAGGGATCCCTTATAACATGACAAACACGCTCTGCTATTTGTCATACTATGCAGTGCCATTTTATATTTTTCAACTACGTAGTTTTAATCAGAAGATATTTGCATCCTAGTGTTATTTTGAAAAATTCTGGTCTGTGAAATCTGTGGAATGAAGTTATTTTTTTGCCACCTAACAGGAACTTAAACAGAATTGATTAATTGCATACAATTAATATGTACAGAAGATCCAAGTTAAAGTTGCAAATACACAGTTTATTTCTGGAGCAGTTGAATTCGTATCTAAGACCAATAGATGGTTACTAAGACATCTGTTTTGTACTAGGAATTTTATCCCTCATCTTTGCATGCTGCAGCGTCTATTGGCATAAATAAATGACATGTCAAGCACTCTGTAGACTGGTTTGGGAAATTTTGATGTGTTCTCTCTCAACCTGCTGCTTAGAAGGATTTGCTCTGTGGGTTTCCTTCAGCTGTTGTTAGCTATCCCCTAGTTGGATATCTAATCACCGTTTTGTGATCAGCTGGGGAAAGAGAGATCTCCAATGTGAGACTCATTCCCTGTGTCCTGGACAGGTACTAGGATGGAATGAATTACTTCCAGAAACTGGGTATTTTGAACTTGGGAACCATGCCAACCCAAGACTCTGTTTTAGCCATCTACAAGTTTGGATAAGTATCCTATACTTGATATCTAACTTTTATTTATTTATTGGTCTCAAACATGAAGAAAGAATGTAATATGTAAACATCCGTTTGTGACAGCTGTCCTTTGCAGCTTGGCTACCTGCATGGATTTATACAGACTTGTTTGGATTTGCCAGACTCCGCCGCGTCTCTTACTCTTGTGGTGGTTTCCTTTTGGGAATTGTTAGTTGTAAAATTCCCCCAGCCTATTTCCCTCAAGCACAAAGGCAGTTAGGCATATTTGGCACTCACTGCAGTATATTTATTCTGAGAAACAAATCAGCAGCAGACAGTAGCCCTGGGAACACAGCTCTTGCTCCACTACAGAGGACCCTGTATTCACAAGTACATAAACAAGCAAGGAGACCTACTGTCCCAATGTAACTAATGGCAAGAGAATGAACTACTTGGATATGTGAGACATGCAGGATTAATCCCATTATTTTTTCTCTTCAGGCTGTGATTTCTCAAGGCATTCTAGATTGCTGCATGTCAGTGCAAATTAATTTGAATTTAACTTTTATGTTCTTCCATGCTTAGGAATGGCTGTACTAAAGAAAACTTTAATAGAGTGTTTTCAGTTAGAAGTCTGATTCAAAATGTTGTAAATTTTCAAGGCTTGCTGGATGTACAGGCAGTTCAAGGACCATCTACTGAGGATTTAATTACGTTGATCGATATAACTGCAACTTGCTAATTTATTATTAGTATTACTGAAGCTAACTTTTTTTGTTAATATAATTAGAAAGCAATTAAAGGTATTCTTTCTTGGTGATTCTTACACCAAGGATTTATTTTGCCATGGTTAGGACACAGTAGACAAAACTGAGGTCTAGGCTCACTTTTAATAAAGTAGCTGCATCTTATTACTAGTGATTGAGTAATTCCTTTCTTGATTGCAGCTGGATAATTACTATTTTCTTTCCTTATGGTGATATCAGCTAGATTGCTGTATTGATTAATTAGGTTTATAGAATGTGAATGGTGTGATAGTTACTTTAGTTACTTTTTTCTTTTTTTATTATTTTTTGGTTGATTGTGCATGTTGAGCAAGAAAAAGCTTTGTAGTTGGGAAGGGAATTGACCTGGATTCTGCTTCCTTCAATGTTGGTAATTTCTGTAGTTCATATGAAAGTCTTCAACAATAGGTTAAAAAGTATATTGAGAATCGAGGTTGGAAATTTAAATTTTTATGCCCTCCATGAGTTCTCTTATTTCTAAGCTGGACATTTTCGTCTTTTCTATCTGAAAAAAGATCATTTCTGTAGCTGTTTGTTATCTCTGCATAATGGCACAGCTTCAGTGAAAAGAGAGGATTGTGTGCTACAGTCTTGGAGCAGGTGATTTATGGGCTGTGCAGAAATGGTGATAGCTATTCTGCTTGAGGTTCTGGACTCAGTGTTTTGTTTATGCTGGGGAGGTATCACTTCAGAAAATGTTGCTCAGGTTGACACAAGAAGCCTGCAGCAGCGCTGAGATTCAGACTGAGCTCTTCTGTTTGTAACAAGCTGGTACTCCCTTTTTAGTACTAATAAGTGATCTTATCTACATGACCAATGTGTAGATGAACGTGTATAAAAAGAAATGTAAAGCAAGCCCTACATGTAGCTGTTGGGAATTGTGTATTGTGTGTGAGATGAGCTTGGCCCCGGTATCACGTTCTCTCATGGCAATACCTGGATTAGCAGTCCCACGTAACAACTGCTCTTCCACTGCTCTTCCACTCGGGCATTCTGTGGCCTGGGGTTGATTGTGATCTGCCAATTAGCTGTTCTTGCATGCAGGGACATGCAGAGAGAGCGGAAGGAGGTGTGACTTCTATCAGGACCTAAAACTTAAAGGAGCTTGGTGCTGAGGCAGCCATATGATGTGATCCATGTATTCTTGTTCACTAGCTCAGGAAAAGATGTCTGTATCTATACACCAGGTATGCTCTCTGTGCTTCAGAAACAAATGCAAGACTGTTATTGTATACTGAGTTCAAGACTGTTTTGAGAGTTTCAAGACTGTTTTGCTGATGGTATTTATTCCTTTCATCTAAGGAACAGACCAAAACTCTAGAATAACATTATTATTGTTTGTGTGGCTGACTATTTTTTTGTGTGGCTCATTTTTTTTTCCTGTTACAAGAGTTCAATGCTCATGAAAGAGTCCTGTCCTCTGTATCCTGTAGTACAGGTTCTGAACTTGTAAGTGCATGAGTGCAAAGTATAAGGGTTTCCATTATATTGTAAACTCAGAGGCTAAAACTTGTTTATCGCTGAACCTGGCATGACCTAAGTTTCTTCATTGCCTCTAGGGCGAAAAAGACTAAGTTGTTGCCTGCCCAACCTTGCTCCTTTGCCTGTGACAGACCACAGAAGGAGTTAGCTTTAGTTCTGTGTTCAACAGAAAGGTCTTGTCATCAGCATTATACCATGACAGCACACATAAACTACAGTATGATGGGATAGGTTACTATTACCAATCTGAACGTTAGAGACAAGCTACATAAAAAAAATCTATGGGGATCTAAAAAAGTGAACATTAGGCTCAGATTTTAAGATATATGTGGCAATTGTGAAGATGGTTTAGCTACCCTCCCAAGGATGCTGGAAAATATTTGGTTGCCATTAGAACAGCCCAGGAACTTGTTCATCAGCTGTATGACTGCTGCAAATAGCCGCAGTAATTTACTGGTCTATAACTGGCAAATCTACTTGTTTAATGAAATTTCATTCAAATACAAGAGTGAAATCTCAGTTCATATCTTGTCATACCTCCTCTGAAACAAATTCATTATTCTGACAGACTATTTTTACTTTTATTTTCCCTCATCTGTTTGTATTTAAAATCATATTCTTGTCTTCCTTGCTCTGTTTGCTAAGCCATACTATGGGCAGAGTCCAATAGCACTGCCATCACCTGTTGAGGAATCTTTCTGTGCTGCCCTTGGCATTCCAGTGCTACGGGTGTAGTCTCTCTTTAGAAACTTCTGGGATCCTTTTCTTTTGGGGACATGAGAAATAGCTCAGTAACAGGCTCTGGTAGGACAGTGTGGACACATACACTGAACAAACATTGAAATTGCCAGGTACACAAAACTTAAGGTTTTCTCTTCGTGCAGCTATCACTGTTAAATCTATTCTGGTTACAGTTAGACAATTCCGCTGGGCAGGTGTGTTTTCTGTGCAGTAGTTTCTGGAGCAAAGGCAGGGATGTTCAGGAGCCAAGACCTTGTCTGCAATTATTACAGCTCTCCAGCAGCTCCTCTACTTGGCTTTTCAAATGAACAAATAAGAATGTTCTGTCTTTCTGTCTGTCCGTCCGTCCGTCTTTCTATCCATCCATCTTAATATGGAGATGGAACATCCAAGTTGCTACCATGAAATTCTCAGCCTTTAAAGTGTGAGACTTTGTTTTTTCAAATCCATAATGGATTCTTACTATTTTCTCTATTGAAATTACATGAAATTTATTATGTTATTTCTATCACAATAGCACCTTGGCAGATAGCTGAAATCCCAGCTGTCTTGCAATCCTTGTGCACAAAAATGTAGTGGAACAGTTGCCTTGAGGAGATCCTAGGCTCTATGGAAAGGTCAGCAGGAACTGGGCAGAGGAGATGGCCACAGGAACTAGTATGGCCAAATTTACACACATTGTTGGTAGCGGGTTTGACTGTCTGCTAGAGTTGCTTGGATGAACTGGACAAAAGATTTTCCCTTGTCCCAGTAGTAACAGCTTAGAGAGAGCATGCAAATGTGCAAATCCTGCTGAAGGCAACCATGGCAGTACTGGGTGGTAGCCACATCTGCTGTCCCACCAGAGGTCTGGGCCTGATTGATATTAAGACTGACATGAGCTCTGAAGTATGAGGTAAATACCTCTCTTAACGTGCAAGTTGTAATTAGCACATCTAAAATACCACATAATTGCACAATTCCCTGCTTGGATCTTTTGGAAATTTGTGTCTCAAATAATGTGGAAGGGGGAATGGAAATCTTAAAGTTTTTTTTTTTCTCCCCTCTCATTTCCTCCAAATCAAAACCCTTATTTAAAATGTGAGTGTTTGGATTTTCCTTTTATTAGAACTGTCACAGGTGATCTCTGAGAAAAGAGGATTTCTATAAGCAGCTTTCTGGACAATGTAAGAAAAAGAGATAGTATTTCTATTTTTTCATAGATAATACAGATAATATTTGTAGATAAATGGCAATTCTAGCCTTCACTTTAGGGAGATAATATAGATTTATTTTTTTTAGGCTGGGAAAACAGCTCTGTTACTTGCCTGTCTGAAATCTGGATCTACATAGAGATCTGTTTCATGAATCATCCAACTAATGCACTGAATTATCAGTCCCCACTTCCATGGTGGATTCACGTTCCTTTGAAGCTTTTCTTTCTGCATCAAGTCATGACTTGCCACAGGCTTTGCAAGAAACTTTGGCATGCTGTAGGTAAAAGAAAAACTGTCAGATAAACTTTTCCAGCACAGCAGACCCAGTGAATCTGTACCTATCCATTACAGGATTACCATTGCAGTAAGATTATGGTGAGAGAAAATGCCTTTCAGGATTTCCATGTGCACAGAATAAATAGGACTTGTGAAACAGAGCGCAGCATAATTTTTAAAATCACTTTTTTTTCTATCTGTTTTTCTCGGAGGTATGTGCAATTTAGCAGCTGTATATTGCATGATCACACAACACGTGATGACAATAACAGCATTTCCCTCTTCTACTTGTGCTAACAAGAATATCTTAAGCAGCTTAAATGAAGGGTGGGGGAGTAGTATGCTGTAATTTCTGTGGTATTTCTTACTAAAAGATGCGTTTACTTCATGTGTAATGGTGAGGAGGGTCCAGGAGGAGAGAAGTATAGAAAAAGCTAAAGGCTATGAAAGAGTCTGTGAATGTTTTATGCTGTTTTAGTTAATGTGGAACTACAGTTATTAAGTGGAAACTCAATAGTTTCCACTAGTGTTATTGAAGCTGATGAAGCAAGGCATATTGAGTTTCTATGGTGTGGGAAGAAACAATGCATCATTTCTGGTTCAGTTCTGAAAGCCTTTTACTTCCTTGTTGCTTTCAAAACCAGCTTAGCGTTTGGGATATTATTATAAATATTTCCTTGCATTAATTAAACTGAAATCTAGCATTCAGAACTACAAGTAGTAAATCCATTAGATCTAATTTATGCAGGTATTTTAAAACAGACTGTTTAATCTTAAGCATGTGTAGTTGCTGTAATGGAATAAGAAATACTCAGATTGCATATGTTCAGAAATTCATAAGCAAGATACCGATATTCACATGAAAATCGTATCCCTATTCATCTTCCATGTTACAATCAGGTATTGTTGTTTTTGATGTCCTCCTCTTTCAAGAGGCAGCAAAGTTAATGCTCTGTGTGTGACGTTACAATGTCAGCCATAGCTGACTATGACAACATCAAACTGGAATGTAACAGATTTTAAGCTTGTCTTTAACTGATATTTTATTGTGGTTGTAAATCTCTCTTAAGTTTAAAATGAATTTCAAATTATTAAACGTTAAACACACACACACCAACCAACCAAACCCTACAACAACCGAAGTTCCAAAGAGATGTATAAAGCTGCATACAATGCCAAGAAAACTTTTGAATTGATGCACTTAGAGAAGCAAGGCCAGAAAAAAGCAGTAGCTAAATGGTGACCAAAGACTTATATTTGGATAGATCATTTCCATTTGCAGCTTTCTTTTCCATAAATGCAGGCTGTGTAACAGGAATGCTTTTGGTATAGAAGCATTTCAATTTCACTGTTTTATTGTTATATTTCATATAAAGAGAATTCTATCAACATAAATGAATTTATCAGCACAGCTTTTTTCTTACATGAAAGTGGTTATAAAAAGCACCTCTATAGTGTTCATTTTATTCCTCTTAATTTCATTTGAGGGAAAAAAAAAATATGCAAGAGAATGTGGAGGCGTATATACAAATATTTAATGTTTATGATATATTCTATATATAATACCTCTATCTATAAATATGTGGGGAGCGAAGGAGGTGTTTGTAATCGCTATACTGATGATCCATATACCCTGTCTTAAAGGTAGGAAGGATCTTCTTGGGCTGACATGGAAGAGCTCATAGATGATAATAGAGGCACTGAAGCAAGAACTTGATTAGACCAAGTGGCAGCATGTTTGCATAATATCTCAGTATGGTGGCAACATGAGCAGACTCCTGTAGTCTGTGAATGCAGATGACAGGTATTGCCTGAAGTGTGTTCGAGTTGGGTTTTCAGTTGTTAATGCTCTCTGCAGTAACTGAGAAATTAGCTGATCCATAGAGTGAACCCTGCAAGTTTCACTGCTTATTAGTGGAGACCTGTTTCAGGATGACTGACTGCTGTAGGAGTAGGTAGAATACCAGGTCATGGACTGAGTGGGGAGCCATGACATTGATTTCTTTCTTCAAGAAGGAAGCAAAGGTAGAGCTCTCTGTGTTGCAAATTGTAGCTCTTGAGAGTAAATTTCTAATCCTTCAGCCCTAGATTCTATTCTCATAATTAAGAAATAAGCTAGTGGTGGAGAATTTTTAAATTTATGAAAGAGGAAAGCTCCTTGTTACGAGGAAGCCTGGAGACTTGAAAACACATAAAAGGAAATCTAAGGTAGTTGTAATGTGTGAAACAATTCCTTGGCTGCTTGCAGTAACAACATGTCAATATGTTTTTGTCTGCTTGACAATATGTAGGAAATGCCTTTGATTTTTATAAAATTGCATGTAATTTCTCTGCATTTCTTTTGATTCTATTGATTAAAGCTTTTCTGCCTTGCCTAGAGTCATTAAATAGCAAACCATCTGCTATAAACAGATTGGCAATATTCTTGAAAATTAACATTTTTAAAAAAACAAAAAACAGAGTTTAGTCTAAATATATTTCAAATAATATTTCTGTTTGTCTTCTGAAATTAAGAGGGAAATAAAATCTTCTGCTACAGTCTTGCAAAACTTTGCAGTACCTGGACAAATACTGGTAACTCTTAGTCACATGGAGAAAGGGACATTGACCTCAGCAAAAAAGCACGCAGGGTCCAGCCAATATAGTGTGAAAGTTTCATTACAAACTCTGCCACACGTGGCTCTGTGTCTAGCACCTGTATCAGTTGTACAGGAATTGATGAATAATCAGCCATTTAGCCCAAAATATTCTTTGCGTGGCAACCAGTGGTGAAATACCGATCACAGTCAGTAGCTCTGTGGACCGAAGCATAGGTTCGAGCAATGCCTCTCCCTCCTGCCCCACACTGGTTAATATAATGAGGTGGTAAATATAAAAGTGGCATGATCTCAACGTAATTTTTTTCATTACACTTTGTTGTTATCTTTGTGTTGGACAACTTTTAGGCTGTGATTGGCTGCGCTGAAGCTAGGAAATACGCTCCCATGAATAAAAACTGTCAGCATGTTTCAGGTGTGGGACAGAAATAGGAAGTATGCTAGGTTAAGATAAAGAGCTTGTGCATTTAACCTAGCTTTTTTGGGTGGATTTGTCAGATAGGAATGCCATGCGAGTTTCCAGAAGGTTGTCTAGCTGTCCTGGGAGAGGAAGGTACAGGAAGGAAGCCTTATTCTAAATCTATCCTGTGTGTTTCCACAGATTCAGTGGAAGACAAATCTAAGTATCTTCATCTTCAGCAATTGAGTTAAGGTTTTGACTCTCCAGTTAAGACAAACTTTAAACTGTAAAGCTGTCTACACAGGTACTGTATGTTTGCAGCTGTTTTGCTACTAAAAAGATATGAAGTCTTCATACAGAAGTGAAAGCACGCAAATCCCAGTAGGGGCTGTTCTTTTTTAAGATTTTTCCATATAGTAAGAACCTTCAGCTGTTGTTAAAGATTAATTTTCCTTTTTTGTGTGTGTGTGTTTGTGTATGTGTTACATTATTTCCACATAACAGAGGATCCCTGGACTGAGATCTTAGTCAGCATGAATGCACTTGAAGTTCTCACTCTAAATTCTTTCCTCTGCTGGGCTCACATAAATTACTATAATTGCCATGCCACAGTAATGCAGTAATTCGTTCATCGGAGGTATTGTGAGGCTTGAAGGTGGGAGGGATGATCTGTGCAGAACTTTTTTTTTATATATATATTTTATGCATTTCCCCTGTCCTTTTCTTCTGGTGTCCCAGAATTCTGCCCTGCTTATCTATGAGCCAGGTTCATTCAAGAAGAGCAAGTCTTGCTTGTCTCATGTCTAGGGAGTTACTTTTCTCATATCACCAGGTAAGCAACTGGGTCTGAAGCACAAAGAAGAGGATGGGATAAAAGAGTCAAAGTATCCTCAAGTAGAAAAGATAATGTAATTATTACATGGCTTATACAAAATACTGTGTCAAATTACAGGCATTGGCAAATACTTAGAAGTGTGCTCTTTGCCTTGTGCCTATTTTTAAAACTTGTGCTTAGGCATCTAGCTAGCCAGGCTGTTCTTGCATGTGTCAGCGTGTAGCTGCGTAATTGTCCGGGTGTTTTGACAATGAACATGGTGCAGAGAATGTAAGAATTGTAGCCACAATGGTAAGCTATGACAGAGCAAGTATGGCACAAAATAATAATAATAAAAAAATGAAGTGACAAAGTAAGATGTAGGAGCATATATTTCCTAAATTAAGTTAATAAAAATAATATATTTTTACTTAAAAATATTTTTAATGTATCTCTTTTATTCTTTATTTAATGTTCATGCTCCAGATTTATTACGAGTGACTTGTAATTTGCCTTTCTGCTGTTTGATGAGAACAGATGTTATTTTCTCCTAACTCCCAGGCACCTGGAACTGGCAAAATTCCCCAAGCTCATTCAATTATCATCCAACAAGCAGAGCTTATTCAAGCAATTTACCTACAAGGGCCAATTCAATGCAAGGTGGAAAACATACCCTTCTCACTGAGTTTATTTGAAACTCGAGAAATCCTGCTTGCTTCACTGAAATAAGTGGTCGTGTCTTTAAATTAAAAACAAAAACAAACAAAAAAAGAAAAGAAAAAAGGGCAATTTTATGAAGTTTTACTTTTTCAACATGTGAAGTGTATGTTGCTTTATAATTTTCTCAAGATTCAAATTTAAACATGATAACGAGCTTCTGTTGCTTCTTACGAAGGAAGGTAAACCAAAGCTCCTTCCAGCAGGGAGTTTCTTCTCACTGAACTGCACACCTGTATAAATACAGTGCTTGAGTCAGTCCTGGTTGACACCAGAGAACAGAGAAAGCAGTGTGAAGGGAATTAGCCCCCTTGAGGTAAACAGACAACTCTGGCATACCTTTAGTGTTGTTGGCACAATCCGTCCTCTTAGGCAGCATGTTTGGAACTCTCCGTGATGTCAGACAATGCAAGTGACGCTGGGAGCAGAAGTCCCTGCTGGAAGAAACCTGCATATTTACAATTACTTGTTATTCTGTTCAGACTTCACAAGCGGAAATCTTATACTCTCCTCAAGTGGTCAAATGAAAGTATCAATCCCAATATTTACATTTGGGAAAACCGAGACCTGAGCATGCTGCTTTGGCCACACAACTTTTCACAGGACTCCGTGGGATATCTGTTTTCAGGATAGCTCATGTCAAGCCATGTTTTTGTTAGAACCTGCATTAGCACATTAGCAGCTCCAAAAATGAAAGATAAACTAAAATGCCTTTGTCCTAATGAAAGGCACGATGACTGGTTTTTGCTTTTTTGCATTCCACTAAATTCAGCTAAGCTAGATTTACCAGACTTTAGATACGATCTTTTAATCTCAGATTTGAAAGTTGTAATTATACTATACTGCCATGCCACGTAGCTCTTTCTATTAGGAGAACTATAAGTAAAAGGCAAACTAATACAAAACTCCGAGGAAGTCACACCATAAAATTTGGTTATGATATAATGGCTTCAAATCATTACTAGGAATATTGATATTAAAAGGAAAAAAACAATTACCTGATTGGTTTAGTAATCAAGTTTCCATCTTTTACTTCTGAATCTGAATTAATAAGAAAACAGCGTTCCATTCAGCAGTCTGCCTTTCTAGCATCTTTGGAACCTAGTAGACAAGGTGCTGGGTGTCAGAAGTTAAAAATCTTAGAAATAATTATATTCATATGGTTTTCCCCACAGATGATGGAGGCTATTAATTTCTCTCCTTGTGCCAGTTGAAGAGTTGCATTTATTAATACTAGCCATCAGAATATGCCCCCAGTCATTTTCTAGACATTGGGAAACCTTCAAAGGAGCTCACAGGCACAGAGGCAAGTCCACAGGAAAACTGGCATTGTCAATTCTTGTGCTCAGTGAGCTGATTTAATTGTGTCCTGGTGTCCTTTCTAAGCTTCTTGAAAAGAACTCCTGTGCAGAAAAGGAGCTATTCATACTTCTAGTAAGACTGCAGCTTCCTGGTTTGTACTGCAGCATGTTTGCTTATCAGCTAAACTGAATTCTGATTGCAGGTGGCTGAAAAACTGGGACACAGCAAAATTAGCAGCAGTAATGAATGAGACAGAAGGTGTGTTTGCTGCCTTCATACATTGTGTAGAGCTCTGAGCTCTAGGCATCCATTTACCTCAGTTTCAGGGTTTCCTGTGACAATGAGGATCTAAGACCATGTGGTCTTCTGAACGTGCTGATTCAGAAGCACAGTGGTGGTTGAATTCAAGCATCTCTGAGAGGGGGGAAAGCAAAATGTTAAGCTGGCTCTTCACGTCTGTCTTTGTTTCAGGAACCCGCTGCACCGTTTACAAGGGTGAGAATGTCAGAAGTGAAACCTAGATGGGAAATTGCCAGGCTGCATGGGCATATTGGCAGAGATTGGGAAGGTCAGTCAGGGGAAGGGGGTGTGCTTAAAGTATTGGGCTTAATTATTGGGAGCTTGGAAATGTGAAAACATACATTGCCCCATGAACTGACTTCCTTCAAATTACTTGGTTCTCTGTATCACCATGCTGGCTTTAGGCTGTGAGACACCCATTGCTGCAGAATTGCACGGGGATTTGCTGATCAGGCTAGAGGTCTTTAGTCTATATGTGGTATGCAAGTCTGGAGGGAGGTGGGTTTCCTAAATAGAAGTGAGGATGTTGAAAACAATCATCCTATGCAGAAACTGTTGTGGAGCCCTCGTGGATATTTATGTGTATGTATATATGTAATAACTATGTAAAAATGTATGCATACGTCTAACAGATGTGAAACGTTGCAAGACCTAGCTTGGAAAAAATCTTCAGATAGGTCAGGCAGTGATCTACAGAGTATTTTAAAAAATTATCTGTGTAGCTGTGGGAATGTCCAGATGTATCACTTTAGAAGGAAGAACAGCTACTAGCACATGTAATTCTTTCAGTTGTTGCTTGTAAAGCCTCATGTTGTGGTCCCAAATATATATGACAGATTAAAGTTTCAGTGTTCAAACTGATGGAGAGTAATTTTTTGACTACTTGAGTGACTTTCATGTTTGCTTAGGTTGCATCGTTACCTTCCCATAATGGATAAGCCTTTTTCGACTGAGGACAGCATTTTGGCTTGCTTCAGAGCAGTAGTTTACCACTTGAATTTACCAGTTGATTTGTGCATAATGATTTGCCATTCTATAGGAACTTAAAGTTGAGAACAGGTATGCAGCAATGTTCTTACCTTCCTCTGCCCAGTGGTAGTTAAGAGAGTGAATAAAGCTTGCTGATGGCCAAGCTGCAGTTAAAGAGTTTGATACATTATTCCCTGACACCTATTTTTCTTAATTATTCTTAATTTAAGTCTAGCTTTATAGGATGTATAGATGTTTTCAGTGCAGTCTACGCTTTTTTCACTTGGTATGTTAAGGTGCAAATGCAAGGTTCCTGGACCAGACTGGAGGGAAATTATAAGTTTTATCTGGATTTGTAGTTCTTAGTTTGCAGAAAGCCATTCCAGGTTTCACTTTGGATTCTCACAGCCATTCGGGCAGTATCATTATTGCTAATAGAGTGATCAGTTACAGGAAAGATGAGTGTCTGATGAAAGTCTGCCTCTCTGAATAGCTGGGATCTGGATTAAATCTCTCAATTAATGGTTCTCCCTTTTGGTATTACTGGTAGTTGTTTTACCAGCAGGTGGGGATGATTTTTCTTTCATTCTGGCACAGGTGACACATTTGGCTTCCTGAGCTGATTAATATCCCTAAACAAAAGCTTCAGTGTATACTGTTCTAGAAGGAGGCTTGTCAAATCCAATCAATCATTATATTTATGTGGCAAAATGTGTTTGAGATACATTGCAATCAGCCTGTCTCTGAATATTTTTATGAGACAAAGCGCAGAAACTTGATGCTGTTTTGGAGCCCTTTGCAGTGAAGGGAATTGCTAAGGGAATGTTTGCAGCAAGAAGATAAGTGTTGTTATATCTTTAATGAGTGGTGTGGATTTTTTATTTTATTTTAATTTTTACTTTCCTAATGTAAATTATTTCCTTTATTTTGTTAGGAGTCTTCTTTGTCAGAGAACATATTTGTCTCCTCTTTTTTAGGGTCAAACTGTCGGCTAACTGCTCTGGTAAAACGCTGATGGACCTCATGACAGTTTGGTAAATAGGCACTGGGACTGGTCACTGAGGCTGGGCTCCTACTGGTTTTCTGTTCTGCTATTAGTTTGGATGAGGTTACATTTCTTGTCTTTGCATTGGACGATCCTTATCCTTTTAAAATGGTAACTAAGAAATATGCCAGATTTGCCAGAAAGGTGCTGCATTTCTTTTTGAGAGCGGGTTTATAGGGAATTAAAAAATAAATCTGGCCTAGCATAGGCCATCAGTTTCTGGCTTTGTCAACTCTGCAGCTTTGCATTATGTAAGCAAAAGTTCAGCCAGCAAACTTTTGTACAGTTGTGAATTGTTTTGGCAATGACCGTAGCTTCTTAAAAATCTTTCTCCATTTGCTGACTATGGTGTGATTGCTTTCTAAAGCATATCTTTTCTAGGATTTTCTCTAGTTTAATTTAGTGCTATAGCAGAAGTTTTATATCTTGCTAGGATACCTTCCTCAAATGAATTGCAAAGAATCACTGTCAGGTGAACAAAGGTCTTAGGAACTGTAGGAGTACTGTATGTGAGCAACAATTCCTGTTTTTCAGTCAAGCTGATACTTAGCGTAGTAGAACCCACTTTAATTCATGACTTACTAGGGATTTCCTAGCAACTTGGTGACAGAAGGCAATTGTCTGTCTTTTTTAAAATTTCACTTTCATTAAATGCTTTACACCAACATAAAAAAAGCCCTTAAATCTTTGACTAGAGAAACACTAAAGGAAATTACTGGAGGCAACTAGTAATATTTTATAAATGAATTCAGGCTTATAACATTGTGAGGAATTATAGTCTGAAAAGTCTCAAGGTTAGGATTAATTTGATATAGTAATGTCAGATGTTAGGAGTGTAAATAGAAATTCTTGTGTATGAATACATAACCTCTGAAACCTACATTTACTTTTATTTTTTTTTAAAGAATGTCTGATCTTAATGTATATTATTGATTGTTTTTTCAACCCACAAGCTCTGTTTAATTATTAATACCTCTCTCTGCAAGAATTGCCAATTTCCTAATGCAGGTTTAAAAGCAAAATTCTTTCCTTTCTCCCACTCTCCCTCTTCCCCTGAAAAATCCCCCAAACACTGACCCTTATTTCTTTATCTGATTAAGATTGCATTTACTCAGACTGCAGTATAGCTTAGAGAGGAGCTGGGTTGCCATTTACTCTGTTAATACCTTAATTCCGTTATGCTTATGTTAATGGCCTCAGTTTCTTGAACGTTTTCCTCCTGGTGGAGTGATTCAAGCTGCTGACTTTTCAGCTGGCTTCACTGCATGCCTCAAGTTAGGAACAGGGGTTTCAGCTCTCTGTTTTGCAGATTTACCCCAGAAGTACTTCCAAATGAAAGGTGTCTACCCCCAAGCTCCACTTAGGTTTATATCCTGGGTTTTAGTTGTTACAGACTTTTTAGGTGAGGTAGACCAACAATACGTAACTGTATTATTGAAGTATATACAGTCCCAAGATGTTTGTGTCATTGTGTTAGCATGATTATTATCGTTAGTTGTAGACATGGAAGTATGAGAGAGAACAAGTGTTCTCCTCATAAGATAGGAAGTACAGTCTACTGTTGAAGCCCTGCTGTGCTGTGTTCTGAGAAAACTTTTATTGTATATATATATTTTGCCTCTTATTCCTGTCAAGTAATCAAATGTTTAACCTAGAATTGCATGTGAGAATGTTAACCCCTGTGAGGTGGAAAAAGTCATTGTAAGAAAACTTCTTTTGATTATCAAGCACCTGCCTTGACTAATCATTGCTTCTACAAAGCATGTGTATCAATGCATTGACATAATGGCTCTGTATTCTAGTTGCATCTATAATAATCCATCATTTCTCTGGTAGTTAATTGTCTTCATCTTAATGAGCTTTTTACTTGGAACTCTAAGGCTGATAAAAAAAAAAAAAAAAACAACCTCTTAACCATTAGCCTTGTGATGCAGTATGTGCAGTTGTCATAATGCTGCAGACTCTAGGCCAGCACATAACACATAAGACAAACTAGGAGGCTAATAAGCAAACAAAATGTTTCTATGCAGTTTGGATGTGTTAATTTATATAATAGAAGAACTACAGCAAGTGATTTCTGTTGCCATTTGGGAATTTTGAGCAATAAGCCATTATGAGTACTAGAAAGCAGATACTTTGGTTCTAGCTTGTTATTCAGGCTGCTGGTTCTGCTGGGTACTGGCATAGTCAATTTAGTTCATTTCTTTTGTGCAGATTTCAGTGCAGCATCACAGAAACGATGCATCATGCACATGGCACATTTTTTTTTCTTTCTTTCTTTTTTTTTTTTGAATCCAAAAAAAATCTTGTGCATGGTGAGTATTATTGCTTGAAACCTAAGGAGCTTCCAGGTAAAACAGCAACAGTTTGACAGCTCTGGACTTAATGCAAGGAGAGAGCTGGAAAAGAGCGTTAGCAAATGTATTGTGGTAGTCTCAGGGTCATCTCAGCATTACTCTGCTACAAGCTTCCAGTTAGCTTACAGCTTATTTTAAAAAGCAAAGAAAAATGAAAAGCAATGCTATCAAGAACTAGTAATGGACAGGAAGGATTTGTTGTGTTTTGTTCTGTGACTCTGGAAGCTATGAAAAGCAGGAAACCTTTCGTCTGTGGTATAGCAGGGCCAGGGGCAGCGTGTCCTGCTGCAGTATCACAACTGGAGCTTCTGGCTTGTAGCCTAGGGCTGAAGTGCACTTCCCTTACCAAGGCTAAGGATCACTTCTGCAAGGAGGAGTTGGGCGCATGAGTTAGCATGTTGTCCCTTCTCTGATCGTGTGGGAAAAACGAAAATAAAAAGCATGAGGGATCAGGACCCTCGACTTCAGCGGGAAGCAGATTTTGGCTGTTATGGGCACCCTTAGTGCAATTTGGGTGGTTGCCATCATCTGTTTACATAATGGCAGGATAAAAGGGAAGTTGCTCTGAAAACAGCTTAATTGGACTTGAGTTTCTAGGGCTACTGCTCCGGTGCCTTTCACAAACACAAAATGTTTTTGTCCATTCTGGTAAGTAGGAAAAATAACACAAATGGAAGGAAAAAGAAAGCATTTAAGTGCTGCTACTAAGGAGTTTGTAAAGTAAAGATCAGGGATTTACTTGATTATTTTTTAAAAAATGCTTTATCTTAAGTCCAAAATGGGACAAAAATCTTGAAGTGTGAACTGACCTCTCTTAAGGTTGTTTGGGTATTGTGTGTGTTCTCTCTTAACCACTGGGGATGAAGGGGGCAGCTGTTCTACAAGCCAGTACCATATGCTAGCATTTTAATGTGCATATTGTTTTTAAGGAGGAAAAAACCCACAGAACAAAGATGAAGTAGAAGCAGCTGATATGCTGTAATTAACATATTTAAAAGTTCTTTAAATAGCCTCCAGCTGTCTTGAGATCAAGTGAAAAATAAATTTTCGTCTACACAGCTAAGAATACGTTATGCTGGGTGTAAATCCATCTGCCTTTTTAATTATCAGGATTTTATATTACAGTAATCTCAGTGGTGGTAAATTGAAGCTGTAACTGGGTCAGGCCTCATTGTTGGAGACATTCAAAAATCACACAGTCGGTACCTGCTCCCAGAGAATTCAGGCTGTGCTTGCAGCGCGGTGCCAGAAGGAGAGTGGCTGTGCTGTGCTGTGCTGCTGTATGCCTGGACTGACCAGGGGAAGCTTTCCAAACAGGTACTGGCCCTGCTGTTGGGGATTCAGCCTTGCCTCGTGCTACACCAGCATCCAGCCTGCTACTTTGGGCTTGTCTTCGTTGGGTTATAAACAGTTGCTTAAAATCTGTGTGGTCTGAGGACAGTGGTCACAGGAACAACAGTGTTACCTTGCAATTTAGGAAACCTGGATTTAATGAAGTTCTGTAGCTGTGGGTAGTAATCTGTAATTAATATATATATTAATATATATATTAATTAAATAATTATATATAATTATATCAATACATTATATATAATATAATTATATATGAATATGTATTAAATATATATATAATTTTTTAATCTTAAAATAAAACAGTCTAATGGACTGAACTGGCAATGGTAAGATGAATGTGAATAGGCCTCTGCTTAGAAGAGCATAATGTTATGCATAGTTACCAGTTGGTTGTCACAACTCGTTACCTGCTTGGCAATGTCAGATTACAATACTTGTCATGTTTATGAAATGAAGGAGTCTGAAGGTCAGGAAAGTCTCACTTTGGTGCCTTTTTATTAATTATTTATCTTTTTTTTTTTTTTTTTTCCCCTGAAGATTCTTTTTAAATTTTTTATTTTATTTTTTTTCTGATTAATTTTATACATTTATTTAATTCCAGAATGTCTCCACATAAAATTGAGAAGATTCAAGGAGGGAAAAAAAATATGAAAGCAAAGCACAGAAACAAGTTTCTTGCACATCATGTGCCTTCAAGTTAAGAGGATACATAGTTAGAGTCATTTAGGCAAATGAAACCTGGCTGGTTCCATCCACTGAACTGTGGTCGCAGTTAACCAGGTACTGCTTGCTTTTATACAAGATAGTAAATAGGGATGGGTAAACGGGTTGGTAAAAGAACAGGGAATTTAACTCATAAAACAATTCTTTCTCGTCATAAGATTAATTTACTATTTAAGAAGAATATTCAATTTATGGATGACATAGAATGAATTGATTGAAACTAAACTTAAGGTTCTTATTGTATGTGGCTGCAACACAGGTGGTTTGCCTTAGGTTGCCAGAATTTTAAACTGAAAGCTTGTGACCATGTAGCCCTTTAAGTATTTTTTTTTCTTCAGGAATTCTTCAGTACAGAATTAGTTGAATTCGTGGTGTTAGAAGCTTGAAACAGCATTAAATGCATTAACTGGAGAACAAAATCATCATGTATGTGATTGTTTGCTGGTGTGAAATGAAGGCCATCCAAGAAATTTGTAACCAGTCCCATCGAGAACAAGTGCTCTGCCTGTTTTTCAGGGACAGATGGATGTGTGACATCATGGCTTCATTTAATTTCAAAAATTTTGTTGATTAGGTCAGATTATTAAATTCTAGCCTTTCAAATGTGTTCCCCAATTGAGTTTTCCTGCCTCGCTAGCTGAAAGTGAGAGGGGGAGAAAAGTGTGTCTGTGCACTAACTGCATCTATATTAGGCCACCAGATGTGTTTTTCTTTTGGGCTGCCTGTTCCCAAAAGATACAGTGAGATACTGTCTTAGGGATCTTGATGGGTAGGAATATCTGTGTTGATTAAACTTTGCTTCTGATAAAGAGGTATTGCTAAGTTTATTGGTTTGGTGGGGCTGAAGAAATAGATGTTTGTTCTGGGGGGGGAGGGGGGGGGAAGGTACTGGGCTTTTGGGCTGCACTCTTTAGATGTGACATTAAGGAAGAACAGCAACTCTTCATCTCTGTAGCCACACATGAAAGAATAAAAATATCCCCAAGTACAATGCTGAGTTCTGAGAACATTGTCATACAAATAAACAATTTGTGTTGAGAAGTTAGTTCTGCACAGTTGGGGCTTTTTTATAAAAATCTCACGAAATCACCAAATTTTGACAGAGTTTCAAGGCAACAAAACTGTCTCTGGTTGTTTCAAGGCTGGCAGTTGCAGGTGTGTGGGACTTTCCAAGAGCTTTTATCACAAAGTGTTTTATGTTGTGCCAACCATAGAAGTTGTTCTTGAAATGAGATGTTGTAGAGATTCATCAGGAGATTTGCAAAAAGCTGTCCCCTGACTTTATTGAATTTCTCACCTCAAACAATGACTGATACACTGACCTTGTCAAGTGGGATTTTCTCTAGATTAATGTCTTCTGCACTTTTTCTCCTTCTTTCATCCTTCCTTCAAGTCCTACTAGCTAACTGTCAGGGTACAGAGATACTCATGGATGGTAAGCCCTTGAGATTTTTATCCCCAAACATATATTTGGGGATATATGTATATATTTATACCCAACCAAGTATAATTTGAGTTTCAAAGTTGAAGAAAACTGTAGTGAATACCCCTATAGACAAAGTAAAAACGATGTTGTTGTTGACCTAAGGATTTCTTTTGTTTGCTTTTTTCCTGCTTTCTGTATGTTGATACTCTCCTCCCTGCTGCTGTGTGTTAGCTTAGGCAATTGGGCAGAGTTGGCTCACAGCTCCTGCCATTTCGAGACCCCTGACGTGATTAAACAGCCTTGCAGTCACCTGCAAGAAGGTATGAATTCTCTAAGAAAATGGGTTTTGTTTGGATCTTACACTTTTGGCAAACTGAAAAATCAAATCTCAAGCCCTTTTGTAGAATGGGCTTGGGAGGGAAGTGGCTTCTCTAAGGAAATCAATCAAAGCCTGGCAGAGGTTAATTTTTCTATGGTATTAAATATTAATAAAGTCAAGGAAGGAAAAAGCATGACTACATCTATTTTTCACAGATATTTTTTTTTTCAAAATGTTGCCATTATTTTTAACACAGGTGGTACTATCCTGGCAGCTAAAGGGATCGGCACATAAAATAAAAAGTGGGTTCTCATCATGTCTGTAATAAAACAAACCTCCCCTCTTAGTGTCTGCCAATTGTTGGTATTTATAGAGTGCAAATGAATGGAATCTATACATACAGTAAGATCTAGGTTAGCAGATATTACTAGTAGTTATTATTATCTAGTCAAAATTTCTATTATCAGTCAAAATTGCTATTTAGAAATGTTATTGTGACACTGGCTTTTCTAAACTTTGTATGGTAACACCGCCATGTTACACATAGAAACAAAATTGGTAATAGCATCCTGTATTGAATGTGTAATGAAACTATTTTGTCGGAAAATTAGGTTCTAGGAACATCCTTTATTCTATACCTATTCAATATATAAGTTATGGATGCATATAAGAAATATGTAAATATTTACTGATAGTTATTATGTCATTAATAATCCTGTGTTGACCCCAAATCAGTTTCCTACTACGCCATTAGTAGGGTGCTACATGCTCTTCTGGCTACAATACAGTGCTTTAGTATTGGTGTACGTGAGAAGGAAGTTTTGCAACTCAATTTGTGGATGTCTGTAAAGAGCCTGAGTTGTTTAGAACCAGAATGTTGAAGAATAAATAGAAATCTTAAAAGTGGACTAGAAATTTATTATTTTTTGTTGGTTTATTTTTTAAACTCAAATGGGAAAGCTTTTTTGAAGATTTTCATAATTCAGTTTTGTAAAGAAGTACAAATTGATTAGTATCAAGGGCAGCAGGTTTGTGTCGACTTAACTTTTTACAAAGTATTCCACTGATAAATAGCAAAAGGTGGTGAATATCAGAGCACAGGTAACCTGGAAGAAATTATTTATAACATGGGTAGAGGTTGCTTAAACATTAAAAAGACACTGCCTGAATTCGATATGCGATGTTCAGATGTGTTCACTCATGAATGTACAGGTAAGGTGCCGCAGTTGTTCCATGTTCCTTGAGACCACATTATCCTGTGTGCGCCTCAGGCTTCAGCAAAGTTGCACTGGTTCGGTCTGTGATGGCCTGAAGTTGAGCTTTCAAATGTTTTCTCTTCCTGAAGAGCTGCTTTTCCTTCATGATCTCCAACTCATTCTGTTCACATGCTGTAGAAAGTACTAGACCTTTCTGGTCTGCTGCCCAAGGTGGCTGTGCTATTGCACTGCTGTCTGCATTTTTCCAGTATTTCTATTAGAAATGCAGGGACTGAATCATTCTTTTTGTTTGTTTGTTTGTTTGTTTGTTGTTGTTGGTTTTTTTCATTTGTGGAGCCTTAGATTGAAAATGTTTGCATTGTGCTCAACAGCTGTGAAAGAGGGGTGATATTCTAGAACTGGTCAACATAATTATTTCTGTTTACTGTATTGATGAATTGAGCTTTCAATGGTAGTCTTTCCTGTTCATTTGTACTCTTCCTCTTGTATATATGCATTGAATTCAAGAACATACGTTCATATTCTCTTACAGGTAAATTAATGCTGACATTATGCTGTCCTATCTGGCACCTCTGAATAATTAATGGCAGAAAAAAAGGGAATTGTACATTGGAACCCTGTTTGGAGTCTCCTAAATTTTAATCTCTACATCTGAACTTATTGCTGTACATTCAGCTTCATCTAAGTCTTCAAATAAATCCTTTTAGTTCTGATTGTCACCACAAAAAGTCAGTTATTTTCATGTAACCCTACTCTAAAGCCAGTAAGAGTGAAATAATCTTAAATGCTTAGGAAATAATCGTTTCAATTGGGAACCATAAATTAAATTGAAGGGACAAATTAGAGTAACTAACATCATAGAAGCATAGGTTGGTTTGCATTGGAAAGAGACCATAAAGGCCATCCAGTTCCAGCCCACCCTGCCACGGGCTGGGATGCTTCCCAGCAGAGCAGGCTGCCCAAAGCCCCATCCAGCCTGGCCTTGAACACCTCCAGGGCTGGGGCATCTACATCTCTGGGCAACCTGTTCCAGGGCCTTATCACACAATGAGTACAGAATTTCTTCTTTATATCTGATCTAAATCTCCTCTCTCTGTGTTTAAAGCCACTACCCCTTGTCCTATCTCTATACGCCTTTGTAAAAAGTCCTTCTCAAGCTTTCTCATAGCCCCCCTTTAGGTACTGGAGGGCTGCTATTAGGTCTTCCCGGAGCCTTCTCTTCCCCAGGCTGAACTCTCTCAGCCTGCCTTCGCAGGAGAGGTGCCCCTGCCCCCTGATCATCCTTGTGGCCTTCCTCTGGGCCTGCTTGAACATCTCCATGTCTTTTTATACTGAGGGCCCCAGAGCTGAACACAGCATTCCAGGTCGGGCACTCCTCTCATGAGAGCAGAGAGGGAGAATCCCTTCCCTCGCCCTGCTGGCCGTGCTGCTTTTGATGCAGCCCACGACATGGTTGACTCTCTGGGCTGCGAGCATACGTTGCTGGCTCATGTTGAGCATCTCATCAACTTGTCTATGCTGGATTACACATTAACTGGGTGGTACTGAAACATGTTGTTCAAAACATACCATGCATATAGACAAATGCATGTTTTAATATAATTTGTTGAAAAATACGACAGAGGCTCGGCTTTTAAACTCTCTGGGTTTGGTAGAAACAAAAGCCGTGCTGTAAAAATGAGTTCCTAAACGGTAACATTCTAGAATTAGCAGTGTTGTACACATTTAAAGTTTCACTGGGTGAGTAACTTCTTTAAAGCTGTCTGCACTTGGCATCACTTTTTTTTTTTTCCTACTGGGAAATTTTTTTAGAAGAATCACCAAAGTTTTTTCCGTTCCTTTCCGTTCCTGTTAAGGTCAGAGGAATGAGGCGAACTGATGGAGAGAATCATTTGGCAGGAGCTACAAAATCTGTTTCTGTAAGTTTGGCAGGAAGTGATGTGTCAAATTCAGCAGGAGAACTGGGAAAGGAAAAGTAAATTAGGCAAAAGTAAATTAAAATAGACCAACAAAGAAAAAAATCTGCAGAATGCATCACCTATTGCTGACATAGCATTTATTTTGAAAGCCAGCATTTGTGAGAAATTGCTTCTTTCTCAGGTTTGCATATAATTTCAAGAGCTTCTTTATTCTAATATTATTTTTTTAAAAAAAGCAAATTACTTTAAAAAGATGTCAGAAATTTCCTATCCTCTGAGTTTCTTGCCTTTATTAATATCAATACTGCAATTTACAGAAGATTTAAGGAATTTGTGTTTTGTATTTGGATCATACCGGATGGCTGAGGAGAGAGGAGGGGTTGTCAAGGAAGGAACTGCTTTTGCTTTTTTTTTTTTGTCTGTTTCAAACTATTTTGTTTCACTCCCTTTTTGTTTTGTTTTCATCCCCTCATGAGCTAAAAGATTCTTGTGGCATTTTGGTCACGAAACTTATAATCTATGACCTGTTTTACTGAATGATTAAAAATAAGATCAGACAAGCTCTTTAACTTTTCCTGGTTTCAGGTTTCACTTCACTGCTACTACATTTAATTCCTCGGTGTTCCAAATCTTTCTGCAATAAAAACTGAATGTTTAGGTCTGCTGGTTTAGTTCTGCCGCTTTTTCCAGTCCAGAACGACAGGTATGTGAATGAGGGCTACGCTTGGGATAGACTAATGTTGCCAAGTAGGAGCTTGGGGTGGTGCTTTTCCTTTCTGGTGGGAAGTGCTCTCTCTACACAACTCTTTGCTAGTGGCAAGTGAGACCCTTTTGGAAGTGGCTGAGCCTAGCTGCTCCTCAGTCACGTGGAATGAGAGGGTGGGATAACGGACCCTGTGATGTGACCATCTTCCCTGACGCGGTTCTTGGAGTAGACAGAATCAGAACTGTGTGCTTCCTGTCTGGGGCTTCAGAGAGCCATGGTTTAAACCTTCAAGCCTAATCCAGCTCTTGGGGAGAGATTTTCCACTGCTGTAGTCTAGCTTCAGTTCTTATTATATCAAAAGTAAACCCAGAATCTCAACAAAAGACATTCTAAAGTAGAGCAGACATCCTCCCTGGTCTTGGGGGACAAAACTGGAATACTTTTGGACAAAATCTATGGTGAACAGGAAGTGGAGTGCACATGCAGTAACAGCGATGCTCTACATGTGCTTTAAATAAACAATATTTTAAAAGTTCCCTTAATTTGGCTAAGATAATGTATATTGCACAAGGGCAACTAATGAAAGAACTGGGACTAGACAAACTTCTATACTGTACTACCAGTTTTCCTTACACTAATACTGCTATGCATCGTGGAAGTAGCTGCTGACAGATGTAGTTTCAAACATTTTAGTGCTTCTGCATTCAAATTTATTTGAATTTTACACTTAGTGAAAAATAAAATTTCAGATTTAGACTTTCATCCCAGACTTTTCATCTGGGATGAAAACATATGTCATAAATCAAGCATTTCCTTTGTGACCCAGATAATAGTATCTGTAGTTTTACTAAATGTGTTATATAGCGCCAGGGTCTTCAGCGAATTTTTGAAGTATGAACAGTGTTTACAGAATAATAGTTATAGTGTGTGTGTGTATTTATAGTACATATGTATTTATATATGTTTAGCTATTGGTTCCAACCCCATCGTATGAAATGATGAAAAATGCAGGTTAGGTGAGAAACCTGCTGCTTGAAAGAACTTTAATTTACTTGTTCGTGGGATTTGGGTCTTAGTTGCTTGTGGTAGGTCTTCCTAATAACCTGCAGGTTTTGTCTATGAGAGATATGAAAAGGTTTTATGAAAAAAATCTTCTGGAGAAAGCAATACAGAGGCCTTGAACAAAGTTTTAGCATAGTGATTACTTGGATGAAAGATATTACTTTTATGTGGTATTTATTAGTTACAACAGATAGTGTATTACTTAATTAGTTTGTATGCAGCCAGCAATGAATTTTACAGATTCAGATGACTTTAAAAAAAGTGTTAATTCAATGTTATTTGTCAAAAATATGTACTGTTCCATTTTTTCAGGCCTGTCTTTGAATTTACTAAGACATTAGACATGCATCTTGAGGGCAAATAAAAATAAGGTTGAAAAGACTGCGTAGTTCATTTCATGTTATTGGAATTCATTCACTTAGGCTTCTTCATTCAGAAGGTACATCTCTGCAGAGCACTGTGTCTTAACAAAGTACCTGTTAAGTCATCAAAATGTCTACTCCTTACAAATTGAACACATTTGGACTTTAAAAAGAAAACTGTTTCTGACCTGAATATTCTCGATGCAAGTTCTGCTGCTGCATGATTGCTGTATTCTTTTCAAATTTTCTTTTAAAGGTTTTCACTTAGATTGAATTTAAATAATTAAGACCCTTTTTTCAAGATCCTCAGAGATGCTTATTTCCTAGGGGTGGCGTTGAGAAACTGGCAGAGAATTTGCAATATTAAAAATATAGATAGAGACACCTGAAAATAATGTTAAGTACTACGTAAAATAATATTGGAAATATATTTTTCCCCTTTTACATCTTGATAGTCTTCCATTACATAATTACTTCATACCAGCAATGAATTTGTGGGGTGGAGACTTGTCAAACCAAATATGCTTTACCGATATGTAAGACAGAATCCTTGCAAAGGAATTTGATTGTTTCTGTTAGGTAACGCCTAGAAGATGCTGACAGGTATTAAGTGTTCTCTCCAATGAGCTTGCAGATCAACTGAAAGGAATATGCTTGGAGTTCAGTATCACTTCTGAATGATAGTTTTCTTTGCATCTGTCAGCAATAAGGGCCACCATGCTTGCTATATGAAGTGTGCCTTAGCCTAAGGAAGACAGGGACTGTCTTTTTGAAGAGCAGATTTTGGTTGAAACAGTAACGGTCCTAGCCTGCTATGGAAGTGGCTATACTTTTAGAGGGGCTGGTGGAAGAGAAGGCTTATCCAGTCCTGAGAAACCAAAGGTTCCTTGGGGATAGCAGGCTCTGGGAGGGGGACCCCAAGACCAGGTGGTTCTCTAGCCACCTCAGCCAGTGCAGAAATAGTTGTTGGTGTGCTTGGGGTGTGTTGTTCTGTAGTGAACCTGCCAAAATGAATTCAAGTGATATTGGAAACTTGGACAATGGAGAATTGTGCCCTATTTTTAGAGAGAGAGTGTTGGTTTGAAACATACTTAGACATTTAGAAGTGTGGGAAGGGAAACAGGCTATGTACATGCAAGTATAACACCAGGTCTGCCTTAGGGATGTGATTACTCCTGTTATTATGATGTCCAAATGCTTCACAGATTTCTAATGCATATAGATGCTCACACCATACCTTCTGAAACAGGAAGACTCTGTATTGCTATTTTTCTGTTGAGGGGCAGAGGCATATGGGTGTGGGTGTCATATGCCTGAGGATGTCCATAAAAGTGCTGTGAATTGAATCCAAGGCTGCAGACTGGGAGGTTGATACAGGTAATTGCTGTCACAGCTCTCCGCCTTTGAGCTATCCTGCGTTGTTGTGAAACCGTAATCATGCTGAAGTGGGCTTGTTTTTCTATTGCTTTGTAAACCTTCTGCATGTATCTGAGCATTGCTAAAGTACTTAGAGTCAAAGAAATGAGTTATGCCATGTCGTGTTATCTGATGTTCAATTTTTTCCCCTTAGATTTTTTTTTGAGAACCTGACCTTGAAATGCATGTTTTGCACTGAGCTGAAAATTTTTCTATATTGAACTTAATAGATTTCTACCAAACTGCAGAACTTTTCTGAATGATAAAATTCCATTTTGCTGGGATGTAACTTAAGTCTTTACCAGTTTTATTTTCCAAGCTGTCAATTGAGTTATTTTTTTATACTACCTTAAAACAGGGTTTTATTTTTGTTTAACGAGGGCGTTAGCTTGCTACCAAGCTGTAAATGGAGAAAGCTTCAGAAAGTGAATCACATTAGTGCCTGAGCAACCAATCTTCTGCTTGAGTGTGTGAGGCTACTTCCATATTACAGAAATAAAAATATTTCCATAGCAACCTATTAAAAGCACAGAATATTTCTGCTGTGTAGGGTTTTCTTCTGTTACAGCCTTACTGTGGAGATCTTTGACCACTGTAAGTGAGCCACTGAAAATAGCTTGTAATAGCACAACAACATCCGTTTGATTTATTAGGAGTTTATACTGCGTATCTATTCTTTCTTATAAATGACTGTAAGTAGTTATAATTAAATTAATTCAGGTTTCTAAAGCATTGCATTTTAAAATACTTTTTTTTTCACGTTATCCAGCATTTCTTTTGCACCTTGATATGCCAGAATCATCAGACCAGTGGAGCAAAAGATGATAAAAGTATGTCTCAATTGGCACTTAGATGTGTTCAAACAGCTGGTGGAGCTACTCCGTGGTCTACCATAGCAGAAAGGTGCATCAGCCTTTATATTCATGTAGGGGTGGATGTTTCTGTGAGGGCGTTCCTCAGGATAGTGGAAAGAACATGAATATTCAGGTTCTGCTTCAGTGAGGGAAGGTGGGGGTACATACACATCCAAGGCAGCCCTAGCCTTATTTTGCGTGTGTTCCAAGTATTTTGTTACAGCAATTGTTATGGGTGGGCAATAACAACAATTAAGTCTTTTCCAGTCATATGGAATTCTTTGATACATTGCTAAATTAAATAAAACTGAGCAACTGAGCAACGAAACTGTGTTTGACTGCATAAGCAAATTGAAAAACTCATTGTGCTGCTCATGGGTGGCTTCTTGTTCATCACCTGGTGGATTAGGTTTCCCTGTTGCAAGATGAGAAATTTCTGTTACTTACCTGGTGGGATTTTCAGTCCTGTGCCACTTGTGCTTAGCCTCTTCATTACTTTTTGCTTCGAAACTTAATCAGTATTATTAGCATCTAACTTAATCTTTATTTAAATATCAGAATGAAGAAAGCTCTTTGATTTTTTTAAACTTGACAAATTCTGTGTCCGCTATGCATTGTCTCTTGCTTTGTTACAGTACTAGCCAGTCCATTGCTTCCTGTCTTACACCTCTTTACAGTATCCCAGCCACGATATCACTGCTCTGACTTGATTTCCATTTCTCTGTATTCCTATGGAGGAATAATAAAGAAAGATAGAGAAGGTAGTATGTAATTCGTTTTAGAAGTGATATAAAATAGTGATTTGGCTGAAAGAAATTTTTCATTGTGTGTTCAGCTTATTTTGATAGTAATAAGATAAATAAATGAATTTTGCCCCAAAGAGTCTTGCAGCTGACTCCTTTACTTCAGTCTTAGCCTTTTGCCATTGCAAAACCTAATAGCCTGGTGTAAGTTGTTAGATAGACAGAGGTCTCTCGGAACAGAGTTGATTGAAGTGTGACCTCCTTTTACATGCCATGCAGTAACTGTGATTAACAAAGAACAAGAAAAGGCATGGAGTGCTACACTAATCCTTTCATTTCACTGTTATACTTATGCGGAGTACTTGCTGTTTTAGTTCAAAGTGATAAAAATATTTTTTATTGGAATTTATTTATTGAAATAAAAAATGTTAAGAGAAAAGTCCAGAAAAGCTGGGTTCACTGAACGAGTGTAACCAATTTGCAGGAAATTACTCAGTATAAATGGATGATACTGTTAATTTCGATTTTTCACTTCATGGGCTGGTATATTTTGAGATTAACATAGAAAAAGCATACTTGTCAATTCTCAACTCAGCCATAATGTCGCACCACTGGTATCAATCAAATGACACCACGTTATATTCATGTTTCTATTTGGCTTAGGAAAGGTGATTGTTAAGGTTGCTTACATAGCAATAACATTTTATTATATGCATGCTTGACTGGTGTTTTTATATTGATACGATTGACAAACCAATGGGTATGCATAAATTAAATTTAGGACATGATTTGTAGATTCTTGCTGAGTAATTACTTCATGTGAAAAAATATTTGCAAACTGCAGGAAGTGGTACCTAATTTGCTTTCCTGAACCTTGTTGGCAGTCAGACTTCAAGCTGAGAAAAGCAGCTGTCTCTGTGTGTTGGGCCCATTTATGAACCTCCAGCCTAACTCATTTGCCATCAGCTCTTCTGGGGTTGATGTCCAGAGGCATCTTTGAAGAGCCGTCAGGGCAGCTGGCAGGTGTTCCTGCTGCGTTGGCATTATCGCTGTGCAGTGCAGATACCTATTTTAAAATAGCTGTGACACCACTAAGCCCTCAGGCAAAAAATTCTGAGAATAAATTCAAATAGCTTATCTGTAAGGCTGCGTGCAGTATATCAAGGGAAAACTTGGCCTCTGGAAATCAACTGTTAGTGTAGTTAGTGACTAACATGTCCCAGTTTGATGTGTAGTTGGATTGAAACTCCATCCATATTTCAGTTGTCTTATCTCACTTACTTGTTAAGGCATCTTTCACAGGAATCCCCATGCACTACTACCTCCATTCACATTGTGGAGGTTCTGAGAAATATGTTTCCTCATTGCTGAAAGAAAAACTTACTATTTTTTCCTTTTATGCTATTTCTCTTTCTTTCCAACGCTTTTGTCATGTTTATTTACTGTTAATGGATCTCCTTTCTCTTCCATTCTAGCATTAGAGTGTTTTTCAACTAATTATCTGTGTTTTTTACCTGGAATATGTCACAAAATCACAGGGTGTAGGAAAGTCACATTATAGCAAAATAATTGGATTTCAGAGAACAAATACAGGCATATTTAAAATAAGAATGCAGTCAGAGCTTTGTCCTTCTTGAAAGATAATTTTATTCATAGTGTTTTAAGCATAGTAGTATTTCAGGGTGATATTCTCGTTTTCTACTAGCATTCAGACTTGTGAAATTACATTAAATTGTAGTAGGCAATGCTTTTGGCAGTACGTACGCAATTCTAAACAGTGACTTCGCTTTGTCAAATAAGCAGCTGAACTTCATCCCATGGCCAAATGCATGTTTAGTATGATCTGGTGTGAACAGACACCAAGTTTCATGGCTCTATAATGGATTTAGCAGAGCGAAGGCATTCTACTGCAGTGACCAGGAGCCTTTAGCCTGCTTTCTTCTGAGTGAAATCCCAACTTTTTGGAGGCTCAAAGTAATATGTACTTTTTTGTTTGTTTCATCTTTACTCTCCGAATCTGCTAGCATTCCTGCAGCTGTCTAATATGTCAGTCTACTTGTCTCAGTAATTTCCAGGCAATTCCATATTTTTCTTTAAAATTCTTCAGAGAAAAGAGAAGATGTAAAAGCAGGAACCCAAAGGTTTATTCAGTTGATGGCAGAAACGTGTTCAGGTTGCATCATTTGTGTTCTGTCATATGCTTTTAAGGTTCGTGGTCTCCTTGCCTGAACTCCATGCATGTATTTTTTTTTTTTTCATGAAATAATAAAATTCTTGTATGATATCCTTCTAGGACTCGCTGGTGTGCCTTTACCATGGTCAATTGCTGGCTCTTCTCTCAGCTTTGTGTTTTTAATTTGTCATTTGGACCCCTTAAATCTGCTGACTGATTAGCAGTCCATTACACATGCTTCAGATTGGAAAAGCATAGTAACGATGTAGGAATGTAATGACTAAACAGGAGACAGATTTAGGTGAGTTACACGTGAATCTCTATGTAGTCATTAACTGTTCTATGACCAGTACTGGGGAGCCAGAATAGTAAACAATTTATAATTATAAACATATTGAAGTGAAAATTGGAAAGTGTCTCCTATGTTTCGAGAAAGAATACTCAAGAGACCCATCATTATGTGCTAATGTGTTTTGTAAGAGTGAGTGTGCTCCTGGAGCGTATTCTGGGCTCCAAGTAAGAGGCATGCCAGGCAGTTATGCATGCGTGACAATTACTTGAACACAGCAGATGTGAAACTTTAAGGCCAACTGCCATCAGGCAATTTCTTTGTTCTAGCTAGTGCTGTGTAAACTGATAATGTCTGTGTCTTCTGTAGACGTGTAAATGTGCAGACAATCAGTAGCACTTGGGTACAGCGTATCAAATACATGAAAGGTTGGAGGTAGAGGAATTCTGGTTCGTTCCATTATGGTTGATGTATCAGATTTTTCAGGTATAGATTTTTTTCACAGACCCTTCTCAAAATACCGTGTTCTAGAGCGCTCTTCCTTCAAGCAGACCTTTCATGTATGAGTTAATTGTATGTTTCTGTGAAACAGTACATCAACTCCTTAGTCAAAACAGCTTTTAAATAATAATGTGTATATATGAGAGGACGTTACAGGTTTGAATATTAAATGTGTTCAGTGTCAGTGTTACTTGGCTTGATATTCTATTTTACCTAATTCTGAAAGATCTAACCAAAGCTCTTGCCCACTTTCCTGTCTGTGTAACCTGAGGCAGGTGGAGTCCAGCTCGAGCTTGCTGTGGGATAGACTGAACCTTGAGCAAGTGGAAGATGGAGAATCTGGGGGGCGTTTAGGTTTACTTGTAAAGTCCAGCCACATGCGATGAAGTTGCGATGTTCTTTACTCATAGCTGATCAGGCAGGATTTCTGTCAGTGAGTATACCTTGGGGCATTATGTATGTGCATGGTGAAGAAGGTACGCTGGCTAGCAGATCGTATTGTGCAAGAGAGTCACTAGCTTTTTCTTTGATGCCTTTTATTTGCATGCTTCCTTAGCCATTCAGGTCAATGAAAGCTGAGAATGCCATAGCTTGTTTGTTCTTTGTGCTTTTTTCTTATAAATTAGTTTGCTTAAAAGACCTCTATGGGAAATGGCCAGGTACTCTACTTTTTTTTAGCAACTTTAACTAAAAAGTTTTGTTTCATAACCCCTGCATTTCAGACAACAGAGTAAAGGAGAAAAAAAAAAAAGTTTTCTTTTTCCCATTGTAAATTTAGTGGCATCCACTTCTTCATTCTTGGTGTGTCCATGTGAACACAAACTCCTCTGCATCTGTGTTTTTTTTTTTTTTTTTTGGAAACTTTTCCTGTACAGGAGACATCATTTTTCTCTGTCCTAATTCCCTTCTGACTTAAAATGCAACAGGAACATTTGCAAAGAATAAATCTTTTCTGTGTATTGACAAAGCTGCTTCAGTAATTGTGTTAGCTGAACTAGACAATGAGGCTGAAATCCTTCTTGAATTAGGGTTTATGTAACTCTAACCCAATTCCTAGATAAGCCTGGCAGACTGAGCCGGAACAGTGAGCACATATGTTTTGCTGCGTTTTGAAATGTGTGGCTTAATGGACTAAGCTTGGGATTTTTCAACCTGCTTTCACTGGTTTGATTCTATCCCACTTTACAGTCCTTTCCCTGTGACAGCGTTACCTGGAGATGGAAGGTTTATTTGGACCGATGTTGTCATTTCCACGTGTAACAGTTCGTGATGAGGAGGGGAGGCTAGAGGAGCGTGCTGTTGACTGCTGGAGCAACTTAGTTCTTGTTCTGCTTTCAGAAACTCTGCATGGATAGAGCGGAGCTAACATGGAACAGTCTAGTGTGCTCATATAGACTTTTATTATCTCTCAAATCAGGTTGACCACTAATAGAGAAGTTGTGGTGCAGTGTGTGTGTGTGTGGGGGGGGGGTCTAACCCATCAGTGAGTAGACAGATCATTTGGATTCAACTTAAAAGAGCAAATATGTGATTAACCCAACCTAGACAAGTAGGGAATTGAACTTCCTAGCTTATTTTTAAAATAAGCTGGGAAGTTCAGTTCTGTAACACTAGTAATAAATAACAGTGTCGTCAAGACTTGAAACTGCTGTTGTTCTCCAGCAGTACCCGAGCTCTGGACGTTTGTTCAGGACAGGAATGAAGGCAGGGCATCATTTCGATACCCTGTCCTCTCAAGATGTGAGGGGAGAGTACTTTTTCCAAGCAATTCAAAATGACACCCAGCACAAGAACAAGGAAGTGTCAAAGCTAAGGAAAGAAAGGAACTAGAATTGCTCTCTGTAGCAGAATGTGCTAGTCAAAGCTAAGCTGCTTTAAAATCCTACCTTTTAACTTAACCAATTTCTTCATCTGAAAACACGCAAAATGATTCATTTACAAACCTAAGGAGTAAAGGCCTTTAATTAAATTCCTACTGTTAATTTTCGTTGACTGTAGTATTGTTTGGAAAATATTGATGGAGAAAAATAGAGCAGTGGAGTAACCAGTGAGGTAAAAATTTGCATGTTCTTTAACTTACCAAAGGTGTAATAATGAGTGAATATTACACAAACAATGTAAGTTAAATGCTTGGTAAAGACATTAAAAAAAGTTGGAGAGAGAAAAGAAAATATTTTTATAAAAGAAAAACCCAATGTTCTATGCAGCTTCTCTAAAAATTTTAACACATATTTAGTGACATTTAGTTTTGGACACATTTTTTGGTAGGAAATTAGTAAGAACAGAATCAACTTGCTTTTTCACTGAATTTTACAATTTGAGTCTCTAGTTGGTAGTCACAAATCATAATAAAAATCTCTGAAAATTAGAGAACTCCCAAGCCTTCCATAGTCTGTCTTTGAAGACTAATAAATTCTCTTTTAGGCTGTAAGTTTCAGCTTCTGAGGACAGAAAAGATTAATTGCAAAAGCCCAATTGTTTTTTATGGGGGAAGTCTGCTTCCACAGTTCCAGAGATGAGAATCTTTCCAGATATGATGAGTATAAATTTGTTGCTGTGTTGAAATTGATCGTTGAGACTTATATACATAAAAGATTTTCTCAGAAATCATTAGGAGATCTGTGAAGTCGCATGGGATTCTCATGGGAGTTCAACTGGTAAGTGCCAGGCAGCACCTAGTGTCAGGATACTGCTCCAGAAGAAAAAGGAATAGAATACCCCATCTGGCATCATGAGTAAGTTAACCACATGGTAACTGGATTTGCAGTTAGAAGAGGCAGCTGATGATGGTTTTTATGGTCAATATTAACAAAATTTTAGGAAATTTGCAATACAGATTTACAGGAGGGATAACTAGGATGTTTTGTTATACTTAACATTTATTAAATATTCTAATGATTTATTTTGTCACTGTCACACCTTACTAAAAAGCTGACTTTCTCAGATTTTGAGTTACTACCAGAGATGCTGCAAGTCAATTTCCCAAATGGCAACAATGGTGGTAGGCAAAATACAGCCAATCTTTGACAGCGCTGAAGAAAACAAGTCAATCCTTGTTTTCAGTGTCACTGGACACTGACAGCAGCATGTCTGAATTAATATACAGAGCTTCAGCTGCATTCCATAAGCTTGATAGTCTCTTCTTACTGTTTTGTCTGAGAATATTGATTTCCACATTCAACCTTTTCCATATCTACAGTTGTTCACACTACTAATCTAACGTGATGGTGTGAAAAAATATACTGGAGCTTTTCTGTAAACTTTCTTGTGGCTTATTGTCTTTTACCTTTGGTCTTTTGTCTAGAAAAGGACTCCTCCTCGCACTGCAGTTTTGCCTCACTTTCCTCACCTTATACTATATACTACATGTGTGTGCATACCAATATGCACATATATATAATATAACTTCTATTCACGTATTCCCTTGTGTTTCATCTGTAGATATATGTACATAATGTCTATGAATAGTGACATCTCTTTGCAGCTTTGCTCTGACTTGCTCTGTAGAGAATATTCCATCAAAATTATCCTCTATAATGCAGTATTTTCATATAGTAATTTATTATATAGTGTGTAACTTGCTGAGACTTGATTATACAAATGCTTAAGTTGCTGGATAAACCCCATATTTTTGTGAAAAATAGTTTTTTCATTGCTCTGGAAGAAAAAAAGTCTGTCAAGGTCAGTATTTACTTCTTCCCTCACTTAATACCCATTTCCTTCTGGTATGATACCTGAAAGCAAGTTTCTTTCCTTCGGTTAGATAAGGATCTCCTAATGACTGCATTACTTCAGCTCAGTCAGGGTACTGGGTGCCCTCATCCAGACAAAATAAAAAACTTTCTGTGGTGAAGCAAAAAATAAAAAGAAGCACTTCTGCATTTGAAAATATCTTCCTGCTTCTCATTAGAAGCTCCCTTTTCATGTTTAGGGCCAGGATCTGTTGGCATTAGGATGGGAATTATGTTACAGAATCACTAATTGAAGGGTAACTTGCTGTTGGGCATGACACCCTTTTTCCATGCCTGTTCTTTTCATTGACTGTATTTTGTATTATTATTATTATTTTTTTTTTTTTAAAAAAAAAGCCACCACAAAACCGCAAAACCCTGTACAGACAGATCTGAAAAATGTTTCTGGTGTGCTTTGGCCACATATTCTTTTTCTAAGTTCTCTGTCCTTACAGTAATGGATTGAGTCCAGTCTGGAATGCAATTTTAAATGTATCCATTCAGATGTTTACTGTTAAGAATTAAATACTCATGTAAGCAGTCCTGTCAAGCCTCAGCAGTAAGGCTCAGACAGTGATTTATCTAACCAATTACTAGTTTTTCAGTAACTGTCAGCAAGAACTGTAATAGTCAGACCACTGCACTGTAAAAGTTAACAAATATTTGTCATTGTTTCTTGGATTCTCGTGTGTCTACACACGCAGTTCCCAGTTGCGTCTATAGATGCATTGGATCTGAAGTTTGAGTCCTATGGCAGCCATCAGCTGGAGACAGAAAGATCGATAGCTGAGGTAGATATATCCATGCCCAAAACCTGAACGCTTCAGCCACATGCAATTTTTGCTTTGGAGCAGTAGTGCAAACACCTGCGGTAGGAGACAATTTTAAAGTTACCTGATTTTCGCATAAACATTCTCCTTCCTGAGTTCCATAATCATTTCTATTATCAGTTTTGAATTTTAAACTGAGGAGGTTGACATCAGCTGTAAAAAGTAGATGCAGGTAGTGTGATTTTTACATTTTCTTGTGGGTTTGTTATTTTCTGGATTCCTGCCTTGACTTCTGTGTTACCATGAGGGCTATGTAAAATACAGTGTTTTCTGTGCAGCCACCTATAGGAGAAATGGATTCTGACTGTGGATTTGCAACTATAAAACATGAACGGTTCCTTTATGTAAAAGTGGTCTGCGCTAGTTAAGTAATGTATAAATGCTAAGAGATTTTTAAATTTCTCTATATGCATTTTTGTCAAGAGTATGACATCCTGTCAGATCACTGGATTGTTGTGACTGGTGACAGACCAGACCGGCTATATAGCATTTGACAGTGCATTTTAGCTGTTAGACGTTTCATTAGATACCATCAGTGTGAAGCCTGCTGCATGGCATGAGGGCAGCAGAAATCACTAGTGCAAAACAGAAACTCTTCTCAGCTCACGCACATGGTAAGTACCTAAATGAGGTAAATTGTAATACTTTGCAAATCAGTATGGATTCAGCTCCCTGCTGCAATGCTTTCCTGTTGCTCTGACTGGATCTTTCATCTCAGATGCTCACATTTCAGAATTATAGGACAGATGGTGCCTGTTGTTTCCCGTCCCCCCAGGCAGAGAAGAAAAGCTGTATTGTCAGCTAAGCTTCCCCAAAATGCACAGTGAAATAGGTGCAAATTCCATACCAGTTCTGACAGGCTGTGCTCACTTAGGGCATCTAGCCCAGGTTTCTACCACCATGAGGAAGCAAATCCATGACAGTATTCAGCATTTTGCCTGAGGCTTCAGAAATAAACTACCACTATGGCAAGGCTGGGGAGGGAGCCAGAGCTCTGCCTTTTGTAAGAGAGGAAGAATGAGGTTAGTGCAAAGTTGTTTTTTTTTTTAATTTACTACTTTTAGTTGTGGGCAGCACTGAATCAAGTGAGAGGATACATTTTATTTTGTAAATATCAATAGCTTTTAAGTTATCAGTGTCAGTGTGAACTATAATCCACTTTTTTTTCTTCCAAGCTTCTTTTGCTGTAGTTTTCCTTCTGATAGCATGAGTTATTATATTGCTTTACAAAGTCTGCTCTTAAAGCTTTTTCTTTGTCATTCTGTAAACTTGGCAACCATTTAGTTATTCATAAATTAACCTTTTCTTTCTAGAACTATAAATTTAAGAATTTATAGAATTCTTATAATTGATTTTTCTATTTATTAGACTTGAGATCTGAAAAGAATCTTTTTTTTTTCTTCTTTTTTTCTGTGGTTGATGGGAGGTCTTCCACTGATTTTAGAGTGGTATATTGATGATTCCTATTCTGAAGATCATAGGAATACAGAGAGATTAAAAACTGCTAATATGCAACAGGACATTTAATATTCCCTTTTTTGCTCACTTTATTATTTAAAGGTATGGTTTAAAAAAAAAAAAGATATATCAAATTCTCTGCCACTTTTAAGAAGAGGCTTTGTATAAAACTAAAGTAGGAGTGAAAAATATTATAGTACGTCACATTTGGGAGACAAAGTAGACAAGCTCTCATGAGCCAGGTTATTTCAGATGTCATATGCTAGAGGATTTGAAGAATGGTTTTCTGGAGGATCTTCTCTGACAGATTACTTTTATACCAATCTCAGAGTTTAGAAAGGGGGGAAGATGATATTTTGGTTCTTGTCCAACTGGGACTCGTGCAACAGTCATACAACTCTTGTTTGATTGTACTTAAAGAATAGGGGGCTGTAACTCCAACCTCAAGATTTTTTGTGAGGTTACCCTAACGTGAAGCTATTAGAAGCTACTTCTATTTGATAAAATGTAAGTGATTTATACAGGTAGGGTTTGAAGAGTAATAGGGACCAGAAACATGATCAAATTTTGAAAATGTTCTTAAGGTAGGCTTAAGAAATTTGCAGAAATTTGAGAGCTGTATAAGAGAGCAGTGTTTAGTTATAAGCCAAATTTAGAGCTAACGTGAATTGGTGTAATTTCACAAACAGAATTAGGTCAGTCCTTAATTTCTGCATGTTTATATGACAATTTAAGCACATCAACAACATCTCTGACTTTCTAAGAATATCAGCAAAACAAGTACAGGTGCTGCATTGAGAGTGTTACCAAAGTAGCTGAGATGAGGAGTATGTTATTTGGATTTCTCGCTATATTATGATGGAAATTAAGATGTGCCGCAATATATTTGTTTTTCCTTAAACACTGAAAACCCTGTTTTCCGGTGATATGCTTAAAAGAGAGGCCATGGTGTGTCTTTGATCATTCTGATTAGAGACAAAACAGGGTTCTCTGGTTAATTTTTGTACTCACTTCTTAAGATTTTAGTGTGTTAAACCAAACTAAAATCTGAAGGAACACTAAACATGGACTTTTCTATGAGCAGTAAAGAAAACTGCAAGTTACTGAAGTTAGAAATGCTGTGAACACGAGACGGAAAAAAAAAGTATCTTAATTTGGAGTCAGTGTCAGCAAAACTCATTGTGAAGCTCTATTGCAGGTTTTCTGCCTTCTGTGCATTAACATGAATTAGTGAATTAATGCAGTGGCTTAGGTCCCAAGTTTATCTTATGGGCAGAAATAGAAGAGCCCTTTTTTTATGGATTTACTGTATTCAGTTAAACTGAAGAGGAAATGGAGCAACAAGAAATAGAAGAGAAGCAGGAGAGAAACTTGGATGCTGCTGTAGAGAATGAACATTTAGGTACCAATCTGACAGTTTAAAAATGAAACTTAGACTTTATTATGCAGCTGTTCTTTGATAGTATAGAACAAGTGAGACATTTCAGAAGAAAATTGTTGCAAGGAAGGGCTAAAATGTGAGCCATATAGCAAATGTCTTCTGCGTTACTGTACTTACTGCTGCTTGCTTCAGGTCTAAATCTGCTTTCGGTGAATTAAGAAGAGCAACATTCTATTAGCTCAGCTTTTACCTTGTCTTATTTTCATTTGCTCTTTTTTTTAGAGGAGGCCAGTGGCTTCCACTGAATACTGTCTACCGAGTGAAGCCCTCTGTAAACACCCTGCATGGTTTTTGCCCTGAACAATTTACACTATAAAAAAGAAATTGTAGTATACAAATGAAATGAGCAAGTAGATGGGTGAAGGGACATAATGAGTATTAAATAAAAATGATTTGCTGTTACTCTTGAACTTGTTCTGACTCTTGAACATCACTAGGTACATTGATTTTTTCCTCAGTCAGAACTGTCTCAAACATCTCTAAAGTTTATGACTGAAGAGTAAATGAATTTAAGCTGCGGTCTCTCCTAGATGTTACTTTTATTTCAAATGACTTTGATTTTTATTATTTTTTTTGCTTTTCAAAGTTGTATTTCTTCACATATTATTTTCATATAACCTGATCTCTGCTGGAAAGAATGAAAATATATTTGCTAAAAAGAAGATCTGTCAGAAAATATAACAACAAAAAACACTCAGCTTAAAGAGAGACAACTAAACCTGTGCACCCCTAAAAGACTTCCTGAGGAGAAGGTGAATGCTTACACAGACACACAGCCTGCTTGAGGTTTTGCTGTGTACTGCCCTTGTACATATTTTATTTAAATGTACATTACATTTTACAAAAGATAACAAAAAAAAAAAAAGCTGAAGTTAAGTAGTAGTTTGATTGGGAACACAAAGATTGTCTGCAGGAGAACACTGCTGAAGTTATTTAGTTTGCCTTTGGCTGTTATTGATAATGTGCTATTCTTCATTCCTGGAAGAAATGTAGAGGCCTCATTGCATTGAATATTTAAGTCTGGGGCCAGCGGGTTGCAGTGCAGGCTTTACATTCAGAAATAGTGTCTCCCTGCTCTTGTTTTGATGCTGTATCTTCTCTCAAGCAATGTGCTGGGGCTCTATTTTTTATTAAGTATGGGAACCAATGAAGGAAGACCATGCTAACTGTTGATCTGTTACTGCTAACTGTTTATAGTTTTGTGAGCTTGAGAGGAAAGGGTATCACAATCTTTTGAAAAAGTAAAAAATTATTGTGGCATTCTGATGCTAGTCATTTACTGTCCCAAGTGAAATAAACGAAATACTGGAAAACATTTAACATTACAAAACACATAAAACAGTATCTTGAACACAGACAGCGGGGATTGAGTCCACTCTCAGCAATTTTGTGGATGACACCAAGCTGAATGGTGGAGTTGATAAGGGGTGGAGGGAAGGGATGCCCTCCAGAGGGACCTGGACAGGCTTGAGAGGTGGGCCCACATAAACCTCATGAAGTTCAACAAAGCTGTGAGTACAAAGTGATGCACGTGGGTTGGAGCAACCCAAACATCAGTACAGACTGCAGGATTAAGGGATGGAGTTGTAGTGGGTTTATGTGGCAAGGTTTTGGTAGCAGGGGTCGTAGTGGTGGCTTCTATGAGAAGGATCTAGAAGCTGCCCCATGTTAGGTAAGGGCCCTACTGCTGACCAGAGCCAAGCTAATAAGTGATGCTGTTTTGTGCCTCTGTGAGAGCAGATTTAAGACGGGGGGGGGGGGGGACAAAACAAAACAAAAACGCTGCGCCACACAGCAGCTGGGAGAGTGAGAGGAGTGAGGAACAGCCTTGCAGGCAGGTCAGTGAAGAAGGAGGGGGAGAGGTGCTCCATGTGCCGGAGCAGAAGCCCCCTGCGGCCTGTGGTGAGGCCCATGGTGAAGCAGGCTGTCCCCCTGCAGCCCATGGAGTACCACGGTGGAGCAGGGTCCCACACTGCAGCCCGTGGAGGAGACCACGGTGGAGCAGGTGGGCCTGCACTGACAGAGGCTGCGGCCTGTGGAGGACTCCCACCAGAGCAGATTCCGGGCCGGAGCTGTAGGCTGTGGAGAGGAGCCCAGGGTCAGTCTGATTAGCCCACTACAGCACCATATCATCACTTCAGTCTCATTGCGGTACAAAAAAATCTTATTTTTCTCTGAGGTCCCTATTCCCCTGGATAGCTAGAGATAGTGTGAATATGTGAAGTCAAAAGGAAATACGTGAGACCTGGTGTGATTTTAGGTTATGCCTGTTTTCTTTCTCTGTGTGTATAAGATATCCTTTCCTGATAGCCTGTGTTAGTGACTTGGCAGCAATATAATAATAAGTAGGTAGTAAGTGGAAAAATCAGCTAAGATGAATAATTGATACTGAGTATAAAAGCAGCTTGTTACATGAAGCTTCAAGTCAATATACCCCTTTTTATTTTCTAAGTATTCCAAAGTTTCAGTACTTTTCCAGTGTGTTGCATGAAATGCAAACAGAAACATTGATCAGAGAGTAAGAATTCAGCTGAGGTATGTGTTTTGTTGAGGAGGACACGTTGGGGAGAAAGAGCCTCTGTAACATGCTTGTAAAAGGTGCAGGACTCGAGTGTCATTATTCACAGCAGAAGTCGATGGACTAGATTCCTTCTGCATCACTCCCTTATTAAGATCCACTTGAGTGGGGGTGTAAGAGGATTTATTTATGAAGCCTTTTACAGTATAGGTTACTCTTAGTACAGGAAGGAACAGCGTGTCAATTTTCTGTTATTATTAACTTTATATACAGTATCTATAGTAAAATAATGATTAAACTCATCTCAAACACCAATAAAAAAATAGCCTAAGTGTTATGAGGCAGAATTAACTTTTCTAGTTTGAATATATACTTTTTCTCCTTGTTCTTTTTTCTGAAATATCAAATGTTGGCAACTAACTAAATATTCTTTTGGATCATAATCCGCTTTTTGGCTTCTGTTCATTTGTTCAAGTGACAAATTGGCTTGCGACCTGTTGACTGCTACTCTCTGAGAGCGTTAGTAGGTACATTCCTGTGGAAGTTTACTTGATACTATATTGAAAGAAATAGAGAATGATTTATTAGCATGAAAAGAACCCATATCCTTAGTGAAGTCTCTTAGCATTGCTGAAAGGGGGGTTAAAGCCAACAAAGAGAGGAACAATGTGTTGGGCAGGATCATAGCAGACCAGAAGCAGGCAAGCAGCCTAAGAAGGATTTATGAAGAAAATGGTGCTAGGGAGGTGCAAAGTAGAAGGATGCTTTCCATCCAGGTGGTAAGAACCTTCTTGGAATATAGAGGATACCGTGAAAAAAAGTCTAAAGAAGAACTTTATGGAAGTACTAAGAGATTGGATTCAGAGGTCTCCAGGGAGCAAAAGCAACAGAGTTAAAAAGTATGTGTTAACAGGCTTTTCTACTCACATTGAGCATCTCTTACATATGTAGAAAATACAGTCATTACTCAGGATGGCACCTTGGTTACCCTAGTTGACCATCTACTAATAATTTAAAAGCTTGTAAGCATTTGATTGAAAAAAAATGATTGTAGGCACATGTATTCTCAGCATCACTGATCACAGCTAGGTGACTCTCCAATAAATTGAAGGGGATATGAGCAGCAGAGAATCTGTGCTTCCATCTGTAACAGCAGCACAGTATAATTTTAAATGGGATCACTTTTAATGAAGGTGCTTAGTTAATTACTCAGCTTGATGGTATTTGATATGATTCTGTATCGTTAGGCATTTACTTGCTGTTCCATGGGTACGTTGCATGTCCAGAGGTATTCTGCTGTGATTAGCGCTTATTGGTGTACCCCTGTGTGAAGGTATCTTTTTCACCAAATTGGCAGGTAAGGCCTAAAAAATTGTACTGATATTTTATTAGCCTGTGGTATGAAGACCAAAGATAAATAGGAGTTGAAAATGAGAGTCAAATGGTAATCTAGCAGTGGCCTGGCAACTCAGGCTACTAGTGCAACTGTAGCAGTATTGTAGGAATACTGAAAGGAGTGCACTGATGATACAAAAAAAAAGGGGATTTGGGTGTTCTGTGTTGGTTTCGTTGATGATTTATTCAGAGAAGCTCTGTCTGGTAAGTAGAAACAGTGACCTTGTGACTTTAATCAGGCAGCAATGCCAGACTTACTCGGTTTGAGGCAACCTTTGCAGAGGCAAGTATTTCACCTCTTAGAGTTGGAGGCTAAAACGAATATTGTAACCAATCCTACAACTGGTTGCGGTTTCTTGCTGATTTTTACTTTTATTCGTAAATTGATTTAAAATAGCTTACATATATAATATTTTAGAATGCTTTTTTTTTTTTTCGAAAACTAAGTGATACCTGAATTCCTTCTAGTCTCCTACCCCATTTAGCTATTCCCTAATTCTGCAGTTGTTCTTGGTTAAATAAGGGTCCTAGTCTCATTCAAACATTAAAATTTCATCTCACTTTAGTCTTCCACAATAATAAACTAGCAGCGTTAATCTGCAGATATGCCTATAAGGTCCACAATGTTTGCTTTAAAGATGAACTAAATTTATTTGAATCAGTTTCAGCTTCCCCTGCCAGACAATTTTCCTTCCTATTTGTGTTTTCCTTTCCCCTTCTAACTTGCCAAGAAAGAACCTGAGGCAGGATGGCTTTCTTGTGTGTTACTGCTACTGTCAGCAGAGGAGCTGGCTGCCTCTGAGGCAGTTACAGTGATTGAAGGGGCCAGCTTTTATGGGAATGTGGTCTAAAATCCTGCTCTGTTCTGTGTGACTTGCAGGCTCCCAGATACAGAGAAAGAGCAGGCTGGTGTGAATAACAGTGCTAGTATGATATGACGGTGGTGTTTTCTATCACTGCTGTCTACACGTTGAGTTGCTGATCTGGAGCACCAAAGCAGTAGAAATAATTCATAAATCTGAGGCTAAATTTATTGTGGTGTTTCTGAAAGCTGCATTGTTGCAGCTGAACACATTGCCTGTCTTCAGGTAGAGAAACTTCGTGTCTTCAAGTTATTAGCTTTAGTTTTGGTTCATATTTTCTTTGGGGAAAGCTGATTTGTTTTGTATGTCTGAGTGCAGATCATTATTCTTTAGAATCTGTTTTTGGTTTGCTTCGCAGATAGAGTTTGAGGAATGACAAAATATATGGGCTACCTGCTTTCACACTGGGAGGCTAAATGTTTGGGAGCCGCAGTGTTTTTCAGCGTCTGCTATGTTTGCAGTTGACACTCATGGGTTTCCAAGGGTTGTTTTTTCCAATGTTCAGTGCATGTGTTAGCAGTGGTGAGAAATGAGAGCCAGCAGCACAGACAGCTCGTTACTGATAACACTCGATGTCTGAACATGAATCAGATCTCTCTGCCGAATGGCTCATTATTTTCTGCAGGCTCGACTGAAAATGACAGTCTTGTGGGCTGTTTTTTTTTTCCTTCAAGTTTGACTTGCTGTTCTTACCTTGGTCTCAACACCTTTTTATCCCTTTGTTAACCAATTGTATACACTAGGGAAATGGGGAATGTTATTGGCATAGCTGGTAGGGGATGTGAAAGGGAAGAAAAGACATTTTATTTAACCTTCAGTTGTGATCTTAAATATCTCTTCTTCAAATTCAATTACCAAGTACCTTAAGGTTTCCTGTTTCAAGAGTGGCTGCTCTGATCTGCTTAAAATGTAAGAAGAGGACAGAGACATTCTAACCCCTCTCCCCCCCCAACTTGATTTATACTTCAGAGTGTAAGAAGTGCAGAATATCCTATTTGTTTTCATCAAGTCAGTCTGCGAAGTTGATATTGCTGTAATTACAGAACACGTTATGTGATGGGGAATGAGTTTGTTTTCAAAGATGGAGAGTTTTCTATTTTTCATCATTATAAATAGTAAAGTGCAGTGCAGTGTCATGAAGAAATAAGGTTGCCTGTGGGAATGAGACTGTGTTTGTATGCAGGAACTCTTGAACCTGGCTGGTTGATTTGGGGTAAACCCTGTGGGGGGGAGTTGATCTCAAAGACCATAAATTCGTACTGCTTTTTGGAAAACAGTTGGCTGGGAACAGAAAGGCCTCCTAATGTTGCCCTAGTGCAGAAAGTTGTGTTGCTCACACACAATGCATGCTCACACACATGCAAGCTCACACTGAGAACATGCATTAGTGTACACATCCACTCTCTACCAGTGCCTTAACTGGCATGTAGGCTTAGTTAGAGAATCAAAATAGCAGACAGAAGGTGATGGAAAGCTAGGCTTCATTAGTTCTCTGCAGACCCATTGTTCATACTGCATTTTCCTCCTCTTTGCCCTTTGTTTGTCTCATCTTCCAAATTGCTGAGACAGAATCAAGTTTTCTGTTGTGTCCACTTCTCAAGACAGTGGTGAAGATGAAACTGGTCCGTAACACTTGGCTTTATATTTTATTTAGTGCCTCATGTTGGTGTTTTAGTTTTGGCTTTTAGTATGAAACAGCCTTTCCTTGAAATGCCTTTAAAAACATGTTTTCACTAAGAACCCTGTAGCAGCCTGGAGAGAGAACAGATCTCAGGGAAAGTCACAAGCTGATAGCAGAGTACAGAGGGCAACAGGTCTGGGGCTGTATTACTAAGGATTTCTAAAAACTGTTCCTCAGCAATGCCTCTCACTTGGTTTGCTTGTTTGTTTGTTTTGTGTGTGACTGTTTCAGTTCAGTCTCTTCTGTAATAAATTGTAAATAGTCTTGGGTTTAGGTTGTACCCAGTGCATACAAGAGCTACCTTTGTACACATAGAGCTCATGAATTTAAGGTGCACCTAGGTTTACTCATTAAATATTGAAACCTCAATTGCCTTTTCATAAACAGACTTAAAAACAGACAGTGATTAAATATGTCAGGTCAAGCTGTTTGCATTTTTTAACCTGTTTTACGTACATGCATACATACACACACACTTTCATTTTCTTGGTCATTGCTACAGCAGGAATCCGTACAGGGGCTCCAGGGGATTCCCGACCACTGTTGTACAGACTGCCTGCCTTGGATTTAAGCTAGTACCAAACAGCTTTTTAAAAGTCAGAAAAAGTTCCTGTCACTGGTGGGTGTATAACTTTCCTTTTCCTCTGGGCTATTTGTATCCTGACTTCTGCAAACGGCTTTGCTTCCTTTTGTACTTTACAGAGGGGGAAAAATTGTCTGTCTGATTTTCTGACGGTTTTGTGTTCTCAGCGTGCTATTGTCAGCCCTGTGGCTGAGGTGTTCAGTTTGCCGTGTAGGGTCCCAGACACAGTCTCACTGGTGCAGTAAGTGAGGACTCTAACAGAAAACCTGTTTTGTTAGAAGACAACAGGGCACATGTAAGGGAAGCTGCATCACATCGCCATGAGTTCTCTGATACGCAGTGAGACCAGCACAATCTTAGTAGTTGTACTGACCTGAAAAGTTACTCGTATTTAGTGAAAACCTAAGTCATTTTAACTTTTTCTCATTTTGTTTTCCAAAAGATGTGTGCTAATGAGCACGCTTCATTGTCCGAGTCATGCTCACTCGACTTTGATGTTTCTGATGTCAGTGGGGCCATTCACATGGTGAGCATTGTGCACACGTAGCTGGAAAGGCGTCTGTCAAGGTTGCAGGAAAAAAACAACTGAGAAGATAATGTTACTCCTTTTGAAAGCATATTATCCAAACAGTTCTTTAAAATCAGTTACTCCAGCTTGCTCTTCACATGAAATAATTCATCTTGAGATTTTTATGCACTTAACCAAGTTCCAGTGTGATTATTCCCCTGTGAAACCATTGACATGAATGTGATTGCACAGATATAACTTAAATCAAGCTTTGTCTGAATGTTTTTGGTTCAGAGCTGAGGAACGTAAGGGCAATTCAGTTGTCAGGAGGTTTATGCACAGGCTGAATCTGGTCTGTGATGCTCCTTTTCTGTCCCTGTGAGAAACAGTTACGAAACCCAATTCATTTACAGCAGCAACAAATGAGGAGGCTGGAATTCTTAAGGTTTGCTCCTGAGAACCCATCGGGCTTTTCTCTGCCTTGCCACCCCCAAACACAATAAATGAAGTTCTAAGGTGAAGACCATGAGATGGGCAGCCTCTTAGGATGCATCAGCTTTTAAGTTCTAGTATCCCTGACGTCTGACAGCAGAGCTACATCGTGCTGTGTGGGTCATGGTGCTGACAACAGCTGTAGGGGGGCTACAGAAACCGCCGGTCCTTCACACGCCCCTAAAATACTGAATTATTTTCCTACTTTGAAGGCATCTCTGATAGTTATAGAAGGTGGCGTAAGACTTACTGAAGTGCAGTTATTAATTCACAGCATCTTCTCCCCTCCTGGAGAAGCAGGCGCGCACGCACTCACATGTAGCTCACGGATGCGAGCATTCGCTGTGTTATTTCCAGCTGTTTGCCACATGTGATACCACTGCGGATTCGTGCGTGGTTTGCAGCCACTGTTCTCATTCGTACTAATGAGTGCTGTCTGTATAAGAGGTAGGCATTAAAAATCGATGCCTTTTTATTTTTAAAGAATGTTTTCCAGCATTCTTGAAACAATCTATAAGCTGTTCCCACTGAGAACAATTAGTAGTCTCCACCTTGTCTGATTTTTTTGTGTGTAAGAGATTTAAATGGGATCATGGGCGTTGCTGAACTCCTTTTGAATGCGTGCCTCTGCTAGGCCGACAGAATAGAAGTCTGGGTTGCTGCCAAGGGGAAAATGGAAATGAAGGTAACTCCCTCGTACATTCTTAGGATTTTTATTCTAAATACGGGAAACAAACGGCACTTCTCAATTAGCCTTTATACTGCCTCAGTTTGCATGCAGCTGCTGGAAAGAATCTCCCTCTATTTTAAGACATGCAAAAGGGTAGAAGGTTATAGCTCGTATTGCATCCAACTATCTTTATAGAGGTTCCCCAGGCACTTTCTACTGAAAAGAGATGCTGCAGAAAGTGTAGTATTTATGAAGGAGTTTCAGGGGGTTTATTAACTTCCATAGCACGGGTGAACTTCAGGTAGAATAAACATTTAAAGGGCAGCCTTGCATTTGCAGGGACAGGTAGCGAGAATAATTTCCATCTGCAGTTACATTTGTAAACATGGCATTTAGGAAACATGAGAAGCTGTAGAAAAGTTTGTTGCTGCTGTGTGGCTGCTTTCTAAACGAGAAGAAAAACTGCTGCTAAGGAAATCACATGGAGGTAAGAGAGATGCAAAGCCAGACCAAAGGAGCAGAAGCGGTTTGTTTCCAAGGCTGCATTATCAACGGCAGCAAACCAACATTTTACTCTCCTTCCTTTGGTTTTAATTTGAAATTTCTCACATCTGGAGTAGAAAATGCTACAAGCAAAGCGATATATTTTTGAATTATTAGGGAGAGATTGTGATGGCTCTCATTACCACTGTTACGCAGTTTTCCAGGGAAAGTGAAGCTGCTTTTTGTGAAAATAACCATATTCCTGCAAACAGAAAAGCAACCAGTGTCCTTTGTTTGTTTTTCCATGCTGTTCCTGCATTGTTACATCTGTGACTTGATGACAAATACTGGGTTAATACCTTCCAGGTGCTGCATTTTTTTCTTCTTGTAGGAAGAAAAAGCAGCTTTTCTTAAACTGATGTGATGAACTGAAGTTACAAATGGCTGATGGAAAAGTCCTCTGATAACAAGCGCATAGCAGCCGACTGCAGGACATCTTCTGACCAGCAGAGAACTTGCATGTGTGCTGGTTAGAAACCACTTGAGTAAAAATCTTGAGGTTTCTTGTTTAATATGCCATGAAATACCAAAGAGTGGCCTGAAGGCTAATAGCTATTACGTTTTTTTAATATACTTTTATTACTTCTGGTAATGGCACACCTGGTATGTCCCAGTGGGAGAAGGAGTGAGCCTTCCTTAGCATGCTGGTGGTGCTGCACACAGCTCCTGTTGAGGATGCTTGTAGAGCACACTGAGTGCTGTGTGCTTTAGGCACGCTGGCAGGCAGGTCTGTATGAAAAGCACACAAAGAGGGCTTTTTTTCCTGCATGGGTTCAATAATATTCACCAGACCTTTTTGTGGAGCAAAAATGTGTTGTCAAGGTGTGTCTGTGTTTGATTCACGAGCAGTTTTTGTGAAAACTGCTAAGCACAGTAAAGTTTTGGAAGTGTTTAGATTTGGAAGCAGCCCTCAGTTGCTGTCCCTGCACGTCCCTGCTTTTCAGCAAACACTGAAAAGCAGGAGTGGCTTGTGTCCTGTTCTGCAATGGTACCTGCAAGGGACAATCATCTGAAGAGCGATGCAAATCTTTGCTTGCCCCGAGTTAAGAATTACAGTTTTGAACCACAGAACCTTCAGAGGCTTCGGCCTCAACATCTCCAAGTATTTTGTCTGCAGTATGGATCCAGCAAAGGTTACTTCTAATTCTGTGAAAACAGAGATTTGAGGCTTTTTAAACGTGGAATAAAAATAAACATGTTTTTTTTCCTCATCTGTCCCAGGCGCTTCCAGACCCAAATTTGTAGGGTTCAGAAGTAAGAAATGTGGCTTATTATAACAGCAGTATTGTACGATGCCACCAATCTGATTTGCAAGTGAGGTTGTTCTTCATTTCTGGCTTGCGCGTCCCCTGCTCATGTTCAGGGATCAAAATCTAGTTAACAATCTTGTTGAAGATGTAATGGTCAGTAGAGAATTCAGTTTTTTTTTTTTTCTTTTTTAATTTTTATTTTTTTCTTTCCAACGCTGGCATTGACTTTGGAATGCTACCAGGAGAAATAAATCAAAGTCAGACCTTCATCTATTCTTGTTTTCTCTTCATACGTACTGTCAGGTCTGTGGAATAAGAATGGCCAGATATTTGCTATGCACGGTATTACTTATGAAGTGTTGTTCTTCAGGGTGAAGCTGTAATATCAAGGTTGATTTTTGCTGTGTTGATGTAACAGATTATCAAAGACCTGGGTGCCACGACTAGCAATGCGTCTTCAAGTGAGAGACTTGGAGTGCAGCCTATTTGTTTGCTAGCAAATGGGTTAAAGGATGAGCTTATTGCCCTTTACCAGAGCATGTAAGTGAGTGAGAGATGCATTCATTAGACAAAAAGCATAGCAAGATGCAAAGAATTGAAGCTTAGACTGGGTAAATTCATATTAGAGAGCAATTTTTAATGATCAAAGTAAATGTCAGGAATAATTTTTGTTTTAATTTAGCTCCAGTCCTCAATGCTTTTTGCCTTCAAGTAAAGACTACTACAGTTGAAAGTGTAAGTTCGATGCCGAATGTACAGCCTAAAAGCTGCTCTGGGTTAAGCTTTGGAAAGATTGGTTAAAACACGTTGCAGGTTACTGGGGTCAGTGCAAACCTGGGTGAAACTAGAGAACTGTTGTGCAGGAGGCAGAACTTCAGGCTCAGGGTGGCGTGGGGACTTACTGTGTAAATATAAGTGACTCTTAGAGAATTCCTTTGTGCATGAAATGGAAGTATGGTGTATGGAAGGTTCAATGGTTCTCGGGTCAGGATAAGAACATAGGTTGCATTGTTCCAAACGAGTTAAATGGTAAAACACCATAAATTCAGGGCACTGCTTTGCTTTCCTTGCGATGAAAGAAACCGAGTGAACTGTTGACACCTGTGGTGAATTTAAAATTTACGTAGTCATCAGAGGGGTTCTAGTGCTGTTACTTGTGTAGGTTATAACAGCCTTTAAAAGTAAATAGCTGATACAAACAAAAAGCTTTAAGCAAATTCCAGAAGATAGGAGTTTTTTTTGTTTTTTGTTTTTTTTTGTTTTTTGTTTTTTTTTGAGATGCATGGCTTTGCATCCAGCTATGCTTATTATTATTTTAATCCAGCAAAATTAAGCTGGAGACTGTTGATTATTCCTGCATTTTTATCCTCTTGGAATCCAAGAACTTGAAAGCGCGTGTTAGTCCCCTCAGGGGCAGCAGTAGCTGTTGATAATACATCTGAAGCACTGTTTCCTAGTTCCCAATCATTTTACCTAGAAACAGATGAACAACAACCCTTTTCGCTGGCATATATTATAAAATTTTGAAAACATAAGGCTGAGGAAATTGAGACAGACTTTTCTTGGGTTTGGAGTTGAGAAATGGAAACCAGTCGTGCCTTACTTTTACTGCAGGACTGCACAAGCCACTTCCCATCTCTGCCCCACTACCATTCCCAGTTCCTTAATCTGTAAATTTAGTTGGTAGTATCTCTTAATTTGTAAAGAGCTGGAAACCTTAGTTATAGAAGAATGTGGTAAAGGTTACATTAACCCAGATTGTTGGTTTTCTGATGAGGTGACCCATAGAAGTTCAGACTGCAGACTGGAAATTCCTTGATACAATCTCTTTAACCTCACCCTAGAAGTGATGTTGTGAAAACATGATAATAATCCAGTAAGAAGATGTGTGTATGAATAAACCATCATGCACTTGAAATTGCCTTTGAATTGTAATTAAAATTTGAAATAAAATGGAGAGCTTTGAATAAATGAGAAGACAATGGCTCAGTAAATTAGCTGAAGGGCCCCACTCTTGTCATTCCTGAAGTCCGAATACTTAGTGCCTTTGTCCACAGGCCATGGCACGGGGCAGGCTGTGACAGAGGGCCAAGGTAGCACGTACTTGTCACAGAATTAGATGCAGGGAGTTGCAGTTGCAGAAGACTTTCCTCAAGCCAATGCCTGAGGTCTTCTCCAAGTTCTTTTTCCCCTGTGTGCCCTCATGTTCCTTCCCGAATTTATATCTCACATTTCTCTCAGCCACCACCTTGTGTGTTTGTGGCCTGTGTTTCCCCTTGATGTTCCATGCTCCTCTTCGCCACGTGCTTAGAGTTCTCCCAGCTTTCTTCTTACCCACTGAATCTCACTATCTGAAGCAGAGTCTTTTGTTTCCTCTCTTTTAAGAAGAAGGTTATTCAGGCAACTGGTAGGTCAAGCACCTTTAGAAGACTGGGAAAGCTGAGACAGCTGCTCTTACTCGTAAACAATTCCCATGTCCGAAGTCACAGCTATCCGTCATTTTTCATAGAGATACTATGTAAGCTTGGCAAAAGAAAATAATTTAATTGGTGCTAACTATTTCTAAGCAAATACCTTTTCTTGTGCACACACAGAAATTGCAATGTAAGTATCATTAACCATATATCTGATCCCTTCAAACTTTTAATTTCATATGGGATATTTATTTTCCATTCTCTTTGTAGCTGGAAAGTAAACGTCCTCTCCCTGGAGCTTAGGGAATTGTAGAAGAACGTATCCAAATCCATTGCTGAAATAACACGTATCCAGGGCAGCTACAGGAATGTCTTATGAGGCAAAGCAGCTTCCTGTGAGATGTACAAGAAGACACCAAAGCGGTGCGTTATATGTAGTTGAGCTCTTCAGCCATTCTCACTTTCTAGGCCTTTTGTATTTCTCAAGAAAAGGACTCCCACTGGGTTTTCTCGCTCAGGCTGCTGGTTCTGGAAAATGAAAAGAAAGCAGTTCTCTTTGGACTCTTGATATAGTCCTTTTGGTTCATTAAAGTGCTTAGAACGGGCCACAATTCTCATATAGATCATAGGTGAATTTTGCTGTGCTAACCTTTCTGCAGGTTTGTCCCCATTTCATGTCTGAGAGAACAGCGTGGCACTGAGTGCAAGAGTCTTCTGTACCTCTACTCCTTCAAGAATTCATAATTGGTAGCTTATTTTCAATAGTGCAGTGTCTTCAATGCCTGTGCTTTGCAGCACCAGGCTAAGGGCATTTGCTGACCCACTGGCATATGAGATGAATGTAAGACTTTTGAATTACTGCACTTGTTTGATCCGTTCTTGCTCTTGTTTGAACATTATGAAGTGATTAATGTGTTTAATGTTTCTTGATGTAAAGAAGGGGAAAGGCACATAAAAATATATTCTACATGAAGGAAAAAGAGTGCAAGGTTTCAAGGATATTTGCCAAATGTATGGAGTTGGCTGTAGGGAATTCACTCTATCTCATTGAGAGGCTGTGAAGCAGTCTCTTGTACCTGCAGAGAGAGAATGGGCAATGTTTGTTGTCTCAGGCAAGGGTTGATAAGAAGCCAGATGCTTCACATCTTCAGTGTTTTTCAAGGGTGTCCTTGACTTTTCCTAAGAACCTGTTACTAAATTGTGACCTCCACCAATCTAGACCGATGGACTGCCCATACTCCATCAGGCAGATGGGGAGAACTGAGCCAGGAAGCACTTTTTTTTTTTTTTTTTTTTTTAGCACTGGTAAGTGCTGAATCCATTCTGATCTCAGCTGTAGTAGTAACTATTTATATTAACTTACAACATTGACAAAGTAATTCTGGTTTTATGTTAGTTTGTGACACTGTCTTATAAATAGTTTCGTATCTTTACTGAATCCCAGTTCCTTTCTATGAGATGAGTGGTGGAAGGGAGCTCAAACAATTTCTGGGTATTTTTCTAGAAGTTTTCTCCCTATCCACTTTCTCTAGTAGGTGGATTTCTGTCTATTCAATTGGCTTGTGTGGGAAACATCTCAAGATATAATTCCCTTAGGTCAAGTTCTACAGAATTTTTATTTTCAAGTATTTTGTAAGATAGAAAAAGTTGTTTTTCCTTTTTAAATGCATACTCAATTAGAAGATGTTCTTGAGTAAATTAAGATTTTTCATTTTAAAGCTTTTGGCAATTATGATTGTGGAGCTTTACAAACAGACCACAGTTAATTTCTTGAAAAGTCTACTTAAAAGTCTTCAGTGATTCATTTTTATGGAGGACGTAATATTATAATCAATAACAATATATGTACTATAGTTTAACTTAAGAAAAGCTATGTTATTCCCAGAGTTAAAAGGGTAGTTCATCTTCTAATGGGCTAATTTGTCAAGTTTAAGACTTTGTAATTTCATAATGGAGAAGTTTTAGACTCCAGTATCCTTAAGGCATGCCAAGAATTGAATGCATTTTCAGGATTATGGCCAAGTTAATGTTTGAAAACACTGTCATTTGCATGAAATTGTAATGTAAGAGCAGTGTTAGAGTAATCAGAGTATGTTCTGAAGAAGCTAACGAATGGGTGTGACTTGAAAATTCAAATTTAAATCAGATGCAGTAATGGCAAAAACAAACAACTCCATCCCTACAGGTCTGAGGGTTGGAGAAAGAGTTGTTTCCATCGGATAGGATCTCATACAGAGATCATTCTTGTTGTTCTTGAAAATGCAGAGAGATTTTGAAAATGATAGAATAGAATGAATAGTTTGTTCTCAGACTGCTGACGTAGTGTTTGTAATGAAGAATGTTAAATGTGCCTGTTTTTTCCTACTAGGTAAACATACAGCATTTCCTGTAGGCATTGAATTGCAGAATCATTTAGGTTGGAAAACACCTCAAAGATCATCTAGTCCAACTGTTAACCTACCACTGTCAAGTCCACCTACTACAGTATTTCCAAGTAATGAGTTAGATAACCAAAAAGATTTTTAAAAAAAAATCTTACAGGCAACAGTCCACTTTTATCAGCTTAAATCTGTCACAATATGTACAAGGTCATTAAACATCACTGCAACTGGATTTCAGATGGTTAGGCAGAGCTGTGTCTCTATAACAGCCATGAAGTTTGGAGAAGTTCTACTTAACACCTGCCAAAAGAGAGCTTCAGCCCTCTTCCATGCAAAAATAGCTTTTTCTGTAAGCAAAAGAAAATCTATAATCCTAAAACAGATGAACCACTTAACATTGTGTTTTCTCTTCAGTCAGCACACAGTTGTAGTTAAAACCATACTACTTAAAGTTAATGCAGCCTTTTCTCTAGATACAGATGTAAACAAAGTAAATGCATATTTATTCAGAGCATGAACAATATAAAGAGGTCACGCAGAAGTACAGGAACATTTCTTAGGTGATTTTAACTTTGACAAAGTAATGAGAAATGGATTTGTGCTCAGGACAGGAAATTCTTTGGGATCTGTTCAGGTTTATAAATTTGCAACTGTTCTGGCATTGAAAATCCATAATAATGCATGCTTAGGAAATCAGAAATGAATGATGAGACACATGACTCCCACCTTGGCAGCACACAGAATTCTTCAATAGCTTTTTCAGTAGAAAGCAAAGCAAACAGCTGCTGGAAGGCTCTTGCTTTTCTCTGTTGTGCTTTGTTGGTCTGAGGTTTTGTTGGCTTAATTTAGCATGCTGAGAATCTATTGCTGGATTTGTCTGAGATATTTGTCTATGTGCCTGCTCCCAACCCCTTGCAAAGACCAACTGCCTTTGAAAGAGAGTGCAAGTCAGTCAGAACCCTCTGGTGAAGTTGTAATTTCACCATTCATTCCCAATGCTTTAGTTGCTCATTCATGCAGGTGTAATTTCTGTTGGTAGAGAAGCACAGCAACACTGGACAGCTGAGGACATTCAGTCTGCTGTCTCAAAAGTTACTGAACACCCTGTCTCTTCCAGCTGGTAGTATGAACATCTTCTCAGCCTGGGATCACTTACCATTTGACAGATGTACCAGGGATGTGCAAGAGAGAGGGTAAGGCAGTCCAGTCCTCCATGCTGCTGCCCAATTTCCATTCTCCTTCCTTTGGATTTCGTTGTTTTTGTTTCTTGGTACAGACTGACTCCCATTAGCAGTAATTCATTTACTGTAGGAGTTACTGACAGGACAGCTGTGCCACTTTGATGATGCCATCTGCCATCCATGAGTAAAAGCCAGCTTCCTTCAGCCAGTTCGTGCAAGAGAAACTTTTCCTAAGATATCCAAACACTCGTACGTAGGGCATGCGTGCATCATAAAGCACAAGAGCAAGGTAAACTGGTGAGCTGTTGGGAATCACTTAGTTGAGATCTGTATCTTCAACCTTGGTACTAGAATATGGAATAATTATGTCTAATTGATGTGGAATCAAAAGCAACCCTGCTGGCCAATTTCAATTTCCCTTCTTTTAGATTAAATACCTAATTCAGCTTCGTAAGGTACAGCCAGCAGCATCTGTCTGGGCGTAGCTAGAAGAGTGAAATTATTATTCGCTCGCTAAATATATCATCCTCTTAATTGCAGCAGGCCTTAATTCATATTTGATGGGTGGTTTTTACATTATTGCTTAATCAGTAGGAACAACATATTTTTGTGAATATTTTTGTGTCCCGGATCTCTCCTGGTGTTTGGTATATGGCCTGCATCAAACAAGGCTTCCCAACACTGTTAAATGGCTGCTTTCCTGCCAGGGCCCAGTATTTGAGTAATTACATATGTGCAGCACGGGCAAAGTTATATTATTATTTGCCATATCCTAGGCCAGGTGAAACTGATTAAGTGAAAAGACCCCACTGGTTAGTTCAGCCAGGCAGCTTATGCTGCCGTGTGCACTGAGGAGTGATAATCTATTAGGACCAAAGGGCAATGCCAGTCAGGTTCACACATTATATCAGTTACGGATTAAAGCAGTTGATTGATAATTGCTTGTTTTACTGTATAATGGAGAATTGTGTTCCAGAGGGTGGACCTCAAAGGCCTCTCGATCTACACAACTTGGAGAAGGAGATTAAACATAACCTAACATATTATAACTGTCGGCATGGGAGTGACCCGGAGTAACGACGCAACCTCGATGCGAGTATAATCGTTCTCCCTTTATTGCAAGTTCTAACAAAGTATATATAGGCTACTAACAACAGCACACGCTGACAACAACTGATGATTGGTCTAACTTCTCTGTACACGTATCTCTAGCTCTAATATAATTGGTACAACGGTGGTGTTCACACGGAGTGATGTTCTCTCCACCTGCACATAGTTCCACATATCCTAGTCAGAACATCGTTCAAGGTTATCAGCCCTGGGCCTACATGATCTTCACGGTCCTTCAAAGCCTGAGTTGCTCGTTGTAATTAAATCATGCCCCTTCTCACTTAAACACAGCTCCACATATAACAAGCACTTAAAATTTATTGGTGTAATAAACAAAAATGTAGGTTTTGACCTTGTCTGTGTTTCAGAGAAAGTGAATGAATATTAATATTATTATTAATAATATTGTTTTAATAATAATATTTTATTTTTATTAATTATTAATATTAATACTACTTAATGATGAATGCTCTTTGTAAGGTTTTGCTTCAATTAATTCCTTATACGAAAATAAATTTTAGAAAGTCATGTCTCCTTTTCCACAGGTACTGAGGGTACTGATAAATTTCCTTGTAGTTTAGCAATGCTTATGTTTCATGTCAGCTAGTGCTTGCTGAGTGGAATTAAAATAGAAAAGTTCTGTCAGAAAAGAGCTGATTCATGAGTTTTGCTCTAAATACCGTTTATTTTAATGCAGTTTTAGCTTCTTAGCAATACGATTGGCCCCTGCCCTCTTGGAGTTAGTCTGTTCCATCCACAGCGTGCGGAAGGACCACACTACCTGGACTGAGGAAAGACGGTATGTTGCTGCACTGTATTTCCCTTTCAGTGTGTTGCAGTTGCACAGTTCTCCCCGTGGAATGAGGCTCTGTTTGTGGAAAGACTTCAACAAGGAGAGTAGTGAGTGGCAGTTCAACTGGAGGCTGACAGAAATTGTTTTTCTTCCAAAGCATGAGTTTCTTTGCCATTGCTGGAGGCAGCATGCAGGAGCTGATTAAGCAAAAAATCTTGTCTGATATGGAAACTCCTTTGGCTTTTGTTTAAAATATTGAATAATAGCTGACACTTGTGTGAGAGCAGTGTCCATTTACAGCGATGATTTATGTTGATTTATGATTTATGGAGGCTATTTCCCATCTGCCGTTTACATCAGTCTAAAACCAGCATGCAATTTAGAAGTGGTTGGGTAGACTAATTTGTTCTTAATATTTTTGCCATAACAAGCAAACTGTTCGTCCCATTTCAGCTCCAGGCTTTTTACCGCAGATGTTATAAGAATAACATCATCTGTGAGAAAAAAGGAAAACACACAGAAAAGGTAGACGCTGCTGTTGTGAGCTGTTGATGACTTCTGTGGGACTGCTCTTATGAAGCTTAAGGAAATGCCCGTGTCTCACCGTGGGGTGAAGAAGGGGCCAAATAAGGCTCCTGTTTCTAGCCGTCAGGCAGCTGGAGAGCTGTTAAGTCCTGTTTACCATTCTGACTAATTCCTACAAAATTCCTCTTGGGTGGGCACTGTTGAAGTCCTTGGCAACAGGGTGATTCCAGGATGGCAACTCAGCTGTTATAGAACAGCTGTTTTGATCTGAAAACAGCTTAAGGGTGTCAGATCACCCATTTCCATAGATTTTTTTTGAGTTCAGCTTATATTCAGAGCATACCTATTTATGACTAACTCTGTCATGGGTATTACAACCCAACCTACTCTTCCAGAATTTTTGCAACATTTGCTGAACTAATTAGACTCTCCATCTTGGTAATGCAATTACAGTGGCTCAGGTTTAAGGGGCAGAGCATAGCTGAGTCCCTGTCAGCATTCATTTTGATGCATACTGGTCTTTGATGGTTACCTGATAACAATCTTCGAATATAAACAGCAGTCCAGCTTAACTTGAAGTATAGCTTCATGGCATTGGGAATATGCTGGGTTCTTGAAGACTATTGATTTTAGATATTTGATTTTTACATGAAAGGATGTAAGAACTTGTCAAGGTAACTGGGAGATACATTTAACCAGAATGCCCCAAATTAAGGTGTGGCCGTATTTATGCATGGAAACTTTTTAATGAGTAAAATATTATTCAGTCTTCAAGGTATTCAGCCTGTACTGCTAGTGGTAGCTGTTCTTCATGTGCCTGAAGCTTGGCACTTCTTCATGTCTGGTGGTCTCTATTGAGTACCATCAACTAAAATAGAATTGCTGTGCTGGGTACCTTTTAATATAGATTTATGTGAGAAATAGGGAGGAACAAACATTCTACTTAACAAAAAACTTGCTTAATTGCATAAACATAAGGGACTGTGTTTAACACACACACAAAAATCTGTTACGTCAGCATGTTGGCAGTGGTGGTGAATAAGTTATTTAACATGCACATGCCAGAAATAAAAAATAAGCTAAAATACAGCATTTCAGACTTGGAACCTCTCTTGGATGCTTAAGAAAGGCACAAAATAGTACCATGTAGTTAGAACTTTGGGTTCTAATGGGTGGAGTAAATAAAAAATGATTGTGAACTCTTTCTTCAGTTAAGTAAATAATTTTTCAAACACTTGAAAAACGTTTAGCAGAAAAACTAAGACCAGCAAACTGCAGTCGTAATGTCGATCTTATGTTCCAGGGAGTATGACTAAAGGCATTGATATGCTTTAATGGTGTTTTTGAGGGTGATGTTGCTCTAACTGCCTTCATTGATGATGTTTCATAGCTAAGTGAGGGCATTATTACAGAGGTTAAATCATATTCTGAAAAGCAATAAGGTAAGAGGTAGGAGTTCTCAGTTTTGGGGGCTGTACCGTTGGTGTATTTGGGCAACGGCTTTGTAGAGAGCCAAACTGTGCAAGCTCTTGGATATGCGTCTGACATGTCTACAGACTTGAAGTCCTATTTCTACTGTGCTTGACTGCTTCTCAAGAAAGTGTAGATTTATTTTGTAATCATCCTTGTTGGAAGCAGGAGGCTTAAAGCTATTGTTTGAATTTTTACTGTTCTATTTGGGTAGGATAGTAGTGCTTCTGAGATAGAAAGTAATAACTAGAGAAAGTGGCCCAAATATCTTTCATATGATTTTTTAAAATCATTTTACAAAAGAAAAGCTGCAAGTAGCTTATTTTTATTTTTAATTATTATTATTATTTTATAATTTTTGTCCCCTGTGTAAAGTGAGAGGCCTCCATTTTCTCCCTCACCTTGAGATGAAGTATAGCACCAGCAGCCTGTGCAGCTGGCCTTTGGCCCATCCTTCCTCTCTTGAGACATGAGGTATTTAGGTGGAAGTGACTAATGATGTGCCAAATAACGTGGTTCATGTAATACTGCATGGAGGAAAGGCTAACCTTGCAAAGTGGCCACAATTCAACTGAACTGGGACAAGGCACAGAGAATGCCCAGAGCTGCTCATTGCTCATCACAGAAATGAAGCAACACTGCGGGAGGTGGTTGTAAGTAAGTGGCCTCGCAGCTGCGTACCTCCCAGCTCTGGGCTCCATCTCTTGCGCTACATGTACACAGTTTCTGACATAGGAAATGTGCTACTGGTTCTGCAACAGCTACAGTGCTGCTCATAGCATCGAGCTATTCAACAGTCTTAGAATCATAGAATCATTTAGGTTGGAAAAGACCATCAAAATCATCAGGTCCAACCATAATATATAGCAAAAAAGTAGGGAGAGGACTGTTCTTTTCCTTGGATCTTACATGTTGATTAATTATGCTTTAGGGGCTAGATCAGGATAGGGTTTGACACCCCATATATGCATGTGAATAGGGGCAGAGAATGAGCTTCCTGGGAAGCTGGATTAATTACCCTATGGACAACAACATCTTTGATTTTTTCACGTAATTTAGCAGTCCTCTTTGACTGTCATTCATCAATAGACTTACTCCACAAAGTATTCCCGCTTTTTTAGCAAGCATAGTCTTCAGGCTGTGTTAGAGAAATACAGAGTAAAAGGCAAATTTAAAAGCATGATAATGTAGGTCACTGCTGTGACAGGAAACTGTTTGAACTGTTTTATGGATTATATTGAAATTAATAAAGCAAAGTTGTCATTAAAAAAAAAAGATTCTCCATTTTGATGAGAATACGTATTCTTGCTTTGGGTGGCATAGAACTATATTGCCATTTAATAGGAAATGCAAAACTGTTGGAATATTTATGCTATGACTCAAATCCCTTGTGTTTTTGGTGAATAAAACCTCGGAAAATTTCCTGAAGAGCTTCAAGAGGGACATTAAGCCTTGTTGAAGGAAATGATGTGGTTGTAAATCGTGATATGCCCTGTGAATGGAAAACAAAGCAATTTGCATTGTTTTCTTTCAAGTAAAAAATAATAATAAAAAAGCCTTTGAAATACAATAATATGGCATTTTTACTATAGCTAGTCCTGTATTTTAGCTAATGTTACAGATATTCTCTCATGGGCTTAGTGCATATCATTCAATCTTCTCAGGCAGAATTAAATGACAACACGTGATGCTAAGGATTTACATCAAGGTGTAAAAATTTCTGTGATCAGGCTTTGGTATTTTTGCTTCTAAAGCATTTAAAGCCAATCAGCAGAGTTATTAACCTGATAGTGCATCCACATGTAATTAATGGCATTGTAAGACTGAAGCCTCCGTCTAATAGTCTAATGACTTTTATACCTTGAGAGTTTGAGTTTGACATGAGCTTTCATAAGTTATTAATAAATTTGAGATACGTAACTCCATTAATTTTGAATCTCTAAACTTGATATCTAGGGAAAGTTTGAAGGGATTATTTGTTACCAGCTGGCTTTTCAGTGTAATAGAGTATCTTAGTGGGTTACCTCCTGTTCTGGTATAATTAGAGAGACATCAGGCTTTAGAGAGGTTTGCTTGAGTATTCATCTTAACTGGTTATAAACTACTAATGTCATGAGAAAATACATGTTTTTATACATGTCTTTTGTCAGAGTAATAATAATTCTAAAGCAGTCCATGAAGTGTGGATTATTGCAGGAGTGGTTTTTTGGTTCCAGAAGAAGGAAATGCAGCATGCAGTACTGCAGCATGATTGGAGTTGTCAGGTCTATTGTTTAGTCCCTTTAGTTCCTTTTGTTTGCTTGCTTGTTTTTCTTCTTCTGAAATGTTATCTCAAGCCACGTGTTTTGTGCTGAGTCTCATTCCTGGCGGATCTCCTAATCATCTATCAAAACAGCATTCTACAAGTCTGCTGCATCCAAGAAAAAATATTCTAACTCCATTACACCCCCCACACACCTGCCCCCAAAGTTGCTTCAATTCCGAAGGTAGTTGGTCAATTTAAGAGTTAGAATTCCAAGTCAGAGTGAAAATTATTTTATAAAGAAAGACAAATGAACAGAAGTCAGTTCAGAGATGAGGTATTTTTAAAACCACCGTTGTCAGTATGAGCACATGCCATGAACATTTTTACTGTATCATAGTCGAACATTCTTAGTGAATACCAGGCAGGTGAGCATTGCCAGGTGAAACTGCTGTGCTGAAATTTGCAGTAGGAATTTGCTAAGGTTTTACTTAAATTACAGAGAGGGTTTCAGCTTTAAAGTTGCTTTTCAATTCATACTAGATATATTTATGTAGATGGAATCAATCCTGTCTTCCTGAAATAGAATTATTAAAAATGACTGTGTTAATAATGCAAATTCATTATGGTTTTTAATTTTAGAAGCTTGAAGTGCAAATGTCTCTAATTAAAAGAAGAGCAAACTCCGTGCAGTACGTTTATAGTTTGCAAAGAATTCAGCATGAGAATTTAGTATTGCTCTTGAGTGCAGTCTGAGAGCAAAACATATGAAAAAAGTACAATAGAAGTACAATGCATTTTTATGGAGAAGACAGAAAATCTGAGAAATCTGGAAATTTTTAATTAAAATTTTGCAAAACGTTTCATTAAAACGCATAAGTGCTTAACTAAATAAAACCTGAATTGAAAGCATCATATGTGATCCATAGCTGCATTACAGTTTTCAGGTTCATGCATCACTTCTTTTACCATTTAGTTGGACAACAAACACTACTTATCTGACCTGGTTTGGTTTCTTTGTGCTCTTTGCGACTAATTAACATAGACTCGAACGGAAAAAGATGTGAACTTACTGGCTGCCACTTTTCTAGACCAAAACCAATGTTCTGAACAAATGGCCCAGGACACTTTATTGGAAGCAAAGGGATTCATTGCATGTGTACTTTTAAGGTACGAGTCTGTTTTATCTGATTTTTCTGCAGCAGGTGAGAAAAAGGTATTTTTAACTCCCCTAGCAACAGCTTTGTTAAATCCAAATGACTTTAGTAAAATGAATGATATAAAAAAATCCTTAACTTGCACAGATAAAGATAAAAATCTAATCAGCTTCTAATTAATTTTATCAAGTATATCCTACTATTCTCACATAGGTTTTTGTGTACAGCATAAACATTTATCTATAAAAACATGAATGTATATATATTTTTGATGGGTGTGCTACTCACCTTGTGAATTTATGAAGCAAGAATCAGTTCTCAAGCTCATTTGGCGTAAACACCTATAAAACCTTTATACTGTAGTACCCCACAATTTATTCTACTATTTATTTAGACAGACAAAGTTCTCACAAGGCTCTCATCCATATAGTTCTACAGAATTAGGTGGAATTACTCTGCTTTACAGCTAAGAATCTAGGCACGTGTTAACATCAGTCACATAAAATGGCCTTTTTATTTATTTTTACCCTGAGAAATCCCAGTTTAGAGAATTGAAGGAAACTGGCCTTGTCTCTTAGTGTGCTTGTGCAGAGAAGGTATGTTGAATAGCAATGGCCCTTTTCACATGTCTTAATGTGAGAAACTCTTAATTAATACAGTTTATTGAATACGTTCTTGGCACTCTCCAGACCTTGGCACCTTCCTTGGAATTATGGGCATATCTTGGCATACATACGGGCATATGTAAATGTCTTACAACCTATGGCAACACTATGAGAAACTTTTTTTTTTTTAAAAAAAAAATCGAATGGAATGAAAGTGTTTGTGTGCTTTGGAAGCTGTCAGTCAAGTTTGCCCTCTGCTCACCTCAGCTGCTCTGCAATTGTCACGTGCACTGGCTGAGTTCTTCCTGTGGGGTGTCAGCAGGCAAGACAGCCATGCATCACTCAGGAAAGGAGATGGATCTGTTGCATCCTTCCCCTGTCTTGCTCATCAACGTGTTTTCAAAGACTCGTTCAGATGTTAGAATACTTTGAAAGAAAATCATCTGAGTCTTTTGGCCTCTTTGGCCCTACGTTGGTAATTTCCCTCGGGGCACTATGCAATTCATCTGCCTTTCGAAGCTGATAGCTCTATCAACTCGCATCTCCTGTTTTACAGTTGTTTTGTATTTTGAAGGAGGAAATTTGTGATCATTTTTCACACATGCACAAAAAACTTCATGGCTTCCTCTGCACCAAGAGATAAAGAATGAATTTTGAAAATTATAATTAGGAGAAATAGGGCTAGCAGGAAAGTTTCTACTATTCTATTATGCTGGGAAGTATGGAAATTGGAGGTTTGAACCTGAATGTAATTAGCATGAATTTTGACCCTAGTGGTTCATCAGGTATCTGTTCTCACAAATTAATGCAATTATTGTATTCCTGCTGTATGAAGGCTTAATACAGTGGAAAAATGTAGAATTTTTATTTATTTATTATTTTTTGCCAGACCCAGTACAGATATCCGATAAATGTCAAGTCCTTGTATACGAAGCAATTGTGCATTGTCCACAGAAGTGGTCCTATACCAAGCATGTTCCTTAACTATAAGTTTACCACGAAATAATACTGAATATAGTAAATGTTAGCTCAAAGTCTCTTTGCATATTGTGACTTTTGGAACCAATCTCATCTGGCCTAAAAATAGATCCCAGCTGGAGCATGGGCTCCAAGGAATTTGGATCATAGGGAAGACTGAATATGGAAAAATATTGTATGGTTGGATCTGTTTCAGATGGGGGTTGGTGAGTACTAAAAAGGAAAGCTAAAAATTACTCATCATCTCCCACTGTGACATGAAGCTGCATGTAATAAGGTTCCTGGATTGTGGAGAGTTTGGCGTGGAGAGTTCCACCAAGAAGCCGATAGTCACATCTTGTTTGCCTAAGAGCAATAAAACATTTTAGGTATAAACCAAGCTTGCATTCAGATTGAAGCACTTTGCTGCAATAAAAGCTGCTTTTATGGCTGTTTTTAATGGCACTTAATAGTAAAACTGTTTATACATAACAAATAGCACGCTTGTTTGTACGGCTTCCACCCTTGCAGCTTTGGCTGTGTATGCAGCTCTGTGCGTGGAAACAGGGAAGGGTTTGCTGACATACCACCTCTGAAAGGTGCTTACTGTTCATTCAGCTATGGCCTCGGGATTTTTGGAACAAAATTTATTCAGGAAGGTCCTTCAGTGAGCCTCTACTCAGCAAGGAAGTGGGAGTTGCCCTTGAAATCAAGCAATTTTACATTTTCACCTTTAAATGGTTGTTACGAAACTTGTTGTTAGAACGAAGGAATGTAGTACGCAGAAGGACATAAAAGCAAGTCATTGTTGGCTTGCATTTGTATGCTAGTGTACCCAAGTGATGCATAAATCCATAAAGATGTACTTGGAAATTGATCTTATTTATGCTGACAGTTCCACTTCTCAACAGGTGATAAGTTGTGCTGGGTACCTCTCCCCACCCCCTTCTGTAGAAGCAGTAATCTGCAGCAGTTGGAAGACATATTTTGGAGCTCCCAGCTCTCGCTATTTTCTGTGTCACATGTAAGAGTCACCGCAGGCAGGTCACACAGATTAACGTAATCCATGTTGATCTGAAACACCACAGCACATACTACAGATTAGTTCCTCATTGCTGATTATAGCTGGCCTCTTTTTCTGCCATGCCCTTACATTTTTCCTTATAAAGAATGGAAGGCACAATCAAGCATTGTATTAATTACCCTCTTTAATACCTGTCATGCTTTGACCTTTTGGCACAGCCTCACTAAGAAAGTACAATGCAGAGATTCAAAAGGATGTCTTATTGAAAGCTGGCAGGAAAGCATGTGATGCTCTGCTTAGGTACCAAGACTCTTGTCAATGAATTACTCTGTTATGAATAGTTAATAAGTTCCATCTCAGTAAAGTACAGAGTAACACAAATACAGCTAAATATTACCTCACCACTCTAACAAAATACACTGGTATCCCTTCCAAGACAAATTGAAAGTGTATGTATTTTTATTTTGCCTCTTTTGGTTAGTAGACAAGATTATTTTTTTCTTTCTTTCTTTTTTCTTTCCTTTCCCCCCCCCTGAAATGAGTCTCTGTAAATACTTCAAACTAATGTTTCATGTGTAGTTAGTTTTTGCATTACAAGTGTTGCATAAAAAAATCAAGTCTTGCATTTCTCTGTCCAAATCTTCTGCTGATGAAAATACAGTTGTGGGACTTCAGCTACAGTTTTTGCATATCCCACTCTTGGTGTCAGAAAACAAGACAAACAACCACCACACTGATTACCAAGCAGAAGCAGAGCAAGCTGCTTGTACAAAAAGCTGCAAGGGTTAGCACCTTTGCCATAATCTGTACTATTACAAAATTTTTTCTTTTAACTTCTTCTTCAAATGCCTAATCACATTTATTTCACAGGATCCAAATTTGCTGCGCAGATTTGGGTGATACGTTACACTGCATAGTTACTTCCTATCATAAATTCTATTCAGAATAATTAAGAATGTTAAACTTGCATGTATTCTATTCTTACAAATTAGAGATATAAAAAAAAATTGAAAAGATTTCCCATCCTTGCCAAATTTCAAGTTCTAATTTTGAAATACAAAGCTTTACTGTAGATTACTGCACCAATTACTAATAAGTGTGTTTGCACGTCACATCCGTGCTAGCTGTTACAGAATGCCCTCTCCTTTTGTTTTTGAAATCTCTGGCCTAGGCATTTTAAGAAGAGAAGGAAAAAAAGGAAGAAGGTGTAATATCAGAAAAGAAAATTAAAAAAAAAAATAATGAAAGACACTTGTTTTTGCATGGAAATAAAATGCATAGGAAATAAAGTAGCTTATGGAAATAGCTGTCTCGCAGGAAATAGCTGCTTTATCACAAAAGTAGTGTTCTGAAAATCTTCCCTTCTTCCTGTTCTATAGATAGGTCCTGCTTAATCCATATGAATGTATCTTTTGAGTTTATACTGACTGAGAGAAAATGATATTTCTTCTTTGGTCTTAAAGATCTTAAGAGCTAATTTCAACTCCAATCTACTGAAGTTACAGATCCCTTTGAAGCAAATCAGTCAAATATCAAAAGAACTGAATGCTGACACGTGATTCACTTAAAATTTCTCTACAAGATTCTTCCTTTCCCACCATCTCACTAGCTAGGATGTAAGATCCACATAGTTCCCATGGTATGGCATTGTCTGAATAACTTTCTGCAGTGAGAGTGAAATGCTGTTCTCCCAGGTTTCATTCCCTAGGATGTTAATTATGGTTCTGTCTGGAGATAATCTATTAGACTGCAGACAATGGGGTTGAATGGCACAGAAGCCTGTACCTATTCAGTTTTGCTTTGGTAAAACTGTATCAGATGAGAGAGACTATCTTGTGACTATGGTTATGGCTGCGAGACTGAAAGACTGTCCTATGACTGAGAACAATGTAGCTCTGAATCACGATAGCATGGTCTAGATTAATTTCTTTGATCATACTGCTGTGAAGTGGCTGGGAGACAGAGTGTGCATTCATAAAGTGAAGGAAGAGCTGTTGCATTAAGCCAGTTAAGTAATGGCAGCAGCAGGGCTTCCTGAATTGTAATGCATTTCTCAAGACTGAAATAATGTCAACATTGAATGTTGTATTGCCAAGTGCAGGCTGTAACTTAAAATCTGCATGAGGAATCCAGCCTTCTAGTTCAGTTCATTCTGCTTTGAAGGCTCAGCAAGTTGCTAGCTGGTCATCCAGAGTACACCAAGATGCCAAGTAACTTCTACAGTTGCCCCACGCCTGGTGGGTTTTTGTTTTCAGGGAGCTTAAGTATTCAGATCTTGCATTGCTTTCAGTACTCAACACCTCTGAAGAATGTTACTGTCAGTGGGATTTGCATCCAGTCGTTCTCTTTGATTCAATGCAGTGATGTTCAAATCAGTGACAGTTTGATATCTGCAATGTTTTGGGAAGACAAAGGAGTAAACGGTACATATCTAATATAAATTTTAGATAATGTCATCCATTGAAATAGATCATCTTTAGAGTTGTATTACAGAGAAAGAATAAACCCACAGTGGCATGCCTAGCCTAGTTTTCATGTACCTTTCAAGGAAGGGTATGTTTCAGAAGGCTTAACTGATATATACTGTATAGCATACGCTGGCTCTGATGCTAACTCCAGCTGGCAGGTGCTGGCCTGCCACCCAGTAGTTAGCTGAGAATTTGCTAATTGCTTTTCCATTGCTGATCTTAATGTGTGAGAGTTCATGATTTAATTTCGGCTAGAGGATGAGGGCATTTAGCATCCTCTCAGTAACTGACAAATACGTGATATCACAGTGTCAAGATGTATATTCATTTTGTATACACCGCTTTATTTCTTTAGTGATTGGTTGCATTCATGAAAAGTGGACGTGTTTGATCTGGATAGCTTTCTTGGAGATTCATTCCCTTGAAAAATCCACAAGATAGTTAAGTTGGATCTTCACATATGTGTGAGCACAGAGCACATTAGTGTTTCTGCTACATACTAGGAAAGATGCTGCTGTTTAACAGACGTTCTAAATTAATTTATGCTTTTCTCGTGTACCCTGCAGGAGTGTTTCCAGTGCTTTGGAAAGTACATCATCATCTCCAAATTGACACAGCCTATCATAATACAAGTGCTGAGATCAGATTTTGTGTAATCCAAAAATTTACTGAAATTCTGCTTTGGATATTTTGAGGTTAGAAGACACTCAGGCTCTGAACAAGAGTTCTGTGAAACTACTGTGATTTGCCTTCAGTAACTATCTCATATGCCTTTGGTAACTATCTCATAAAGTTAGGTAATTCCCTCTCCTCAGGCAATTGTAACTTAATTTCTTTATATGAATTTTGATTCTTATTCAGAGTTTTATCTCTTTGTTACAACTCTAGCTGTAATTTAGCTTTTAAAGCATTACTGATTAAGAAGAGATTTATTTCGCTGAGTTCAACATTATTTTAAAATGGATATATAGACATATTTTAGCACATCTCCTTCTTAATATTTTTCACTGTATGAGTAGAGCTATTCAGAAGACAATTTTGACATTACCAAAAGCTTTCAGGGATTTCAGAAATTTTCCCTCTATGTATTTCATGAGTTTCTGTAGTTGATGCTTGAAAAGGGCTTGAGAATAGGTCGATTCTTCACGTAGTAATCAACCAGTAATCGGGGTGGTCATGTGGGATATGATTTTGAATCTGTTGATGATCTGTTGGAATATGAGCCAGCAGTGTGCCCTGGCAGCCAGGAGGGCCAACCATATCCTGGGATGCCTCAAGCACGGCATTGCCAGTCGGTCGAGGGCAGTGATCGTCCCGCTCTATTCTGCACTGATGCGACCTCACCTCGAGCACTGGGTGCAGTTCTGGGCACCACCGTACAAAAAGGACATGAAACTGCTGGAAAGCGTCCAGAGGAGGGCGACGAAGATGGTGAAGGGCCTGGAGGGGAAGACATATGAGGAGTGGCTGAGGTCACTGGGATTGTTCAGCCTGGAGAAGAGGAGGTTGAGGGGGAACCTCATTGCGGTCTACAGCTTCCTTGTGAGGGGGAGTGGAGAGGCAGGTGACCTATTCTCCATGAACACCAGTGATAGGACCTGCGGGAATGGGGTTTAGCTGAGGCAGGGGAGGTTTAGGCTGGACATCAGGAAGAGGTTCTTCACCAAGAGGGTGGTTGCACACTGGAACAGGCTTCCCAGTGAAGCAGTCACTGCACCGAGGCTGTCTGAATTCAAGAAGCAATTGGACTGTGCACTTAGTCACATGGTCTAAACTTTGGGGTAGACCATGTGCAGTGCCAGGAGTTGGACTTGATGATCCTTACGGGTCCCTTCCAACTCGGGATATTCTGTGATTCTGTGGTTCTATGATTGTTCTTTTTTTCTACTGAATTTTAACTTCAGTTTAAAAGTACTGAAATTTATGCTTTCCAGTTCAGGATTTAAACATCTTTTGGGCACTGATCAAAAGTTAGCTTCTAGAGTTCAGAGATCACTCTTGATGGAGGATCAGAACTGTATACATTTCAGCAAAAGCTTTAGTTCTTTCTGGTGACTCATGATTGTCTGGCAAGAACTTCTTTTTTTAAAAAAAAGTTTTCTGATAGTTTATACTTACATGTAAAATAGCAACTTACTTATACGTTAGACTGCTTTCTATGTTTCATCAAAAAGGAAACCCCCTAGATGTGGCTTTTGCTCTAGGAAAATCAATGTATTACTTTGCAAATTTTTGTGAGGTGGCCGAAGAAGAGCCTTAGTGCATGACATTCATGTTCTAGATGGGCCTCATTGTTTGTGTGTGAAAGTGACAAACAAAATCATCAAAGACGATGCATTTAGAAAAGGAAAATAATAGCAAAATATATGTCTCCAGAGGAAGGTTCGTTTTGCTTATGTAGTCCTTGGGAAAAATAGTCTAATCAGAAAAATCAATCCAAACTATATTCTGAAAAAAATAATAAAATGAAAAATATGGGAATTCTGTATTTCCATACCTTGAAAATTAGGTATGCAATATAAAATTTAGCACTTGAATATGCTCCCATAGAGGGTATTAAAATTGAGTTAAGACGATATCTGAACTGCCTGGATATGTAGCTGAACTCCCTGCTAGACTTTTGTAGGCAAGCTTTTTGATTACTTGAATATACCCAGTAGCTTGCTCTTTTGATAAAATGTCAAATTTTAGCATTAAGAAATCTATTTGAATGATAGAAGATGAAAGTGTCAAATAAGTAGTGTTATTATCCACGAGGAGTATGAATCAATAGGCAGCCATTTCTGTGCTATGTCTCCATTATTCGTGTGCCTCAGAGTTTAAGTCTAGCACAATGCCTTTGGTATGTGTACTACAAACATTTGAAATCCGTGTAAGATTTTATAAAATTAAAAACCACTTTCTCTTGCTGAAAGACACATCTACAGAATATTTATTTTATAAAGTAAAATTAAAAGTAATTAAAATTAATGCTTCATTTAGTATGCTATCACACTCATTGAGTATATCCTCCTGTGTTTTAGGGTCAGTTCTGTCTTTGCAATAATAGAACACGTTCTCTCCTTAGAGTATATTTTTATGTCTGTTAATCAAAAAGATTAATATAAAATAATAAGTTAGGTTATTGGCACTACTATCGACCAATACCTTTGCTACCTACATCTCTGGAAAGTAGGGGTACAGAGCCAGGTAGATACTTATTTTGTTCTGTTGCATGCTGCAGACAATTATTAGAAATAGTGCAGGACAGCATCATTATTAGGACAGGACTGAATTACTACAAATAGAACCGTCCCCCCAGCTTTCAGATATTATTTGTTGCTATGTGCTTTTTTTGGCTGAAAAATAAAGAAGGCTTTGTTTGATGAATTTGCTGGTGATGGTGTCATGACAGCTTGTTTGCACACAAGAACATTCTTCTTTCACACTGTTGTGTAAATCATACAACAATCGTGTTCCTTGTGTGCTGGGATTATCTCTGGATGTGAAGTGTTGCTAAACGCAGTGATAATGTAATTGTATTTGTAAGGAGGTTGCGAAAATTAACTATTGCGAAAATTAACTATGGCTAAAGAGAGACTGGGCGAGAGCAGAGAAGGGCAAGGTACAGCAAGGTACTGCTGTGATGGGAGCAGGAAGAACGATGTATGTGAAGACATATGCAAGTTGGGAACCTTTAGATTAAAGAACTGTGGCAAGGGTGAATGAGTAAATAGTAAAGATGACACGAACCAGTATGCAAAACTTCTCAGTTACATTTGTGCTCTTGTTTCAGAGAATGGATTATAGAGTCTCCCTGAGGCATAAAGTGACTGCTACACATCCCATTAATGGCATATTAATGCCATATAATGTACTAAAAGCTAAGAATGGCTTCTGGAGGGAGTAATGCTAAATTTAATTTCTTTACAATCTAGACTCAAATGTAGTGCTAAAATGTAAGCAAGTTGCACGCCAAACTGAAATATTGTGATTAATATGTATAGCATTACCAATTCTAAGCATTTTTAAGTCAAATACGTGAATCACAAAATGGATCAAAAAAGGGACAATTTAAAATCATGGAGACGATGATGCATTTTCATTTGTGACATCTCTCCATTATCTCTCTTCAGTTGTGCAGATTTGCTTTGCAATCAGACTGCTAGATATTTCCTTTTCTGAAGGAAAGCTGGAGTTGTGATGATTTTAGGTACTTGTGACTAAAAGAAGAATTGCTAAGTAATAGAAAGCTCACAATAAAGTAACAGGAGTTGGTTTTCCTATTTCTCAAACCTTGCATGCAAGAAGCACTGCATATGCTCCATTTCTGAATTGGAAGGAAGCTAACCCCAAGGAATTCATCAACTGTCACATTTCACTCTTCAGTGTCGTCCTGCATGTGAATAGGTCACATCATCTGTAGTCTTAGGGAGAATTGGGCTGTTTCTGTTGCTGGAGCCATGCCCGTTTCCAGCAGCTGAGGATCCAGAAGTGTGGTTTTCAGATTCCCAACTGACGGATGAAAGGCTGAAGCTTCTTTCAAATAGGCTATTGGTTCAGAGACAGCAGTAGGACATTTACTACAGTCTATTAAAAAAAAAAGAAGTCTCTGTATCGTGTAATCAAGGGAAATGAAGATTTAAATCCCTTCTCCTGTGTCATGGAATAATGACTGAGCTTAGGTGTGGTGTCATCCAGCTCTGTTTGACTCTGCAGGCTAGCAGTACGGTTCTGTTACTCTAATAACTCACCTCTTTGAGGAAGCTGGCTCCCTACCCTATTCTCCTGTGATTACACACTTGGATTTTTTCTTAATTTCAATACAATTCTCTTTCTTCTTGGGGCTCTTTTTTTTTGGGGGGGGTGGGGGCGATCATTGTTCTGGCTAGACCTGGAGATCCCAGCTTTGACATTGTTCATCTCTGCTCTGTGTGGTTTGCCTTCCCTGTTCCACATCCTAACCATCTGGGGGAAGTAATCCCTTAGCAGCTTCCATTGCTCATCCCTCAGCGGTTTCATTTCTCTTCCAGTGCATTCCTTTTCAAATTAATGAAAATCCTACTGCTTTGTGCTCTGGGAGGGGCAGCAGACAGCTTCCACCACCATTGTGTCTCTTGACCTCTTATATACCTGTCCTGAGAAAGGATACCTGTTGAGAAGGGATGGTTTGATTACCTTCTGAAAGGGACAGACCCTCTGTTTCATGCCAATGCTCTTTGGCTTCTCTAAAAATCGAGTGTAGCTCAAATTAACTGTACATAGCTGATTTTTTGCATCTAGAAGAAAATGAAAAAAAAAAAAGAAATGGGAGGAAATTGCCTCTGTGGCTTAATTCTGTTACCAGTCGTCAGTAATTTAAGTAGGTGTTCAGTAAAAAGCCTGCTGGAATCATTTGTGTGCTCCCACCTTAAGTGAGCCAAGCTCTCTTTTATCTGAGTGCATTCAAAGTACTTAGCTCCTTTGTAGGGCTCTGCCTGAGCAAGCTCTGCTGCCAGTTGAAAGTCATTTGAGCATTTCCTTTGGGGTAAAAGGATTCGGAGTGTAAAAGTCATCTCTCTCAGAACCCTTCTAACCACTGTGCACTGATGCTGTGCCTTCTAGGCAGCACGGTATTGCTTTTGTGCAGCAATCCTTACCTCGGAAGTCACTACGTCACCCCCTTTGGGAGAGAGACAGCTGTCAATCAGCAGCATCCCCTGACCCTTCCCTGTCGGCGCTCATGGTGAATTTACACCCGAAAATCTGGCTGGGCCAGCCGTCAGTCTTCTCCCCTGGGTTCACAACGACTGTTAATGGTGAAGTTACAAAGTACAGCTAAATGGAATGGCTTGCGATTGAAGTGCACAGAGTCATAGAATATTTGAGTTAGAAGGGACCCACAAGGATCATCGAGCCCAACTCCCAGTCCCCAAAGGACCACCCAAAAAATACAATAAAATCAGATCATGTGTCTGAGAGCGTTGTCCAAACGCTTCTTGAACTATGGCAGGCTCAGTGCCGTGTCCACTGCCCTGGGGAGCCTATTCCAGTGTCCAACCACCCTCTTGGTCCAAAACCTTTTCCTGATATCCAGCCTGAACCTCCCATTTTGGGGGGGATTTTGTGTGTTAAGAGCTGCAAAATTTTGTGAAAGGTACTTTTCCCTTTCTTCTTTATTCATCTTGAAAGTGGCTTGCGTGTTAATGAAGTGCCAGGTACGGAACTCCCGCTCCCTGGAAAATCTCAGCAAATATTAAAAGAAAAGGAAGAGCCTGGGGTTTATCTCTAAAGCAGAGCTTCGTGGAAGGGCTGCAGATTTATTGAGTGTTAAATGTCAGTATCAATGTAATAAAGACGGTACACAGTAAGTAATAAGCACTTTTGCTGAAGAAGAACCATTTTCAATAAGCTGTCAACCTGTCTGGAGTCATGAATTATTATTTAAAAGAAAAAAAAAGTTTGGGAAGAGAATGGAAACATACTCTGAGCTGCTCAGCTTTCACAGGTGTTTCTGCAAGTTTATTCCTATGTCCATAACTATGGAGTGTTGATCTGTTTTGATGATCTACTGGGTTGGGAAGGGATATATCACAAATTTCTCATGTTTCACAAGTGTTTTTTTGTGATGAGAGAGGCATGGATAAAGCACGGCTGGAGTAGAACAAGCTGTAGGTATCGTGTGGTCTTTGTACAGCAAAACTGCCTCATATCGGTGTGCTCCTCTGCATGCTCCTGGGGATGGGGAAGTGAATCCTTGTTGTTATTGTTTTGTTTTTTTAACCAAACAACAAGAAAAAAGTATCCACACCTATATATAATAAATAAGAAGGTGTTTTAAGAATAGGGGTTGCACGGTTGTGCTGACTGGAATCCCAGGTCCTCCTAACAAACTCCACTGTGTGATGTCTCGTGAGGCTGACCTAGCGTATTTTCAGGGGTCTAGGACCTCGCTGAGTGTTTGCTGCTTGAGGTAGGGGAATGTGGTGCCTTTGGATTCCTGGAAAGGCGTGTTGCGATGGGGCTGTCTGTCACTGTCTGTGGCTGTCAAGAAGCAGAGCCAGAGTTTCTGTTACTGGCAAGCAAGAAGTCTGATTGAGGTTATTCTTCGGCGTGTGAAATCAAGAAACACTGCATAATTCATAACCTCCTCTACTCACAAATCGTTTTCCATTTTGTAAACACTCTGAGCTGATGATAATATTTTGAATTGTTTGTTATTCCATTTGATCTTCTTACAACTGCAGATTACAATGCTTTAAAACAAGCGCAGCACCTCCAAAACTGTATGGATACACACGCCGGCCCAGCTAGCAGCTTGATTTCCAAGCATGGAGGGAACTGTTGGAATTTTCGTAGATGTTCAGTTTTGATGTGACAGCTTTGCAGGGTCCAACAGATTGTGGAGAGAGCTGCTAGGTAGGTGCAGCTGCATTGTGCTTGAGGCTCTTTAATTCCAGTTGCTGCATTGCATTTACTATTTCAGCATTTCTTCTCTATTTCTGGTGAGGGCTAGTTTTTCAGCAAAAATACCAGGAAAAAGAAGAGCTAAATTAGAAAAATCCTTCTTCCAGACCATATTAAAAACATTACTTATTTAAAGGGTTTCAGCTCTTTTAAAATATACTGCTTTATCAATGCTAATTATTACCAAGTGCTAATTATTAGTCGGCTAAGCAGACATTGCAGGCTTCATTTTTGGAAGGTTTTGTCTACAATTTGAGGCTGAAGACATTTATGTGCTTTGATCACTTAAAATATGTGATACATCACTTATGTATCTTGTGATACATAACGTGCATACACAAACATGTGATATATCACTTATAATATGTGATAGACTTGATCAGTGCAAGAAGACCAAGTGTCCTGGTTTCAGCTAGGACAGAGTTATTTTTCCTCCTAGTAGCTGGTAGGGTGCTGTGTTTTGGATTAGGATGAGAAGAGTGCTGATAACATGCTGGTGTTTTAATTGCTGCAGAGCAGTGCTTACACTAAGCCAAGGACTTTTCAGCTCCTCGCTCTGTCCTGCCAGCGGGCAGGCTGGGGGGGCAGCAAGAGCTGGGAGGGGACAGCCCCAGGACAGCTGACCCAAACTGGCCAAAGGGGTATTCCATACCATATGGCATCATGCTGAACAATATATAGGGGTGGCTAGCCGGGGTGGGGGGCCAGCTGTGCACTTAGTCACATGGTCTAAGCTTTTGGGTAGACCTGTTGGACTTGATGATCCTCATAGGTCCCTTCCAAGTCGGGATATTCTGTGATTCTATGAAAATAGGTGCTGAATAGAACAATTCTTTTCTTTACCTGAACATATAATAGATGATATTTTACCACTAAAGGACAAGCTAAGAATTAGAGAAATAGTTTATTTTTCATTTTTAATAGAAAGTTCGGTAATATTTAATGTCATGGAGTGATGAGGTTAGTAGCTGTAAAGGTGCAAGCACTCGGGTTTTGCTAAAAATGAAGTTGGACAGGAAACTGAGGCAACCTTCCGTTATAGCTTGAACTGGAAAATCAATGTCTTAGTTTTTTTTTGCTGGAGGGAATATTGAATGAGATTGTGCATTTCTTGCTCCCAGTGGATGTCATTAGGAAAGTACAGCTGAGCTGTATAGAGAGAGCTAGCTTGTATGTTTGGTGAAGAAAAACTAAGAACGTCTGTCCTGATACTTGTGACTGTAAAGAGGGTGTTGGAATCTCTGAGCTCCTCTGAGCACTGGTTACCAAAATGCATTTCCTAAAAAAGTCACTGAACAGTGAGGATTTGAATAATGCTGCAGTTAATAAGTGAATTCAGCCTAGTGTGTTGAAGTGCAAATGTTCTCTAGCACAGCACTGCATTTGTTTTTATTGTTATGGATAGATTATGGGTACAAAGGATCAAAACTGAATCCAGTCCAGCAAGGTTGACATACACAAAGTAGCACACATGTCAATTAGTGTTCTCACAGAATTGCTTGTTAAATGCTTGTGTCTCAACCTGATATTGCTGTGATCGCTGCTGTTGCTGTTACACCAGCTCCCTGCGGAAGGGTTGCCTAGCTATCGAAACCATCTCAAAATCACTCTGGGTGCTTGGTTGGCCTCCAAGATGCTTTGGAAGAGTTAATAGTTTCTGATCTGCACCAGTTTCTTCCTCTACCTCTCTAGCAAATTGACGTTTATTTGTGGCGCAGCTTCATAAGCAGGAATGTATTGTGGAAGGTGAGTAAATTCATTCTGCTGTCATTTTTTCTGTTTGTCAGTCTTCTGGTTGACCTGTAGCTTCTTGGAAGCTACCTGTTTGCTAGCAAGAGTGTTGGCTGTGCAAGTAGGTAAGCAGATAATAAAGCATGAATCGTTTCCCATGTTCTTAATCAGCAGAGGTAATACATTTTAAAAAAAGTATGGCAACCAAGAACAGTTGATAATTGGTCCTCTAACAAGCATCCCAGTGTTCTTAACGGAGCTTCTTATTTGCTGCTGGATCTGGGCCAGTATGCCTTGTGGGATTTGGTAAGCTGTTTTAGCAAGCTGCGTGGGATTTTCATATTGGTGCCCCAGACGTTCTGTTTGTGAGTGAAGGCAAGGTGTTCTGGCAAGTTGGACAGAACTGGTATCCTAATCACCTTACACCTCACCTTGTTCCTGGGGTACAGTGGAAATAAAGGCGCTGTTACGTAGGTAAGGAGGGACTGCAGAAGGCAGGACTCAGCACAAGAGCTTGAAGAAAACGGCTGTTTTTTCTGGTGGTTCCTTTAGGGGATAGAGCAGTCACAGGAGAGAGAGCCTGAAGGGAAAGCAGAAGCCACTGTGTTTCCTTTGTGTGATTTACACACTGATCCTGGTCTTTCCTAAAGTGATTTGTTTAAGCTGGAGGGAGTAGTGTGAGAGTCCCTTTGTACTGGGTGGAGGGGATTTATCATCTTCCTGTGTTGTTTTTGTGCCACCGGAAATATCTGACCCATTCCAAATCTGGTATAGGTTGAGTGTTGAGTGGTTTGTTGAGTGGTGTACAAAGCAAGTGCAGGTATCAAAATAAGATCCTGATCCCTTAGAGGGGGAACAGGCAGTATTCCAAAGGAGATGGGACACCTGGCAAGCGAATCAAAGGAAAGAGCCATGAGAAGGGCCAAGCAGAGACCAGTAACTGTAAAGAGGTAAGCTTTAGGTGGAGGACTGAGGTTCAGGTTAGTGAACAAGGAAATGTGTAAGCAAATATTGCAGCTGTGAAGTAGAACTGGAAACTGCAGAGCAGGCGGAATAATGATGGGATGATGGATCTGTAGTTGCTGTGGGCGTTGTTGTAACATATTCAGAGGTGGAAATTAAAAATGGAACAGGCAAAACTTCTCACTGAAATGCCTGAAGGACAATAAAAGCAGCTTTCCTCCTCTTTGGAGGAAAACGTCATTGTTTCAACTTCTGTAGGAAAGTACCAAAATACCTCACGTGTTTAATGGAGCTTTGCTTTCTTAATTATCATATCATATCTTTGAAACAATGAAACTTTTCCACAGTAGGTGTCAACGTAATGAGTAATGTAAATTAACACTAATACTGTTTGGGAGCACTAGCCATAAACTGTCTTTTAGAGAGCCAATGAACATAGAAGGGAATGGAGTGGAGTGGAAGGGAAGAGAATTGAATGGACTGGACTCTGCACTGGAATGCAGTAAGAGTTCAGTTGGATCAAGCTCTTCAAAGATGACCAAGTCCAACTGCCTGACCACCTCAGGGCCAACCAAAAGTTCAAGCCCGTTAATGAGGGCATTATCTGAGTGCATCCTGAACCCTGGCAGGCCTGGGGCATCAACTGCTTCTCTAGGAAGCCTGTTAATGTTTTAACTGCTTGTGGAGAACAGCATAGGGCTATCCGAGGTATTTCCATTACACAAAGACATTTAAAAAGAAACAAAACATAACTGCAGTTGCAGAGTAGGTGCTAATTAGTAAGCTGATGTGTCAGCATCATCACCAAGTTGCTCAGTATGGGAGACAAAGTTTCACAAGTTGCTTTACGAGCTCTTAAAAAGGGGCATAAATAGCATCATCGAATTCATGGAAAATGCTTCTCATAGTATTTTTTTTAATATAGATCACTTTAATTTTTGCAAGGTACAGAATAGATAATTGCACTCAATAACTACTAAAATCAAGTAATCTTTTGCTTTGTATTCTGGGGAGTACTGTATACATCTGATATTGTGACCTTGCAGATAGATCTCTGGCTTGTGCACGTTTTTCATCTCTGTAGCCACTGATATAAAAACCATCATTAGTAGTGTGTCACCAGAGAGCATTCTCGACGTAAAAGCTATTTCTGCTGAGTTACCAGTCAGTTTTACTGCCTGGACTGCCCTTATTAAGTCATGAGTTTCGTAGTTCTGCTGGCTGTTAGGAATGCAAACTGCTTTCCAAATTTGGAGGCAGAATTATAAAACCTAATCTAAATCCTCAGTAATTTCTCCCTGGTTTTTCTTGAACTTTTCCATTTATTAAGAGAACAATTTGATCTTTAATTTCACAGAAAGTGTAATGATTTTTCTAGAAGCTTTTGAATTTTCATCCAAATAATCAATCCTATCCATGTGTCAGCTAAATGCTTGCTTAATGCATTTGCTTCAGTGAATTTTGACTGATTAGAAAAATGCCTTATTTGTAGAAATTTTAGGCATGCTCCAGTTCTACCTTACTTTATCTGCTCCAAATTACATTTTGTTTAATTTAGAAAGGAGCAACTTTCTGAAAGTTTAGACATTTGTAATAAGTTATGATACACCTCATCAGTCAAGCGTAAATTAATGTGCAGTTAAATTGGCATATAATAGGCCACCAATATATGTCGCTTTAAAAAATGAGTGGTTTTTGTTTTGTTTCAAATAAGAAAACCTATTATTTTCTTGAGGCTCTCATCTTATCTTTTTCCCCAGTGGCCCTGGTTACAGGTTTCCTTGCTTAGAGTAAGGTCTCTGATGCCCTTGGACCTGATGTGCCCTATTTCCCACGTTGAGAAGCAGCTGCGTTTCAGTGTTGATGGAAATGCACATCACCAAGAAACTACCATTCAGCAGGGTTGTTGGCCGTGACAGTGCGTAGGAAGCAGTAACGACAACTTGATAGTCACTTTTTTTTCTACATATTACGGATTCAGACACATGTAGAATTACAAGTTGCATTTTTGCAAAATCACTTTCCGTAAAATAAGTAGTCTTCAAAAAACAAATTTATTCTAGGGCTGCAGTAGGAAAATATAAGTCAATACAAATCGTTACCATCAAATACTGAGTGCACAATAAGCTGCAAAAAGGGAAAGGTCAGGTATCAAAGAATATTTGTCTGAATGGAAACTGGGGACCAGTCTGGATGAGGCCCTGGGCAATGTGGTCTAATGGAAGGTGTCCCTGCCTATAAGAGGGGGGTGAGAACTGGACAGGCTTTAAGGTCCCTTCCAACCCAAGCCTTTCTTTGAGTCCATGATTCAGTGGTTCTATGATTCTGTGACCCACCAAGCCCTGACAAAAAAAAATCATTTTTGCTGTTAAAATAAAGATTGGGGATCAGGTTGGCATATGTGGTTACAAACAAATTACAGACAATTTTTTTGTTTGTTTGTTTTTAATCTGCTGCACAGTCATTAGTTTTCTTGATCTGTGGAAATTAATCCACAGATACGACTTTGCGTAATTATGTATTGATCTTTAATAGCAATACAGACTGCCCCCCTAACCCTGGAAGAATTCTGATTTAGCTTGAATGTATCATGGAGAATCACGAGCAGTTGTGATGGCACAGCAGCTGTCTTTGTGGAGCCTTCACACCTCCAGAGCTAGTTTTCCAGGCAGTAGCATGGGAGAAATATTTCTGGGTGTTGTAGCAACCAGTATGGAAGCTGCTCTGTGGAGGAACAAGTGAAAAATGAGATGGGGGCAGAGGAATCCAGGTGTTTTTTCAAGCTCAACTAGTTGTATTTATGTGCTTGATTTATATAGAGACTGTTTTGTTTTAATATGTAGAGTCCAGATTGGTTACTATCTGATATCAAAGAAATACTAATATTTTAGATCCAGAGCTAATTCCCTTCAGGGAAAGGCATTCTTTTAAATAATTGGAAAGGTGAAAGGGGTGGGGGGGAGGACCTAACCTGTATGATTATTTTTAAACAATACACGTGGAGTTTAAGATAAATTATTACCAAAAGCGACACAGCCATCTATTTGGTATGGTTGGAAACATCCACCTAAATGTTTGGGATATTGGATGATATGCTGGTTTTCTGCCCTGCAATTGTAGTACTATTGATACTTTTCCCCCTCCATGGACTAGCTGGAAGTAGAACCATAGAATCACAGAATATCCCGAGTTGGAAGGGACCCATAAGGATCACCAAGTCCAACTCCTGGCACCGCACAGGTCTACCCAAAAGCTTAGACCATGTGACTAAGTGCACAGTCCAATTGCTTCTTAAATTCAGACAGCCTCGGTGCAGTGACTGCTTCCCTGGGGAGCCTGTTCCAGTGTGCAACCACCCTCTCGGTGAAGAACCTTCCTGATATCTAGCCTAAACTTCCCCTGCCTCAGCTAAACCCCATTCCCGCAGGTCCTATCACTGGTGTTTACAGAGAATAGGTCACCTGCCTCTCCACTCCCCTCATGAGGAAGCTGTAGACCGCAATCAGGTCCCCCCTCAACCTCCTCTTCTCCAGGCTGAACAGGCCCAGTGACCTCAGCCACTCCTCATATGTCTTCCCCTCCAGGCCCTTCACCATCTTCGTCGCCCTCCTCTGGACGCTCTCCAGCAGTTTCATGTCCTTTTTGTACGGTGGTGCCCAGACCTGCACCCAGTGCTCAAGGTGAGGCCACACCAGCACAGAATAGAGCAGGACAATCACTGCCCTCGACCGACTAGCAATAAGTACCTCAGGTGGAAGGTGGGAAGAAAAGAACTGTAACAAATGGATGCTTACAGGTTTTGAAATATGGTCATTACCAGTTATATGAGATGTAGTGGCTGTAATATAATAATGAACTATTAAATTTTGCAGATTGAAATCCCTGCAAGAGGAGTGATGTTGAATATAATTATATGACAAATAAGATAAAATCTAATTTCCTCATTCTCTTGCTTGTTTCTAATGGCAAATATTAAATAAGAAATTTGAATTCTCTGTTTATACATGGAAATTCTGTGAAGAAGCTAGCATAAATACAAACTACTTAATTTTATTTGTCAAGACTAGAGGACAAACAGCTGATCGTGATAGTTTTTTCATGTTGGGAAATCTAGTTGAGCATCAGGAAGATGGGATCATAGTAGGAAGTGAACCAAAGTTTTGAGAAACTTTGTTTCATAGTAGTTGTTTCACTGTAGTTTTGAGTCATATTTTCTTCTGTCAGTATGTCTTATTACCATTGAGGAAGGTATATTTTATCTCATTGTTAGCATTGTACCTTGAAAATACTTTATGTAAAACTGTTCATTTAACTTGTATTCTTGAAATAACCAGTCCTTTTTCTTAAGTATAAAATAATGTACGAATTACTGTTCCAACATCCTTTTACATTTTATCTTCTTCATTAAGGGCTGTTTTCTTCCCAGGTGTGGTTAATAAATTAGTACTTATTTAAAAATCAGCAAGGGCTGAAAGAAGCAAGGGCACGTAGTGATCTGCAGTAAGTGGCTCTGGGTAGTCATTTCTGAAAACCCAAGAAGAAATGACACTGGTAGGTAGAGTGTACTTTTACTCCAAGAGAAGAGAGATTTATACAGCTAGTGTATGCCAGGGAATGTAATGAGAGCTCTTTTTCAGATTGTTCTTACCTGTCCTCTGTTTCTTACATTCCCTATGCTGGCAACAATATGTTATAAGAGATATACCAAGCAATATCCAGATACGTAAGGTTAAACTGGGATTAATGTTATTAATAGGAAATGCAAGTTCAATAGAAGTTATCGTCACGATTTATTCAACATGGCTTTTCTTAAGGGTAGGAAGCCGTGAATATTAATGTGAGCGCTAACAGATGAAATTAGGTTCCTCTGAATCTGGTGAGTACGTTTAAATTAGATGACTTTTCCCTTCCCTCCCTCCCTTCCTTTTTATATTTAAAAACATAATTTTTAAAAAAAGATTCCCAACAGATTCCCAACATATAATCTAAGAGAAAACAGCGTAGAAAGTTAAATCAGGACAGATATTTTCAGATGTTGTATAAATGTGCTTTTAATTTTTTGTTTGTGGGCCAAGGTTTTATTTGTTTGATTGTGGAATTTCCCTCTTTGAGGTGGAGGGCAGAAATCCCCTGGAATTTCTTTCATTATCCTGAATAGTTCATCTTATGAAAGAAGCAATAGGACTAAGCATATGTTTCCATATTATGCAAGTGTCGTGAAAATAAAATATAAGCATCTTGTCAGTAAATCTTCAGGAAGCTTCATTGACCCAGCATCATAAGAACACATGATAACACTTTTATTAGCCTTTTTGAGATGATGATTTTTCATTTTGTACCTAAAGGAAAATAATGAAAAAATCAGATATGAGCAAATTGCCAAAGTGCAGCATGGATAGAAAATAAATGTACTGGGCATGGACAGTATGTTGAGAGTAAGTGCCAGTGTTTGTATTTAAAATGGGCTTTATGAAAGACAGTGAAAAGAAAACTTTTAAAAGTTCTGTCCGTATGAGTCTGATGTCTACTGATCAGTCTTTCAAAGAAATGAGAGATGTGAAACTCAGTTAACTAGTGGAAACATTAGCATTTAAATTCAAATGCTATCCTATGGTGTTTTAAAATAAACAAACAAGTATGTTTGACCTGAGCAGAAGGATGGGACTTGTGGAGTCTTAAGATATTTTCATATATTGTCTGCTTATCAGGCCAGGAAGCAAGCAAATCACAGAGGCCCTGTCGTGTGCAAACCTGCACTCCAGCAAGGAGCGGGCAATATTTGGCCTGCCAGCTTTGGTAATGCCACTTTCAGGGGAACAGATCTGCAGGTAGTTATAAGAGCATATTAGATGCACAGATGGTTTGCATGCCTCTGAGCAAGGAAACAACAAAAACGGGGAATGGGAAATGAGAGGGGTAAAGCAGGCTGTGTGATTAAGCAAAGACAACATTTTGTTACTGCTAAAATGTATAAGTTAAAGCAAGAATTTTGCCTGACCAAAATGATTTGAGTGCAACGCATTCTAAATGGAGAATTAGCCTTTTTGCTTCTTAACATGCTGTATGATTAGGTCAATTGGGAATGGATATCCTCCCAGTGACACTTGAACATTTTCTGCTCATACAACCAAATTTTTATCAAGCTATAAGACAATGAATATGTGAGTCTACATGTCTCCTTGCAGGGTAAGTAGCTCTACTGAAATAGTAAATATTCCTTGTGTTCCATGCTCTAAAGAGGCTTGGAAATCTATTTAATCTCCTTACACACAAACAAATCTTCTGCTACTGGTTAAGGAAATAGAACTGTAGTAAACATCTGCTCCATGTAATACAAAGTGCATTAGAGACAGCTGTTTTGGAAATAGCGAAGTGAACATCTTCAATGTTAACTTCTTGTGGCAGAGAGAGCAAGTAATCGAACATGTTGGTGATGCAAACTGTCTGCGGATGTAGGAGAATTTGTGGAAAATGGCTGCACCTAATGCCTTTGCTAGCGAGAGGAGAAAGGATTTTAGTGTTTTTAAAGGCATTTCAGTGATGGTCTTCCAGACATTGGCCACTGGCTGAATATTAGCATGGGGCAGAGAAACAGCTTTGTCATAACTCCTGATATTAAGATCACACTGAGAAAGTCTGAGTCAGCAGTATGAAGACATGAATACCACATGCGCGTCCTAAAGTCAGATAGAAATACAAAGAGATGGGTAACAATGTTCCCAGCTGAACTGGAGCTCGGCTCCAGGAGAAAGCCATGCCTCCTCAGCAGGCTTATAGAATCACTCTCCCCCAGTGAAAAATGAAATTTCTACAATGAAAAGCACTATGTTAGGCTTTCTTAGGAAACTTTTTCCATTTAAGATTTCACAGAATCACAGAATTTCTAGGTTGGAAGAGACCTCAAGATCATCGAGTCCAACCTCTAACCTAACCCTAACAGTCCCCACTAAACCATATCCCTAAGCTCTACGTCTAAACGTCTTTTAAAGACCATCCATTTGGAGGTGATGATTAGGACTAACACAGTGAGCTTTAGTTCTCTTTCCAGGGAAATTACCTTTCTAATTGGCTTCAATTTACCTCATAATTAATCAATTTTCAGAGATTGCACTTAGAAAAGAACTCTGGTAAAACAAAACACTGGGCTAAAATATCTAATTTCTAATATTCTGTTTTCCAGGTAAAAAAAATAATTCCCTGACATTGCCACAAGCTAGTATTTGTTTCCAAAACTCCTGGAGTCTTTACAGATTTTTGTCAATCTAAACTGTTAAGATTCTTCATTTACTATTAAAGGAAATTATGTTGGCTGTGGTTGTGGAAAATCTTTGCTTTCGTTGATGAACAGTTATTCCAGAGTAACATCAGATGCTCTCAAAGTTGTCTTTTCAGAGTTAACTGCTTCTCCCTCACTACTGCGGTGCAGCTAATGGTGCTGCCTCTTGGTGAAATGGTTTGTTCAATTCTCTCTTTTTCAAATAGAGTTTAATTAGCCCGTCCCACCGTCAAGATTAATCAGTAATTAACCTGCAAGCACTGTAGATTTCAAACGCCTGCTGGGCAAGAGGAACAAATGAACAAGAAAACCGCATTGTGTTTCATTTTGGACATAACTTCAAGATTAACAAAATCTGTTATCACGCGTAGCAATTCCTAAACGCAATGTGTAAATTCAAAATTAAATGTCTTACAGCTCTCTGGTGTTTTATCAGAGTGTATTTGCTATCTATCCTAGTAGTCTAGATAATGATGAAGTGTCCGTTTCTCCATTCTTAAAGGTATTCCACAAATTTGGTGTACATCTGCGTTCAAACCCCAGTTTTTTGGTCATTTTGCTGATGTTTGCAAACACTCCTTTATGATTCTGTTTCTGTTCAGGATAGCTAGGATTAGAAGCTACCTGTCTGGGATTAAATGCACTCCTGTGTTTAATACATAGAGTGTAGGATCCAGGTTTGAATCTGCTCATTTTCACAGTGGAATAGAAGAATCAGTAGAAAAGTCTCTTGTGAAACTGCATGAAATGTAACTGTGGTATCTTTTGGCAGCTTTTAAAATTTAACCAAATTCTACTCCCATCCATTTTTATGTAACTGAGATGAAAATTTATCCTGTAATAGACTATTTAAAATATTCTTCTAGATCTTTATCCAGTACAAATCAGCAGCAGGACTTGTGCTCTCATTCACTTAAGCAGCTCTGTCGTGAGTCCCCGTACAGCTTCGATGTGCATTCAGATCGCCTTATGCATGAGAGAGAAGTAAACCAGGATGGTTTGTATCCTGCAGAAATGCTCTTAGTGCATAATACTACTGGATGAAGAGGAAGATGTTCTTCCAAATTGCTTAGAAAGGGAGGTCAGGCCTAGGGGGCCGTTTTAAAGAGAATGCCTGGTCACATAAATCCAGGAGAGCGGTCAGAGCTGTGACTTGCAAGTGAAGAAGGTGGTTCCTTGCAGCAGGAAGCTTGTGAGTCACTGTGGGGTAGGATTCAAGACAAACCTCTCTGCCCTCAGCATTTTCTCATGCCTGCCTGAATGGCGTCAAAAAAGGCAGCTGACGTGTGTGTGTCACTAGTGTCCTGCGTGAGTGATACACGTTGGGTAAGAGTCTTCCCAGTGAAGCAAAAATCCCTTTACTGCTGGGTACAGTCTTCTCCTTTGTAAAGATTACTGCAAACGTGGTTAAGTTACGATAAGCATAACAGAGGTGCGCTTCTTCAGTACCACATCAAGATGTGACTTTGTCACATATTGACCATATTGGTGATAGGCATAACGTGAGGACCAGGCTTTCTGCCGAAGCACGTGGCTAACCCAGCGGTTGACGTTATTTCTCGGTAGCTCAGGAAGACGTTGATGTATTTGGAGAGGCTGTGCAGTGGGTTCAGTACTCTGCCTTGGCTTGAGTTGTAGAATAGTACTGTCGAGCATCATTAAAAGGACTGGAACAACTCTTCAAAGAGGCTTGATTTTCATCCTGGACAAAATGAGCTGTTAAATATTTAAACAATAAGCATCTGTTCAGGATGTATGGCACATCCTGTTGTTAGAAGGAAACCAAAGTAGAAAATTCTTCTACTCTTGGATCATTTCCAAATTGATCCTCCACTGTTTTTTTTTTGTTTTGTTTTGTCTGTGCTTTTTGTGGGATTACCGTAAGGTGATCCCCAGATGTGGGCAGAGGACAGGAAGAAAACACAGTATGGCTGAATTGTAGTAAATTATAGCTTATTATAGCTTTGAGTTTTATATTGCAAGAAAGGTAACACATTAAAAGTTCAGGAAGGTCGTTCTGCTTTTGTTTGTCTGTATGGATTTAGCACATTTGCAAGAGGTTCATTTGTGAATTTCTACCCTTTTCAATACTGCTTCTGATGTTGAAGGCCTAGTAGATCGACAGTGATTTTTATTTGTTTAGCTTCCTCATCTTTTTCTCCTGCATTTTATTTCAGTTTAAAATTGAATTTCTAGCTATAAATTAAATTCATTCCCTAATCTAGCTGTATTTTATGTTTAAAATGATGGCTTTAAAAAAAACAAAACATAGAAAACCTTCCTTTGTATGGCTCTTTTAGTGTAAAGCTGATAGTGGAATGCAGTTGTCATTTTGTAGCCATCAGCATGTGTTTAACAAACTCCTTGTATGTTTTAAGCTTTTATGTCTTTTTGAACAAAAATGATTATGTCACTGTTCCTTTTTCCCCTGATACGATAATTCATGGCTTCCTAACTCCCCTATCCATAAAACTGCCCAATGTCTCTTCTGAGGAATAAGCGTGGGATGTTATAAAGAGCAAGGCCTGACAGTATGAAACATAATTTCAGCTCTTCAAATTCCTTAAGACAAAATAAACAATTGATCCTTGCTGTTCTACTGCTTTTATTCATTTTATTGCCCTATTTTCCAAGGTTAGGCCTGATTGTGTATAAAAAGATAAAGCTTATCAATACTGTAAAGACGTATAAATACTGTAAAGACCCCCTTCCATAGTTTTTTTTTTAAATCCATTTATTAAATTCTGGAAATACTTGGTGTGAACTCAGCAAAAGCTGTCATCTTACTAATGGAGCTTAGCCAGGTGGAGCCGACATTGGTTGGCCGCTTCCTTTTGTCGCACAACTGAAGCAGAGGAAGAGTAGAGTTAATGTAGCTTAAAATTAAAAACATTTTCAAGTTATTCTGGTTTTGAAGTTGCAGAGGAAATGCAGAATGTTGTAAGTTTTAAAGCCATTTTATCTGCAGTTCTTAAAATAATGCGTGAGAGGAAAAAACTATTAGCTATTTCTCACAATGACTAGTTGTAGGATAAACTGTGTGTACAGCTGTGAACAGTACACTAGTATTTGCTAGGTATAATCTAGAAAATAGTCTTTGCCTTCTGTTTATGCAAACTGTTGGTTGTCTGCCTGACTCACTGTCTTAGCATGTTTGCTGTCCTTTTGCTCAGATAAAGTTACAGGAAAGTAGTCTTGCAGCAGTTCCCAAACGTCTACTAAGGCTGAAGACTTCAAGTGACTGCATTTTCTTCAGGTTATTGTTTTATGGAGAATCCATGTCGTGTTGACAATCTTGGTTTATTGATATTAACGTGAGCACCAATCTTTTACTCGGTACCAAAGCTGGGAGAATGCTTTTAATTTATTATTCATGTGTTTTTGTTTCTTTTTTGCAAAGAAAAGAAGCTACATTGTGCTGGATTTTCTTTTTCTACCACAGTGTTGTTTGCAAAGCTCTAAAATGCACTTACTCTGTGCTATTGCGTTTGTGTATATAAAGTGTTTTAAGCGTGACAAAAGCAATAACAAATGGGGATGGGAGATGCTTTTCCAGAAGTGCGCACTTGATACTTCTTCAAAACTGTCCCATGGTTCAGAATTCCTCAGGTTCCTTTTAAAAGTGAAGCTTATCTATGTCTCTTGTATCTTAGAAAAAATCTTGAAAGCGTTAACTAACCACGAGTGAGTTCAACTGTACCTGCACACGTTTGCACAGTACTTCTGAAATAGTAGCCCTGTCAAACACAGACCCATTTATCGACATGGTTGTTTCCCAAAATGCCGGTGGTATACTTTGGAAATGATGAAACAGTTTCCAATGTTTACCATAATATAGAAAGCTTACATGGAAAGTGAAAAGGCTGTCTTGAGTGGGTGAGCTGCTGCTGTCTTGTAAATGTTTGTGTTTGCGAAGAAGGGGCCAAACTAACATTCCTCAGAGGACTGGATGGAAATTGGTGAAGGAGAATTAATCTAAGGAAGCCCAGTACAGCCCAGGAAGCAGAGAAAATCTCATTTTATGTGCTTACTGAAAGAAAAAAGACTATTTGTGGTGCCTTGAGTTAGGTGAGTGTAGAAGGGAGCTAGTTTCTCTTTCCACGTGGACTTTACCTTTGGTGTGACTACTCAATTTTGTATGAAATCAAAAACTGCATATATGACTCTAACTAGCATCACAGCCTAACAGCCTTTGGCAAAATAGTTTTCAAACACTTAAGTGCTTTGGTGTTTACTTCAGGTGACATAGATTTGGGTTTATGACATACTGAGCTTTTAAAACCTCTCAGCTGCACAGATGCAAACTCCGCTAATCCCAAGGAAAAATGTGTTCTGCTATTCATTAACTGCAGATGAGATTCCTTTTTTAGTAAGCACGTAAGCAGATGCCTAAATTTAGGAACATGTGCAGTCACAATCCATGGAATATTTTAATCACTTTATCTCCCTTTCTGCACTGGAGCTCACTTGCTGTGTCTCTGGTCCTGAGGCTTGCTGTGGAACCTGGTTTATTCTGTTGACTTTGCAGTGTGCTTTTTATGTGTAGATTTTGTTGAGTTTACATCTTCCTGTCTGTTTGTTGCCAGAGATATTTATACCCTTTAAGATCTACTCTTAAAGATCTTTAAAGCTTTAGTCCAGTGCTTTGCTGCTAGCCTTCCAGGTCTTACCCAGGAATTAGTCCTGTCTGACTCCGCTTTCAACTCACAGAATCACAGAGTATCCCGAATTGGAAGGAACCCACAAGCATCATCGAGTCCAACTCCTGGCTCCTCACAGGACCACCCAAAAATCAGACCATGTGTCTGAGAGTGTTCTCCAAATGCTTCTTCTCTGGGGAGCCTGTCCCAGTGCCCGACCACCCTCTGGGTGCAGAACCTTTCCCTAACCCCCAGCCTGACCCTCCCCTGTCCCAGCTCCATGCCGTTCCCTCGGGTCCTGTCGCTGGCCCCAGAGAGCAGAGCTCAGCGCCTGCCCCTGTGCTCCCCTCCTGAGGGAGCTGCAGGCCATCATGAGGATTTGGAGGAAAAAAAAGTTCCACAGTAATTCAATTGTTTTATATCTATTTACAAATAAAAATGCTTTTAAATACAGTAGTGTTATTGCAAAATACCAGGCCTTCCAAAAGTGATTTCCTGTGTTTCCACTTCTTTCTGCAGAGGTAATAAGCAAGGAAACTAGTTTCCAGAAATTCAGCTTTATCACAGAGCAGTGGCTGTCTGTGGTCTCTATTTCTGACACCTGTCTGTTTCCTGGTTGCAAAACAGCCGTTCAGGAAAGAATCACTTCTTTTTTCTTGTTTTGTTTCTTATTCCCTGTCTGTCCTGTGGTGACACTAACTACAGATCGTGCAAGTTGAATCCTCCCAGGGTGGTTGTGCATTTCATATGTTGTTTGAGTCAGATTTGCCTTGGCCTTTTTTTTAATTATTATTATTTTATTTTATTTTTTAATTATTGCTCCACTGCTCCTCATACTTTGTACAGACAGACTTTCTGTCAGTCTCTTTGAGGAACCCTGGCATCTTCAGTATGACTTCCTGAGCTGTAAGCAGTGGTAGCAGAATTTAGCTGACTTGGATATTTTTTTTTTTTTTTTTCTTAATTGCCTTTCCATTAAAGTCGTTTCATTGAGAACAAAGCTAGATTCTGATAAGGAGAATAAATTTAGCTTGAATATTCAAAACAGTAAAGTTCACTTGTCAGCACAAATCAATATTAATGTTGACACCCTGTCAGCAGTATTGTGATTTGGGGGGATTGAGTACTTAGGCAAAATAACCTTCCTGAGGGAAGCTCCATCACTGCTATTGCACCTTTATCTGCTTCTTTTCTGAGTATACTTTTCTTTATGGCTGATGCAGTGTTGCATCTTGCTAAGCTGCTTCCACCATTGTTTATCAGTGTTTTTGTCATGCTGTGCAAACAAGGAGGCTATGTTTTTATTTCACATATCTATTCATTTGGTAAAGGATTTATACTAGTGACCTGCATGGGATCAGCTTTCCAGGACAGGAATTGTCAACACGGAATCTTCCTCTGAGTATCTTCCCGCATGACAAAATTTAGGTAAAGTCTTGACACTTTTAAAAATCTTTATGAAGGTTCCATGACCCAGTGCAAGTCTGGAATTTTTACCAGGCATAATATGGTCTCTGGCCAGAGGGTATAGACTGGCTGATAGACGAAGGGCAAATGAAGGGGAAAAGGATGAAAGGATCCTTCCTTACACAGAAAGCTGAAACGCTATTGCTTGCAGGAAATTGAATATAGATTTTCCAAGTGCTGGGAGCCAGGGTCTGGGACCATTAGGCCTATGAATAAGTCTGCACTTAAAATCCAGAAATAATTCCGAAAGTATGAGCAGAGACAATCTGCCACATCGAGTTGCTGTTCGCTTCCTCATGATTGTTTCGAGCATCTGAAGGCTGCTGATGTCATGGGCTAAGTCAGTTCTTTTAGCTTATCCAAACCCACGGTATTTATTCTTTCTTAAAAGCATTTAGAAATTTATCCCTTGTTTCAAAAAATTCAGTTGCTGAATGTTCTGCCTAAATCCTGACATCATCTCTAACTCCTTTTTTCTTCTGTGAGCAACCTATTATACCTATTATGTTTAGCTTTGCTCAATTATTGATATCTGCTTGTCTTCAGCTGACACGGGTATTTTTGCAGATGGGGATATTTTTGCTGACTTACCGTCCATCCCTTCTTGTTACTGGCACTTACTCAAATCAGATACAAGGTTACATGGCACATTTTGTAAAACCATTCAGATACGTGGAGGGCATTTTTACAATGGCAAAGCTTTGATATGAAATAGCTGCTCTTGTGGGAAGACCTGCAGTTGAATGAGGGGTAGAACCGAAACAAATCTTACGGTCTAGTCACAATAAAAATTACATTTGAAACTTTTTCTGTAAGTATTTTTGCAGCCATTTTCTGGCTTGATCCTTTTTCTGAATTGTAAATCTGTTCACAGTAACCCTTTTTTAGGAAGAAAAGTTGAAATCTGAATGAAGTGAGAAAAATGAGTGCTTCTTAATAAGCTTGAGAGGTTATTATGGGAATAGAGGTAACAATGTCAGCGTACCCTTATATTGCAAGCTTGTTAATTCTATTAGTCCTGTTTGTTGCTCTCAGCAATGCTAGTCTGAAGACAGACCTCGCCTTTTAAGCAATGCAATATCCATATGTGTTGGTTTTTGTTGTTGTTTTTTTTTTTTTTTACAAAACCTACTAGTTCATTATGCAGAACCATATTCGTGTGGTTGCTGTAGCATATGGCATTACACCGGCATTCCCAGCTGTCATTAGGGACGGACTTTTCTGCTGCCATTTTCTGTTCTATATTCTGATCTGGGTTCTTCACTTCTAGGCCTTGTGGTAGCAGAAATTGTTAGTAACAGAATGTGGAAAATATAGGGGAAATGCAAGGAGAGGTGGTCATGAGAAATTATGAAAAATATATCACCACAGGGAGACAATGTAGCATTGATCATAGACTGGAGAAAACCTACACAATGTACAGCTTAGGAAAGTAAGTAAGAAGGAAAAAGGAAAATAAGTGTATTGCTGGCAGCAACTGATAATCCAAATTACGCAGCACGGAGGATAAAGCACATGCAGTGAAGTATTTGTGAAGTAATGAGCTCTTATTGTTCAGGGCTGTCTTTAGGACCTCTTCTGTAGCTGCTAGCTGTAAATGCTATTGGAAGAGAGGACAACTGATTTATTTAAAAGTTTAAAGGCTTCCACAGATAGATCATGAAATAATACAACCAGCCATAGTGCCAATTATAGGTTTAGATGCTAATTTGATTTAAAAATTTAGAAGATTTTTAGATGCTTTATTATCATTGTGCCTTAGCTACAACTGAAATTAGATAAGAATAGTGATATTCCTTAGCTTTTTGATCTACTAGATCCCAGCTGTTCATGTTATTACTTGGCATATTATTAACTCATCGGTTAAGGCCATCAGAAATTTGAAGCAGACACTGAAGTTCTGATGATCTTCAGTAAATCTTGATAAGGAAGCGTAAATGGGCAGGATCAGCACCTGCATGTCAGGTATACAGGAAATATGGTGCATCGACATAAAATCATACTGGTAATAAAACTGAAGGCAGTCTTTCGAGGAAAGTCATTGCATAATGGATGCATCAGTGCTGTTAGAGATGGCATTTGTAGTTCTGAGGCTAAGATATGCATTTGCTGGGAGGAACCCCCCCTAGGTAATTAAATAATTACGTTATGCAAATGGTAATTATATAATTATATTTTGCCAAGGTGCTTAAAAACTACTACTGTCACAGCTGGATAAAATAGTCTTCGTTTCTTTTCTTTGACTTAAGAATTGTGTTGTAAGTTAAGTGGTTGCCCTGTACCACCCTGGAAATAATTGCATTTCCGTGGTGGGCAGCACGATTCATTTGCCCTGATTAGCTGTTACCAAATGGTGCCATAAATATGCTTGGTGATAATGACAAAAAAGCGTTTCCTGAATTCCTTGCCAGCTGACCAGATTTTTTGTGATCTTGTTCTCGGAGTACCAGTTGTATTAGTTGCCTTATGAAAACTGCCAGAGCAAAATGTTTATTGAGGGAAAACTACCAAAATAAACAGAGGTTATAAGCAGGTAACGGAGGAATGGAGAGGAAGGAAAGGGATACAGCAGTACACTCTGGTAATTGAGATCAATAAGTTAAATGCGTAGCTAAGGTCTGTCTTGTCTTTTCTTGGTGCTTCTAACAATTGCTTGCCCACCATCCTTGGTAATAGTAATGGATAAGCATTTCTGTCTTCTGTTTGTTCACTGTACGCTGGCTGAAGAAAGCATTTTTTTACTGCCAATTAACATAAACATTTAATTACTGACCTGGGTATTGGGAAACTAAGACCACAAACATTTAAACGCTTGAGGGAAGACAACTTTTCTCCTCCTTTTCCCAGACTCAGCATCACTTAAGACTCCTATCCAGCCCCCTTGTTACTGCTGTCAAACTCATTCAATCCTTTCAGTGAGCCAACAGATGGCAAAGGAGGTCAGGATCAGTGCACAGCAGTTTCTCTCAGCTGCAACTTGTTTCTCACCCTTCTCTTCCACTGCTCCTTCTTATGTGTTTGCTATGCTGTGGCATGAGATTATTCTGGCATGAGCTTATTATGGGCTTCAGGCCCTCTGGGGGTGTACCTGCTCTTCTGTGGAGCACCTCCTACTGCTCTGATCTTGGTCTTTTCTCATTCCCTTGTTCCCACCATTGTTCTCTTTGTTGTTCCCTTGTACCCTTGTTCCCCCACCCTTGTTTTCTGCCTTTTCTTAAATACATTTTCACAGAGGTGCTGCCAATGCACTGAACGGCATAACTCTGGTCAGTGGTGGGGCTGCTGGGGAGCCACGTGTGCCTGACACCGGGCAGCACCTGACCTCCTCCACCTCCTGCAGCCCCTCACCAAAAAACCTTGCTGTTTGTACCCGATATGCCAGCAAAGGCTTTAGGGTGTGGGTATGTGTTTCATTCCAAGGGTTATGGTGCTAAGAGTTAATGCAAGTTCATTCTTTCTTCAGTTGCTAATAAAAGTGCATTTTGTTACTAGGAGAGAATTGGTTTCATGTCACGTTTTCATCAGTATCTTCTGATTCCGTGTCTGACATAGGATGCAGTGAGTGATAGAAAGAGGACAATGAGTACTCATATGGGATACTTCCATCGGTAAGATCAAATGAAGCAATACATTTTGTATTAAGATTAATGGTGTAACTAGTAAACATGATCCATAAAGTATGAGCCAAAGACACACAGATGCTTACGGAAAACAAGCTATGAGGTTTTTGGACTTGTTAAACAGTGTGTGACCAAACCCCTACTGATCCCATGACCAGCTTTGGGAAGGAGAAGCTTCGGGAAGGGGACATCCAGGTATACAGCTAGCTGACATCTGTGTAATTCATTAAATCAATCGATTTCGGGGCAAAGTGTCAGCCTGCCACGAGTTAATACTGGCCTGATGTCTGTGTATACTGCTCTTCTTTGCATGATGTGGAAAGTCAATGTGGCGAAGAAAGGCCCAATGTTAACATCTACAGCAATATGCTGTGGATGATAAGCTTTCTTCCCATAGGAAAAATGGAACTGATCTTTCCTTCTTAGTAATAACCGAGCAGATAAATGTGCCTGCCTCAATATTGCTTCGGGCAGTACTACTTACTGGCTCACCTTTGAGCCTCAGCTTCCCATCATCATTCTGTAATGGTAGAAACAAGGGGTAAGAACTGGCTGTGAGACTGCGGTCACTTTCTGTTTTCACAGACTACGATGTAAAATACGCTAGAGGAGTAGTCGAAAGGCAGCTCATTGTCTTATAATAATTGTTTTTATTTCTTGTGAGAGACTGACTGAATAAAGGCACTTCCCCAAGGGTTTTCAGCCAAATAAAGGAAAGAAAGGCTTTTTCATCAGAGACACATGCTTAATTCCATTGATCGAAATTCTAATTGAAGGTTCTTGGTAATGCTTTTTTCCTGTAGTACAATATATTGAAATACTGTTTACTTAGTGTACAAAAAGTGGCTATGTTTAGCAAGGTTTTTTTAGACCTTGTAAGCTACATTCACTTGAACATCCATCACTTGAAAATCTTAGTCTTGCAGATACAACTTGGATTTCACTGAATGCTTTTTCAATCAGAAAGCAGCAAGAGGTAGGAGATACTCTCAGCCATAAAATTATTAGATAAAATCAAGCAGATGTGTGAGTACGGTTCTGTGAAGACAGTTGTTGCCAGGATGGCCATCCAACCATGGAAAATTAGCATTGGATCTCCCCTTATCTGCAGTTACAAATGCCTATGCCATGCACTGCTCTTACAGTGAGTCTCAGGTTTATTTGGACCTCTTTAGGGGCATAGCTGTGTGGTTGGCTTGTGGGTGTACCCTACATCAGTCAGTTCTCTGCCGTAGGTATAATTATAAATATAAATGTTAAAGACTTCAAAAAAATGTGCTTGACTTGGAGAAATGCAGGTTAATGGCACTTTTCCTTTAGAACCGTAGAATCACTAAGGCTGGAAAAGACCATAAAGATCACCTGGTCCAACCATTACCTGGGAGGAGCCTTTTTTCTGCCTCAAATGTGTTAATTCTGTATGGACATTAGAAAAAAAGTGTCACACCTCTACATTAATCTTTTAATAGATGAAAAATAAATACCAAGGTTATTTGTGGGAGTAACATTTTGTTAGCAGGAGTCAGGGACTCAGGCTAATCAGCATGGAAAGTCCAGGGAAAAGGGAAGATTGCATGTGAAGCTTAAAGCTTTCCACCTGTTAAGTGGCATCACGGGTTTGTGGGCTTGTCATGCAGAACCTTTATCCTCTCCATGTGTCCTGTTTTTTTTTTTTGTTGTTGTTGTTTGATTGTCTTTTTTCGTTTGTTTTTGTTTGGTTTTGTTGTTTCTTTAACTATTTCTTATTAAAATCAATGTTATTTCACCATACCAGTCTCCAGGTCCCCCAAACCCAGGTTGTTCATCCTTCCTACCTTTTGCCTAGTAGTGTTTAACTGTAAATCTGTAAATGGGACCATACCTTGAATCCTGTTTGCTATAAAGTCTCTGTTTCAGTAGAAAACTTAGATACGTGTTTAACACACAAGCTAAATACTTGAATGTTTTTTTTTTACTAGCATGTATGTGTATGCTCTTGAAAAGTGCTGAGCAACAGTAATTTCTACTGGCTGCACCTGATCTAAGCATCTCTTAAGATGTGAAGATAGTCTGTGACATTATCCGTGTAAATTCAAGTTGGTTTTGTGGAAGTCACTTAGTAGTCAACAGAGGTGTCTGTGGCTTTCCCAGTGCTGTGAGTTCTGGACTGGTATTTAAAAGCTATTCTGCATTTCTCAAGTTAGGATCTTCTATAAATGATCTGAATTTATTAAGTTTTCTTAATTTCCATTGCAGACTTTGATTTAAACCACGGTCTCTACTCTGTAACATTTATGTGGCCTGGCAGAGTAGTTTCCCTGTTTGACTGAGGATTTAGCATGTATTTCATCTTTGAAGAAATGGATCTGATTCCGGAATTCAGGTTGTACAACAGCACTTGGACAAGTAAAGAAACATTTTATATTTATAGAGATTGGAATCTAGCACAGGAAAACAGGACTCATGAGTTTCCTGCCAGTACTGTTTGGGCAAAAAGGAAAATATCTTGAATGAATCAAACAACTAACTTAATCTCAATTTATGATTTTGTGTTTTGGGTTCTATTTAGTTAAGAGATCAAAGCATACTCCAGGAGTCACGGTTCTAGTGGTGCATACTGTTACTACATAAACTGTTCTCTTGAAATGTTTTTATGTAGCTAGATTTAAGCCAACTGCTCGGGTCTGTAGGTGACTGCGAGTGCCGAGAATGATACAATACTGGCTCTGGACACGGTGTCGGTGAAGTTTCTGCCTCATGGACACATTTGACAGTTATCTGAAGATTTGCTTTTATTGTCCGAAGTCTGTGTGACCAGTATTAGTGAGTTATGATTTGTGAATACGGCTTGAGAAATAAGAGTTTTTATTTAGTTGGTTAGCGGATATGGAGACCATTCATAATTCAGACATCCAGGAAAGGAAGACATTTTTTCTTTGTGAGACATTATTTACGATGACAAATCAGGTCAAGTAAGGCATTTGATATTTCTTTAGCAGTGTACTGTATATTATAAACTGTTTACAGAGACAATGTAGTTCTTTTGGTTTGATTGTATGGTCGCCTGAATAAAAAATGGTGGGCTGTCTGTGTGGATGAGGTGGTGTTGTTATAAGTCACCTTGAATTAGACCTCTTGGGCAATTATATATACTGAGAAGGAATGCTGTGATTTCACTGTACCAGAACTCATCAGTTAAGAACTGGGCATATCGCTTCCCGTCGTCTCTTCTGGGATAGCAGCCAGAGATGTAGCCTTGTGGAACAAAAGCATTTTTATAATTATGTAACTATTGCTGAGAAAAGATTCCAGTACCATCATTGCACGCATCTAAGTACAGACCAAAAAATTAGTATAGACTGGATTGGTAAACCAGACAATAAAAATAAATAATATATAAAAATACGGTGTGACTGAAACTGGTTTGCTGTTTAAACATGGATGCCAAGTGCAGCAATTTTTTTCTCTGTGCTGACAAAGAACTTACCTAATACGGATTTCAGCAGCTATGATGTATATCCTGCGCGGACTCTCTCTTTCTTTGTATTTCCCTTCAAAATTTTACCCTTTTCCTAGCATGATAATTCAGGCTGAAGTTAAATAATTGACCTTTGCATGTAAAACCAACCAACCAAAACCAAATAACAACAAAAAGACATTCTTATTTTCTGATATGAATTCTTTTGGATTAATGTAGAGATTTTTATTTTAAGTCATTCAGAGTTGTCAGTCCAACACTTCAGTCTTACTGTGATGAAGAAGAATTGTTTTTAACTTAGCTGTATTTTGAATATTAAATTTTGAGCCTCAACTACTAACAGTTACACTGCCCCTGGAGATTTGTGAGGGCATGGCACGTGAAGACTTAGGGGCCGCAATAAGCTGGCAGTGTTTGCTGTTCTGTGTGGTGTTCTCCCAAAGTTATACCTTTTAAAGTAATGTGCGCTAGAGCCTGTTGGAATGAAAGTCTAAAACTGTTTGCTTTTGTCGTTGTCTTTTGTAGAAGCTCCACCGAAACTGGAAGAAAATCCTGCTGAGGCATTTACCGACTCATCTCTCTTTGCTCACTGGGGCCAGGATCTCAGTCCTGAAAACAGACGTATTGCACTTAAACAATTTCAGTATTACGGCTACAATGCTTACCTGAGTGATCGCCTGCCACTGGACAGGCCCCTGCCTGACCTTAGACCTAATGGGTAAGTGCTGTAGTTAGCCCCAGCATTGTGGACCACTGAGTTCAAGCCTGTTAACTCTTCTTCATCTGATAGTCTTATGTTGTGTGATTGCATAGAAAGTAAGTTACATAGGATGAGTAATTTATATGAAATGTAAAAAGGTTGGAATTTTGAAATGTCCCCTGAAATGCTGAAATACCCGTATCAAGTCCTATTAAAATCACACTAAGTACCCTCTAAGTTCCCCAAGTTCTTTTGGAATCTTAACGTCACCTACAATTCACATCAGTGTGCTGTTGCTAAAAGAGTAACATTTCTTATGTTAAATTTCAGTTTTATCTTAAGATCTGACTAGAATAGGAAAAACATAAGAAATTCTCTTTTAGAAAGCCCCAGACTGTATGATAAAGATCAGAAAGCAGGTGAGATTGGTGAGCTCTGATGGTACAATAAGCAGTTTAGTCAAGCAGTGTGTACCAGCTGAATGCCCAAGGAGCCTCCTGCTTTCAATGAGCTCTTCTTTGCCATGAAGTGCGTATGCCAGGCAGGGTAAACGTGTCCATTGTTATGCCGTGATGTTTTGTTGACATGAATTGGACCAGGGGAACGAACAGCCACCCCTTTAAGGCATTTGAGTCCTGATCTGGTAGGACCATTACAGAGACAGTTAACATTCAACTGTTTTTCAGCCTTTTCATTTGAAAAAACCTAGCATAGCATCTCTGGGGATGGGGATGTGGGTGGGAGGAAAACTGCTTATTTTGCAGCTCAATAAAAAAAAAAACCAATCATTAAAATAAACATGATGGGCACTCACTGAATTGAACCAGTAACCAAGATGTGAAAAGTATTTTAGCTCCTTGCCAATCCCAAGCACAATCTAACTGTGATCTTATTTACTACTTTTAACCAAATGCTTTAATAACTAGTGCAATAAACAGTACATTTTACCGTATATTGAGTTGTTGGATATTAATGAAAAGATATGAATGCCATTCCAGACTACAGTTTAGCAATTTTAAGTATATCTATAGTTTATATTACAAAATATCACATTTTAGAAATATGTATGTTCAGATTTGCTGAAATATAACAACCTTAAGGAAATCAAGGTCCAAGAAATTATATTTTGATTAAATTAGTTTATCACTGTCTGTATGGACAATCTCTTTTTTTTTTTTTTTTAATTTAAACTAATTTAGAGGAAAAATAAATCTCCTGTGACCAACAAGACAGTGACAGAAGTGTGTCTGTTCTTATATCTCTTGAAATGATTCTCCTGAATGATATCAGCCTATGTTTTTTATAGGGTATAAAAAATTTAAAAGACACGGTGAAGGAATGTTACTGTAGCTGAAAGAAATAAATTAGGCTTGGAATTTTAGAAGAAACTCTCGTTTGAAATGAATCGTGATCCTAATTACAGTGAAAATTTTGATTCTTAGTTAACTGTCTGCAAAAAACATGTTAGACTTTACAATATGTTTATAGTCATGCACACAAAATAATGGCTTGGTAATGATAGCTCATGAAGACTTTTTTTTTCCCCTACCCTTTATTAGGGTTCAGGTGTGAGTGGGTAATCTGATGCTAGAAGCATCCAATGATAAATTCTAGTATTGAGGGAAATGAAGCATGTTGTCAGGTAGTATGTACACTGCTTGCTGCACATACAGCACCCTGTGGAGTACACTGCTACAGGGTATTCCAAAAGTCACTTTTCCGAAAAAAAAAAAAAGAATTCCCAATTGTCATATGCAAATTCCTTTTTGTTTGAGAACATGCACATGGCTATTGCAAGAAAAATCTTACCCTGTAAGAGTATGTTTTCTACTGCAATCATCCATTTTTAGCGCTCGTAGCACCTATTTTCAGAGACAATTGTATTAGTCACTTCTGGAAGCTATATGAATATGTTTAAATTATCCATGAGCAGACACCAGGCTCAAGAAGCATAGCATGAAAGCCAAGAATAGCTTGCTCTGAAGAGAGCACAAAGCACGTGGTGTGGAGGATGAGTTAATCAACTTGCTGTCTGGAAAAGCAAGAAAACGTAAGTATCGCAGCAGTACCACAATTGCTCAGGGAGGAGTTAGCCTAGAACTAACAAAGTTCATTAGCCTGGATTTAATGGTGCTTTTGAAAGAGGCAGTGTGGCATAGGGATCCCAGCAATGGCTTGCAGGGAGGTAGCTCCAGGGAATGGAGTTCATACAGATAGGCCCAGGCTTGGCTGTGGTCTATCGTTTGTATTAATAGCATACCACATGAAGTATAGGATGATGGTAAGAGAACAGAAATATAACAAGTCTAGTGTAATTCACCTCTAATCAGCCCCAGTTGATACTGGGAGAATAAAATTATCTGCCAAGGGTTTGTGTTGACAGTAAGCTGCCAGGCTAAGAACAGAAGAATATTCCTTAGTCCCCAAATGACTCAGACTTAACTGTACCTCTGCTAATTAGGATTGAACTAGAAGGTTATATTCCTGAGGAATCTACATAAACCTTAGGATGTCAAAGTGCTCTGCTTCATACGGGCTGCAAATCCAAGCTTAAAAGGCCCTCTTCACTTCCTGCAGGGTCTGTGCTTGAACAGGACTTTGAGAATAGAAAAGCATGAGGACACTATTCCTCATGTGACAATCTTCACTGCCTCAGCCTTCAGTGACATATTTTTCCTTCATCTGAGGATGCTTGTGTTTATTTCCCAGATCAGCTGGAAGGGCAACTGCAGTAGCAGTAGCAACTGTATAGGTGGCCAACATCTGTGTAAGCTGCACACAGGAGAGCAAGCTTCCACCAGCTGAAACTGAGGAGGCAGCTATTTTAGTGACTTTTCTCAGCCGTGTATGTTTTAAATCCTGGATGCCTGCAGTCAAGAGGATGAGCAAGGATTGAACATTAAGGAAAAGGCAAACAGTAGCAGAGAAATCAGATAAGCTGTATTAAGGAAAGGTTTGGATTGGAAAGGAGGAGAGGGTGGTAAAACAAGGGTTGTCTTGAGCACCAAGGGTCTCTGCAGTTTGCTGTGCCAGCTATAAAAATATATGGGACTGAGCATTTACATTGCATTTGTCAGGTCCCAGAATATCTGGGTGTTATGTCTGTCCACATTATTGCAGCTTCTTATTCACTATTCAACCAGATTAGGGAGAATTGACCATACTTGCCTAATTTACTAGGTTATTAAGTTCTTATGAAGTGAGCACCGTAACCTAGTTCAACTTTATCCTCAGCGTTATGCTCATTTTAACAAGGCAGTCCAGAATTGTGTGATTGTGGATGCTGGGAATGAACAATGCCAAGAAAATCCTATGTTCTTTTTTCTGCTGGACGTTTGCATCTGACAGACATTTTTTTTTCTCCTGAGAAGACAGGGAACAACCACCTGGGCAGAATGCACTGCCCTACCTACTAAATTTGGTCTCCCATTGCTGCATGCCACCTGCAATGGAGGGCTGGGCAAGGTTAAATACTTGCCCTTTCCTTCATGTGTGTTGTAGCTCAGCAATCTCTAATTGTCCTTCTGTTTTTCTCACTCCATTAAAAGTTGACAGCGTTGACCCTAGAAGCTCCTCTGTGCTCTAATATGGGGTTATGAGAAGTGGCATCTCTCACTGCAGGACCTTACAAAGAGATGCTGAGCTCCTCTGCTGAGGTATTTTGATATGAATTCTCAGAGCACTGTTGGCAAAAAAGGTCAAAAGTGAGTCATACCGGTATAATATAAAAGGGGCGACTGTATTTCTCAGTACCAAGAGACTTTGCAGGAACACATGCACATAATTTTGAGAAGAAAAGAGCAATTCACAACTGCTACCTGCCATTTAAGTTATCAGTAAAGCCCAAAGACAGATGTGTCAAACATTCAGTGTCTCCACTGAATATGTTTTCTTAATATCCTTTGATGACTGCTCCCTTCTTCAGCCTGTTTCTGCTTTGTCTTCCATTGTGTGTTTGCTTCCTCAATTTGATGGTGCGGTGTGTGAAGAAGGACTTTGATTTTTCTTACAACTCCCAATTGATCATTTTATTAGGATAAGACAAGTATTCTGGAATATTCTATATCTTCTGTGTTTTTACATGGACAAAACCATATTAATTTCACCAAATTGCCTGCTTCCCTCCTCCAACCTCCCAAAAAACACATGGTATGGTTGTAGTATGGTATGGCGATATGGTTTAGTGGGGACTGTTAGTGTTAGGTCAGAGGTTGGACTCGATCTTGAGGTGTCTTCCAACCTAGAAATTCTGTGATTCTGTATGGGCTGTGTGGTGGAGTACCAGTTATGCTGTCCCTTACAAGGCATCCATTTATGTCCTCGTGCTGCAACTGGGTGCTCTGCTGTTTACCACCCTTATAGCCATCTGTTAGTCCAGAATGCGTCTCCGTCACAGTGTAACGAATAACTACTTACTCTAACGAGCTTGGAAGCATTGAGGAAGGCAGTGTTGGCCTTTCTGAGCACAGGAGTAGGATAATGCTTGCGTTAGTTAAAATTCTGTTGTGCTTGTTGCTTTAAGTAGGGCAGGCAGCACCCACAAAGCTTGTCGTGAGTGAAATGTTGAACAAGCTCACACAGAAAGGCATTACTAAAAGCTAGGTTGTTCAGGAATCCCAAAGCTGTGTACCAAATCTCTTTTAGAGTGGCTGCACTTAGGATTCTACTCTGTTGGCTTGTAAATTTTTTGTTGCCTGATACAGTCTGCTGAAGCACATGTGTGAAAGAGAGATAACATTGTGCTTTGCTTAAGTGATGAGAGAGTGAGGGATAGTGGGGAAAACAGGTGTGTAACAGGACCCCAGCAGAGGAATTATGTTGCAGAATTCTGTTCCTGGAAAGCACGTGTGATATGAAGGAGCTGGCTGATGGGCATAAGGCGTCTCTTTCAACCAGTGCTAACTGCAGCCAGCCAAACTTCTTTCGCATTGGTAAAAACAGTATTCATACGAAGAAGTGAAGGCAGGAAGGCTGGAGGGAGGAAAGAAGCGTTTAAATCTCAGTTTGGTTTTCCTCCTTGCAAATGAAATTGTATGCTATAGCATTTGACTTGCAGAGGCTCGCCCCTTTCCCAGCTGAGTCAGTGCTGTCTCGCATCTAGAAAAGTGCAGAGAAGTGCACTGTTTCCTGTGCAGAGAAAGGCTTAGGTTGTTTTGTAAGTGCTCCTTGTTTTGAGCAGCTCGCCAGTCCCAAACTGTGTTACTTTGAGGCTCAGTTCAGCAAGAGACAATGGTAGAAGCCTTGAAGAGCGACAGTTAGTGGCAAAAGCAGAACAGGTGGGATATCCACTGAATGCAAGGACAAATGCAAGGTAGAAAATTCAAGCATCCACTTCTTGAGGAGATTGATGTGTCTTAGGACAAAGGCTGTTCATGTGTGTATGTCTGTTCAAAGTCAGCATTACCACCAGTGTATGTCCTGGGTATAGTGTACAAGACAGCATCACACTTTTATGAACTTTTAGGTTTTCCTTTATTAAAAGTGATACATAAAAAATATCCTAAATTGTGAGTTTCAATTTAGACATTTGCACGTTAGCTCTGATTCTCAAAAGCTAGCTCCTAAGGATTTGCATTCCATAAGTTTTTGCTTTATCTGAATTTCCATAAAGTAGTTCTGTTTTGTTGGATTTATATTAGCGATGTGTATGGTTCCATGTTTGTTTTACATCATTTTTTTTTTCCTACTCATAAAAGGCAGTATAAATACTGCATGGGGTATTTGATGTTTCAAAGGATGCCTTTAAAAGAGCACAAAAGTCTGGTCCTTCACCTATTAGATTATTTTTGACAGAAGTCTGAAAATCTCATATTATTGGTATTCTTGTCAAATATCTGTCTCATTCCCTGCTCTTTTACTCAGCTCTCTACCATTGGTTCTTCGGTTTCCTTGTCTCCAACCTGTGACTCATAGCAGTGGTGTGTGCTGAGTGGCCACCCTCTGTGATTCTGATTTGTGCTTCCGTTTGCCCTGTCTGAATGTATTTGCCTAAATGCATTCTCTAAAAGTATTACATTTCACTAGCAATGATATCAAACTGGCTGCAGTCTCCAAGTTGCTGTAATAACCTGAGTTAATACTGCTGTACCTTTGTTTCTGATCTTCCCCCTCGTCTCCTTTAACTGACAGAAGATGGGATGCTGTAATCCACGTGTGTACTGTCTCTCCCTCTCTCATGTGTCGTAACGTGAATGTTCTTTGCTTGGCACACATTTACACACGCCCAGAATAATCCCTGGCTAATACTGTAAGAGACTAACCATTTTTGTCCAAATAGCTAGAGAGAATTCTCCTCATGTTCCTATAAAAGTGAATTTTACTGAGATCATAAACTCCCAGCTTTACTGTTCTAATTACTTTATTCAGAGAAAAGTATTGATTTTAAGTACCTAGAAAAAACAAACACCTAACTTTCAGGTAAATAAAATTATACAATAATGTCTTTTATTAAAAGGACTGGGGACACAATTTCTTACAATTAAATCTGTGCTGTAAGATGCTTAGGAGATCAAGAAGATTTTTCTTTCTCTCCTGACACCAATCCCTAAAAAATGTTGGCTATATTTAATTATACTTACATGGAAACTCCATGTAAATTCCTCACATAATTGTATGCCTGCTTTTTTTCTCCAGTAATAGACTTTGGCCACATATAAAGTTTTCTAGATGTGCAGCAGAAATAACTTCCTGTCTTTCTGGCTTCAGTTCATAGTAATAGACTGGAATCCTCAAAGAGCAGGAGAAAAGAAAAATTGTATGGATTGTGTTAATTGTATAATATGTTTCATTGCATCCTATTAACAAGTGCAACATATGACATAATGCAGTGATTAAGACACAAAATATGTTCTGTTGCTGTTGTTGGCTGTGATACCAATGTAACTATTAGATGAAAGGTTCTTGAAAATTGCAGAAAAACGATTCTTTTTCGTATTGTACATATTTGTAGAAGGTCTGATAGATAAGTTCTTAACACATGAAATCATTCATGCACATTGTTCTTACGGCATAGTTCTGCAGTTCTGCTTAACGAATTTTAACGTGACCTGCCAAGCTGCACCACAATGTATATATTCTAGATGAATATGGACAAATATTTGAAAGAGGATTCGTAATGTACGCCGTCCTCCAGTTGCCTGAGTTGTGCTTGAAATAGAACACCAGGAGTTTCTCTAAATTTCTGGTAACCATGACAACTGTTTCTTTAGTGTTATTAGCCCAATGTAATTTAGCAGAGTTGGTTGCGAGAGGAAATTTTTAGCTAGATTGTCATGATATTATTATAATTCTAAATTGTATGTAGAATTTATATTAAAAAACAAAAAAACAGTTAATCCTAACACTGAAGTATGTTCAATATTTCGTGAATTTGTGCTTTTTTTTTTTTTTTTTTTTTTTTTTTTTAAGCAGGAGCCTCGCTTTGCAAAGGGGAGTGCCTGAGACCTGGGCAAGGTAGGGGCTTGCCCAAGGCCCCGGAACGAGGCAGAGGCAGAGGTGTCATTAAAACCTGGACGTGGCTGGTTGCTGCGCAACCCTTCAATTCTTAGGGCTTAATGGATCTCAGAATTTGAGCCCTACAATGTCCTCCCTTTTTAGCCGTTCAGCATATGTTCTATATAGCTCCACCCCCCCCCCCTTCCTTATAGCTATTTCTTTTTCATTCCTGGATGTATGGGATTTTATTCCTCATAAAACCTAGCACAAAGAAGAAGATAGATGCTCTTGTGAAACAGTACGAATTCTCTGCATTCTGTGCGTGAACCAAGTTGGGTGTTTCATTCCATTTTGTTTAAATAAAAATAACGAAGTAGGTAATTTTTATTGTCACTTTCTATATAAAAAACAGCATAGACAGGAAAATGCAATTTTTGTAAAACTCTACACACATTGAATTTAAGCTGTAAATAAGGATGATAAATGACTCTGAATGGAAAAAAGAAAAAGAATCATTGAAAAAGAATCCATTTGTAAAGCACTAAAAAATTGGACATGACGGGAGCCTAATTCTGTTCTGTGGATTCATATGCAGATATCTCTTAGCATATACAGGGGCAAAATAGGGGTCAAACGGTATTCGTATCACAAGCACTGCTTTTGTTTGGCAAAATATGCCAGACAACAGAAAATCCTATCCAGTGTGATCTAACTTGAAAAAAAGAAATGAAAATGAATGCAGGTAGGAAAAATAACACAAACCGTTTCATTTAAACAGATGGAAGATATGTCACAAGCAGACATTCTGTTACATTTCAGTTTATGCATGGATTTATGGTAGTGCACCAGTGTTTTGGGGGTTGGTTTTGTCATCTGGAACATTTTTTTTAATATAGTTTATCACAATTTCTCAAAAATGTGCATTTGACGGATATTTCAATAATGGCTTAATTGACAGAGGGCAAAAAAACAGCTTTTAAGGAAGTAATTTCTTTGAACTTCAATGTGTTTTCATTGTTATTTATTTATTTATCATTTCTTTTCCCAAATCACTGCATTGCTCCTTATCTGATAGATGACATATTTTACCATTTTTGCTAGAGTTTCTTTTTTTTTATCTTCTTTGTACATCAGTATTGCTGAGGGTAACAGATGCCTAAGCTATAGAGCTAAAAGACTGGTTATAGCTTTGTTTGCTGTACCAATATCTATCTATGCATTTGGGCTGCAACAGAACCACTGAAATAGCAGGCTTTATCGATTCTCTATAAGCTAATACCAAAAATAGTTTTGGTATGCTTGAGCCTGTTGACTAGCTCATAGTGCTTCCCATTTGAATCCTAATTTTCAAAACTTGAATGAAATTTAAATTGCATTCGCCAAACAGAAATCTGCAAACGTTACGAACATGTAAAGGAGTGTAAATGCTACACTTTCTCTTCTATTTGAACATCAAATTCACGTAAGGAGTCATCTTGTAGCATGACTTATAAATTCTGTGGCCAAATTACATATTTGTTAAAAGAATAAATAAACAAACACAGGAAAATCTACCAGGTTACTAGAGCGGTCTTCATTCAATCCTTGACTGAGTTTGCATCCTTGTACATTTCTGTCTGTGCTGTCTTAGCTTATTTAGCAAGATATTGTTTGGAGCTGGATCTTTTACTGGTTTTTGTTGTTGTTGAGTTGAGAAGGAATCCCCTGTTCTTGACTGAAATAGCTGGTAGCTTCTGTAGCAAAAGTAATTAATTTAGGTATTAATAATGTGCTTTTCAAAGGGGCAAACTCAGTTTATTCCTGCCTATACTGTCCAAGAAAAAAATATCGTGACAAACTGCAGTTGGGAACTGCAGTTAAATAAGAGCTTGCATTTGGTTTGCAAATTAATTTTTCAGTGTTTTGGACCTTGGGTTGAAAAGTGAGCTCATTCTCAGCCTTGGTTGCACAGGGAGTTTCAGGAAGTTATTTCCAAGGATTCCTTTTTATAGATGGTAACTAATTTGGTTCTTGCCTGTAAGTGCCCTCAACAGTTTATGGAGACCTTCTGATCAACGTTTACAAAAGTCATTCTTTTGGCTGGGGACAGATTTCTCTGAAACAGTTTGTGTTGACCTTGTGACTTCCAACAGTTTACATCTTTGTTTTTTTTTACCTTTCTCTTCAGGTGCAGAAACCTAACATTTCCTGACAGACTTCCAGAGGTCAGCATTGTATTCATATTTGTTAATGAAGCTCTCTCGGTGATTCTGCGCTCTATTCATTCCGCCATTGACCGGACTCCTGCTCACCTGCTCAAAGAGATTATTTTGGTTGATGATAACAGTAATAATGGTAAGAGATTTTTGGTCTTTAAAAAAAAATATAAAAAATATTTTCCTTCTACAGGGGATGGATCATACATGAGAATCCTTGAATTCTGGCTCCTATTCATCCCACTAGCATTTCAGATGTTTTCAGTGTATTTTCTCCCTTTCTCATACCACAATCTTGCTGGGTTTTGTCTTCAAATATACACAAGTTGGTGGGCTAAAGAAGAGAATGTACAAAGATAAAATGCCGTTTCTCTTTGTTTAAGGTGGCTGTTAAGCAGAATTTGGGGTATAACAATAGATTACAGACCTAAGATGTTTTACGCTTCTTAGTACTTTGGCATGCTTTCAAGATTATATGCTTACTGTGCTCTTCCTGTTTCAGTTTTCCGATTTCATGTGCTTACTCTCTTTCTCTTTTGTACAAAACACCTTCTTGTGCTTCGTAGACGTGTCCTTCAGATTGCCAGTACCTTTTCTCTCCCTCTCTTCTCTCCTCTCCTTTTTTTCTGTTCTTATGTATTCATTGGCAATGTTTACCTTGCTGCTTTTCTGCTGTATGTATTAAGATTTTGCTCTCCATGATCTGAAGGACTGCTCATTTCTGATTGCCAAGGTTTTGCTCAATGCTTGCCTAGTTTATTGTCAATGAGGCCATACTGGGCATTATTTAAAAGGCAACTTTACCAATGACGTTTTAATAAACACAGGATGCTGCATTTTAAAATTAATCTCTGCTGGAGGGTTAATTCTGAACTCCTGAAATATAGGGAGAATCTGAATTTTATCCCATTGAAAGAAAATGCTGAACAAGGGGCTACTCCCATCCTTGCCATCATTACAGTTATGTGATCCCTGTAGCGAGATCCTGAGGCTTGTTGCTGATTGTGGATGTGTATCAGATTTGTACAGAAGAGAAACTTATTGGTAAGCAATTAAATAAGTTCCCCCTCCCCAGGCTATACATTTCATCAACTCTTCTTCTGGTGATTCTCAACGAAAGAAAATGCAAAATCCTCATTCTTTAAGTGCACACAAAACCCAACAACTTGATTTAAGTTTGTATTAAATCTAATTTCAGTCCCAGTGAATAATGCTATGTTTAGAGTTACCTAAGGCTGACCAAGGTTTTCTTGAAACACCTACTCAGGGAACAGTGTGGGTAAATTGCCATGCAGGATTTATGAGTCTTAGCTTATTGCATAATTTATGATGTAGCGGTGTGATGAAGTAAAAGAAAAAATAGCATGGAATTGAAAACTACAAGCAAAGGAAAATAAAACAAAAACAACACATGAAACGAATGTGTGCACATGCACACCTTTATGTGATTCAGAAACGTCTTGTGAGCTCAGGTAGACTTTTATTTACCTTCAGTCTGTAGTTCAGTCATTTGACTTGGTTTTAATGATGTACTCTTGCTGGCCTTGACTCTCCCTCTTCTCCCTCATGCAGTACACAGGAGTTTGATATGAAAAGAAGTTTGAAATACAACATTGATATGTGGACTTGGATTCTGGAATGTTTGTAAAAATTAATTCCTGCAATCTTTCAAACAGCTCCAGCTAATGCGATGCCAGGAGCAAAATGGTTTTGACTGGATATTTGTGCTGCAGTGTCTGAGGCCTCTTGCACAGAGGGACTGGCCACAAGATGGTCACAGAAGACAAATAATTTGTCTGAAAAAAGAGGTTTCTAGAGTTTGAGTCTCATTTTCTAGAACTGAGAGGTATTCCAGTGGGCACATTGCAGAGCAATGTGAGAAATATCAGTGTTTCTGAGGGCCTGTCATTATAGTGGCCTAACAAATACACTTCTTGCACTCTGCTCTGTGGGCTTGTCAAAATTATCGTTTATATTATTTCTTACATGAAACAGAAAAGAAACCACAGGAACCACTTAATCTCTCAGGAAGACCTGTTCAGCCATGTCTTGTGTTAGCACTAGTATAGGTACTGTACAGTATGTTATTTCTATGGTTGGCTGTGCCCTTTATTCAGGCTTACCTTTCCTGCACTCCAGTGCCTCAAATCCTGACCCCAAACAGCAAGACGGTAACTGAGAGGAAGGTAACCGTTGGTTTGGCTGCCTTGGCTTCTTGTGGTATGTCGTTCTGTACAGAATCACACCATGCAGAGCTGTACATAGTCCCCTGGAAAAATTATTCAGGGTTTTCTGCTGCTCCTCTAAACCTTTCTGTGGTGTCTCTTCCCTGCAGTAGTAAACCAGGTTCCTACATTTCTCTTTATCCCATAGTGTATGCTGAAGACCTGGTCATAGGCATCCATTTGAAGAAGATGGATGTTTGATAGGAAAGGGAGCAATTGTAAATATGATTTATGGGCTTTTCTATTATTAGTTTGAATCCTGAAATATTTTACAATTTACTTTTGCTTTTACAATATTCTATTTTTTTCTCCCTTCTAGCATCAGTGAAACTAATCCTTTATATTTAGTGTCATTCTCAGTTTTCGTTAGTGCTCTACAGCTTGTGAACGCTGCTGCTTGTAAGATCAGTGAGTTACTCGGTTTCCATGTAATGTTACCTTAGCAAGCAAAAGCTGGGGTTGTGCTTGCATCTGGTTCCAGGTTTCTCACAGACACCTGTCAGAAACCTCATTATAAGCAATGTGTTTGCTCTGAGGTTTTCACCAAGGATCCCACTTTAATAACTCGATGTAAGGTTTTTTCAGTGATGCCACAGCCATGGATTTCACAGTCAAGAAGCATCACAGTATGGGAAGTGACTAGAACAGCTAGAACACATGAACAGCTTTTTTCTTTTGAGTCTCTTGCACTAGTTGGTTGGATTCACATAGAGCAATGGTTTAAAACAAAAGCAGTTGGTCCTAGAAGAGGGCACCAGAATTTCTTGCTTCTTGAGGGCAAGTGGTATACTGGTTAAGTGGTCTAAATTCTTGGTGCAGGCCAAATTCTGAATCTAGTAGTGAGAACCTGAAATATTCCTCAATTTCAGTAAATCAATGAGTTTCAGAAATGAGCAGTGGATTGCTTGGTTTTTAAAATTCTGGAAGGCTGATTTCAGAAACCATATATTTAGAAGTATGGCCAAAGTCTGTACATTTATCTTGAACAATGTATGCTATAGTATTTCATTTCATGCACTTTAGGGTATGTCAAGCAAAGTATCTATGACTTTTTCTAAACCTTGGTGTAGTTTTTCAAATTCTCAATTATGTTTCAGGAGACCTCAATTAATCTTTGTGAAGCTTCTTTCTTTCTTTTTTTTTTTTTTTTTTACATAAATGTTTCAAGTTAGGTAACTGTGAAAATGCCAGGGTGTGCCATTTAAAAGTAGAAAATAGATTGAATAGGTCCAAAATTTTTGATCCTTTATTTTAATAAAGCAGTTTGCATTACTTACTGCATGTATTTTGCCGTATCATCTTTTCCTGTGAGAATGTGATAAGCATAGCATTGAAGTGGTCCATATATGCTGCCAAGTACATTACTACTAAAATTTAAGTTGATAGAAGGTTAAAAATTGCATTTCAGTGATTGCTTGTATAATGACAACAGAAGATTTATTAAAACAAACAAACAAAAAATACCAATATTGTTCATTTGGATCTCGTTCAGATCTCAGTCACATTGGTGTGAAGTTGATTAACTGCACTGATTTCCACTGTTCTGCTGTAGTTTAGATGCTCTGTGTCAGATCAGAATCTCTCCCATTCTCCTCAGGAATGTTTGCCTTTCAGAGACAATGTGCTCATTACTTAATAACTTGACAATAAAATCATTTGTTCATTTTAGCCTTCAGAAGAAGCAGAGACAGCTGCCTCTGTGCAATTGAGGAAAGGTACAAAGAAAGAAACAGCTTTAAAACACCTGTAAGTGCCCCTGCCCCAGACTGCTGACAGTTAATTGGATGTCAGAAACGTCCTTAGAAAAAGCATTGTCTGAGCTGCAGACTACTGGAATAGCATTTTATTCACTCTCTGACTTGTTGTATCCTGTGCTATTGGGACACGGTGCTGACCTTCTGTGCCAGTGGAGTCCTGGATTGGCTTTTGAGTCTTTCTTGCAGGCTTTGAGCCCCTCTACATTTTCAAGCACCTCTTGAAGATATTTTAAGCTGATTTAAGCTGATTTAAGCTGAAAACTTTCTAAAAAAAATCATTGTGAATCATGATGTGTTCAGCTTTGTGGTGAGGCTGTATTCACTAATGTGTCCGGAGCATGTGTTACAAAATATTTATATTACAGCAATAATTATCATTCTCTCTAACATTTTTCTCTATTAAAGTTAGTAGTTAATGTTGCAGTAGAAACTCAGATTTCATAAAGGTTCTTCCTTTTTCTTGAAATCATTGCTTATGAGTGAAATATACTAACACGTTCAGTTTAACAATTTATCATTCTTTGTCCTGATATTTTCTTGAACACAGCTATTGAATTGCATCAATAGTGCTGGATATCACAGGATGGTAATTTTATGACTTGCAGTGTCAAAGAGAATTAGCAGTGGTAGAAAGTGGGTCTTAGGCAGTGTATCACATTTGAGAGATTTGCAACACTGTCCTCAAAACACTGAAAAAAAGAAGCTTTTCAAAAAGCATCCAGAGCCAACCTTTTCATTAGAAACATACTTATTCTTCAGTTATTTTAAAGACGGGGGATAGGAAATTGTCTGAATAATTTTCTTTACAAAAGCAGTATGAATAAACCTGAAAAGTATGGTTCTGATGCTCGCTAGATTGCCTACTACGGCATAATCTGAAGATGGTATGCCTGCAGACCAGACAACTAGGCACGAATGTTGATTTAAACAAACAAACAAACAAAAACAACTATTAATGACAGTCTCCTAAGGAAAACTTCTGGGTTTGCTGTCCTGTTTGGCTTCTGGTTCTTCTCTTATCTCAATGCCAGTAAAATTCAGAGATGATTAAAAACAAGGAGAAAGCCAAAATTTCTTCAGCATTGTATTCACTTTTGGGCCATGGATTATGCCTTGTGAAGGCTTTGCCTTATCAGCATAGATTAGTTCCCTCCCATTAGTTAAAGGTCATAAATCTGAAATTCTTATTTCACAGTCTTTACCTGAGCAAACTTTCAGTTGTGTTGGCCTGAAAGAGGGCTGTTTAATGATAGTAAGGAAACAGATGCTAGAAAGTATGTATTTTATGTATAGACCAAGAAGTTGGTCTCCTTTTTAGGTATTAGAATAGATTTTGTTGCTTTTACAAACTATACATTTTACTTGCCTAGTAACATTAAGCACCAAGGCTTGAATACACGAATTACGACAATTCTTTGAGTATATATTTATGGTTACAGGTACTATGATGATGCTCAGTCTGCAGTGAGGTGTGTCTGGCTTTTGTGCCAGGTGCTGTGAATGTATCTGAAAATACGTAAGAAGAAAACAACCCAGAAGCAAAACAGAGTCCACTGGCCATCTGTTTCAGCAGTCAGCAGAAGTTAGGAGAATGAGCAACGTTGTTCTGATTTTGATGGTGGAGGATGTGAACACTTCTGATCACCTTATCTTATTATGTTCTCTTATCTCTGAACCCCATACGGCATCAGGCTCAAATCAATCACACGTGGGAAGGGGGTGGTGGCACCCCTTGCTTGGAGGTGTGACTGACTTTTAGCGCTGTAATTATAGTTGTATGAATGCTGTTCGATAACCAGCATGCAGTTTTCTTTATTTTAGAAGGGAAACTTCCCCGTTTTTTATTACTGATGTGGAAGGTTCTTAGCCTTCATTTTCTGGAGGTTAGGAAATCTCTCTGCTGTGAGCGTGAGGGGGGCTGCATGACCACTGCAGCTAAGTGTGGCTCTTCTGGTGCATCTTGTGTCTGTTGCACCACTTGCCTCTGTGGAAAAGGCCTTTCAAAAGAGCAGTTATTTTAATCATCTTCAATATAGTATAGTTGAGGCTGTTTGTATGGTTGGATAAGCAACGTCTAAATGTGTTTGCAAGCTGATAGTGTAAACTCTGTCCGCATCAAGGGTCAGCAGCAGGCAGCAGAGCTTTTATTGCATTCTCCTGACTTCAGAGTTTTTGATATAACACAATGAACTGAATCTTCCCTGGGCAGCAGTTGTTGAAAATTAATATGTGGTCATCTTATTTTGTATTCCATCCCCAAAGTAATTTAACTCATTCAGTTCTAATGCACTTGCAGTCTAATAAATATGTTTTTCTATATGTCAGGTTCAGTATAGCAAGTTCAAGAGGACAGAGCACCACTTCTAAAACCAGCATTTTCCATCCTTGCAGTTTAATGTAGGCAGCAGAATAGAGAAAAAGTTATTTTATGTAACTCCAAACCTTGTCGCCAGATAATAATTCTTTTTTTTTTTCTAGTAAGACAAGTCCATTACCATGAAACTTAGCTTTAAGATTGGAATAATGATGTATCTGATTTCAGTGTGGGAAGGAGTAATTTAAGTGTCATCTCAGCAGTATCTGCATACCATATTTAATCCTAATAGCCGATAGTTAAGTACAGCATCAAACCACTATATGCCGGAAATGCTGAAAAGCTGGACTTGGGAAACAAAATCTGTGGGTAATTTCAGCTGCAGTTTTACAGCTTTCTTGTGTTTTCTCTTATTTTTTTCTGCCCACATATGCTGTGTATCCCATATATATCAAGTAAAATAATGCACAGTGAGTATTTTCTTGTTTTTCAGCCCGTGTTTGTTTTGCTATCCTCTACTGACACAATCCTTAGTGTGAGCGGAGTCATACATGCTGTCGGTTTACTGGTCATATCAAAAGGACAAAACAGCTGAAGTTTCTATGCGATAAATAGGTGCACATTGGTACTCTGAAATTGTTTGGAAGAATAATTTGGGCCAACTTAAAGGAAATATGAACTATGCCAGCTGTGATTGAGAAACAATATGTGGCCCACACTGTTAAAGGCTGAAGTCCAATTAGGTAAGAACAGGCTAGTTTTGAGCTCTGCTAATAGCAATGAGGAAATCACCCCATGTGCGTGGGAGATCAAGTGCTGTAGAATGATGGCAGCCTGGCTGTGAGAATGCCAGAGTATAAGTGCTGCCACAGTCTTCTTCCGAGTACCATCACTGTGATTTTAGGCTTAGAATGAGAATTTAGGCTCAGAGAGTGTGTGATTGGAAAAACTTTTAATTTTTCTCCCATTTTTTTCCTTTTTCAAGAACTCTTTCATCTTAATGGGATTATATAGCCTTTGTGAATGCTTGGACAATTTCTATTGTTAACGTTCTCAAACAGGCCTCACTGAATTTAACTTGCAGGTGTATTTATAGATTTGGTAAAAGTGACAAACGGTCATGGAGAACTTGTGAGAGAAGTGCTAATATATGTTAATGTCAGTAAGGTGGCTCTGGTTGGATCACAGATTATTTCCTTCTGACATCTTTTCCCATAAAGTGTCTGGTGGTCTCCTTACATGCAGGAGAACTTGTATTTTGTGTTGTTGCTTCCATTTGTCAGCAGGGAAAGTCTTAATGGAATTAGGAGCTGCTGTCAGTTCTCTCAAGATAGCTGACTCAGCTGCTTCATTTTTCCTTTGCTCCTCAAAGATGCAGTCCTATGGCCCAATGCTTGTCTAATAATTTAAGATGCCACCTTCTATTTGAGGCAGCCTTTTCAAGTAGTAAAAATAGCAGCAGATTTGCATGCAGTAGAAATAATTTGAACAATAAAATTAGTGCTGTTTGCACCTCACTTTTTGTAGTGTTTTATGAAGATGTAAGAGATACCATATACCCAATCATAGTAAAGTTTTAGGAAACTTAAAGGTATTTCTATGGCTAAGCACAGTTCTATCAGCTTTACATGCTGTGGAATGTTTCTTCCTCCTGACCTATTGCCCCTAATCTCAATACTCGGTCATGTGCAGAAAGTAGAAAAATTGAGGTCTTCTAAAATGGAAAACAAGTTGACAGCTCCTTTGCCATACATAAACAAGTTTTCTATTTTTTTTTATTACCGTAAACAAGTGCAATGTATTTGTGCTGGTGTCCGGATTTTCTTAAATAAAATTTCCACCAGCATGTGAAAAATTTGCTTCCATCCCCATGTCAAATAAATACCTATGTGTCCCTGCCTTGTAGTTTTACAATTAATTATTGTATTAGCAAGCTTAAAGCATTTCCCTGTAGCCTGCATCTTATATGAATTGTCCAGCCTTAATTTTTAGTGATATTTGTGCCCTTGGAACTCCTTTTGTGCTTTTGACATTTGCTTTTTGAAAATGGAAGTGAGACTGTGTAGCACTGGTTCTGATTTTGTGTTCTGTCATCTCACAGTTTTCAGAGGAATGTTTCCTATTTACCCATTTCCCACATGGACGAATAGAGAAGTGTAAGGAATGTGGTGGCATTGACGTTGCGTGGCGGTGTGTAGGATTTATATCTCATACACAGGGTCTTCTGTGCTGAGACTAGCCCCAATGTATATACAGAACATAGTGCACAGATAGCATTCATACAATTCTGTGCTGCTCAGCATTGTAAGGACACGAAGTGAATGAGAACATGCCCGGCTAGCTTACGGAATGCTTTGTGCCCAAGACAAATTCTTGCTGAGGCCAGAATTCTCTTCTCCTGGGAACCACAAAGACAAGTTTATCTTGTTTTTTACTAACACATTGAACACAGAGATCACATTGCTAGTGTTATCTGAAGTAAGTAATGGTTGAATTTTTAAATTTTCATCTGCTCTGTCCATTTGTGTCAGCTTTTATGTCTTCCAGAAGAGAAGAACAGCAGAAAATAGTGAAGTTGCAGGGAACTTTAATATCTTGGTGCAAATATCATCACATGTGAACTTAAATGGCATTCCGGTAGCACGATCACATAGATCACAGGGAGAAAAGGGTGTCAGATGAAAAAAGAGAATTTATGTTTTTAGTTTTATCCTACATGCCAAAAAAGAAGAGTTGTTATACAGTGGTGTTGCACTGCTTTAAAGGGTGCCTGATACTCAGTTGACTCTGAATCATTCCTGCACTTTGTGCAACTTCTCACTGACTTCTCCTGACTTCACACATGAAATATGAATAACTAACTCAATTGTTGTATGTTCCACTAGGAGCTCTGGAAAGGATTTGATGTCAGGAAAGATAGGAAGCTTTTATCCTTGAAAATACATTGTTTAGCATGTGAAGTACTTTGCGTTTCTCTCCTAGATGGTTGTACAGCAGCCTGGAATACTCCGCAAAGCTGCAGGCATCATGCCGGCATGGGTAGTTCAGCAGAAGACAGATCATTAAATCCAGTTTAAGGCAGTCAAAATTATCATTTTACTGCACACTGTAGAATTGGATTTTCTGTTGGTTTTGCAAATGTGCTTTCATAGTCCCTGAGGTGAGAATGGTATAATAATTGCAGTGTTTGAGCTTCCATCACAAACAGCTCTTTTTAAGTTGTGGTGTGTTGGTTTTCTCAAAATGATGCTGAAATTAAACTAGGCATGATATCAAATCTAAAGAACATGAAAGCTTCCAGTTTAAGCAGTTGAAAATTATTCTTAATAACAGAAGGGAGAAAAAAAGAAGGATATTCCTTTACCTAAAAAGCTTTTGGATTTTTATCTTTTTTTTTTTTTTTCTCTAAAATGAGTTTTTTTTTTTTCCTTCTGTCCCCCCCCCCCCCCTTTTTTTTTCTCCTTTGCTTATGATTTGTGGTGCCAACACAACTCCTTTACCAAACGTGTGACGCTTTGTTTGGTTTGGTTTTAGTTTAAGGGCTCATCTAAATGGTGTTGATTGCCTCCTAGAATTTTCTTTAATAGGTTACATTCTATGGTGTGATGTAGGTTTTCTTGCATAAAAATATCCATCAAGTCATATAACTAGTCCAGAGAGCGTTACTGTAAAATGAAAGCAACCCTTTGGTAATGTTAGGTCAGTATAGAAGCTCATGTATCCTACTTCCTTGAATTAGAAATAGTTTGTAGTTAAAAGAAAGAGCTGTATTCCCAAAGAGATGTAACTGGAACCTCGCTGATCATGTTAGTTCTTATCAGATGTTTCAGCTCCTTGGAGCTCCTATCTGACCTGCAGGGACTTCCAGGAAAATGAGTGCAAATTAAGCCTAATCTATTTCCTAACTTGTAATTCTGAGTGCATGCTCAGTGTAGGATAGCCATGACCAGTATTTGTTCTTTTTAGCACATTTTTAATAAGGCACCAAATTAGGAAGTTGCTTTTTTTTTTCTTTTTTTTTTCTTTTTTTTTTTTCTTTTAATATCTTAAAAGGAAAACCTCAGAGGAAGTAAGTTAATAAAATGGTCTGTTAAACTAACCTTCGTTTTATGGCCCTAACCTGGGAATATTGTCAGAGATGACTTAGTTACAGTAAAATGGAAGATCAGGTCTAATGAGCTCTCCTTACAAAGGAAAGTGCTCTAGAAAAGTTGTTGCATCAAGATACCTCAACATAAGTTTAATTAAGTGTGGATTACTGCACAATAGGTCAATCAACTTTGGGTCAGGAAGAAAGAAAGCAGAGGAATTTAGTCAGCTGTAGAAGACAACTTACATTCTGTAGCTAATTTGACTCCTTAGGACTGGATTATCGAAGTTGGTGAAATCACATGAAAAACACCACTCTGTGATTTGATTTGTATCTTACAAAATATATTCAACAAAAAACATTATTATGTGTTTTTTCAGTTCTGCACAGTGTTGTGTGTTCATACAGTGTTTAGAGTTCATATAGGGTTATTTTCATGAAAAAGTTCAAAGCTCTAGGGATGTGCTATTCCCTGCTACACTGCTAGTCTAGCTGATTTTTCCTCTGTGTTCTAGCACTAATGGGAACAATCTTTTAATCCAAACCAATAATCAGTTAATTTATACCAGATACGTCTGACTTCACAAATCTTTATGCAGGAGATAGATTTTGTTTCAAAGAAATTTCAATCCCCACTCAAAAACTTTTGCACATTATCGGTCAAATTTTCTTTTGGCTTAAAGACTGCTACAGCCCCTATGGCCTGAATGGGTCTATTTCTCAGTGCATGGAGAAAGGGAAAAGATGATCAAGATGATCTTGTGTTCACTAGGGGCTGAACATGATGTCACCCTAACCATAAAGTGTAATTGCTTACAGCCATTTGTTTAGAACAGATTATAACCAATTGTAAGACCAATTTAGTTGCGTGATTTGTATTATTTTATGAGAGAACACTTGGGAACAATGAGGAACTCTTTGGGCTAGGTACTATTTAGTAGTTAGACTCAGTGTGACCAATAATGGATCCCATCCTCCTTAATTGTGTTTAGTGAGAATGTTGATATTATTCGGTACCTCAAGTCATGAATAGGAGCATCAATGCCTAGGTTTCCATAAACCAGCAGCTAGTTTACTACAGATTTAGTATACTCCTTAAAAATAAAAACTGAAAAGAATCCAAGGGAATGTAAGTACTTTGACAATTGCCTAGAACATTCATTATACAAGCCATAAATTTATGTAACCCTATTCTTTTTAAGGAAGTTGAGAATAATGAAAATAACCACATGATATTTTATCTGAAAGGACAATCAATGCAATTAGTTGTAGACGTACTGTCTGACATGGTAGATCAGTTTCATTCTTAGCTGATTTTTGTAGATTTTTATGGGCTGTAAAGTATCTTTCTCTGAATCAGCTATGTTTGTGTGTAATTTGGTGTATTTTATTTTTTTCTCTTAAGACTTACACCAGGATTTTCTTCCTCTTTTGTTGAAAATGTTAGCTTTGTATCCTAACACTCTCCTTCTCCTGCAGCCGAGTATTTGCAATAATTTCTCTCTAACTGGTTCTTTGCTTTTTTTTTTGGTTGTGTTCGAGTGATTTGGCAGTGAGCAAATTTGGGCAGTTCTTCTGTGTTCTGTATAAAAGCTGTTTTTTAAATGTTACTGATGGATGTGTAATGCTTAGTGCCAGCTGTCCATCTTGCCAAATCGTTAAAGCTGTCATTCCCCTACATGCTGTTGGTGTAACTATTCAGTATTGCTCATGGGAGAATACTGCATTTTCCACCGAACTTCTGTTCAAAAAAAAGATCTTCCAGCTTGGTGATGAGAGATAATACTGGCTGTCATTGCATTTCTCCACGGAAGAGGGATTGTGAAATACTACCCCTAAATGCAAAGTTAATACAATGAATTTTACTTCTGAAATATGTTAGTATTTATGAATGCTAAAAAGTGCTTGTTACTCAAGAGTTCCTCTTGGTCTTTAGGTTTATGAGAAAGAAATGTTCTCTTCAGTGACAGGGTTGCAGCAATAATTTAGTATTTTTTTATTGCAGTTCTTTTATTTTATGGCTCATGGTTTTTGTATGTAGTTAGTCTGAGGCAAGTTACTTTTAGGTCTTCAAATAGATATTTAGCTTTAATTGCCACATAGGTGACTGTGATTTATAACAACATGCTAATGTGAACTGCTAATATATTTGTCTTTACTGTGTGCCTTGTTTCATCCGTCTATAAAGAGCATGTAACAATATTTATGGAGTAAACCTAAGAAGAGATGAGACAAGCATCTGTCAGGATTAATTTAAATAGAGTTCCCTGTGTGTTGGTGCAGGAAGAAGGACCAGGCAATTTCTTGAAGCCCCAGTTTTTTGGCTTTTAAATGGAAGAGATCTAAGGTGTTGATTATAAACACTCAGCGATTGGTCAGCATGCGGATTTTCAGGACAGATTTCATATTCAAGCAAGCCTTGTTGTAGTTTCTGGCCCTCATAAAAATATCTCAGGAACTGTAATTTCTGTTGAAGAGAAGGTGGAGAAGTTGCAACCAATCGTAGAAAGCTTCCTTTGTATCTGGTGGATTTATTTTTGTTTTAATATAAATACTTTCTGACCTCAAAATTTGAGACTTCAAGTATGGAAAAAATAGATCCTCTGGAAGCCCTTAAACAGTGCTTTGGATGTTACTGTGCCAATAGGCAGAATAAGAGATATCTTCAGTATCCAGGATGTTTTAATACTCAAAATGGTTGGTAAACATTGACTGTATTCACACTAGCAGATTTTTCTGAGACTTGGTTTTAAACAGAGATTGCTGTAGGTAGTAAGGCTCTGCAGTCCATTTGCTTTGTGTACGGAGAATATATGTAAAATTGTTCATGTCTTGTTCTTAGCATAACAGCCTTTCCCTCTGAAGAGACCACCATGCTCCTTGTTTCTGCTTTCTCATTTACCATCAGCGACCAAGTAATTGCAAAGCTCAATTTCTTTAGCAAACAGTTGCTGTTGGAAGACTTTTGTGATAGAGAACAACTTCAGCTTGATTGCTATTTGTTAACTTCTGTATGTAGTTTTAAAATGGAAGGGCTTTATAATTTTACTTAGTTACTGTTATGCAGATTTGCATAAACATTAGTGAAGCATAGGTTCTGTCCCATTATCTCACTACTGGTGAAACTGTAGTGAAATAAACAGTAGTGAAATATAACAGTAATGAAATAAAAAGGATTTGTGAAGAGAAAGAATAATGAGGAACTTTTTAAGAAGTATGTCCTGGTACTGCTGCTGGTTTTGTTCAGCACACTGTAAATGAAACCCAAGGGGTCAATGAGTTCCAAAAATGAAGTAGCAGAAGAGTGGGAGGAGGGAGAAAACAATGGCTCAGGTGGGAGAAAATGTATTGCTTAGTAAGTATCAGCATTATATGTAGATATAGACAGAAGAAATGGAGACATAGATCATAAATTTTGCTTTTATCTGATGCCAGGTGATTTCAGAGGGATTTGTAAGTGCTAGTACTTAGCAAACATCAGGTCCGTTTCACATCATTAGGGAAGGATAGTCTTGATGAGAGCAACAGGACAGGGAACACTACCTTTTGTTCATTAGGGAATGGTTGCATGGAAGCAATGGTGGCGTAGGTTAGTTTTTGGAGGATATACAAAACAGATCTGTTTTGAGATGGAGAATAAAAGATGACATTAATGGAGCATTTCCAGACCTGCCAGCTATGTCTGAGGTGGCTAATCACAGGTCGCACCGGCTCATTGCCAAATTGAGACCAACCCTCTCATGCAGCTTCTGGCAGGCATTGATCGCTTTCCAGATGTTTCCAGATGTGAAGGCATGACTGTCTTCCCCAGGAATATTCTGTCTCAATGCTTATCTGTTATCTGTTTGATTAACATCTCTGTGTATCTGGGAATAATTTGTACCAGGGCTTTAGGTTTAACTGTAAAAGAAGTATTCTGACTAGAATAAAATCACTGCTCCCTCTCTTAGTTAAAATGAGGACTCATATTTTTATTGCTAATCTACCTGAAGGGATTAAACAAAGCATGTACTATACAAATCTTTCTTAGGATTTGTTACCAAAACCCTATCTTTTCTGAAACACGTTTGCAGCACAACACTTAGTTTTCACAAATGCCACCAGTTAACACCCACAGTGTTTACTTTTTAGCAATTGAGAAGATTCACTCACACAGAAAATACTGTTTTTTTAAAAAAAGTAATCTGACATGAGTTTTCACATGTAGTTTAGCAAAAAAACTGAGTAACTTCTTGCAAGTTGGTGGTCTTTCTTGGGCTTCAGCAAGGCTATTTGCTTTTGCTGTATAGTAATGTTTTTATTGTTCTGGACGATTTTACAGAAAGAAAACAAATACTGGGTTTTTAAAAGAGAGGTTATGAAACCTACTGCCTCTATGTGTTTTAATTGTTTTAATTGCCACTGTTTTGTCAGTGGGAAAAGGCAGAAATACTGACCGGTCTCCAGTGAGCAGTATTTGAACCGTGGCCACTTCTTCAAGCACTAAGTGCTGTCTGTGTCTCATTTAACAAGCTCTGAGGTGTTACAGAATAGACTTCTTTCTTGTGTGTGCTTTATAGATTGAAGTATTGGCATTGCTTGCAGGGCAGTGAGCATTGAGGCAGCACCCTCCTTTTGTCCAGACCGATGAAATGCAGCCTGCTGGTTTGGGACATGGATGAGGTGATGGTCTTGGAATCAAGGCGCAGTCCAAAATGTCCACGTTATTTTGCCTTTTCCCAGTGTGGCAGAGTGACTGTAATTGAAATCTCCAGTATTAGTGACAGACTGAGAATCTGGAAAAAACGTATCAGGCTGGCTAGCTGGGTGACCTGTACTTACATTTATTAGTCTGACTCACAAAATGTCAGAAAAGGGTCATCTTGATTTACCGTTTAGGCCACTTCACTCTTTCTAACAGGTAGCATGACAGTGTTTGCTATGTAGAGTATGATTTACAAAATCATCAATTAAGGGAATATTTAGGAAGGGGGTTGCTCTGGGGCCCTTGAAGCCGTGTGACCGGAGGAGTAGCTCACTATTCAGCCTTCCAAGAGACACCCATGTATGAGGCTTCTTGAGCTTTGAAAAGATTGCAAAAAATTCTGTAGAATAAATTCTGTAGAATAAATACTGCTCAGGATTTTCAAGTTTTGGATATTAATTGTAAGTTATTTTACCATCTTCTGGAGCTGTCTTATGTTTCCTGTGACATAAGAATTAACCATCTAAGGTTAACCAAGACCAATGTCATATAGGAAAATGAGATCATTACTCAGCCTGAAGTTGAGTGAAGTGGTTTTCAAGGCAACATATTGCAACATGCAGCCAAAGTAGAAATTTAATGCTTATAGGTGATGAGGATTCAGTCACGGAATTTCATTATGAAATTCAGCTGTGCAAGAAGCATTCTTTCAAAAATGCTAAAAGGTTTAAATCTGAGAAGTCAAGCAGTAACTATTGTGAAAAATGTGTATATTTTGCAAATCAGATTGCAAATCACTGCAAATCAGGGTCCAGACCAAGGAAATTAGCCTGCATCTGTGCAAAATCATTATTCACAAAGGTCAAGCAGTATAGTGGAAGAATTAGAGATGGGAGGTGATAGTTTCAAGTCTTTGAATCTCTATAAAATAGAGTCCAATAGGTTTTCAGTGCTAAAGGACATCATCAGGGCTAGTTAGTGAGACACAGGCAGTATTTAGTGCTAACAGTCCTTCGTAAGAAGATTTCCTTTTTCTAGGAAAGTCCTTTAAGTTCCCAAACAATGTTATACATCAGGAAAATGCTATATGTCAGGAAAAAATCTGCCAAACACAATGGATTTCATTGCACAGCCATCAGAGTCTGCTAACCTGGAACAGAAAGCAGCAGCAGGACCTAATCCCATCTCCTACCAAGCAAACATAGATGGGCCTTCAGTGTGCACTTCTGCCAAAATTGTAGGAGGAATATCACAGGCTTAACTTCACGTGATTTGGGTAACCTGGGAGTTACAGCTTCTTTTTTGTGAAACTTCCTACAAAGGACAAAATCCAAATAACTCTTACTCCTGTAAAACACCAATTCACGTCAGAAGTGATTTAGTTTTGATACAAGGCATAAGAGCTGCAGGATTTGGCTCTATCTAAATAAGCTGTGCTGTTTTTTTGGGGAGGGATAATCAACTATGTACATTTTCAAATTACAGCAACAAATTCTGGCTTGCTTCTTTCCCAGCACATTTGATTACTTAGGTTTAACGCAGCTCTGGGCCCATGCCATTTGGTAGCTGTAGAAAACCTCTAAATGTGGTGTACGCTATCTCCAAGTAAAGAACAAGCAAAATTATATCTTGCCCACAAATTCCCAACCTCCAAGTCTGAAGAAAACACAATAGCATCCAGTATGTATCTTTAGATGAAATATATCAGCATGTAACTGTAGTTTTACCCAGAACAACAACAAAAAATCTTTAACCAGGTATCATAAAAAAAAATCTCTATCTTTAGTTCTAATGAAATGTCTAGGCTTTAATTGCCATATAACAATGTTGCTCGTGCCCTGCCAGAAAAACATGAGGGACAATAGCATAAACTCTTTGGTTTTCTTAAAAAGGGAAGGCATTAAAATAACCTGGACTGTAACTTGAAACTAGAATACATAATACCTTTTCTATTCGGAATACAGGACCAGCATTGTTATTAGCATCCTGTGGCAATCTGGGAAAGATTTGGTTAAATTCTGCTTAAGCTAGAGTAAAATGTATTTTAAAAGTAAACTATGTTAATCTGGCTATTAGGATATCTCCCAGCAGGGTGGAAGAAGCCTTGCTCATGTAAAACTTGAGCGCAGAGGAACACAAGCCAGCCTTTCCTTTCCTGCTTCCCATAAACAACTGGCACTGGCATTAACGTTGTATAACATAAGGGCATGTGAAGGCTGGCTTTCATACTGGGCTAGTTATAGTATGTGTACTTGCTGTCGTGTATGATGTTGTATTCAGGGCCTGGACATGCAATAATTTTTTTTCTGAAAACCTCCTGTTGACTTCCATGATGCCAGTGTTTCACTCAGTACAATCGTTACTTGCAAGTTGTATTATCTGATCTATTCTTGTTTGCATTAGCCATAGAATAACAAAGGGAAAAAAAAAAACTGTTCCACCTATAATTTGCCTTTTTTTTTTTTTTTTTTTCTACATGTTTTTCCATTCTTCACTGAAGAAAGGGTTGTGAGGCATTGGGGCAGACTGCCTAGGGAGGCAGTTGAGTCACCATCCCTGGAGGTATTCAAAAGACAACAAAGCTAAAAGACAGAAGTGTAGATGTGGTGCTTAGGGCCATGGTTCAGTGGTAGACTTGGCAGTGCTAGGTTGATGGTTGGACTTGGTCTTGGAGGTCTTTTCCAAACTAAGTGATTCTATAATTCTGTAACAGAATCACCTTGTTTGAATGTGGCTGTGCTGATTTTAAACAAGTCCTTTTTGTAAACTGATTCCATCGTCCCATCTTTCCCACTATAGAAAGGAGCCCTTCTGCCCAGATGAACTTATTTCTCTTTTATTGGGCGAAATGTATTGGGTACTTTATTACTCTTACTGTGGTGAAGGACAATATTCTGCAAATTGCAGCCCTTCTTTGAAAAGAGAAGATAGTAGCAAGTCACACACAACACAATCCCAGGTAGTCAAAATGTTAGTCTTGGTGGCCTGGAACATAGATGGAGTCAGATGTGTAAGTAGTGTCCAAAGGAGTAAGTCATTCATTCAAAAGCAGAAGAGCTGGCAACTCTACGTTTGGACCAGAATCCAAAACTAAACAAAACAAAAAAACACTATAGGAGGATTTATTTTTTCTTAACTGCATTTTGATTTGTAGAATGAGATCTCAACAGGAGGAATAGTATTATTGCTGTCCTGGTCCTCAGGGATGCTCTTGTAGTATCATCAGTTTTGCTGCCTGTTCGCTACTGTTTTGCCCCAAGGACCTCATTCTATGCGGTGTGTATAAGGTTGGATTGTAATTTCTGATTTTAAATAACATTTTCATAAAATCCAATGGCTACGTCTTATTTATTTCAAAACAAAACAAAAAGCAAATACAAAACCCCCTGTCTTTTAATGCTATCTGACATTCTTTTAAGTGCTTCTTTAATAGTGAATGATATTTAGTATTGCTTAATTGGACCTGCTTTGAGTGAGGGGTTGGATTGCAGAGGTCCTTTCCAACCAGAAACATTCTGTGATTACTTTTTGCTAAATCTTCCTTTCAGAGTTCTGTTCTCAACTTCCTTGCTGGTAGAGGGAGGTCTGATCCGGAGAGAAATATAAGCAGCTCTGGTTCATACATTTCTAACTGCGTGTTTGCTTATTATGTTTTTAATGCAACTTATGTGACTGACTTCCTCTTGAATAATAAAGTAGTTACACTTGGACTATTGTGCTTTAATTGGCAGTTTTCTTTTCCATATGAATCTGTTACCATAACATGAATTGCCATGCTGTTTTTTGGAGTCGTGATGATTTATCAAGTTCACAATGCAGCAGGCAGCTTGCTGAGTCTTATGGTTATAAAAGTATAGAGTATTTTTAATATAGTCTTCAAATTGTATTTTTCTAGATTTATGTAGTCTGCTCTGGCTTTGTTCAGGTATTTAGATTCTTTTTCTGAATAGTGATTTTTCTGCTCCATACAAGTCCAAGAAATAGATTAGAATTAAATACTATATACATACATGTTTAAAGTAAATTAGATTACTCGAAACAGCTGCTATCCAAGTGGGATTAGAATGCATTTCCGAGGCACTTCTCTCTAACATTTAAAGGTCATTTTACAAATGAATCAAGGAAATGAAGCAACGAAATTATGAGCTCTCAGAATTTTGGCAGCAGTTATTTCAGCAGTATGCAAGGTAACACTTCCAATGCGTGCTTCTGCTGCTTGTGTACTTCTCACTTTATGGTGCCTTTCTAAAACTGTTGTATTCAAATACACATCAGAAGCTGGTCTTTTATCAGATACAATATCTCAGTTGAATATTTCAGTTTCAATGGTAGTGCTTTTTGCATTGTTCTGATGACATTATTGTAGCCATAATATACTCAGTAACATTCCCTAAATGGGAAGTACGTGTACGTAATAAACCTGAGTGGAATAACGTTCATGCTAAGATTAATTCAAGCATCCAGAAATCAGCAAATTGAGTGGAATAATTAAGATTATGTAATTATAGGTCTGTGCTTAAAGGTATTTGTAGGATTTTAACACCTTCCTGTTGAAGGGTTTGAAGTATTGCCTTGAAGAGGCGTAGTGCAACCACTGTGCTCTTGCTTTGTTTGTATGGCAGTAGTACTGTTTGTGGTGCTTGGTAAATTCCCATTCTACTTCTATCTTGTGTTTGCATATTTCCTGGTTTAAGTACACACAATTGGCTTCATCAGTTGTAAACTTTCTAATTTGGGAATTCTGTAATCTAAGAAAATAAACTCTGTGCTTTCATTGTTAGTCCTGCCTTGCAGCATGCAGTTATGTTCACAGAAGAGCTAGAAAGAATGTTCACCTGAGAGCAGATTTATTTTCCTTTTCTCTCTTTATGTTAATGCTTACCATTAGTAAGCTCTACTTGGTACTCAGACATAAGCATGTGAGTCTCTCACGTTGAGAGGGGAACGGAAGGGCCATGTTTAATTCTTTTGATGTAAGGCATTTTTTTTTTGACATTAACAAGACCTCCAGATGTCAGCCGGCTCTCAACCCCGATCCAGTGATGTGGATGAGCTTTTGTAGCTAGCTGCACAGATTTCTCTGGGCTCTCCATGAGGACCATGCCTTAAACTGCAGAATCATGGCCTGAAAGAAGCTACGCAGTACTAATGTGCTACCCTGGGATTTGGGAGACCGAGGCCCAAATACCTCCCCTGCTGCACCTTCTGGTATGACCTTACAGATTCATCTGGCATCTCAGTTTGTATTTCAGTCTTGCAATGGGGTGTGAGACACTATGCTGCTGGAATGTGGGCTTGGTGATACCTATGACAGGATCCAACGGGACAGAAATGAGGTAAAAAGCAGTGCGTGCTTCACACTGATCTGTGCTAGATTCTCCTGAGCAAAGGAAAGTTTGTGTGTGTAGGGGCTGGGAGGGGAAACATGCATGTTTTACTGCCTTTCTTGTGGGAGAATAGTGCTTGCTGTTCATGTGCTAGCCTGAAAAATCCTTGGATTGTAGTCCAAGGTCTGAACTGGAATAGGTTGGTGTAGGCCTCATTTATCTTAATAGAACAGTGGAGGTTTGACAGCACTGAGACTCTGGATTGCTGAATATAAAGGCTAGGACTGTAAAAGTTCATTACCCTATCTGGCTTTACATGTGGATAGCATGGACTTCTGAGATTAGATTAGGTGTCTCTGTCAATGATACAAATAAGGTATAGTAATGGAGGAAAAGGACTATACTGCTTTTTTGTTCTTGAGCTCTGTCCTAATCAAATCCTTGCATCATGTTGGTAATTTCCCTTGGGTGGTTTATCTGTTACCAGATAACATGAGATTATTAAATAAGTGTGTAAAGGAGGCCCTCTTTATCCCTTTCTGCATCGTTGCCATTTGTTGCAAACATGCTAAATACACAGGTGCATTACAAATGACATGTTTGTATCTGGTTATAAATATTTTCCATTTGAAATTATCTGCTTCTGCTACAGAGATGAGAGGTGATCATTTGAGCATGAAAGATAAGGGGCCAGAGAAAAGGAGAACAAAAACCAAACCAAACAAACAAAAAACCAAAGCACTAAGCTGCATGCAGAATGACATTATCCAATGCACAGGCCTATTAAAGTGCACCAGACAAGTCTTCCTACATGCCTAGCTGCTGCCATGAATTCAAGATTTTACATGAATTCAGGTTATATGCCTACAGAGTGACTGAGAGGGAAGAGAGGTTTGTTTTGCAGCATACCTGGTATAACAGGCTTGCTTTATTTGCCAGTAGGGAAGCTAGCCATGTTAGTACATTCTGTTTTTCCAAAGGCTATGCAAACATCAGTGGAAAAGTGAAAAAGCAGATCTTGATGGTGCTAAGACTTTGGGCCATAAATAACCAGACAAATTAGATATAAAATTTTGGTTTAAAATAAAGTGCTTCGTGAGAATATTGTCTTTTTACTCATTTTTCTGTCTTTCATGAAGAAGCAAGATGTACCTGCTTAGATCTCTGTATGGCAGCAGCTCTCATGGTTCACTGACTTTTGCCTGCAGAAGTGGAGTGGGGCCTTGTGCTCTGCCAGTTGGCTCTTTTGCCTTGATGCAAGATGCAAGATCCCAGTCTGACCTACTGCCCAAGGGTTTCAGCAGGGCCCAGAGGACCTTGCAGGTGCAAACCAGCCAGTGGTCTCTTGTCTCCAACAGAGGCGGTAGCTCCGTTGTATTCCTGCAGCTGCTGTAAGGATTCTAAAGGCCTTTAGAAGTGGCCTTTATGATTCATGAAAAAATCCACCATGGTTCTTTACCTGGAGTCTGAGGACCACAGTGTGTCTTCTGGGCAGCTGAATGAACACCCGAAGCTGGTGCAAAAAAATAATGAATTTCAGGCACAGGGAAGACAATTGTTACGTTAAACCTCATTCTGTATTCAAGAAAAAATTTCTTCCCTTCACAGTAGAAGTAGCCACATTTGTGCCAAGAGCTGAGGTTAAAGAGGGACACTGTAATCCCGGACCTTTGACACAGAAATAAATTCTATGCTCAAGGTAAAGGCACAAGGCTTGCAGAGATGGCCATAACAGCCAGTAGGCATTTTGCTGTACTGAAGTCAAACAGTAAACAGAATCACAGAATAGTCTAGGTTGGAAGAGACCTCTAAGATCACCAAGTCCAGTACTTTCAGCCTTCAGAAAATGTAGTACTGCATAGAGTTACGTGAGAACTTTTATCTATCTATCTAAAAATAGATATTTTTTAAGCTTTCTTGGCAAACTTGCAGCTAAGAAGAACAATTTTCACAAGTCAGTAAAGTGCACCTGTCTTAGGAAAGCATGAGAGTCAGACGTTACAAATGTAATTGTTCTGAGAGCTGTGAGGGCTCATTTAAGCACTCAGAATGGGATTACATTAAAACATGGAAGTTATAGAAAATGAAGCTTAATTGACTATTCTTGAAGCTACTTATCTATGAATGAGAAGTAGTAATTTATTATTTATGACAACACTTTGTATCAATAACGTAAAAATTTGAAGTCTGGGGACAGGTCCACAGCTGCTGTGGGACATGGGAGTCCCATGGGGCTAAGGCACTTTAGATCATCCGAGCATCTAGCCCAATAACTTCCTGCTAGAGGGAAGGTGGAGGCATTCAAACCACAGGCTACTTACATGCAACTTGATGAAGAACAAGATCTGTAGATGGTTTTCCTTCTGAGAAACTCTCTGGAGCAGATGTGAGAAATCTCTTCCATATTGTGGAGCCTGCCACAATCCCTCAGCATCCAACGAGGAGACTGGACTTCGGTTCAGAATGCCCCTCTGGGACTGGACTGGCCACTCAGTCACTCAGAGGAGTGAAAGAGAGTCTCGGGGCTTTGAGCCCTTAGGTGTACGGTACCCCGAGCACGGTGAAGTGAGGTGCTCAGTAGTACACTCCACCTCCGTCCTAATCCTAGGTGAAGGCGTGTGGTACCCTGTGGGTGGTAAAGTCCACAGCAGCACATTGGGAAGAGCTGGGGATTAAGGGTTCCAAGAGTCAGCAGGGTGGGGTTGGAGACCCCGGGACTGTGCCTAAAGATAGCCCTTTGGAGAGAATGATAAGGATTTGGAAAATCAACCCAGAAACTAGGGAAAAAGAATAAAAATACGTATATATAATTTAAAAAATGGTTTGATACTGATATTGATAGAATGATCACTGGGTAATTATTGTATGTACCTGAGGCAGGGACTAACTTGTTGGGAAAGGATTTGATAACGAAATTGGGCATTCAAAGAATACATTGTTAGGCTGGAATAACAGTGTTATTAATGGGGTGCTCTCAGACCCTGAGAGCAAAGATAAATTTGCCTTTCAGTGGAAAGACTCTGAAGTGGGGCAGAAGCAGCCATACAGATGGACAATTTTATCTCAGGGGTTTACAGGGCCACCAATTTATTTGGGCAAGTTCTAGAACAAATTTTGGAGTAATTCCAACCTCCAAAGGAGGTGTTACTGTTACAATATGTGGATGATCTTTTATTGTTAGGACAGGAGAAACCACTTGTGAAGGAAGCCGCTAACAAACTATTTGACTTTCTGGGAAAACAGGGCTTGAAAGCATTGGAAAATAAATTAAAATCTGTAGAAAAAGTAGTCAAATATTTAGGGCATCTAGTATCTGAGAGGGAATGAAGAATAAATCCAGAGAGGATTCAGGGAATTGTTGAGTTACCCCTACCCAAAAGTAAAAAGAAGTAAAAGTTTTAAAAGAAAGAGGTTTTGAAGGAATTAGGAGTCACAAAGTCCAAAGGAAAACAGATATTCCCTGATGGGAGAGAACTGCTGAATAAAGTGCTAATGAGGCAAATATTAACATCAAGAGGGTCATTGGGGAACTCCAGCAACGTGTGACGCTGTGCTATGGAAATATGTATGTGTAGGAATATAAATACTCCGGCTGAACAAGTACGCAGGAGTTGTGTAGTATGTCAAAAGGTAAACAGGAAAGTTATCTGCACTCAGCCCAGGGGGAGCGAGAACCAGGAATTCAACGCTTCCAAAATGTACAGGTAGATTTTACAGAACTCCTTAGAGTAGGTAGATTTAAATACTTATTAGTCTTGGTAGATCATTTGTCAGGGTGGGTGGAAGCTTTCCCTTCAGTATTTGCTACTGTGAATGTAATAACAAAATTCTAGAACAAATAACTCCCAGGTATGGAATTGTTGAAAATATTGACTCTGATCAAGGAAATCACTTCATGTCAGAAATATTGCAAGGGCTAATGTGGACTCTGGGAATTAAGTGGAAATCTCACACTCCTTGGCATCCTTCGTCTTCTGGAAGGGTGGAGCGGATCAGACAGTAAAGAAGCAATTGAAACTCAGCTTCCCCAAACGAAGTGCTTACCTTTGGCACTTCCCCGAATTCAAACTACATGAAGAAAAGATATTTCACCATATGAAATATTATTTGGATTGCTGTACATGGACAAAGGGAATGGATTACCTCAGTTTGAGACAAAAGATGTTTTTCTTAAGAACTATATACTTGGGCTGTCATCTTTGTCATCTCTCAGGACCCATGGACTGTTAGCTCAAACCTCTCCCTTGGAAGTCCATTCTGAGCAGGAGACTGGGATCTGATGCAGACATGGAGAGAATTGAAACTGCAGCCTGAATGGGATGGACAGTTCCAAGTGCTAGTGAGATGACAATAAGAACAGCTGAGAAAGGATGGGCTCATACCTGGAGACATTGCCCAGTGCCAGGACTTTTCAGCTATGATGGGGAGAGGCTTGGCAACTCCATCAGCCAGTTCCCTCAGGACCCTGGGATTCATGTCATCAGGTCCCATAACTTATACATGTTTAGATTCATCAGGTGGTGTTGAACCTGCTCTTCACTTACAGCGGGTGGGACTTTGATCCCCCAGCCTCCATCTATGGGTTCAGGAAAATGAAAATGTGGGAAGCCCATCTACCAGTGCAGACGCAGGCAAAGAAGTTGCTGAGTACCTCAGCCTTCCCCATGGCTGTCGTTACCAATTACTCAGATATAGAAACTCACTCCTAATATAAGAAATTAGCCACCTATAATCACTTACACACTATTATTTTCACCCCTCAGTCTATTTTCAGAAGTGTTAAAGGTGCATGGTGACCCTCAGGGACTCCCCCTGTCACCTCAGCACAGCAGCCCGAAGGGAGCTGTGTCCTCTCTTGTGCTCTTCAGGCTCTGTGCAGAAGGGATGCCACCTGTCGCACAAGGGCTTGGGGATGGGAAAGAAGCACACACACAACCCCTGAGAGCTGGCAACAGAGTTCTTTATTGCTGGGACATCCTGCAGGTAAGCCTGCGGGATGGCCTCACATGGGGGAAGGAGGAGGACTGGGGGGGCTGAGGGGCCATTTGGCTTGCCTGAGAGAAAGGCAGCCCCTTGACCACAGGGACTCCCCTTCACCTACTGTGTTCTACACGATATTTTCCAGCTCAGGCTCTAGCCTCTCATCAGTGTAACATAGAATCACAGAAACATTAAGGTCGGAAAACACCTCCAAGATCATCTGGTCCAACCAACCCCCTACCGCCAATGTCACCCAATAACCCATGTCCCCAGGCACCCCATCCAACCTTTCCTTGAACACCCCCAGGGACGGTGACTCCACCACCTCGCTGGGCAACCCGTTCCAGTGCCTGACTGCTCTTTCTTATCTATTATATATTATTATCTATAATCTATTATCTATTAATATTTTATTAATATTTATTAATATTTTGTTAATATTATTAATAAAATATTTATTAATAAAATATTATTAGTATTTAATCTATTTTATAAATACCTGTTTTCTAATATCCAATGGACATCATTGAGATTTACTACTTCAAAAATGAAAATTCTGCTTTATGTAGGTACTTGAAAAATTAGTAAACCTGGGGGGAAAAAAATCGAATGGTGTGTGAATTAGAAGACACTATTGTAAATATCTCACCTATAAATGAAGAACTAGAAAGTAAGTTTGATAAGTTTACAAAAATAGTACTCTAGAATCAAACAGTATTAGATTTATTAATAACCTCATCAGGAGGAGCGTGCACTGTAATTAATACTAGTTGCTGTATGTATGTAGATCCAATGGGATGAATTTGACTGATCTCAAAAATATTTGGGGAAAAAACAAACAAACAAACAACAACACAACAAGATCCTACATAGAGTAGCTCAAGATGGTAATTCCTGGGGATTTAGAAACATTTGGGAGAAACTAACTTTGTGGTTACCTAAATAGAATTGGCTCAAACAACTATTTGTTGGTGTTGTAATAATGATGGCGTTGTGTATCTGTCATCCCCTGTGACATCCGAAGAAGAATATTGCACCTTAATGTTGTAAAAACTGAAGAGTGCGGTATGTGAAGAGGTGCAAAAACAATAGGAGTAAGAAAAGAAGAGGGGGGAGTTGTGAGAAACACAGTTGTTTTTTTGCAGTAGAGAATTATTTTTCTTTATTCCAAGGTAGTTGTGTAGTCATAATAAGGAGAAATGCTAAGTAGATAAGTGGGCAGTAGAAGACCTCACTGTTCCAAAATAAGGTAGAAGCTTGAGGAAAAGAGGATGAGCAGTGTGAGAACAGTAAAACAAAGATCACAAGTTCTCAAAACATAAGAAGGAGAAATTAAAGGGTTGGAAAAAAGAAAAATTGTACATACATGGTATAGAGGAGCATCGAGTAGCTTGTGAACCTGTAGTACTCAGCCAATGGGGAAACAGGGGAGCGTCGGGTAATAGGGAATAAAAGGTTATGATATGTTTACTAAAATGTGCTCCCGATTGACAGGACACCCGCCATTGCAATTGTGAATAAAATAGCTTCACAGAAGATCCTGTCTGAAGCAAATTATTTGAGATTTTTCTCACAGCATTGCTAAGGCCTGTCTCAAGCCCATCATTCTCTCTTGCTTTCATTGACTGAAGCAAAGATCGCCTCATGAAGGGATATCCATGAACTAAGGGATCCCTTCACATCCAGCCTCTACAGCTGTGGGATGATTAATGTCTTCTGTCTCCGTATGCTCCCTGCCTCAATTGTGCCCTGCTCCTACCCCTTCCTAAATAGGCAAGGTAGCATGAAATAGTTCTTTAGCACTGCTTTGTAATGCTGAATAGGGGAAACTTGACAAACAAAATCTTTGGGGGTTTGTTAAAAGTAAGCAACCAACCAGTGACTAATGTTAAAACTTAATTATGTTAATATTAAACATTATTATTTTGCATGATTATGACTTATGCATTTGTGAGGTGAGTTCTGTACCATGTGTACCTCTGTACCACATGGAGACAGGTGGTAGGGTGCATGATTTCCAAGCACTAGATCTACACCATGTTCCCCTTCCATCTGTAGCTGTTCTTTCTCTCCAATTGCAGATACCAAGTCAGCTTAGTCAAATGGAGTTCTTATTTGAAAAATTCTGCACTGATAGGCAAATGCATCTATCTTTATAAGCCTGTTTGTTTCTATAATTAGAAACTGAATCAACAGTGTATTGAAGATGACACATTTGCTCATTCCCTTTCTTCTCCCTATGGTGGCATAAAGCAGCGAAGCACAATAATTAATGAAAAAGACTGTTAATTATTCATGCAATGTATGTGAAGTGGAAAAAAAAGCAGAGCACGGGTTAAAAATGTATTACTGAAGACTATCAGTGCCATCACAAACTGTATGATCGGTTCTAGGGGGAGAGTCTCATCATTCAAGCCAGTTGGGCATTGTGCTCTGAAACTGTCAAAGACAATTGAACTCAGATTTCTAATGTAACAGTCAGAAAAATGTAGACTGCTTGAAGAAAACAAAACAAAACAAAAAACCCGACTTAAGTATCCAGCTAGGTCATCTTTAAAGTTCTGCAATACTGACTTTTTAAGCTTCATTTGCATGTCTGCTGGATGAAAAGGATATGTTTTTTTAGTGAACTGTCTTTTCTTCATGGGGAATCTGCTTGATAGGTTTTGTAAGACAATGGTTTGCATAATGCTCTGGTAAGCCCTCTACCTCTGCAAAGCAAGGCTATGCTATTTTAAATAACAATGACCAGAAAATGACTGCAAAATACTGCTTTCTGTCCTGTGGACACACTAGAGAGTCACAGCTGGCAGGTTAGTATCGAAGATCAGCTGAAATGCAGCACTCCCCTCTGCCTCCTGGGGCTGATACTGAAGTCCAGAGAAGAATTTCTCGATGCAGACTGACCATGGGTAAGCCTGTAGGTTCCCCCGGGACTCTCTCTGGCCATTCATTTTATTTGCAAAAAGCTGCAGCGTGTATTAAAAGTGCCTACTGCCTAGTAAATGTCACAGCTATAACATGCAGCTGAAGTTGCGCTGCTGGCAAGCCAAGATTTGGGTTCTGTTCCATTTCCACTTATTTCCATACTACACCTAGCTATGGAAAAGATTTTGTGTTTGCTCAAGCTTACAAAGTCAGTCTACATTAGGAAATGTATATGACAGGAGTAAGAATAGCCCACTTGCTAAGAAAGAAGGTGATTGAGAGAATAGTGCCTGTTTCAAAAGCACTGATTTTCAAGTCTTTGATTAGAACCTGTTTTTCTTTTACATATTTGATACTCAGCAGTGATGCTGCTGATTGTTGTGGGAAATACAGCTTATTTATACAGATTATTTAATTTTAATTATTGTTGGTGGTTGTTTTCAGAAAAACTGTACACATTAGCACTTTTATTTGGTATTCTCTTGCTTCAATGCAGAGAGTTCATTTCTGTCAAGGTACATGGTATGCACAGCCCTGCAACACCAGAACAACCAGCTGCAAGAGCATCATGCCTGATGGCTCTCTGGGAGTCTCTCAAAAAGGGGTGAATTTAAGGAATTGTTTCACTTGATCATCTTTTCCCTTCCTCCTTACCCTGCCTGAGAAGTAGACCCGTTCGGGTCATATAGGCAGCAGCAGTCTTTAAGCTAGGGGACCCCTTGTGCAACAGCTTGGTTCCTCTTTAGAGGAGCTTAGGAACAAATGTTTTAATTTACTTTCCAAGGATGAACATTTAAAGTGGCTAAAAAAGTGTGTTTGCTTTTAACTTTCTCTTGCATTAACCATTCTAGTGTGCATACTGTCCAGATCTGATTGAGGTGACCAGTTCCTAGAGTGGTTGGTTGGCTTATGCTGGTGAGGAGTTACTGGGTTCAGCGCAGAAATCTTCCCCTGGCTTGCAGCTAGGAGCAGATTGCACAGCTAACACCTGATAAAACAATGAAGATCATTGGTTACGTTTAAAACCCAAACAAACAAACTGTTGCATTTTAGTATCTTCACATTGGCTGGTCACTTCTTGTTCCCCAAACACATCCAGCTATTGAGTATATTTGAACAATATAGGGCCTATATTTGGGTTTGCAGCGTGTTCAAGAGGTTTGCTGTTGTACAGACATGCTGATCATGTGTGTTATACCCAAAATATGCAGACTGCAAAGTTGCTGGATAGACAGAAGAGTTATGTGAAATTGTGCCTGTGCCCTCTGTTAGCATTGCCCTGGGGTTTGTGTTTTCAGGTGATTGCAAGTCAGTTTGAAATGGGCAGATTAACATTGGACTGCCTAGCAGATTTAACGAGATATAAAATTATCTGAAAGCAATCAATACATACATTGGTTATTATATATATTAAGCCAAATTATTATATAGTATATATATGTATTATATATATGTAAGTATTATATATATGTATATTATATATATGTAAGCCAAATTAAAGAATGAATGAAATAAGAATGTGGTGAAGAACAAATGTTAGAAACTACGGGGGAAAACCCATGGTTTGTTTTTCATGCAAGTGTATTGAGACCAGAAATATGGCATTGATGGAAGCACTTTGTGAATATTGTTATTACTACATTGGGCCTTTATGAAATGTCACAGACTTCCTGAAGCTTATGGGGATGCTAAATACCTTATAGTCTGGCTAATAGGATCAATTCTTTAATGAAAACTTTATTTCACGTTAGCAAGAGCATTAGAAGCTACAGCCAAGGGATAGCTTGGCATTGAACGTCTGAGCAAAAACCCAAAGGTTTTTTCTCTAGGAAATAGGAAAAACAGTGGCATGACCAACTTATCTGGTGTGTGTGTATGGATCAGGAACTGAAATCAGCAAGAGAAGAAAACTGTGGAAATGGCAGGTGGCACACACAAGGTTCAGAGGAGCAGAGCTGTATGGGAAGCAAACAGATTTCTGAGTAAGAAACCTATTTCATATGTTTTGATGGAAGTAATATGTTCACTTTTTTGTGAACCTTCAGGACTGCACACAAGCATACCTGACTTGTATAAACAACTAGCTCTTGAACAGAAGCTCATTGAAAATACTCATGCTTGGTGCAGCCAGCATGGCAGAAGCTAAGGTACTCCCTTCCCACTGCAGGTTCCAGGGTGCTGCTCCTTCCTGGGCCGGGCTGGGGTCCACCAGTTGCCTGATGCCCCCCCTATTCCTGTGAGCTAGGGACTGTGCAAGTGCATGGAAAAAGCAAAGTGTGGTCTCTTTTCAAGTCTAAATAGACCAAAAATAAGAAACAAGTGTGGTGATCACATTTCACAGGTGTGGATTTGATTTATGAAGAAGTTAAGTGGCTTGCCCAAGATTTCACAGGAAGGGCTAGGCAGAATTGAACTCTTAATGCAGATCTGACAATTTCCAGTTTATCATCATAACCGCAGGAGTAGTATTCTGCCTTGCAGCAAAGACGTTTCAGGATTTGTGGAGAGATTGTGAAGAAAGGGAACTTACTAATGCCAAGGCGATTCTCAGTGCTACCATAACGTAAACAGAACATCGCAATGCTAATAAACAATAATAGTGAACACTCTATTTCAGTTCTTCCTATTGAGTTTTCTCATGCAGTGGTCTTAAAGCCAGAGGTGCAGTAACTGTCGATGAAGTAGGTTATCATGTTTTAATTAGGAATAATTCTCCTCCAGTGCTTTTACTGGTCTTGGTTCTGCTGAAAAAAAGAGTAGAAGTCATAGAACTTTTTAGTTGAGATAGAAAGGTAATGTCCAAGTTCAGGGAAAGAAAAACAACATAGAAAAAGTATAAATACTTAATTTTATTATTTTCTTTCACTTCTTGAAATATTAGTAAAGGAAGTTAATGGACAATACTTTGGCTTATTTTTTTCTGGAAATATAAGATAGTTAACTTATTTGTTGCTACAGTAACATAATATGTACTTATGTAGCTATGCTACTTTATGACTGAGTGCTTTATTTTGTGGCATGTTAATGTTAAACAGCGACAGGATTTTGGCAATCACTTAGGCTGAATTGTTACACTTCAATTTTTTATTACTATATAATTTGCATTCCTTCTCTCTTCTTTTCTTTTTTTTTTTTTTTTTTTTTAGAAGTCTTAATAGTTAAATCAACATGGAGTTATTCCCCTGTGAGAAGACTCCTGTTTTGCTGAAAGAGCAGGTTTTTGCATCTTGGCGAGCTGCTATTCCTTAACATCCAATTCTTTCCTTTGCACAGAAGAACTCAAAGAGAAACTAAAGAAGTATGTTGATGAAGTGAATGCTCGGAAGCCTGGTTTCATCAAGGTTGTTCGACACAGCAAACAAGAGGGGCTGATTCGGTCTCGAGTTAGTGGATGGAGAGTAGCCACAGCACCAGTAGTTGCTCTCTTTGATGCCCATGTAGAATTCAATGTGGGATGGTATGTGTCTCCTTGTATTTATCTGATAAAGGGGCCTTTTCTAAGCACTGTTTATAAATTACTAAATGCTATTTTTCTTGCATATAGATGATGAATTAATATTTTGATCTTTTTAATAAGGATTCAGAGATGGACACAATCACCAAAAATGTATTTGTGCTATGTAATAATCTGTATATATTTTTCTAGTGTGAGTTATCTCCTGGTGTAATTACAATGTATTTAACTATATTAGAAAACTGTGCATTAAGTGAGCTCCCACTTGTTGTCAAAATACATTTAAAATATCTGAATCTATTGTGTATTATTGTTTTTCTTTCAAGTAAATGGTAATTTTGACATAAAGAAGCTGAGTAAGGTAGGCTAGTTACAGATACCAGGTTAGGGTTTGCAGTTAGGGGCAGCACACTTATGATTCAGGTTTTGCTTCTTTGAGTTGCTTGAGGTCTCTTCAAAGCTCAGGGCAATATTGTAAATTGTTCTCAGCAAACAGAAAATGCTTCACATTTATGTAGCTTTCAAATATCTTATATTCCTAATAAAGGACAAACTTCTGAGAAAAAAAAAATATTTTCTATGCTTATATTTTTCAGAGATCAGCTCCCTCCAGTAATGCTCCTTATGGGCAAAGGGCTGAAGCAAATTGACCTTCTTCTAATAATACCACAGAAAAGTTTATTTTATATTTTACAGTATAAACATGTATTTGAACTTGTTTGGTCTAGATTTAATATCTCTGTTTCTTGAGTAAAAAAGATAGTAAAAAGGCAGGAGGTGCTGTCTGCAGGATGAATCTATTATTAACTCTGATCTTGATGTCCTTGATGATATTGAGAGCCTGTAGTTATCATTACTTGGTACCAGGGGTGTAAATGCTCTGTGATATGCACGTAGTAATTTCTTCCATTTCCAGCTATCATCAAGGATAATAACAGAGAGCCCTTGATAAAATATTGCACTGCATTATTTTGGGGTAGGTCCTGCTCTATCAAATCTCTGTCTCACAGCAAAGGAAGCTCTGAATAGCTAACACCTGTAGACATCACTCCTGAAAAACACAATGTAACCTATTTTCATCAGTGCTATCCTACTACATAGTCTTAATTATTTTATTTTATTTTATTTTTTAGGGCTGAACCAGTGCTCACTAGGATAAAGGAAAACAGAAAAAGGGTCATTTCTCCATCATTTGATAACATTAAGTATGATAATTTTGAAATAGAAGAATATCCCCTTTCAGCACAAGGGTTTGACTGGGAGCTGTGGTGCCGCTATCTGAACCCTCCTAAGTCATGGTGGAAACTGGAGAACACAACTGCTCCAATAAGGTAATATGCAACTGTGACCCGGATTAGTGTATTGCAGGAAATGCTCATCTAGATGTGACAGATGGTGTTTGGTCTCAGCTATGCAATAGGTCTTACTGACTGCAGTGTTAAATTAGATGTTAAATTAGTTAAATGTCCTTGATCTGTGTCCTTGATCCCCGTACATATATCAAAAAAACCTTTATCAGTAGATGTTTTTAAATAGGTTTCATTGTTATTAGCATGGGAAAAAAAAAAAACATAGCTAAAATGAAACAGTAGACTTGAATGCTCAGCAGCACTCTTCCTCCAAATGTTGTCTGATAATTTAGTGGTAATGGGCCAGAAACGGAATTTTCTTTACAAATGCATTATATAACATAACTAATCTGACAGTTGAATTCTTCATAATACTTCCACATAGCTTTATAGCTGTATTGTGTCATCAGAGTTAATGCTAGTCCACCAAAAGCATGTTAGCTACAACTGTAATAAATTCATGCTTTCGTACAGTCTAGCTGTGTTTTTTGTTATCACGGCTAGAGCAATGTTGGGCTGGCCTAGAACAATACCCTTACCTCTGGGAGGGAAATAAAGGCTTCTGAGTCCCTCTGCAGCTCTGCTGAGATTCCAGGCCTCTTTCTGTCTAGGCATTCATACCAAGGAGGTCACGGGTACCTCTTATCTAACTCTGCAGAAAACAAGTGTGAAGACTGTTTTCACCAGCTGCAAAGCAGAACCTTAAATAGCAGCAGCAGCACTGGGAGATAATCAGTAGCGCTCAGTTACTTGTTTCCATGCAGTTAGTGCAAGGGGTATCTCATCCAGTGGTTTTGTCTTTTTTTTTTTTTGCTTGTAGCACTGCTTGGGGTTGTTGTGCCCCAGGTGCAGGACCCGGCACTTGGCCTTGTTGAATTTCATGCAGCTGGCCTCAGCCCATCAGTCCAGCCTATCCAGATCCTCCTGCAGAGCCTTCCTACCCTCGAGCAGATCGACACACGCACCTAACTTGGTGTCATCTGCAACCTTCTGAGGGTGCACTCAATCCCCTCATCCAGATTATTGATAAAGATACTAAAGAGAACTGGTCCCAGTACTGTATTAAAGAGTACTGGTCCTGAGGGACGCCACTAGTGACCGGCCTCCAACAGGATTTGACTCCATTCACCACAACTCTTTGGGCCCAGCTACCCAGCCAGTTTCTAACCCAAAGAAGCGTGCGCCAGTCCAAGCCAAGAGCAGCCAGTTTCTTGAGGAGAATGCTGTGGGGAACCGTGTCAAAGCCTTGCTGAAGTCAAGGTAGACCACATCCACAGCCTTTCCCTCATCCACCCATCGTGTCACTTTGTCACAGAAGGAGATCAGGTTCGTCAAGCAGGACCTGCCCTTCATAAACCCATGCTGACTGGGCCTGATTGCCTGCTTGCCCTGCAAGTGCTGCATGATGACACTCAAGATAATCTGCTTCATGAGCTTCCCTGGCACTGAGGTCAAACTAACAGGCCTATAGTTTCCTGGGTCTACCTTCCAGCCCTTTTTGTAGATGGGCGTCACATTTGCTAGCCGCCAGTTGACTGGGACCTCCCCTGATAGCCAGGACTGCTGATAAATGATGGAAAGCAGCTTGGCCAGCTCGTCCGTCAGTTCTCTCAGCACCCTCGGGTGGTGAGACTATTCCACATTTTGGCTACAATAGCTGGTGCCTGAGAAACAAAGTTGCAGCTGTTGGGTCCTGTCTTTTTAAATCCTTAAATCCTGCCTGTTGTGGTGAATGTGTTTGTCCAATCATTTTTAGTCTCTTTTCTTTCAGTGCTTTCTTCACCATAGAATCAAGAACATTAGAAAACAAAGCTGAATAAATCTATTTGAGGACTACCTTCTTAAGAATCCACCTTGACACACTGCTTTGACCCAGCAATGATAAATATAGTCAATTTTGGAATAATATAAGTGTTTGTATTCTGTCTGTTAATTTTGCTTCCTCCTGTTTTTTCTTCCAGAAGTCCTGCATTGATTGGGTGCTTCATAGTAGACAGAGAATATTTCCAAGAGATTGGCTTACTAGATGAAGGCATGGAAGTATATGGAGGGGAGAATGTGGAGCTCGGAATCAGGGTAAGGAACTTAAACAAACAGCACTGGTGGCTTGCATTAAAAAGTACGACCTGGTCTTTATTATAGGGGAAAAAAAGGAGTCACATATGTATGGGTGACAGCATGCAAAGAACATGCATACTACTGCTCTGTAATTGTAAGGATTGTTGCATTTGAGAAGGGGAAAAATACATCTTTTTTAAAAATATATCTTTAAAATATAAATATATATATATAATATACATATTATATTATACATAAAATATATAAAATATATATCTTAAAAAAAATCCCATGTCTTTTTAAAGAACCTATATGGAAAAAGAGTATAAATACAGAATTTGGTATTATTCTGCAGAGATGATACCTAAAACTCCCTGGGTACCAATGATCCTGGGCTCAGTAAGGATAGTTTCTCATAGATGTAATGGGAAAAACCTTTCTAGATTAATTTGTTTATTTAAATTAGGAAAATCACTATGGATGATGCTGAAATATACAGACATTTATGCTGCCTTCCCTCTGCAGGGGAATTAAGGTATTCATAAAGGTCTGAAGTTACCCAAGTGCACATATTTTCTTCTTCCATCTGTTTACTGTGTGTAGTATTTTGTGTGTTTTGTGAACCTCTTTCCGTCTCTCCTCACAACTAAATACCATCCACAAATACAGTGTTGCTCATTTTGAGAATCTTTCAGGTTTTTTGATATAAGAGAAATTCCTAGATTGATAGGCGGCAGTGAAAAATGGAATGATGTGTGTTATAAAAATCAAATTCTAAACCCTGCTACTGAAATGTTAGTGGAAGATAGTATTTTGTGCTTTTTCGTTGCCAGATTAAAAATATAGTTACATAATAGCAAAATATGTATATAAGAAAAAAAGAATTTCATCAAAAAATAAATAATTCTCCGATGAGACTGTGAGATAGAACCAAAAAATAGTCTTTCTTACTTCCGGGTTTCTGCAATTCTTTTCCTCCTCTCTGTCAGAGATAAAATGTTATTGCAGGAAGACTGAAGGGCAGGTACCCTCTCAGTTACGTTAGAGCACAATTTTAAGGATAAGGACAGAGAAAACCAAGCCTGCTTCTTTTAATAACACACCATTCTCTTCTCTGTGAGGGCCAGAGAGCCTTATTCTGCTCCTGAAACACAATTTTGCAGCTCAGTGTTTCAATGAGTTGAAACTTAGTGTCACTTTGATTTTACTTTTCTTTCCACAACTGATGAAACTATAGTCTCCCTGTGAGCGTAAAGAGTTTTATCTAGTTCTGCATCACGAGATATATGCTATCCAGTCCATTAGACTTAGCCCTGCAGAAGTTGATCATGATGAGTACTTTGAAAGACAAGACCAGAGAGACAGAAATCTCTGTATAATTGAAACTTTGGAGTAGACTGGATCACTGGAGTAAGGCCCAACACTGCTCTGATTTCCTTATGGCTTTTTTTCTTTTCCCTGTCTCCAGTGAAGCAGTGCCTGACCTACATAAAATACTTTCATCTGCAGCAGATTGTAATGTGCAAGGTAGTGTAATGTATGCTGCCTCATCTAACTTTATCCTGACTTGGATCTGTGTTCTTAGCTGTATCAAAACAAATCACTGAGCAGATTTTTCAGCAGTTTATTACTAACTCTTTTCACAATTCTCAGCATATCCCAGATGATACCAGGATGAATATAAATGTACAGTGCAATATTAAAGCTTCTGGAAATCATAGTATTTTTTGTACAGTTGCTAAGCTTCATAAGCAAACTTCTTAGCCATCTGCTACGGGTGCATACCCATACAGTTTCTTGACAAAGTTCAGGTGGCTGCTAAGAACGTGCTGTCAACAATGTGGGCAGCTGTGCCATCCAGTTGCAACCTGAGCACTCATCCTTAGTGGTACTGTTTGATTTCTTTTAGATAGGGCTACGCAGAAAACTAGGGTCAGAAGGTGATTGCATGCCAGATGGTCTGTCTTTGGTGCTGAAATACATCTTGTCTCTGCAGCACAAAAATATTTACCTCTAGATTACCCATGTTGCTTTCAACTGCAAGGCCTAAGATGAATCAATTTGGACAGTAATTGTTCTTACAAAAGCTACATTATAATTACAGTCAGTGCGATAAATAATGTTTCCATTTTAAAATGATGCTCTCCAGTCCCTGACTACAGATTGCTCACTGTGCTTCATCTTTTATCACTGTTTTCCTTTTTAAGAAGCATCAAGCTTCATCTAGTATTCTGCTGTGTTATGCATTACCGTGTAGGGGTGGAGAAACAGACACTAAGTGTGCTCAAACTGGCCTAGTGTCCAGGCTGTCCAAGAAGTAGGAACATAGCCTGTTCCCTTTGCAGTATTTAGGTACTGGAAGTCAATTCTTTCATTGAGAAAATGTATGTAATAAGCATGTAAGAACAAATACTTACAGGATGAGAACAGGTGAGCATTCAACTACAGAAAGAGCAGGAAGAGTAAGGATCATTTGAGTTACTTGTTTATCTTAAACATGTTAAGTAGAACAAGGTCCTGCATCCTTATATTACTGTTTTGTTCCAGAGGATATAAAACTACTGTTAGCCAAACTCACACATATCAGCTACAACAACGTGTGGTGATGTAGATAAACTAGTATCAGGGTAAACTTGGTACCTCTGTGCCTATGCACTGAGTCAAAGACTTATTCTCCATTTGCTTTGTTAGCAGCTGCATCTTCAGTGGTGTGAGATGAGATTTAATTTCCTAGCTGAAGTGCTTCTGAGAAGCAAAGTATAAGATTTATTCTCATTATAAAGGAGAAACCACTTATTTTGTCTTCTGAAATCTCGGAATGGTTTGTTTTAAACTAAACGAATGGAGTTCTCACTGTGTACAGCCAGGAGTTAGATCCTGAGGCAATGTAATCTTACCCAGAATCCTCTCCCAGGAGGTATTTTTGTCACCTCATCATGTGCACAAATGTCTAGTTTTTTTGTGTTACATGAGAATATGAAAATCTCAACTATTGGAAAGCTGAAGCACCCATTGTTGGTAAATTGTATCAAACTACAGGAAATAGGTCTTTGAATGGAGGTTTATTCTCTTCACTCTGATGAATTAGTTTCTTTACTCAGCAGTATTTGTCTCAGATTTGGGGTATTATTTTAATTTCTAAGACTTTTACCTTGTCCATGGCTTTGTAGTAATATTTGTAAAACCTTAAACATATATTATCAAATAAATATTAATAGAATTCTGTTTCCGTGAGCTAGAAGCTGACAGATGAGTTCAAAGTAGGAATACATTTTAAAATCTTAGAAGCAATGCTGTATTTTCACCTCAAGCAAATATTTTCTTGCAAAGCTATTCACGTGACCCATAACTAAATAAAGACTGGCTGGTTGATGCAAGACTTGGCAGCACCCTTTTGAGCAGCTCAGTCTCTTACTCTGGGATTGCTAAAAGATTCATTTACCTTGTCCCAAAATCATATTCTTAATTTCACATTAATTATTTCACAAGTAATTATTCCTTTTGGTTTATTTTTGATCATTCCCAATTAGATGGACCTTTAAAGGCAAACTGGAATCACACTGCTTATCCAAGAGACCAAATACAAACTCATAGCAGAAACAAAGTGTGAATATAAGGCTGAGATTTTTCAACTTTATTTATGCTCTCCTTTCCGGGCTGTGTTTGGACAAGCTATATTTGCAGTTACAGAAGCCCTTAGAAATCCATTGCAATCAATTAGATACAATCAATTAGACTTTGTGCTTGCAGATGAATTTATGTTCACAGAGATATAATGGATCTGTTAAATGGGTAAAAGAAACTTTTGTTAGAAGGTAATAACTCTTTAATGGAAAAGGAATGGGTCTTGCTCCCACTAAAACATATATCGAGTCTCTACATCAGTTGACCTAGAGGGAAAATTGCATTTATAGTTCAAATTGAGTAACAGGACTCTACTTTTATAAAGTATATTGCCATAGTGAAATTAGTTGTATTTGCAATTAAATGGCATAAAAAATACATTATCTTCCTTTCCCGTTAGTCTAAAGGTTTGTTTGTAGAGCTTAAGCAAAACTGGTCCTGATGCTTTTTTTTTTTTGGCGGAGAATTAGAGGGTGGTTTATGAACAGAAAAGTAGGAATGAGTAACATGATCAGAAAAAGTTCCAATGTTCTTTGGGATATTGTCTATATGGTCCTTCTGTGGCAGGGCAAGCAGATTTGAAGTCTATTGTGCCCTCCTCTGATCTTTTTTTTTCTTCTTTTTTCGCTAAATGCAAGGGCTGACTTCCTTTTTCTTTATTTTTATTATTTTCATAGAATCACAGAATCATCTAGGTTGGAAGAGACCTCCAAGATCTTCTAGCCCAACCTCTGACCTAACACTAACAAGTCCTCCACTAAACCATATCCCTAAGCTCTACATCTAAACGTCTTTTAAAGACCTCCAGGGATGGTGACTCAACCACTTCCCTGGGCAGCCCATTCCAGTGCCTAACAACCCTTTCAGTAAAGAAGTTCTTCCTAATGTCCAACCTAAACCTCCAAGTGATTTGGCTCTAGCTTGATTTATCTGTTGTTGTTTGTTTGTTTGTTTGTTTGTTTTTTAATCCTCCCTCTGCACCAGCATTTGGGATCATGAGTGTTGATTGCTGGCTAGTTTACCCACTCTCTGTCATAGGGTGCCTAAAAGCCTATTGATGGCTTTCGTGTCCCATCATTTCTGATTGAAAGTATTTGTACATCCCTAGAGTTTCTCACCTGAAATTTGTTTCTGCTAATATGCCCTTATAAAAGTGTTTAATATCAGCCATAGATAACATGAAATCATTAATATATTACATGTAAAAAGACAATATTTCTTGTTAAGGAAAACTTTGTAACACTGTACAAGTTAGGCTGTAGTTTCACGACACAACAGCTGTCTGGTTTGTATTTTCTCCTTCTTCTTGCCCTCCTTTGTTCACAGGTTTGCACTCCACGCGTACTTTTGCTGTGTCAGCATAGCTGTCTGAATGGCTGCTCTGTATGCTGTGTCTCTAACACCTCCAGTTCAGATAGAAACTGTACATTTTAACTTTTTTTTTCTTTTTAACTGCAGGATTTTTTATGTTAATCAAGTTGTGATTTATCATGTTGCCACACAGACTGTTGTGTGAGGAAAACTGAGAGGTCAGTGTGCCACAAGGTAGAAATAACTGGGAGGGAACAAAAAAAGTTAAGATTTTTTTCACCCGGCTGCTGTGTTGTGGAGCTGTTTGCATGGAGAGAGAGCACTGGGATGTGTCACGTTTGCATAACATCCCTTTCTGTCCTTGCTGCTGGGTTGCCTTTCATGGCACTCCACAGAGCAATATGGATGTTTCCCTAAATTCCCTTCAGAAAAATGAATCTATATGTTTCCCATTCTTGCACTATCAGCCATCATAACTTGCTGTGGTCTTAAAGCCATATTGTAATAGAGGTTTTAATGAGTAGGCCATAGCCCTTCCCACTGGGGAACAATTTGCTTTATAGAAAAAGTCCTTAGTGTAAGATCTCAGATACTGTTGAACAGTATTGGGCTGGTGATGTGCGAAGGAAGAGAACTCAGCTCAGAAGTACAGGAGTAACAGTCAAGTTGCTATTTTGAGATAACACTTAAATACTGCTTTTTAAGATTGTGATATCTATTTATCTCCATTTTATGAATTAAAAAGAGAACATTACTAGATGGAACTCTCCAAGAAAAATTTCTCAAGATTGACCAAACCTTGCTTCTTACAGGGAGGATCAAATGCTCTTACAGCCCACCCTCTCACCAACATTAAATAAATAAATAAAATAAATAAATAAAGTGTTTAACAATGCAAATAGGGTTGAAGAACTTGCCTAGCACTCTGCGTAACCAGATTTTGTTTTGGAAATTACATCAATTTTTCAAAAATTTTGTTTTGGAAATTACCTCACTGTATTAATATCCTGAATACCAAGCTGACACATACTAAGATTCCCTATTATCAAGGCTGCCATTTTTTCAGAAAAATAAGCAGCCTTTATTGAGTATAAAAGAAGGAATTGGCTTTAAATTGTCATGCCTCTAAATGGGTGCCAGTCATGACATAACGAACTGGCTTTCAGTGTCTTGTTCTGTTTTTGTGTCAAGCCTCCAGTAGAATAATTTTTTTTTCCCCTCATTTTGCCCATGAATGCCTCAGCAGGTAACCTGCAGCTACAGCATGTCTAATTATACATACAGACAGCATTACCAGTTTTCCAGTGAATCATTTTTGCATTTTTGCTCTTTCTGGAGATGAACAGTTCCCACAGGAAAGCAAGTGGTTGATACTGCACCAGCAGTACGTGGCATTGCTCTACCCTACAAGGAAGGAAGAGGCTCTTGGAGGTTTCTCACAGATGTTTTTTCACTGCTTACGCCTGTGTGGTTGCACATTACCAGCTGGGCATTAATATAGACATCTGGATGTTTTCAGAAAGTAAATTGTTGTTTGTAGTGGTTTGTAAAGGAGTAAAACTATTATAAGTCAATAAGCACTTAAAAGGCTGTGGGCTTAGGTCAGATGGAAATTAATTAGTGCATTATTATAAGGCAGCCTGATGTTTAATATCCCTCCTCTTTATGTCATAGCATGGTGGAAATGACGGTCCAGCTACTGGTATTATGATCCTACATGGATTAATCTGAGAAGGTTCCATGTTCTTACTAGTTTTAAGTTAATATGTGTCTGGAATTTAAACTAACAGAGAGTTTTTAGTTCTGCAAGACTGTTTGAGTTTGATTGAGTAATCTAATAAAGATCAGAGAAAGACCTGTGTGAGAAGGCAAGGAATTGTTGTGTTGTAACAGAACTGATTAGGTGACCAAGGTGGATTCTGCCAGGATCAGGTATGTTTGGGTCAAAGCTGCAACTAAATACCTTCACATGTCACAGTACTTTTAGCTTGGTGTTGTACACAGCCATTCACTCACACTTCCCCCTCCCTCTCTGGGATGGGAGAAGAGAATCAGGAAAATTAAGCCTGTGGGTTGAGATAGACAGTTTATTAGGAAAGAATAGATAAAAAAAAAAGAGGAGAGGAGAGGAGAGGAGAGGAGAGGAGAGGA
>CM021735.1:16404862-16816785 GCA_011075105.1 Heteronetta atricapilla
GAGAGGAGAGGAGAGGAGAGGAGAGGAGAGGAGAGGAGAGGAAAGGAAAGGAAAGGAAAGGAAAGGAAAGGAAAGGAAAGGAAAGGAAAGGAAAGGAAAGGAAAGGAAAGGAAAGGAAAGGAAAGGAAAGGAAAGGAAAGGAAAGGAAGAAAAGAGAAAAGTGATAATAGTACTACTACTACTAATGTGTACAAAACAAGTGATGCACAATGCAATTGCTCACCACCTGCTGACCAATGCCCAGCCTACCCCCAAGCAGCTGGTCCCCCCACCCCAGCTAGCCACCCCTATATATTGTTTAGCATACTTATGCTAAACAGATGGTATGGAATACCCCTTTGGCCAGTTTGGGTCAGCTGTCCTGGGTCTGTCCCCTCCCAGCGTGCACCCCCAGCCTGCCCGCTGGCAGGACAGTGCGAGAAGCTGAAAAGTCCTTGGCTTAGTGTAAGCACTGCTCTGCAACAATTAAAACATCAGCACGTTATCAACACTCTTCTCATCCTAAATCCAAAACGTAGCACCCTACCAGCTACTAGGATGAAAATTAACTCTATCCTAGCTGAAACCAGGACACTTGGTCTTCTGGTACTGATCAAGTCTTCAGGATTAGTGCAAGATTAACAAGGTTGATTAAGCTGAGTGCACCTGCAGTGGAGGAGAGGAAGGCAAAAGCATCAGTGAAGGGCAATACAGTATGTTGCTCTGTGAGTACTTAACCAATGTTGATCTGGTAATTCAGTTTACTTCATTTTAACCTTTTAGGGTAAAAAGTGATTTATTTGACTTCCTACTCCTGACTTACACTTGACAGTGTAGTGGTGATTTATGTCAGCTACTTGCTGTGCTTAGCAATGAGATAGACACATTTGAAAAAGAACAGGATGAAGCCTTACGCCCTAGTGATCCCTGAATCGTGTTATCTCCTGGTAACACGAGGAATAGAGGAGTTTCCTGCAATTATGGAACAGCAACACAACATATGTGGTTTAACAATACATTGTAAAAGTTTTACAGCTCATGAAGATAAGTGCAAAATTAATCCCTGCAGAACAAAGCAATTTTAAAAGTACATAATGAAACAATTAACTAAAAGGGGAAGAAAACTACTGGCAATTAAATATGGGAGGAATCTTTACATGTATTACTTTTTCAATTAGGATGTTTTATAAAGGCACAATTAATGTTAAACGAGGCCTATGAGACAGTTAATGATGAATTGAAAAGTAAGATTTAAGGGAAAATTTACATTTTAAAAATCAAGAGGACTTGTAGTTATGTTAAAGCCTTTTTATTTTCTTCTAAAAATTATTTTAGATTGTGTGTGGGGGAGTGTTTTTGTAGGCTGTTTACAGTTCCATATTATCAGCTTGGTTCTGGAAAAAAGCTATCATCAGACATGAATAGATAAGTTTACCCGAAAGTATGAAAGGCTCGTGTGATGATGAGAAGTAGAATAGTCTTCAGAAACCTCATAGGGCTTCAGTTAAACAGATGAAGTAATTTTTAAATCTCTCTCCAGTCTCTGATATGCAACAGAATGCCTGCTGTTCTGAGCTCTGACTGTTGGCAGTCAATTGAAATTGTTACACCCCAATTTCTCACTCTGCAGGGGTATACACAAGGTCATGATTTTCTTCTCCAGCCCATTCAGCATCTGGAAGCAGGGAGTAAAACAGAGCTTCAGTAAGCAGTGTGTTGTTGTTGTTGTTGTTTCTCTTCCTGTCTGCCTGTATTCTGATTTTTCAAATTCTGCATTTACATGACTCAGGCCAGGACTCTGCGTTTAATTCTACTGTTACGGCAGACTTCTTCAATGGCAGGAACCTGTTCAGGACCACTGTGTAACTGTACAGGGATTCTTGGTGGATCTGGGGAAGGTTAGCCAAACCCAACAGTGCTTACTGTAACTATTGCAATTATTTGGTGAATGTTATCTGACTTCAGCGGAGATGATACCCCTAAATAAAGATTCATGTGTTTCATCTAGTGACAATAGTTTTTAGGACTACAGAGCCAGACAAATACACATGACAACCCCAAAACCCTCAGGGTCCAATCCAAAACCCACCGTATGCTACTGGAAACATGAACATGGATTTCAGTGGGTTTTGTATGTGACCATCCTCCCTATCCTTTCTGCAGTCAGTTGTCAAAACACCAAAATAAAAATGCAGGCCCAAAACGGTCACAGACCCTGCTCATATGGAATAACAATATTTTTTTTCTATTTGTCTGTAAAGCATCAAGCTTATCATTGGCTATTGCTAAATGGTTATTGATAACGTCAAAGGTTAACAAGATTAAATTGTTTCCCCAAATATATGTTTATTGGCTCCTATTTTTTTGTGTCCATAGTAGTAATTAATTCACACTGACTTTTGTTTTTCTTCAGGGTATATCTTTAATGAGTTCTTCTAATTTCATCTTCAGCAAACTTCACAGAGGCTAGATATCGCTTCAGCTTTTTGAGAAATCCCAACAAACCACTTAATTATTAAAAAGTTTTGTTTGCAGTCCAAATGAAATGATGGTTTCAAACAGGGTCACGTAAGTTCTCAGAGAAACCGCATGATCTATGTAAATATAATGAGTGCAGTACATGCTAATAAACTGCTCAGCATCGTGTAGGGTTTTTTAAATTGTTATTAGATTAAGCTTCCACAACATGAAAAGAACACTCAGTGATTAAATAGATAAAAAGAAACACTATTAATGAGGAAGTGTTATATCATTTTATAATGAAGTATGAATTAAATATTCAACAGAGACATCAGCTTCAGAATTGTAATTGTTTTGATTAAACATGCAAATTCAAATATGTTTAAATGCAATTGAAAATAATTTACTAGAGGATGTGGATTTAAAAACACTTTAAGAGAAATGGAGATTCTTTGTCTAGTAAAGCATTTTCCAGAAGTGAATGGAATTTGCTTTGAGAAGTTACGATAAGATTAACGTGGGCAATTTTAAGGATGTCACCCACCTGCGGTCCACACTGCAGGCTGTGTAACTGCTGTCATTACTGCCCTTGTTTTGACAGGAATGAGTGATGGATGATAGCACAGTGATATTAGGGCTTATACCTTTAAACATGCGTATGGGATCCATTTGGTGAGTTACTGCTTCTGCATCTGTCCTGCTTGTGCTGTCCCACTGTCTGCCACCTGTGCTGGTCTTTTACTCCTTTAGCAGAGTGGAGGTTGCAACTGTTGTGTTGGGTCATGACTTGGTTCTCTCTGCAGTGCTTTACGTGTCTTCTGCTTTCCTACTTTCTATGTGAAAAATGTGTTTCTTGTTTGCTCTGTGGGATTACTTTACCTTTGCTGCACATAAATTCACACAGACCTAAGGTCAGAGTTATATTGCACATGTAACGTACCTTTAGTAAATGAATAGTAAGCAGTGCTTAGGGCTGGGACAAATTATTCTTTTATGCTGCAACAACTAAGATTTAAAAGGGAGGTGGTTTTCTACCTCCCTTTTTCAAACAGATTCTCTGTATTCACTTAATGTTCCTATTGTCTGCTACTTGCTGTACTTAGTTTAGGTCACAGGCTCTGCTGATTTTAGTTTTTCAGCTTCATGCCAGTTGCCTTGGCACTGCGACTGTCCCTTTACACCTTGCGTTTTGGTCTGGAATTTCATCACCTTTTGATAGTGATAAGGGAACATTTTCAAGAGGAAGAAGCTCTCTAAGCCCTTCTTGAGGATATTCCAAATATACAAACCTCCATAGGAAATTCAAGAATAAAAAGCTACTTCTAAGGTACTCTTTTGAAGCATTGAAAAAACATGAAGTGTATTGTGAGTGGTCTTTGAAAGGCACTTGTTCTTCTTCTAACAGATTTGTTTGTTTGTTTGTTTTTCAAAGTAAACCAACAGGAGCAGAACTTTAAGAAATTCCTCCAAAGAAAAGCAAGCTTTCCGCACTGCTGAGGCTCTAGCAGTGATGTTAAGTACTTTGACAGATAAGCAGTCCCTCACACTCTGTTAAAACAAAACAAGAAACTTTGTAAGGACTTTGCCTTAAGGCAAATCTGAGCCTTGTTGTAGTTTTGAAATCAGTGCTTTTATGGAATGAAATGAGAATTGCTATTTATTGTATCATGATGATGACAGTCCAGGTTATTTTGGCATGTGTATGTATGCCTAGGGATTTGGCAGGAAACTGGAGCTATTGCTAGCAGTTTCCACCACTTGCTACCACAGGTAAAAGATCTTCACAAGCAATAGGAAAGGGCGCACTGTTTCCTTTTAACCACAGTTTAGGAAATTCATCAAGTTCCTTCCTTACAATTTTTGAGTGGTTTTGTCATTAAGCATTACTGATCGAAGGGGCAGTATACTTAAAGGCATAATATTTAACTTCAAATCATTGCCTATTGTAAAGCAAAAGAATTTGTTAAAGCTCTTTTATCTCTAGACTTCCTGCCAAAGTCATTGGTTCTAGCTTGGAAAAACTTTACTAATTTTAAAACTTTATTTATAGGCATCACATAAAATAACAGTGCAGGGAAATGGGAAGGGTTTTATTCAGTATACTCGAAGCCTGAATAAAAATTACTAATGACAGCAAAAAACTAGCTGTGGAATTCACAGGAGAAATGTGTGAAGGTATGCGGAACTGACCCCTCAGTTCCTGTTCTTAACTAACTTGACAGTCTCTTGTCTACAAGAGTTTTAATAGATGAAAATCAGACCATTGTGAAAGTCTTTGCTCTGAGCTGAGTCTTGAAGAAAATATATTTCTTAACATTATTTTTTTAATTAAAAACTGTCTTTCCCCAAAAGGTATAGGGTTCAGAGTATTTAATGATTCTATTTCTATCCTATACACTTTGGATGTGAGATTTATACCTTATCTGGATGTCTTTAATAATCACAGTGTGTTGGATGGCTCCAACCATCTCCACAAATACAGGTGGCAGGGGTGGGACAGGCGAGGTCAGACTGAAGTGTGCAGTTAGTCTAAGGAAAGAAAGAAAGAATGAATAGGCCTTCTTGGCCTAGCTGCAAGATTCCCTTATTTCACATATAATCAGGGAAGAATCAAGAAAAGCTAATGCTTTCTGTAGCAGTCAGTTATTCATGTTACAGTGTTTAATATTCATATATCCCGCTCAGTGTAGTGTTTAGTATTTAGTGTAGTGGGGCTAGCAAAACCCTTTGTTCCTTGCCTGGAGATTTTGCATGTGTGTTCGAGTCGGGATTCCAGAGTCCATCGAGATTCCAGGAGAGTTTCATGCCATTTGAAAATCGCACTTTGATGTCTCCGTACATTTCTGTGCAACTGGTTTCTCCCCAAGTGCAATGAAGCATTTGGAGAAGAGAGTTTTCTCATCATACTGTAATCCCATGGGTTCAAAATGCTTGTGGGAGAGAAGGGAACTATGTCTTGTCCTTGACCATCAGAGCAAGTCAGGATTGTACTTTCTGCCCTTACTAAGTATTGTAACTCTTTTCGCTCTGCAAATACTGTGCAAGACTTTGTAGCCTACATCTAGGGTAGCACTTCTTGTTTAGTGCTGTAACTGCAAGCTCTGTATACAGTAGCATTATTTATGATTTGCATATCATCAGATCACATTTGTTTCTCCTGTATTGCTCTATAAAAAGTAATTAATTAAAGGACTTTTTCTCATCATGATATATTGAAACTATTAGCTCTTACACGCGCAGATAGTGATAAGACAAAGGGGAAGGGTTTTAAACTAGAAGAGGGGAGATTTAGATTAAATGTTAGGAGGAAATTCTTCACTCAGAGGACAGTGAGGCCCTGGGACAGGTTGCCCAGAGAAGCTGTGGATGCCTCATCCCTGGAGGGGTTCAAGGCCAGATTGGATGGGGCTTTGGGTAACATGGTCTGATGGGAGGTGTCTCTGTCCTTGGTAGGGAGGTTGGAACCAGATGATCTTTAAAGTCCTTTAAACTTAAGCCATTCTATGATTTTATGATATACTGCTAGTCCAGTTTTGGTGTATGTGAATCACATTTTCATGGATTGCAAGAGATTTGTGCTCAGAAATAACAGGATTTGCTTTTGAAGCTGTTCAATACAACCCGTGTGTTCTGTCAGCATCTGTATTGATAGGTCCTTCTTAGCATTAAATTTTTAAGTTAATCTATAGTTCTTGCAGAGTAATTAATTAGTCTTTGGAAATGGAACAAAAATTGACAGTGTCTGATACAAGGGGGTGGCCACCAGATTTGATTTATTAGAGTTTATTCAGGAACTGGGTAGTTCTTAATTACAAACTGTATGGAAGACTTGGTCAACTCGGGGTGTTTTATGAAAACACATATGATTTCATTATAAAGTCAAATTAGATTTTACTGACTAGTGAATCTGTACTAAAATTACAGCTGAATGCACTCTTTGAATTTTCAGATTCAGGAACAAAAAAAATCAGATATGTGGTAATACAGCTTCTTACAGACAGTGAACTGCTGGCTGAGCTTGTTGTCAAGATGGCATTCAGACCTAACTGAAAATCCCCCAGAAGATTTGATGTTAACATGTTGTACTTGGAGAGAGGCCATCCCTATTGAAAATGAGCAAAGGCTAGGCAGAGTAGGCAGGGCATGTAGTATGGGAGTTGTGTTGACATAGGCTAAGTTATGACCATCTCTACATCTTCCTTGTCTTTTATTAAACTAATTTAAACAGTGTACAACGAGTAACTCAGAAAATTTATAGTTGGATGTCAATGCTGTACTGAGAAATAGCTTGGATTGCAAGCAGGCATTGAGTGAGCTAAGACAGATAGCACTTCACATTTAAACTTTTTTAGGAAATATAGCTGAATTTAGAATTAAACCATTGAGAAACTTTTATTTTTGTTAGCTTGCAAAACTGGATTGCCCACTTTATATGAAAATTAAAAAGAACACAAATGCTGTTTCAAGATTATTACTTATTCCTGTGCCAGATCAATGGCCTATTTCTTTTTAAATATTTATGAACATCTCAGTTTCACTTCAATGTTGGTAGTGATTAAATTTATGTATTCTTACAGTTTTCCAAGTTAGGGACACAAGACATGCTGAAATCTTTTCAGCTGCCTTCTTGACTGTACCGTAGGTCCATGGGATAGCTGATCTTCCAGAGAGCTTTGAAAATCAAGGCTCTATCTCTTCCCCCAGCATATGCCGAATGCAATTAGGCACCGGTTCAGAAAAGGCTTTGTAAACATTCTGAATCCATGCCACATTTTCTGGTCTCAGGAGCTGCCAAATGTCTAAATGCTGTATTCAAGCCAGATGTCTAAATATATAAAATGAATGACTGAACAAAGTGCCTCCTTAGTAGAGCATATGCCTATAGGGCAGACACACCTGAGGGGTCTGAGCTCCAGCTTGTGAACTTCTGCCAACCCACACCGGGAAGGACACCAGATTATAAACTCTCGGATGAGCTGGACAGGGAAAGTAGCACCTCACTTTCATTTTTTGCTATTTTGGTATACGACACCAAACCTCAGGAATCTCTGCTAGCAGCATCGTAAGACAAACTCCTTCATTCTCATAAGGCAAATATCATAAGGCAAACTCCTTCATGCTTACTTTTCAGTGCAGTATGCCTATCTCTGGGACACTGAGGGACTTGTTCGGTAGGATCAGTTTGGGTATATACAGGTTTTCATGTGAACAGCATCCAGTAAACCATTAAGAATCTGCTGCCTTGATCTTTTTAGGAAATTCACATAATACGAGATGCACAGGAAAAGAACTTGTATGTAAAATATTTCAGCTACATCACTGAATGTTGAGGCTTAGGATGTTGTTTTCTCTTGAAGTGAAAGCAGAGAAGGAAATCAGAAATGAATATAATATTCATGATAAATGTTATGGGCATTAGCTCAACTGTGATACTGGTCAAATCTGAAAAACACTTGAGCGGGTACACTAACCTACATTATAAGTGTATTATCATCTGTAAGGATAATGTGTGTTGAAATTGTTCATAGAACATTTTCACTAGATAGTCTTCCTAATCTTTTGCACTCCTCAAAAGAAATAAACTTGATCCTTTCTGAGCTATGTTTACAGGAAAGCATAAAATGCATATAAATGATCTTAAAAATTCCATTGGTTTAGTTTCTCTGTAATGTAAGGCTGGCTAGCCCCAGATTCTGAACATTGCATGTATGTGTCGAGAGGGACTGTGAAATCTAAGAGAAATACCTGCAAGGCTTTAAAACTTGAACCCAGATGCTTTTGTATTTGGATGCCTTATAAATAATTTTATTAATAATCTTGAGGATAGCTAAATTTATCCCAGAAATTGTAATGGGTGGCTGATGTTAATATACGAATTCTGTAGTAAGTAGTGGTAATAATTCAGGGTAAGGGAAGGTAATAATTTTCTCCTCCCACAACTGTCTAAAAACACCAGTGGCAGTGGTGCAGGGAGCTGTCACTAGCAGGCTGTCTTTTCTCTTCCTAGGTGTGGCAGTGTGGAGGCAGTGTTGAAGTTCTACCCTGCTCAAGGATTGCCCACATTGAAAGAGCACATAAACCGTACACAGAAGATCTAACTGCTCATGTCCGGAGAAACGCACTAAGAGTGGCTGAAGTCTGGATGGATGAATTTAAGAGCCATGTCTATATGGCATGGAACATACCCCAGGAGGTAAGTCACAAAAGCTTGTGTTGGCAAGCTTTGGCTTTACAGCCTTTGGGATTTGATTCCTACTCTGAATTTTGATTTTCTGCTAGGAATTTTTTGTTGTTATCTGTATACATGTATAAATACATGTCTTAGGGATAGGCATAATATATGTCTCTACATATATGATTACATACATACATTCATAAATACGTATGTAGCTGTGTTATATTCTAGAAGTAATTCCTTTGTCTGCAGGTTCCTTAAAAATGAATTTCTTGTCAACCTCACTGACAACTGCGCATGGAGACTAAATTTAAACTAGTCATTGTAGAAATGTGAAAAAAAAGAAGCATCAAATCCATATTATACATCTTATTTTGAATTTGTGTCTCTTACAATCACACAGTTAAAATTCTACCAGATTTTGAAGGGAAGCTACTAACGGGCAAGGAGCGTTAACATCTATCAATACAAAAGTGGTTGTATCAGTTGTTGCTATTATTTATTAAATGGAGGTGTCCTGATTGCCAATGTATCAGGAAATAAGTTTTTTATACTAAATTTTAGAACTAATTTGTTAAACAAATGAAATATAAATGTAGTTTGTGGATTGAACTGATTTCTTCGGGTCACCAAGTCTGTCAAGATGTTTGCATGCTAGATCTTGTACTGACAAAACTGATTTCATTTATAGTTTCAAAGAGGAAAAAAAAGTATTCTTATTATTTTCTTCCATGTCCATTATTTTTCTACCACAATTGCACTAATAATTGCACTAAACTACTTAAATAGATTGTAATGTAGATTATATTCTCTCTTCACTTTCACAAAGGCTATTGCTGTCAAACAGCAGTGCAGACTTAAAAGCTGGAGACAGCAAGTGCTAAATCAGTTTTTAACAGTGCTAGCCTCTTCTGCAATGTAAGGAGTTGTCTTTGTTGCAGGGAAAAATCTATTAATACATGTATCTACAGAACCAAGTATAAACAATCTTCATTTTTATTTCTTACCGCTGTCAAAAACTAAATAAGCACATACATAGCCACATATTTATTTAAAATACACTAGGAAATGTCTTATTTTTCACAACTGAAGTAGGCCTTTGAAGCCTGAGTATGCCTGTTACCTAGTAATTGCTACGGGATGTTTATAGGCAATATGGGACCTTTATGACCATCAGAGGTTTTTCCTGTCAGATGGGGTCTACAATTTAGAGGTGAGCCCATTCAAAGTGCTGTTCATCCAGCTTCCATCTTTTGCCATATGGAAAATTGGGAAGGAATTCAACAAGCACTGGGACTTTGTTTTGTTCTGACAGTCTGATGTGGGCTCAAGTACCCCAAGTCAGTTGTATAATTCAAAGCTGTTTTAATCATCTTTGTGTTCACAGTGTGAGTCCTGGTGCCAAGCTTTGGGACTTTCTTTTCCTTTCCCATGCTAAATTTTGCTAGTACTGAACTGATTCTAGAGCAGTAGGAATTGGGCTTGTGTTTAAGAAAGGCTTCTGACCTTTTAAAGGGAAGAGGAAAATACAGCACAAAACTACACTTCCAAGCACTGGAATTGAATCAGTCAGTATATAAAGAAAATCTACGTCGTTAGTGGGAATCTGCTTTTATACATCAAAGGGTTAGGAGCAATGCAGTCTCCAGCTGGTATAAAAACATCATGAGAAAGGAGTGTTCAGTGTAAAGTTATGTAAAAATAACTTACATCTTGTGGGACGCTTTTAATACAGACTTCCGTTAGGCAGGGTGCAAAGACACACTCTGCAAAAGGCTGGATGGGGATGGACCAGGTCAAATGCAGATCTTGGACTGCGTAGCAATATTTTTGTTTCATCTTTGCTTATTTCAAGATTAAACTAAAGGTGAAATGCAGAAGAGAGAAAATCTTCAAAACACATAGTTTAAGCTGAGTCGAAAAGATGCCAAGACACGATCGTGAGAGACGTGCAGAGGACAGATGGATAGCATGACTAAGTACAGTTTTACAAAGTGGGTAACTACAGGAGTAATTCTCTACCTGGAAGCAGATGAAATAGTGCACTGGTAATGGACTGAGTGGCTCATTGAAATGTAGTTACAACGGTTGGGACTTTCCATAAAATGTGCTATTCCAAGATGTTAACCACATCTGTTTTTTCCATGGAAGAATTCCCAAATCTGTGAAAAGCCCCGCAATCCAATGTTTCCAAAGGTTTTTGTCTTGGAGAGCTAATAATAATAAAGGGAGTTTGACTCATTTGGCAGTGTGAAATGACTGCCCTCTTGGGATCTGTGTGTGTGGCTCTGAAGTACTGAAGTCTTCTAATGGGGATTTCAGATACCATGGTGATTTCTGCATCATAGCTGCTTAGATAAATAGGTTTGAAAAAGCACTTAAAACCCCAAGGAAAGATTTTTCAAGCGTCAGAAACAAGAGCTATGCTCTGTATGTGTCCTCCCCTATGTTTTTTTTTTTTGTTGTTGTTTTTTTTTTTCCATGTCGTTCTCCACTTTAAAGGAACACGCTCAGTTGTTCCTGGTATTAAAGCCAGTGTGCCATGTGTAAGCTGTTTTCCAGTTCCAGCTGCATGGAAGGATGTGATTACTGAGGCCCCAAATGCCCTTTCTTTCCTCATACAATAAAATGTGAAGAAACAAATATTGTTGCATGCAAAGTTGCATGAGAAAGGAGCAGGGATGCAATGGACCAATTTAGAGGGGAGGGTGTTTGTTTTTTTTAATAAATATCTTGTGGCTAACAAAATCTTTGGGATATTTATGGCCCAGCAAAGTCTGATGTTTAAAAGAAAGTTTATTTATCCTGCATTTTGTTCCGAGGCAGAAGTGGTGGAGAACAACGTAGAGCAAAATGTCTCACTTTACTTCCTGTCAAACATCAGCCATGGATTTGCACTTAGATCCCTCTCTAAAAATTTCTGTTGCATGATTTTAATGTGATAAAGTATTGATTTTTTTTTATACAGGGACTTCATGAAACTCACGTTTTATGATCTACAAAGAAGTATGTCACATGAAATTAGGTTAGCCAGAAATGTAAAGGGGAATAAAAATTGGGGGAGAGAACATTCTGCCATTGCTTCTAACAAAAATATCAACTTCTCTTTTTACATTACCATAGAAATTTAATAAGTGATATTTCAGAAAGGTGAGCAGAGCTTCTGCTCTTTCCAGTGAAGCAATAAACCCAGACTTCAGAAATGGCCAGAAAATGTAATATACTAATGATTAGGCCACAGTGGAATGCCAGCAATAAAGTTGTTTCCAGGGCAACTTGCTACCAGCTCCCAATTGCTTTTGGATTTGGAAAGTGCCAGGAAATTAGAGAACAACAGTTTTATTCGTTGGAAGCTAGATCTAAACTCCACTGAGTTCAGTAAGAGTGTTTCCATTGACCAGAGCAGACTTTGAAACAGACCCCACCATGGTGACCTACATTATGTTTGGTAAGGGCACTTATAGAACGTGTGGTTAACACAAACACTCTGTGGCCAGCAGGTGGTGATTATCATAGGTCGTGGTCATCTTTGCAATGGGGAGAGACTCTGGGTGATCAATTTATACAGAAGAAAGTGTATCACTGATGTGTTTCTGACTTTTTCTGTTCTTTATGTGCAGGATTCTGGAATTGATATTGGTGATATTTCTGAGAGGAAGGCCCTGAGGAAGAAGCTCCAGTGCAAGACCTTTCGGTGGTATCTTGTCAGTGTGTATCCAGAAATGAGAATGTATTCAGATACTGTCGCCTATGGGGTGGTAAGGATCTTGTTTACATTTCCTATTTTAAAAAGGTGTTGGGGACAAAGGGAGTAATCATGGAGGTAATTCATGAAGACAATGCCTGGCTCCAAGTAAAATAATGAGATAAACTTGAAGTCACTAAATTATTCATTAGACTGGTTAGTTGACAGGGATCACTGCTCTGCTGTAGTTCGAGCTGAAATACTCTGTACACTGTCCTCATCCTAGATATTTTTTTCATTTTGTTCCATGGCTTGCATTCCACTTGATACTGAAAGCATGATTTTTTAGGCATATTGGAGATGTCAGTTGGAAGGATTTCAATCAGCAGGTGAATTAACAAAATAGGCTCAATATCTCAACTGCAGGCTACTTAATATTGTAGCCAGAGCCTCAAATATTTCTATCTTGGGATTAACATTGTCATTACTTGTGTGACATCAGTACCCTTGTCTGTGTTGAAATCATGCTTGAGTTGCACTGTGCTAATTAAAACAGAGACAATTCTTGCCCCTAGAAAACTGGCAATCTAAACAGAGAGGATAGGTGTGCATGACATGGAAGATGAACGTAGTAATATGGGCGCGTAATAAGCTAGTAGAGTGAGGATGTTCTTTTCACATTCTCTATCCAGTATTACATTCACAAAAATTTATTTCTGTGAATTTGATTTGTTACTTGTTTGTTGGTTTTGTTTTTTTTGCATGCAAGTCCCAATTAGGAAATGTAACCACTAAGAGTTGTAGTTACATTTCATACAAGTGAAAAAATTTGTTTGAGACATTTCTCCCCAAAAAGAAGTCTGAGTCCTGCAGTTTGCCAGTGTGGCTCTGAGAAGACTGTGAATATCCCCTAGAGCAGAAGCTCTTTTACAGCAATTAAAATGATTATATGCCTCACAAAGTTCCATGACCCCTTTGATGATCAACTGAAATGATCGTGCTGACTTCTCATACAATCCGAAAAGAAAACAGTTCCAACAAAGGTTTAGGCCATTGTTAAATGTGTGACATGATGGTTAACTTCCAAAATAGCTCAGAACAATGCCAAAATCAGACCTGCGTGCAAGGACCCTCTTCCATTGACTCAGCGGTACCATGATCATTATTAGATGGTAGTGCAGAGTTGCCTGAGGAGAAGGAAGTATAACTGCTGATAGGTGCATGATTCTGCTTGCAGGTACAGATCAGGTAAGGTACGTGTTGCATAGTCTTAGTATTAACTCAGCATCATGTAAAACAAAATGAAAGACAGTGAACAGTCACCCTATGATTCTATATTCTGCCAAGACTTTTTCATCAGCCTTTGAAAGCTTTTGCTGGCAAAACAAAAAGAATCAGAAGAGTTCATTACAGAAATACTGAAATCACTGGTCAGCAGAACATGCACATTTAGGTACTGCATAATAAAACACATGATCCAGTCTTTTGTCTGTAGAACATCTGTAGCCTCATCAACTAAATAAGATGTGAGGAATGATTTCATAATTTGGACTACCACAAAAGGAGTGGTGGACAGCTGTGGTGAAGTATCTGTACAGGTAAGGGGGAGAGTATTTTATGAAATACACAGGCTGCCGTTTTATGAAATGCTTGGATGAAATAAAAAGATACAGTGCCCCAATCTTTATACTAAGAGTTCCTGCGATTTCTTGTCTTCCTTCATGTCTGCTTTCCTGTTTCTACCTTTTTTAAAAAATGGGTGTGATCGTTCCCTTTTTCCAGTCACACATTGATATTGAGCGTGTATTTTTCTCTTTGATATTGAGATCTATCATGTCTGTTACCGAAGTTAGTTAGGTTTGGAGTTAAGGTTTGGAAACCTTGTTAAGATGAGTTTATGTTGATTTTATTCACTGCCTGACTTCAATCTCTGTCTTGTCCAGTTCTTACATACCACTGTACTTTTGGATTTCTAAGCATCTCTATTTATTTTTCTCAAAGGAGGTCGCTGTACGCAGCTGGCAGGACTGCTCAGTCTCTGATGCTTGCAAACTACATTGCCTCTTCACTCACTCCATCAGTTCTCTTGTGTTGTCTGAACCAATCTTATACCACTGAACACCTTTGTACATTCCCATGGGTATGCAACCCACATCTTTGGCATCACACTCTACTAAGGCCTTTTAGCCATCTGTGCTCTATAATTTAGCACTTCACTTACAGAAAATTCTGTCTCAGCATAGGTAACATATAGGGATTAGTGAAGAACCAGGCCAAGTGCTTTGCAGTCTTTTCATGGCTGGATTGCTGTAGAAGGGTTAGTCCTGAATAATGTGAAGAAGAGCTAATATATACCCATTGGCTAGAAGTCTCTAAGTGTCAGCAGAAAGGATTTTTTGAATTATTTCCAGAAATCAAAAGAAGTCCTGAGCGATTCTGGAAACAGTTTTATTAGAGGGCTTTCTCCTGTGTTTAAAACTCCATCCATACTCCTCAGCTACCTTCACACTGTTTAGAAAATATATATATATAAAATAAAATAAATAAAAACTAACTCTTTTGTATATAGTGTGTATCTTAGAAGCATAGATTGTTCTATAAAAGTATTTAAAAACATATGTATAGAAAAAAAATGATTGCACTCTGAAGGCTTTTTGACATCTACCCTCCCTGAAATCTTGTGCAACGTTATTCAAAATCAGTAGCATTAGATTATCTACAATGAAGAATTTAGTCCAGGTGCTTCACATATCTTCATTTTAACATGTATTTTTACTTCTGCATATTTCAAGTACATACAATTCTATTGAAAAAAAAAAAAAGAATGTAATCATACTTTTTTCTGACCTAAGACTTGCTTGATCTCTTTCTTTTTCTTTATTTTAGCTGCAGAATTCCTTGAAAAGTGATTTGTGCCTTGATCAAGGGCCAGACACAGAGAATATCCCAATCATGTATATCTGCCATGGAATGACACCACAGGTTAGTTTGTCTAATGATGTTGTTTATTGCTGCTGCTTTTTCGAGACTGTGTAAGAGGAACCATCATGTACCTGTCACTGTTTTCCTGCAACAAAACCTCTTTATGCTGTTTAGTATCTCTATTACAGAAAGCTAGAAAATTAATTCTGCCCTAAGTTAGGAATTACTGACATATTAGAGCTTTGACAAAGAATTCTTTCATTCTGAAAGAATTTAAGGAATACGAGAGTCAGCATTGACACAGTTCTGTTGATAAAAAGCTTTCATTTCTGATCTGTGTGTGGTGTGTGAATGACAATGCATTTTAAAATACTTTATGCCCATACATGAGTATATTCATAGTTTAAACATTATCAGAAATATCTTTACTTGATGTTTACTGTCTCATTTTCACAAATCTGAAATGTACAGCCTCCTTCTTCACAAATGTACAGCCCCGACCTGTGTCAAAAAACAAAACCCAATCATCAAATCTCTTTTTTTTTTAAAAGCTCCTTTTCTTTCTTTCTTTGCTGTTGTCCTGTATGTGCCAAAGACTAAAATTACCAAAGTCTTTCTATTTTCTTAAACAACATTAGTATTTATTAACTTTCCAACAAGAGGATAAAAGCTTCCTGAGTAGCCAAGCATCTGGGCTTAGGTGAAAGCATTTCTAGGCAAATTCCGACAGTAAAAGTAACATTTTGCATCATCTAGAACATGCTTGTTAAAGACAGATGTGCAAATTATATAACACTGAAAAGTAACATAAGCAAAAATGGCATATAAGAAAATGTATGTATTTATGAAAGTGATTGGAGCCTCTGAAAAATCCCTCCAGTTTGAATTATTTTTTTATTTGACAACCTCATTTGCTTTCTCAAAAGGGGCCCTATTGTGTGCTACTTAAAAATGTGGTTTTAGCAATGGAATTGTCAGTTATGTGAATTGACAAAACAGTTAACAGATGATCCTAATATTTTAGATATAAACTTTGAGCAAAAAAGTAATCTTGTCCCCTGTACCTGGGTATCTTAGCTGGAAGCATGAATTTGGTAAAATGCAGATGAGTTTCTGTACTTCCTTGCCAAGTTACACATGCTGTAAGTGTTTTGTAATGACTTCCTTTGTGAGCGCCTTTAATATTGATCACTAGTGACATCATGTTTTAGTAAGCTATGAATGATAAGGACAAAAATATCTGAATATCCCATCCATCAGACTCATTCATTGCAGGGGCTGTGGCTTGTCACAAAATTACGTAGTACCTACTCTTTGCCTCCAGGATGTTTTTAAGCTAGTCCTAGCATACGTAATTAACTCAGCAGCCAGAGCCATTATTCTAAATCTTTTGGGAGGGTTCTCTAACTCTATTCTGGCATATCATCTGTGATGGTAACACACTACGGTCATAGTTATAAAATCCAACTAGAAATTTTAATTATAGTTAAGAGTCAAACAACAATAACAACAAAAAGTTGCTTCGGTAAGCACAGTTTAGTACTCACCAGATAAAGAACTACCTTTGAATGTCAGCTGAAGTTCAGGGTAAGTGAGATAGTGATGAAGAAGTGGCAGAGGGAAAAGGGACAAGAGAAAATTCTGTTGACAAGATTCTGATCCTTTCATAATTACAACATGAACTGTGTCTCCTTCCTATTACTATATATTTTTTGTAACAAATGGTGTTTAAAAAAAAAAAAACAAACACATGAATATGGCGCACATACAAGCAAGACCCTGGTAATGAGTGAAAACTGTAAGAGCACGGTCTTTTCTCTATGTTACAGATTACTTTAGAAACAGGGAAAGCTCTAACAAAAAATATTCCTCATACTTCTAAGAGATATCCATTGCACATATATAGAATCTCTTGTTAAAGCAGAGATACAACCATATGCATTTCTTCTAGCATATAGGAAATATTTGAATAAATAATTCCATTTAATCTTAGTGAACCTGCTAGTGAGTACAAAAGATAGAGGTAAGATGTTAGTTGTATTCTAGTAGTGGTGAAATGCTATATAAAGGGGATTACTTTGCTCACTTGTCAATCCTTATAGAAACAGGCTAGTCAAAAAGCTTACTGTTACGGTTCAGGAGTGTTTGTATGACTGAAGGTTTTGGTGAAGCTGGTATTAGCTCTGGTGCGAAGCTTTGCTGTCACAGCTATACCACTTACTATTTCAGAACTAGATCTGGCTGCCAAGATCTATTCCCCCTATGCAGTTTAAGCTGCTGTTTGTAGTTATCGCTATAGCCTCTCTTCTAAGCTGAGTAACTTTTTTTTTCCCCACTACCCTCTTTCCAATGCTTTTGGATTCTTAGCTTTCTGTGTGGGGAAATCGCTTAGATGAGCTATTTGACATCAAGTAATCATTTCAGAATTGTGTATATGGATAGTTTTATTTTAGCATGTTCCATTCAAGAAGGAATCACTGAAGAAAAAAGGTAACTGTGTACCTGCCATAAAGTCCATGCTTCGTCTTTTGCAGACAATATTGAGAACAGAGTAATATAGTTTACAGCTGTAGTTAAAACAGCTACTATACGGTTCAGTGGTGTTAAAAATGTTGCTTTAGTTGTGTGAAAACAGCTCAGAGGCAAAGCACAACGGCCTGCAGTTGTTGGCCAAAGAGGGTGCACTGCATACAGACAGCCTGGGGGGATGTGAAGAAGCAGACCCCCTTCCATGTGGTGGTAGAGGGACACTGGAAAACTGGGAGATGTGGTAGGCTGGGAAGTAAGGGAGAAGGTGACAGGACAGAAATGTAAAGGAAAAGAAGGGAAGACAGAACAGAAGTTGTGGCAGAACAGTACCAAATGTAAAGTTTATGTGAGGTTGTGGGATTTTTTTTTTAAGCGCTTCAATCATAAAAGCGTTAAGATACTGTTAACTCTTGAACTTGAAGGAGCAAAGCCACTCTTCAGTCGTACGTTTAGACCATAAAGAGGTCCATTTCCAGCAGTGCCCCAGTTTTGCATGCAAAAGTTGGTTGCTTGTAGCTGCAGTAAGTACATGCCCCAGGCTCAGGTGAGTTCTCTTCCTAATTCTCGGAACTGTCTAAACCTGAATGTTTGGTGTTGTTTAAGACCACTGTTTAGTCAGGCCTGTAATCTTAAAGGCAGACTGGTGACAATACGTCACTTGCATTAAATCTTCTCCTGAGTATTTGGAAGATTCTTTGCTTGAAATGAGAAACCACATTATTAGTACCTTTATAACTGTTGGATAATAAACAGGTACCATCAGTCAACAAAGTGGTAAGTTTTAAGTCCAGATTTACATTGAAAAGTGCTTGGGACTAAGGGGAAAACAGGCATTTCTGTGTCTTCGCTTGTTCAGTCGCTTCTGGCTCATATCTTTCTCAACTGATAAGCAGTTAAACCAGGAATCCCATCCAGGGATGTGAAAGTCAATATAAACAGATTGCGAGGAACTCAAGTTGAGGACCAGTGTCAGAAGACTAGATGGGATGGGGGAAGTACTAGAAAAGAAATGCAGGTGAGGAGGAACACTCACCCATTCATATCCTTTCATGTTCTTGCAGTAGATTGCAGAACTGACACTCAGAAACAAATGACTACAGCCCTATCCTATGAATTATTGCTTCTCTACTGAAAGCAGTGTAAGAAAGCCATGCCAATAAGCGGCGTTGTGCCAGCTTACACTGCACGAGGCTCTGACCTGGAACTTTGTGTTGCATTCTAAGCACAATGCGTAAAGTACTGGAAGCAGCAGTTACAAGAACTCTCTTGAGCTTCTAAAAGCTCTTTGTATGATTTACGAGTACTCCTTTTTAAATGTTATTCATGTCTATTTTCATAAAAACTAGTTTTTCTCCAGTGTAATTTCTTAGCATCGTGGTTGTTTGTAGACAGATACTTGTTAATCTGTAAACAAGAACATATATGAGTAAAAACACCTATCACTGAAGGCATTTTTACTCGGTAAAAAAGTACAGGATTGGTCACAAACACCAGTTATTTGGTGAACCCCAATTTGTAAATCCCTGGAGAGGGAGCCATTCATAGGTATTCATCAAATAATTACCAAAATAATTAAAATCTCTTGGCAAATATGTTGGAGGAAAAAAAATAAATAATAATTATAAAAAAGAACAAAAGAAAGAAAAAGAAATCTGATAGTTTATTTTCAATGAGTAATTTAGACATCTCCAGAGCAAAGCTAATGTGATCTTCAGGTTATTGAGAGATTACAAAAATAAGCATCTCAAATTTGAGTTTTAATAGAGCCTTAATTGTACTAAGTCTGTTAGCGTGAACATTTTTCGTCAGATTCCTGTGTCTAATAAGATTTGCATTGTGTTGGACAATCATCTGTGCTAGGAATGCTGGGAGAACAACCATGTGCTTTGTTAGAATGAGCATTAAGAGAATTTGGAAGCAGAAGCACTAGCCCTCTTAGGAGTGCCTCTCTGTGTATCCAAAGTACTCTGACCAAGAACCATAATAAACCATACTATAATGAGAAATTAACAGATAAAATGTGATTTTATCTTTCCCTACAGTTCAGACTTCCCATGGCACCTTTCCGTTTGCTTTAAAAATAACATCATGGAAGTACTGAATACTGATGCTGCTTTCCCCTGACAGTCTTGATTCTGCTGCCAACAGTGCACCACAATACTGCTGTCAAGAAAAGTATTAGATGAGGGAATTTGTGAAGTTTGGGAACAGCATATAGCTGTGATGACTCAGATCTCTAGATGGCTGATGGATGAATACATGTTCTTTTTCTCCTGCAGCTGGAAATTAGACTTAGAAAAATAATAATTATTCCAGTTATTCCAAATTACATATATATTCCAAATTACAATATATTCCAGTTATTCCAATTATTCCAAAATACAGCATTCTTAGAAACTATAATGAAATACTTGCACTTCATATATATATATATATATATATATATATATGTATTTGCTATGTAGGACCGTGTTTTTATGTGAGTGTGTAAAACACCTAAGTGTTGCAAAGCAAGGCTCCGTGTAAGAATATCATCAACCAGATGACCCCACATCTAGCAGCCACTGATAGCACATTTCAGGCAATAATGAACAGAAAAAAGCCTGCTGATCTGGATCAATGATTGACCCTTCAAACTTGAAAAATCACTGCCCTGAAGATTAAACATCTACAATAAACACTTTCAGGGAGTTTTTTCTAAGAAAGAAAAAGCAGCAGAGCAGCTGTTTTAACAGCTGTCAGTCACTTGCTACCTAAGGATGGCTGCTGATGTTTGTCTTCAAGGTAAATGTTAAACATATTCAACATCTGTGTACAAGACAAGTGATCTCGCATCTGCTCTGTATAGTACCTTTCCTTTTTAAGGACCTGCTAATATGTTGATTTGAATTCAGCAATTATATGGTTTATGATAATTATTTTGTTAATAATTATGTGTGCAGAAACACAGAGCACTATACAAAAACTGAACTGTGCAAAGCATCCAATTGCACCTTGGCCCAAATACTTTGCAGTGAAAAGTCACGTTTGTGCAGTAGAGAAGAGAGTAGGTTTTTCCTTTCTTCCTACAGCCAAAGTGTTCATCATCATTGCATGAATACATCAGTATTCATACGAAGTGAAGCTGCTGCATCAAGAGAGTGGCAGCTTAGCAGGTCAGCCTGATTCTTTCAGGAGGGCAGACACGACGACTGGGCTTCAGCGAACAGGTCACACTGCTGGGCACTGAGTTAAGCCCTATGTATTTTGTAGCACAGCCACCTGAGATTCTCACAGCTGTGCAGCCTTTGTCCTTGTAGTCTCTCTCTGCAGACTCTACAGATAAAATGTCCCTGCACAAGGGTCTGTGCTTAGTGTTCTGCCCGAGACTGCATTTGACAGAGCACAAACTTAGGCTCATTTTCCTTTAACTTGTTCACTAAGGCTTGTGGAATGGTCTAAACACTGGTGCTAACACTACTTCATGCACATGCTACGTGCTTCCTGGGAACAAGGGTATTTTGTGCAGTAAATGTTAGTGGAACCAGAATAGCTGTTTTTTAATCTGATGTTTTTCAGCTCAGTAAAAATAATTAATAGAAGATAAGGTGACTTGTAGATTTTGTGAAATTGCCTAGCGAGGATGATTATAAGCATTTATGGATTCTAATTTTTATTTTAAATATATTCTGTAAAAGACCTAATTGCTCTGACAATTAATATCTTATATAATGTACTCCTGCTGAGTGGTTTACTGAGGCTATTTGTATTTCTCTTGATTTCTTTCAGTGCATAAATCCTGGTTTGATCATAGTAAAATTAATAGAAACAGTGACCTTGATAGCAATGGAAGCAAAATTTGGTGTTTTTCATTTTTTCTGATGTGTGCCTGAGAAGTTGAACCCATAGCTTCCAACTTTTTCAAAGCTGCAGCCCTTTTAGACTATGGAACAGGTGCACAGATGTTCCGTGGAATTTAGAATTTAAAGAATATAGAATTTCTTATTGTATGGTTTTAAGTTGGATTCTGGCAAAATTCTCCTTCACTTCAGTGCATAGTTTCAGGAAGAGAATCTATTGATCTGATTCTAGTTTTGGAGCAGATTTTATGCTGAACCATTAGATGATTCTGTGATTCTGTGATTTGCCATGAGTAAATTATTTTTGTGCTAGCAGTGGTTTGATTCAAGAGGCTTTCTGTTGGTACAGGTTATGTGATCTGTTACCCAGCTTTCTGTATTGCCTATCTCATTCAAATGCAGTATCTGCTTCCATGTAGAGGACATTCTCTTAACTGAAGAGAGTTGTCCATTCTCAGGTGAGGATCACTAGTATAGCATTATTAGCTTGTAAACTACACACATGGCTCAATAACTATGTTCATTGTCTCAGCAAATAGACTGTGAGTGATCTGTAGACTGTATTTTTCAACTGAGCAACTAAACTCGTCTTTATAGTAGCAGGACCAGAGCCAAACCTGTCTCTTCATTTTACTAATTTATCAAACATAATGAATATGGACTGTTGCATAGATTATGTGTGTTTCAGAAATCAATTAATTTTAATTTTTGTACTTCTTAGCCCTGGGGTTATCCACTTCATGTTGAATTTTGTTGCCTTTCTATACGAATAAATCCTACGTTAGCATTATTGATATAGGAGGAGGTGGACATACAGTTACTGTCTCTATAGTTTAACTGGAAAGAACTTATTCAGCATTATCAAATGGGTGAGGCTGATGCAGGAAAAGAGGGTAAGCAGAATATCAAAGGAATTAGTTTTCAGGCTGTTTAATATCTTCTTTGTCAAAACATTGCATTTTATAGAATTCAAATCATACTTACTGAACTTGTTGTGGTCACTCTAAGAACTTTCCTCTCTAGTTTACAATTTCCTCAAATATCTATACTACAAAACCCACACTGAAAATGTAATTGAAACAAACTGTTGTGAACAGGTGCAGTGCTCACAAATTTTGAATTATCAGAGCATTTCAAGCTCTCATGTACTGTTTTAATTTAGAAGAGATTATAGTTGTTAGCCTGGATGTTATACAAGAGATCAAAACTGTTCTTGTTTGGAATGCAAAAATGTACATGCGTTTTCAAGCAATTTTTTTTTCTTGGGTTGTAGCATATAATTTTTTTGTATGGATACTTTTGGCCGAGAGGATTTCAACAAGTTAAAGCATCAAAATATTTGAAAACATATGAAATATTGCTGAGCTCCTAGATGATAAATCTGGTACTGGATTTTGGATTCATATTCTCTGCTTTTCATGTTGAACACTAAGCCGGTGAAAGCTAGCACTGCTTTTCATAGTTGGTTTGGTTCAAGTGTATAGGCTTAAAATAGTTTATTACATTTACCCAGTGAGGTGATACCAAAAAGCTTAGAGCTAACATCCCCTGAATATACAGGCTGTTGAGTTTTTGCAGCTGCTGCTGACTTCTGCAATGACTGGCTAATATCCTGATGCAGGAGCCTGAAGTTGGCCCAGTCAGAGATCTCACTTTGGCTCTTAGCAAAGAAGCACCCTATGTACAGAGCACCATGGTGTTTCTCCACGGTGGGTACTAGACCTGCTGAAAGCGATGGAGGACTGCCACAGAGGGACAAAGTATCTTCAGAAAGGAATACATCTTGTAGCTCAGCAGCAGTGAAGTGGTATTCGCTAGCTTGGAGCCATCAACCGTGATTATAAACACCTTGCGATCCCTGCAACAGCTGCATATAGGCCAGCTGTGCTATGTGGCATGGCACTTGCACTCAGGGCTGCCCTGCAGAATACCCCCAGCTGGGCACAAGATACCAGGCCCGAGGTATACCCTGCCCTGCCTTCCCTGGAGTGGATCCGGCTGTCTCTGGCCTTGGACACAATGTGACTCATGAGGAGGTAAGAAGTCAGAATCTTAATTATTTCAGTAGTACTTCACAAATGTCCAAGCATTTTTTTGTTTTGTTTTAACAAAGACTTAGGCTTCTGAGGCTGCATATCCACAGTATATGGATATTCCATATGTTGCTTTAGTACTGAGTTGAAATATATATTTTTTTAAATGAGAGTAACTTCCAATTTCCTATTAACGTTTTCGCTGCAAGGTAGAATAGGTTTAAAAATGTCCAAACTTCAGTTAATTTTATTTTCAAAAATACACAGGCCAGTCAAAAAAGAAGGATAAGTCTTTCGTTTGCTAATGTGAAAATGTTTTTAATTAATGGCATTTGGAGAAGGAAGACAGCCATGTTGGGTACCTGCAGTATCTCAAACTTTGAGTTTTTCATATTTTGTAAGTCTATTAATTTAAAATAGATCAGAGTTGCTGGTCTGCTTATTATGGAGCAAGTACTGGAGTTATCCATGTTTTAAAGATGTCTCTTCTAATTGAAAATTGGCATTTCAATCTGCAGTTTTAAGAACCAATTGTCACTTACGCTATAAATTCAGCATAAAACCAATATAGTTATTATAACACATGTAGAGCACTTGGAGATTGATGTTTTAGTAACTGTCAGATGGTTGTCAATTCTAACGTTCTTTTGATTAATGTTGGACTATATCATTTGTTACTTCAAAGTTCTGAAGGTCAGATTTTTGTTTCTCAAATTCTTGACAGAATGTGATTAACTGTTAAGAGAGGGTAATTAATACAGTTGATGGAAGTTCCACTTTAAAATTTCTTTAGTTTTATTGATAATTTTATTATGTCATTCTATTAATTGAAGTAATCCACTGGCTCATTTGGAATTCATGAACCAAATTCAGTCCCCATGAAAGCATATGTAACTCCCTCGGTAATTACATGAGCCATATTACTTCCACAGCATTAATTCAAATTCTGATCAGCTATTCAATTTCAGCTAGTTTCTCTCTTGTATTGTTCACCATTTGCAGAGCAGGGTGTTTATGGAATGACTGTTTCTAGTGTTTTTCTGTGAACCAAGGATTTTTGTTTTGTTTTGTTTTGTTTTCCTACTGTTCACTAGCCGTCTTTGTCCAATCAGGAAGCAGAAAGAATATCAGAAATTATTTCTTCACATAAAACCATGATTGAATATTTATGAATAACTCTGGGGGAAAAAAAAAAAATCAGCATTGATTTGTAAGCCAAGAAAAGAGCTATGCTTCTCAGACAATTTATTTGGAAATCAGCAATCCAACTAGCCCTTAGCAAGAGCTGAGTTCAGTCTAAATTTGGTCATATTTACAGAGTAGAAGTACTTTTCCACAAAAAAGTATGACACTTTAATAGGTAAAGGCTTTAATTTTAGCACGGTTTCAAGAACCAATGGCTAATAATAGCAGCCATTACAACAGATACAAATTAGGAATGTGGTGCATAGTCATTTAAAAGCAGGTGATAAGCTATCATAAGTAGTGACAGCAGCTGTTGGGGTCATCAAGGCTGATACCATCATGGAAACTGTAATTAAGGAATTACCAGTTACAGGACTTGGAGGTAAGCACGTGGAAGTATACAGCCTGTAGCATATCGAAGATTACAGTAAAAAGAAAAAAAAAATCTCTAATTGTCTTCTTTGGTTCTTAGTTCTATAGATCTATTAACATGTCAAGTAAGTGGCGATCACAGCTAGAAGTTCTTTGAATTTTGATTCAGTTTCTGAATTTTCAATTAAATATTCAGACTAAACGTTGATTAAACAAATTAGATAGGAATAACTCTGTTATGCCAAGCATATCTGCTCAGCTGGCTGTCCATAAAGGCTTATAGCAATCAAGCAAAAAAACCTGATGAACGCATTTAAATCATTCGTGTTACTACAGCCTTAACTTTGTATTTGTTTTGCTTTGATTGCGAACATTTGCTTTGTTTCATTTGCTATGCTAAAGATGTAGTGATTTGTTCAGCATGCATATTCTTTTCATCTTATATTTTTAGTCCTTTGAAATTCTGAAATTAACCTTAAAATTTTGGGGTCAAAATGACTCACTTGCTGATGGCATCAATTTTGGGAGGAAAAAATAGCAGTACAACTTAACAACACAGTAGATCTGTTAAAATAACATGTCATTTAAGGTTCTCAAAACCTAGGGAAAAGTGACAAACATTACCACGTTAAACCTGGAAGTTTTTATTGATTGTGCTGCTTTCTTTTCAGAATAGAACTCTGTGACTGAAGGGCAGGGACAGAACTCAGTAAGAAAGAGATAACACGGCTAGGATGATAAATCAGAGTTGGGAATTTCAGATCAGTTTTGTGTTTTAGTCAGATCCTCTGTTTGATATTACCATAGGACCAAATCCTCAAATATTTAATTTATTCAAGAGAGAAAATCATATGCTGTTCAAATAGAAATTTGCAAATACCATTGCATTAATGTAGCAAAGTGTAATGAAAAGGTCCCCTTTCTCTTACTGTGCCCGCAATGAATTCTCAGGATATGATACAATGGGTACTACTGACTTCAGCATATTGTATGATGTCAGTGTTACATAAACATCATGTAATTACTTAGTGTTGCTGGGCAGAATTATGAAAATGATTGGCTAATCATGTTCCTATTTACTTGTTTCCAATGTAGTCATGACACTAAGTCCTCTCACATACTGAGCTGATAAAACCATCAAACTTACACGCTCTCTTGTCACTATGAATTTGGTGGTTTTAGGAATTTCTGAAGTAATCAGATTGCTTTTTTCCTAGACTAATTTTTTAAATTCAATATTGTAAGTCACAGGAGTAATTGTAAGTGTTTGCATAATGATGCACTGTGAGAATTGGGACCTTCCCGAGCACTCAAGGCAAATTTAAGTGTGAATTGTCAAGTGAGGTAAATGTTATTCTGCCAGATGTGTGACATACATAGTTAATATTCTGAAGTACCTAATTTCCCACTTTCAATAGGAGGCATACTGAATGATTATGGTTTAACTGTTTGCTACAGAATGCCCATTTCTGGCTTCCAAATGTAAGCTTGGAAAGTTCCCATCAAGAAAAACACTCCATGGTCTCAGGTAATCATCACTTCCCCAAAAGGCTAAAAATTCCCCAGGAACTGAGACGGATATAAAAGACACTGATATTTCTGACACCTGCTTTAAGTTCATCAACGTGAGCAAGGAACATCTTAAGGAATTTAGTTAACTTTTTGAGTTAATGAGGAATTAAATTTTTGAGTTTATGAGGAAGTGAGTTAACTCATGAGAAGAGAAGGCTCTAGGGAGACCTTACAGTGGCCTTCCAGTACTTAAGGGGGCCTACAGAAAAGCTGGAAAGGGACTCTTTGTCAGGCAGTGTAGTGATAGGATAAGGGGTAATGGCTTTAAACTAAAAAAGGGGATATTTACATTAGATATAAGGAAGAAATTCTTTCCTATGAGGGTGGTGAGGCACTGGAACAGGATGCCCAGAGAAGCTGTGGATGCCCCATCCCTGGCAGTGTTTAAAGCCAGGCTGGATGGGACTTTGAGCAACATGCTCTGGTGGGAGGTGCCCCAGCCCATGGCAAAGAGGTTGGAATTAGATGGTCTTTAAGGTCCCTTCCAATCGAAACTATACTACGATCCTGTGAACTTCAGCAAAGTGAAGTAACCCATAAAAGTGTTTCATCTTCAGTCCAAATCAGTAGCAGCTATACTTCAATAGTGAATACAATAGTTAGGATGAAGCTTCCACACTCATAGTGAAGGATAAATGCTGAGTCTTTAGGCTCAGTGACAATGACTAAAGCTTTAAATGAAGTAAGGCTGGCTTGACAATTTCAGTCCATGCCTCAGGAAAGGCTACTGAGCTAACACCTATGGAATGTGGATCAGGCTTTAAATGCGGAGCAGCTTTAGAGAAGTGAGATACTTCATACAACCAAGTGTGGTGACCCATGTACTGCAGAGAATGTAAAGACAGTAATAGTTTTATTAAGAGATAACACATTTCATATACATATTTGAGATATTGAAATCCGAGGAAGTGTGAGTTCATTAACACTAAGTTGATTGTTGAGTGAAGGAAGCATCAAAATGTAAATAAAGACCAGTCTCCTCTAAATATGGAACATTTTGTATTACAAGGGAAGATGGATGGAAGTAATCAAAGAAATGACCAAGGACCAGGGAGTATTGGTTGATAGTCGGCTGAATATGAGCCAGCAGTGTGCTCAGGTGGCCAAGGAGGCCAACAGCATCCTGGCTTGTATAAGAAACAGTGCAGCCAGCAGGGCCTGGGAAGTGACTGTCCCCCTGCCCCCTGTACTCTTCCCCTCTGGTGAGGCTGCACCTCGAGTTCTGTGTTCAGCTTTGGGACCATGCTACAGGAAGGACATGGAGGTGCTTGAGCGGGTCCAGAGAAGGGTGACAAAGCTGGTGAGGGGCCTGGAGAACAAGTCCTACGAGGAGCGGCTGAGGGAGCTGGGCTTGTTCAGCCTGGAGAAGAGGAGGATCAGAGGCGACCTTATAGCTCCCTACAGGTACCTCAAAGGAGGCTGTAGCGAGGTGGGGGTTGGTCTGTTCTCCCACGTGCCTGGTGACAGGACGAGGGGGAATGGGCTAAAGTTGGGCCAGGGTAGATTTAAGTTGGATATTAGGAAGAACTTCCTTACTGAAAGGGTTGTTAGGCACTGGAATGGGCTGCCCAGGGAAGTGGTTGATTCCCCATCCCTGGAGGTCTTTAAAATATGTTTAGATGTAGAGCTTGGGGATATGGCTTAGTGGAGGACTTGTTAGTGTTAGGTCAGAGGTTGGAGTAGATGATCTTGGAGGTCTCTTCCAACCTAGATGTGATTCTGTGAATCCCTTAGAAAAACAGGCTTCAGAAAAACTGACAGAATTAAGAGAAGTGCTTATGAAAAGATGCTTAGAGACAGATGTTAGAATTCGACCTCTTCTTGTCTGAAGGTAGAACAACCAAGTGAAAAACCTACATTAATATATATGAAAAGGGTGTTTAGGAGCAGTTCTGCATGCGTGAAGTTTTAACCGTACAAAATGCAAGAACTTCTCCTCCAGGTTTGTAAAATAAAAGCTGGAAAGCTGGTTCAGTTTTGGGAACATGCCTTGCATTTTCCCTTTGATGCAAAAACAGATGAGGCTACATGGGCTCAGATTGTTTTTCTGTCTTAGCTTCAAAACATTTTTCTTCTCTTCAATGAAGCACAAAATTACAATAAAACTCTATATTCAGATCATAACAGGTCAGACTGTGCTCAGTGCTGTATTAGGTACGTTAGTCTGATTCAGCATCTCAGATGAGGATATAGCCTGTCATCTCAGTTTTCCCAATCATCTCCCAAATTCTTCTTTGTTTTTAAATTAAAATTTTCTGGTACCTGCTTTTAGGACTAGCATGGTTTAGTTCACAAGGAAAGGCTTTTGCTGGCTTGAAGCAGACCCTGAGATTTCATCTGGAATTTCCAAGAAGCTAGTAGTGTAATTTGTAACTCGCCGAATTGCTTCCCTACTGTGAATGTGACATATAAATCATAGAGTGAGTTGTACTGGAGTTTCTCTGACAAATTGTGCCCCTGTGATTCTGCTTATGAGGATGACAACAGTGGTTTTTTGAAAGGAGCATGCAGGAGGAAAATAACTTTTAAATTCAAAATGGAAAGGAAATCGTAGTTCTGTTCTCCAGATGCATACCAAGGAAGGATCTGGACAAGCAAGGAAGGATCTGGACAAGCAGTTTGTTTACTGACATTTTACTCTAGTTTGGGTTTGTTTTTAAGGAAAAATTAAGTAAAATTCTTGTGGCTTAGGTAAATTTAGCTCTGCAAATACCCTTTCATGTTTTCGCTATATTTAATTCATGAGTTAATTAGGTAATGGCACAGACCAACACAGTATGTAAAATAGAGAGAAACCTACCCCATGAAATAGCTTTTTCCATGTAGTTATCTCACTCTCTAAGCAGAAGTTCAATGTAGCAGGACTCTCCCTTCTGCTGAAAAGCCAATAGCCTCAAAAATGTGTGAGGCCAGCACCTGTTTACCACAGAAAGGTGAGGTTTCCAAAACCCACAGCAGGAGATTGCAAGCCCCGCAGTCTACCGTCACTTATTACATTGGTTACCCAAGACAAGTTGCTGGTTCCATGACTTACACTAGTTTTCTGCTAGTTGTGGAGAGGATGCAGGTATTGAGTTGTCTCTTTGATTAGCTTCTGCATAGCCTGTATGGGCCTTGTAGCTGGGTGTCCGGGAATTAGCTCCCCTCCTTCCTGTTGGTCTGGAGTGGGTGCACGGGTAAGGACTGTGGCTGCGTGTCTCCCCTTGGCCATGTCCAAGCACGGCATTTCCTTCTGTCATTTGTGTGGACCACTGTCCCCTGGGAAAGAGAGCACTGTCTGGTCCTCGCGTGCCCATGAACTGCCACATGTTTGAGCTCTGGGAAGAATCAGCTGTGCAAAATAATACAAATCACTAAAGAGTGTATTGCACAATAGGCAAATGTAATCATCTTAGTGGTTTTATTCATATGCAAATCAGGAAGATGTTAAAAGAAGTAACTATTGTTGGTTCAGAACAATCAAAATGATGTTGTAAAATTGACTTAAAAGAGTCCTGAAATAACTGTATTATTGCAAATATCTACTGACTTTTGATTATGGGGGACTGATGTGCCTAGTTTTTTTATTAGTCTAAGTAGCAACACAGAATGAGTTTTCTTTATGTCTGTCTCCTGCAGATACCTTTATAGGATAATCTACGTCAGATAAAATACAGGCTCCTAAAACAGGCAGAAAATGCAAGGGAAAATCTGTGACATAATCTACCTTTTGTGATGAAGATGGCTTATCCTCGCGGCCTAGCCATACCTTAGCAGCCTGAAGCTTAGCATAGCTCTTTTAGCTACTCACTGAAGGTTTATTGTACTTGAAGGTCATTCAAACAACATGGATTTAGAGTTGTTGGTTTTACTTTGCTGCCTCATACACATGACAAGCAGTTGCTCAGAAAAAATGCCCCAGAAAGCAAGCCCTCATGAATGAAAGCTGTGGGAGAGGTATCGAACAATCAAGCAATGCGCCTCTGCATATCGTCGTATTTACTGTTTCATTTCTTGCCAAGGTTTACAGCATGATTTGTGAAAGGGGCACGATACAGAGTTGGCAATGTTCTTAGTCACAGGAGAGTCGAAGCTCACTAGGCGAATCACTGTAAGCCTGCCCACGCAGCTAGGACAGTTGAATTTACATTAATGTCCTGTGTGACATGAAGCCAATTTTCTGCCTTTTAAACAGCATTATTTATTTAGTTGTTCCTACTCTGGAAAGTCTTCTTAATGACTGTTAAGCGCTCATGGTAAGAAATATTTATGTATGCTTACTTCTGATGTCTACCTCCCATTTGCTACCTTTCCTTTAAAAAACATTATTAGCACTACAAGTACGTTAAGTGGTGAAAAGGTAAGAAAGGAGCAAGGTCTAGGGTGTGAGCACAGTCTGAGACATGTTTTGATTTTCCTTGCAGAACTTTGTGAACTTTGGAATTTATTCATGAACACAGACAGGACTCATGCTACAATTTTTGCATGAGGTCAAAGTATACAGACTCTTCATATAAATTCTAGATGCCGACTTCTTTCTGTCTGATATTATTTACTGTCACCCTTCAAACTGAGGAGCCACTGCTTCAAGATATTTGGTGCCAGGAAAAGTGTCATTTTTCAAGAATCAGATGTATTTGAGTTAAGCTACATGTACTTCTCCATTTAACTTTGGAAGGTTTAAAAATGTTTCAGGAAAGAAATTTCATTTTTAGGATATAGCTGGGTTAGATAAAATTGCATGAGCTTCTGTCAGTCTCTACACAGTGACCAAGAAGATAGAAACAAATCAGGTGAAGTGATAGCCTTGTTACTTGAAATACATTTTCTACAGCCAAGGAGAGTTTTTACTTTCTGTAGGCTAGTTTATTTCAGGATTTTGATGCTGTCCACTTAAAACATCAGAAATTCTTTTCTTCAGCTTAATGGGTTTAACTTGGTTTAAAAGGGGGGAACATTACCACATGCCCCAGGGTGGGAACACAAGAGTAATTTACCTGTTTTTCTCCAAGGGACCAAAAGCTGCAAAGTCCAACCTATTTCTCTTACCCCATCCACTAAATAACCACGCAAAAGGTCCTCATCTATTAAAGCAATTAAGCACAAACTCAAAGTGAAATGTAAATAAATCCCTGACTTTTATAAAAAGAGAAAAACTCACCTGTCAGTGACAGAAATGACCAGCGCAAAATGATGCGAGGTGGCCTCGGCTTTCCTTAGGTTGTTATCACTTGTGTCTGCACCATGAGCATTCAGACTAACTCATCCTCCGTTAACACCTTGTAAACTTGGCTGTTAAGTCACGAGTCATTTAAAAAAAAAATGAAATCACAGCATAGACACGAGATGTCTGTAATTGTATTCATATTATGAAAAAGCAATTCTGGTGCTTTGAATACTTAAATGCATGGTTACCAAAACTATCAGTGATTTCATTTACTACAGTGTAGTTTATTAAAAATAATGTTACTGACTGTGAAAGTAGTCCAGGAATAGTATTTGCCTATTAAGTTCTGTAATTATAAAGTATATATGACATGAAAAACATGAAGCAAAGCTTCTGCAAACTTTAATAATGACAGGGTTTTACTCTGACTAATTCTAACCTGGGAAGAATCCAGATAGTATTCAGTATACAAAAGTATCCAGTGAGCAGAGCAAGCAACAGCTTGGGAACAGAAACTGCTTACCACGGGAACTGCAGCACTAAATGTTCTGTGTATGGAAATGCAAATATATCTGAAAGTAATACACCTTCAAGATGGAGTTCCCAGATGGTCATGCGTCACAATCTCAGCAGTACTACAATTCCTGAAGCAGTCATGTGAGAGAATAAAATCAAAGAAAATTGTCTATGCAAGTGCTGTACATCTGTGCTGAGTTTCTATCGTATTTCTGAATTTAAACAAAGTAAATTTCTTTTCCTTTAGTTTTATTTTGAAGCCCTCTGCTGCACTGCGGAGGTTTTTCTCACTAGTCATGGTGCTAGAGCATTGACAGTATTCCACATAGCTATGCTGCTGATCTTGTGGGTTGCCATATGGTTTTCCTAATTAATGAGTTTAATAATAATAACCATAATAAGACTCTTTCACAGTGTTTAACACCAAGCCTGAGAGTTTAGGAGGTTAAGGGGGAGGTTAAAACTGCTGCTGAAGTAAACGCTGCTATCTGGGGTGATTTAAAACTCTCAGTACGAAGCACCTTTCACTGTTAGATGTTCTTTGAGGCCTACAGAATCTTTAGGTTCCAGCTTCACCCCAGTTTTGACGAGACGTTCCACTGGTGTTCTGACTGCAGCCTCTGTACGGTAAAATTGGCATGTATTTTCATTGAGGTCAGTGTATTGCTGTACTTACGTAACATCTGTAAGACTTTATTGTATGCAAACGCATAGGGGGAAGGATTCCTTTGATCCTGATCATTCATTTGATTTCAGTGGAATTGTATCAAACATCTCAGTTTTGCTGTGAATGAATCGAGCCTCACTCTCCTTGCTATGGGATTTATTCCTTTGCATGCTATAGAAGAAGACTTAAAAACAACTAGACTTGCTGAGACTGTAAGACATTAAGAGCACTTGGTTTAACATTTCATTTTGTTCTACTCCAAAAGATGCCCGCAAGAAGATCACTTGACAAACAAATTTGATTGATGAACCCTTGTGGATTTCTTGATTTGTTCTGAGGGGCAAAATAAGTATGTCCCTTCTGGTAGCCTAAACAAACCAACACAAATGATAGTCAGACCTTCACTGATCGGCTTAGGTTGAAATGTGTTGCCTTTCTTTTTTCCTTTTTCTGTATATAGTGCATCACTTTCATGTAGACGTCTTTGTCTGCATTTTACCATCTTTGGCACAAAAATAAGTAATTTTAGGCATTTAGTTTGGTATTTGCATATATTAGTGTCACATGATACCTCTTGGAAACCTTAAATCAAGTGCAAGTACAACCCTAAGAAGAATGGGTGAGGCTTGGCTTGTCTGGAATTGGAAAGAGATTAGTGACTGCTGTCACGGGAGCTTGTAAAGCCAGTAAGCACAGGGGTTAAGTAGTACCTTTAAGGAGCTAATTAGCTGGAGGGGGGATGAAAGTGGGGGTCTTCATGTTGTTCTTTCACAAAACGTTTAAAATTCACAGAACTTGTGGAAGCCAAGAGGATCTGCAGGATCTCTGTATTCATCCTCACCACTCACTGCCATGCAGGATTAACTAGGACTGTTAAAAAACAAACAAACATTAAAAAAATACAAACCTCCCAAACCTTCAATATCTACCACAAAGATTGCTTCTGCAGAGAAGCTTTAGGAAGTGATTCAAGTAAAATTTTCCTTTATAATTGTCTCATTAATTCTGTAGTTACCAGGATTATGAAAACTATGGAAGTAAGTACCAAAAGCATACAAAAAAAAACAATGAATGACAGTTCCATTCAATTTAAAAAGTGAAGCTTAAGAAAGAGCATTTTTCTCCTTGCTTTAAATAAAACCAAAGAAGAATAATAAAGTAGCCAAAAGCAACATTAGGTATTCCACTGCACTATAGGTTCATGAATTTAAATTAAAAAGACAAAGTCTGGCACTGTCTATTTGCTGTTAAAATACCTTAACGTTTTTTGTGGCTTTAAGCCTGTATTTATAGCATCAAACTGTATTATTTAAAGTTTCTGAGCCCCTTGGCTTTACTGTAACCAAATATCGGTTGTTGCTTAGTGTTTAGAAGTTAATTAGTGTACACACATGAAGAGCAAGTATGTCAAACAACCAGTATACCTGTGGGTTAGCTCAGTAGATGTGAATCTAAGGACTGAGGTGAAATAGTGAGTACTTTATAATTTAAACCTAATTTACCATGTGGCTACCCTTGGTATACTAGCTGTTTGCCAGCTGATCAGTAAGACAAGTCTCAGAGTGAACTGAACATGGACATGAATAAAACATGGTTATAATTATTTCAAAGTTGTAACATCAGGCTGCACCAGCTGAAATCCTACCTCCGAAAAATAACACATTTTCTAACTGTTTATTTATTTGTTTATTTCTTTATAATTCTCGATCCGAGTTATGTTTGTATTCCTTCAGCAGTAAGTTTTTCAGGGCAGCACAAGATGCGGTGATGCTGCTGATCGTGGCTACAGGACAGCACAGCCTCTCTCCTGTTGCATCACATGAAGTGTGTATGCAACCGCAAGGATAATTCTTTGGTTTTCTGACCAAGAGTGGCTCATATATTAGTGTGTGTATATGTCAGGGAATTTATACACAATTGTTGGACTAAAGTATGAAGGTCACTCTCATTTAAGATGGTTGATAGAATTAGGTAAGCAAGTGTGTTCTTTATATACCCTCAGTAACAAGGGTGTAACAAAGTATTTAAGAATACGTTTCAAAGCATAATTTTGCACAACAGCTTCATGTTTGTAGTACCATGCCAGTTATGTCTAGAAAATCTATGTGATTCTGCTCCATGTGAAATTAGTAGCTTGTAGAAATAGCACCTGCTATTCCTCAGTTGCTCATTGATTTTTACAGCAGGGTTTCTGCGAGAAGGCTCTTTCTACTTGAATATCAAATGGGAAAGCACTTGATTTTGATCTCAGTGATGTATTTGTGTTATCCATAATGAACTTGGATTCTGCGGAGAGTTTTCTTATCAGGGTAACGAGGTTCTTTCATTCAGATGTGTTTATGTAACAAGAACTGCTGGAAGAGAAATCAGGAACAGCATAAATATCTGAGCAGCAACATTAACCAGCTCTGGATTTACTGAAATCCACCAGGTTGCTCTTTAGCTGGAGTCGTACTCAAGAATGAATATGATGTGAGGCTTTGGATCTAATATGTTAATATGTTACTCATTACAATAAATGATTCCATAGACTCATTTGGAAAAAAAATATTGATCAAAGATGGAATAAACTAGTGGCGGATCCGACTTCTTGCCCCCCCTCTTAGTTATTATGTCAACAACAGGGTAACAAATAAATGCTGCTGTTGGTGAGCATTAAGTTCACTCATTATAAATGCACAGTCATGTACCATTCTCTAGAGCGATTTCATCTGGGAACACTGCCATAAGGATTACAAATGGCTTTCAGCCTGAAAATTAGTGTGTACTGCTTTAAACTTCCAGTGGGGAGTTGGCAATTTATCCTTCAGATAATTGTCTTGTGTTAAGTTGAACATCTTACTGTAACTTTCTGCTGCATGATAAACCAGGTCCTATGAATAATTTACCGCAACTGGCAACTCAGTGCAGCTCCGAGTTCTTTATCAACTCTGGTGGCTTCTCCGAGTTTAATAATAAACCTGGAGCCAAAAATCTCATTGCACTTAAAGTCAGTGGAATTTCAGTGTTAATTGCAGTGGGAATAATGATTTGACTTGGTAGGGCAAAAATTCTTATGAACAAAAATTCTACATCGTGAGGCCAAAACAATGTATTTGCATCCGAATAAGTAAAGGTCATTTACCTTCCTTGTACTCAAAGGCATTATGTTGGTTTCTGTTTGGTTTTGTGCAAATTTTATTTTGTATAGGTATTTGAAGTATTTTTACTGTGCTAAAAAAGTTTGCTGAATGAGCCTTCGTTGCTTGCATGGCAGATTTAGGATGCGTTCTGTATGGCAGCACTGCATCAAAGCACTTATGATGTGAGTATCCCACCAAAATTATCGTTCTAGCTCTAAAGGAAATTTGCAATGGGAACCCAGCTGGCATTTTTCTAGAAAGGACAGCAACAACTGCCAGTTTGCCAGGCCCTGGCTGACTGGCTGATCTGTACCACTGAGGTCTGTCCTGAGCTTTAGCCTGCTCCGTCTGACTCGGCTGAGCCTCGCTGCCTTCATGAGGGAACTGCAGTATGAAATGGGGATAAGTGTCCTTCGTGTGGTGGTTCTCCCAGTAAAAGTAGCCAAATCTAGCCGGATGTGCTCCAACACCAGGGAAGACGTATGTATCTGCTAGATGCATATGCTAGGTTCAGCCTGAGTTATCTCAGCTCTAACTTTTGTAAATCACAAACCTTTTTTTTTTTTTTTTTCTGATTTTGAGCATTCTTATGCATATCTGCTTTTTGCTATACCTACTTCATGCTTCTGGCACTAGCATGGATTTGCACTTGTGTTTCCCAGTGAGCAGTAACTTAGCAGAGGGTGAATTTGTTGGCAGATAGATGGCTGGCTATACACGTGAAAATTCAAGATTGCAGCTGAAAGCAGAGTTTGTCTAGGAGGTGATTAAGTGGAATAGAAAGGCAAAAGGACCCTTAATTCTGAACATAATAATTAAGAATTAGGGAAGCCTGTGACTCCAGGCATGAACTCTCCTTTTCCTCTTCCATGCGGACTTGCTACGTGAGACTGCATCAAAAGGGAGGGAGTCCTTGAATTCCCTGAAAATGAGCAGGGCTGTGCTTGGTCCAGTGGTAAATGAAGGGTGGTGTTGCTTCTCCTTTATTCTGGAGTTGGTCTGAGTCATAGCAACGTATGCAACTTTTGTTTTCATTACAATATTGTACTGTGAATTTTCCTGATATGCAAGAAAATTCTGTTTTCAGAAAAAGTGAGACTTAAAATATTAAATAGAAAACAAAAATGTAGAGCAGTCAGTTTGCCTGAAATGGAAGTAGGAAAAATATTTTGGACAGCAACTTTTCTCTAATATTTCACAGTCATTAGGAAGATTTCTTGAGAATCCTAGGCTATGCAGCCGTTAACTACCACCCATTTGTGTTTTCATCTTTCAGCTGTCTTTTTAGGGTAAGGAATTGAAGTAATTGTTCTTTTTTTTTTTTTTTTTTCTTTTTTTCTTTACCAGAAGGAGCTGTTTAGAACAGATAAGAAGCATGTTGCAACTAAACCTCACTCTTTCATCTTAGAAAGATCCTGAGAAACACTCTACTAGTACTATTAATGCGATAGCAATCACGGTTTGGTTTATATTTCATCTTAATGTTGTTAATCAGAGAGATTAGCAGGTAATAGAAACAGGAAATGAGGCAGTGATCTTAAATAGAACACTTCTAGGAAAATAAATTCAAGAAAATTAGTTAAGAAATAACTGTTCCGTTAATTGGAAGATGCAGTATTTAAGGCACAAGGAAATTCGCAGGCAAAGTTTCTCAGAAAAAAAAATTATATATATACACACATATATATATAATAGAAAATATTAGAAACAGATTAAAAACAAAACACAGCACAACACCTGCACCAATTCTAACTGCCAGGGGAAGGTTAGGAATGTGATCAGTCATGAAGCTGTTCTTTAAAAACATAAGAAACAGAAACTTTGTGGCAGAGATGTATGTCAAGTTTTGAAGGCAAGGGAATTTTCTTCAGATGCAGGTATTGCAAGCTTGCTTGCTGCGACCCTTTAGATTCTTAACACCAGGTTTTTGTTTTGAACAAATTCTTTTGCGTTACTTTGCAACAGATTAGCTGCCAGCCCCTGGCTTTCAGAGGAAATTTCTTGGGGACACTGAATGCAGCTGGACCTGTAGAATGGGCAGGGAACACAGGTGGCAAGTGGCAGCCTCCAGAGCCAGCCTGTCGGCGCACAAACTGCACTCATCCACCCTTGAAAAGCACCTGGCAGGATTGTGGTTGAAGATGTGCCTAAGGCTCACATTGACTGACACTTTGCTAGTCTCAGATCCTGTGAGTTTGTGACTGTAACACTGAATCCTTGCAGTTTCACCTTTTCAAGAGGCAAGTGCCTTGTCTCCAACCTAACGGCCTTTGCGAACAAAGGTGATCCTTTCCCATTGCCCAGGAGACACAGCAGGGTATCAATACTATTGCAGGGAAAAAAAACAGATGGTGAAGCACTGTGGGCTAGAGCAGACTAATGAAATGTAAGGAGGCTCATTTTCTTACAGAAAAAGGGAGTTGTTGGTTTTTTTTGTTTGTTTGTTTGTTTTTAAATCATCCGCTTTGGTACCAGTATCCAAACAGGGTTCTTTCTGTGGAAATTCAGCAGCTCTTCAGGGAACGTGTGTGTGCTGCTGCTGTGAAAATGTGTGGTGGTGTTTTGCTGAGACTTGAGTCTCTTCCTCAGTGAAAGTGTAAAGAAACTGTGAATGAATGCAGCAGCTAGCCAGTATCTTAACTTCAGCAGAACTAAGCATGTTTTTGGCTACTGAGTTTCCAGTCCCTTGAATAAAGAGTACTGACGCATTTGTTGTTTTAGCAGAAACAGAGATTCAAGGTCTGAGTCAAAATTTCAAAACTACCTTAATGCCTTTTAGTAGTCCATAGTCAACACTCAGTCATTTGGACTGCCAAGAAAGAACTGGAGTGATTGTTCAAAAAATTTCTTTCCTAAATTACTGCAAAATTTCAATCCTGTGTTGTGTTAGTTGATGGTGATGTTGCAGTATTGTAGAGCAGATGTGCTGGCAAAATGTGTTTTGCCTCTATCTTCTGAAGTGTTTTAAACAAAAGTTCTTCTGGTTGTCCATTTTGTGCTAAAGTATACTGCAGAACAGCTAGCGTACTTACTTATTGATACTTGTTAAAAGCATCCTCTTGAAGAAACTACTGCTGTGGGCAGTCATCCATTCATCTTTAGAATAACTTAAATCTCAAGTACAAACTTCTTTTATAGGGTTACGTAGAAGATGATAAAACATAAACCTGTTTTTACCATGTAAGACATTATTTTACCTGCAAGTCACTTTAAAAGATGATCAATAACCAGTCACATGTGCATACTTAACCAGTACGTTATAAGATGGTAACTTGGGGACTCTTTTTCTGGGGCTTGGGAAAAGGAGCCAGGGACTGTCCATAGCTTTTCAGAGAAGTTGTCTGGCCATGAGGAAACCAAACCAGTAGCTCACTGGTCATTAGCAGTTGAAGCAGCATTTGTGTAGGGTATGTGCTTTGAAAGCACTACTGCCATTAGATAAAACCTTGTAGTGAAATCATCAGGTTGTGCATTATGAGTTTGATTCTGAAATAAGCTGTGATATCATTGGATGAGATGCTATAATATACAGAATAGCCATAATAATAGAGTAATATATTATTGGATAAGCAAAGCAGCATCCCGAAAGAGCTTAGTTAGACGGACTAGCCGTCGCAGTTTGCTTCAGCTGGAGCTTAGTTGTACATGCTGCTTATGAACGGGTTATTGGCCAGTCCCAATACCAGGCAAGGTACAAGATTTCAGCTCTCTTTTTCTAAACTGTTCCACACCAAAAAGTGATGTTAGCAGGTAGGGTGAGCTCTCTAAAGGTAAGTGACAACCTGCTAATTATCTCTGTTAAGCATAATTACATTTGACGTTCTTATTTCTGTAGCGTTTTGCCAGCAAACAGAATAAGGGAGTTCCTCCAACCAGAGCCATTGTTTTGCTTCTGCCCAGAAGGGTGCTCAGACTGAATCAGACTGAGTAGGGGACTGATTTCTGTTAATCACCAAACATCAACTTGTTGGCAACAATTAATTTAGACCAACTTTTAAAATGTTGTGTTACTTCCTGCATGAACAGAAATCATTTAAAAGCCACCATGGGGTCAGCCTACTGCTATTCAGCGTATTTATATTTGCCATTTGATTTTTGGTAAAAAGTGCTTCTGTCTAGCAGCCACAAATCTTGTTTGTGCTTCCTGTTGCAGAATGTTTATTACACAAGCAATCAGCAGCTCCATGTGGGTGTTCTGAGTCCCACTATCGACGATGATGACAACAGATGCCTGGTGGATGTGAACAGCAGGCCCAGGCTCATCGAATGCAATTATGCCAAAGCCAAGAGAATGAAGCTTTACTGGCAGTTTACTCAGGTAAGTCTTACTCATTTCAATGAAGGTTCAAAAAAAAGCTCTGTTTCCATATCAGAAGCGTAAGTAATCATTTTAATACCAGAACAGAACCAGATTTATCCTTTTTTTTTTTTTTTGCACAGTTCCAGTAAGTTGTGTTTACATTTGATCCCAATGTCAGCTACCTCAGAAGTTGTAAAACTTCTATTATATTCTTACAAGTTCAAAATAGATGATTTACTAACAGGCTGCTAAGACAAAGTTATTGTTACAGAATGATCCTTAGTAGAGTCAAATGCAAACTAACCTACTTAGGAACAAGAAAAGTAAAGCTTTATTTTTTATGTTTTTATTTTTTTAAGTAGCAGCTCCGAAAAGCGGTTATTGGTTCATGGATGATAATGGCCTCATAATGAGCTGGTTTTGCAATTCCTTACTTACAAAGGCTCCTGCATTTTTTTTGGCCTGATGTAAGAAGTGCACATAAAGACTTAGAAGTAATTTCACAGCGATGAGAATGCTGATTAGACATTGAATCCAGTCCTGGTGTCCGCACTTCATAAATGATTTAGAAATACAAGGGAGAGCTACAAAAAAAGCCACAGAGGTTCTGAGGCTAGAACACACTTCATGATATAATGCTTACAGAGAGTGTGCTACTCAATCTAGCTAAGAGGATGTGGCAGGGTGACTCAGAAACATATCAGCATTTCCATAAAGGGAGACAGGTTATCCTGAAGACAAAACAGGTTCCAGTGGTTAGAAGCTGAAGATAGTCAAATCTGATCTTTCAAAAGAAGATGAGGTTTTCTAAAGGTAAAAACTAAGATATTTAGCATGTCAGGTAAGACATATCTGTATCTTAGGACAAATAAACTGGGATTACAATACTTTCTAAACAAGTACCTGATTTAGCTTCTGGGGAAAATTTAATAGCTTGTATGAATTTGAAGGGTCCCAGTTGCTCCTCTGCAGTTTTGAGTATATGAAGTACACTTAGTTGTGTACTCCATTTCTGTGCCATATGGCACAGCTAGCCTTTCTCACCTACATTAGTGGTATGTAAGCCCATGAGCTGAGGCTCAGCCTTATGAGGATTTTTATCCCTGTGTTTAGTTTCTTGTATAATACCCACCAAGGGTATGCAAATGTATTTTCTGGCCACTAGTAAGTTGTTTGTTTTTGTTTTGTTTTTGTCTGTGTTTTTTTTTTTCTTTGACTTCAACAGCCATGGTTAGTTAGTATATTAAGATGTTGGTAATGCAGTTTAACCTCTTCCTTAGTGCAGAGACCATTCAGACAGTGATCAGTAAAGCATACTATTAACATAATTTGTATTTATACTTGAATATAATCCAGGTCTTTGTCTTTAAATGGTAGCTCTGAAGCAGCAGACTTCAACTACCTAATCTGGAAGGACATCCCAGCTTTCACTTACAGTTCCTTAAGGGCAGAATTTTAACTAAGTCTTCTATCAAATTTTAACAATTATCTTGTATGCAGCGGGGTTGTTTCACAATTAATATATTTCTTTAAATAGCCTTTTGGTAGCTTTTTATTACTGTCCACCTGTTGCTGAATAGCAATAATGAATCCTTTGGTGGATAACTCAACCCTTTGGTGATAATTACTGATTTCTACTCGAGGATATTGCTGCCATTTTGTCATACTTACTACTTTAGAGCTGACTTGGGGTTGCAGCAATAGAATGCAGTAATTTAAGTAATTAAAAAGAAAAAAAAAACACTTCTGAAATGGTATTTGACTACTTTAGGATTGTATTTCTAATACGGACTAGAGTTAGAGACAGAAAACAATCTCCTCCCACAGAAGGTACGGAGCTGTTAGACTAAACCCTATAGACTGTGATTAAGTAAGTCTTCTATTAAAAAAAAAAAATGCCCAGGAGAAGTGAAAGCTAATTAGTTGTTTCCTTATGATAAATTAAGAGACAAGTGAAATAATTAAAAGTTTTAGGTTCAAAAATGTTTTTGTTAATATCCAGTGCAATCAAAATGCTGTTATTTCTCATCATACAGCATAGTACACAGCCTCCTGTGCATGCCGTAAGCTAGAAGAAAACTAATGAGAGTCTAAATCTAATCAGGGCTTTCCAACATCAGCCAATGAACTCTGAAATGTTCTCATTTAGTGTGTGGTAAGGCATGAGTTTCTGTGAATGAACTGGAAGCTGTCTATCTGAGAAGGGTCTTTTTATTATGTTTTGAAAGCTCTGGATTTTTTTTTCTACATTATGTGGTGAGCAGGACTACTGAAAATAAGCAGGACTGTAAGTATTGATGCTTATGTAGTCTTGAAGTGTGTGAAGTATTCAGATGTAGGTAAGTTTGGATCTGGTGCATAGGGACATGTTTTAGTGGGTGACAGCGGTAGTGTGGTGATGGTTGGACCAGATGATCCTGAAGGTCTTTTCCAACCTTCTATGAAATGGCTATAGTTTTATAGGTGCTATAAATCGCTTTTTTTTGACTGCAAGGATGCTTTGACTTCTATAGATTCCTAGGTCAGACTGATATTCTATTAAGGACGATGCTATGGGTAAGGAAAATGAAATGGGAAAAAGACAAGATTACAAGCCAGAGCAGGTAAACCAACTGAACTCTGAACTGGATCCCCCTCATTAAAAAAAAAAAAAAAAAAAAGTATGTGCCCCGCCTTCCAAACATGTATCTTGTATCTTAATATTTGAATGAAGATACTTTATTTCTGCAAAACGTACTCTGTATTCTGATGGTCTGTGATGGGGCAGTGGACTTCAGAAAATTGGTAGAAGACTGCGCAGGTTTTTGAAGAGTGCATTTTTCAGATAGCTTTTTCCTTCTCACTTGGCTTTTTAGAAAGTAAAGACTATAAAAATCCTTACGACAAAAGTAGAAAATTGGTGTCATCCTCAACTAGTCTCCTTGAGTCTCTAGATGTACTACAGAATTATTGTCCAACTTCATTTACATCTTTGTATGGCTAGAACTCTATGTATATACACACATATAACTTGATTAAAAATAAAATATGATTTACTTTTTTTTTTTTTAATTTTCTGTTATGTGGTTACCTTCAGTTGTTGGAAGCTCAAGTCAGATGTTCAGGAAATCCATGCTATTCTTTCAGGAAATGCTAGCCTTTGGACAGAATGGCAGTTTGTCAGGTATTAACAGGGAGGGAGCCACCATCAGTACCTCAAAAGCTTTCATCGTATTTTGTGGGGGTTGACTAGAGAGAGGCCTTGGGAGACTTTGTGGTAGTTTTTCTGTACAGGACAAAATTGTATTGAGCATTCAAAGCTTGTGTTATGTTTGTATAATCAGGATCCACGTGAGCAAATTTCCATGCTCCACAGCTTTGCACAGCTGCCAAATGCACTGAGACCCAATAAAATGTAGGCTTCAGTGACATTCTTGCTTCCAAGGCTTCTTGGAAGTGTTTATAACTGCAATTATGTCAAATTATGAAATTAGCCCTGAACAGACTCCCATCAACTGGGTAGTGCTCAATAATTTTGTTGTTGGGGTTATCTGTCAAGTCTTCTAGAGAAATGCTTATTTTGGGAATACTTTAATGCTGTGAAGTCTTAAAGGTGTTTGACAATTCACCTAGTTCAGTATGTCTCTTTTTCATTTAAACAGAACAAAACTAGATCTTTTACCAAAAAGGTAAGTGATCACAAGAAATGACACAAAGCAGAAAGGATAAGGACAAGAATTACATGGTAGCAAAGTGGTGAGAATTCTACTAAAACATTAATTTATACATGGTATCAAGAAACCTGCTCTGGCATCAAGAGCCATTAGGAAAGCAAAAACTAACAGTTGCCACTCTGTGCCTGTAATTTAGAACTTATTCCCCATTATATTTTTTTAGATTTACTTACCATAGTTCCTGCAATCATTCTGGGGCAAGACATACTTTTAAGGTCTTTTTGTGATGTAATACTGGTACTAAACAATTAATCCTGCTCATAGCCTGTGAGCTCTTCATGGCAAGGTGCAGGTGCACATGCAGTGTGCTGGCAGCAGCTGTCTGCTCCCCACTGTAACTGAACGTTTGCAGGAAGCATCATGTCTGCAGCACTCGTCTATGACAACTGCTGTCCATGCACTCAGTAAATCTGCTGTCCTTGGCACTGCTGCACTGATTGTCTTAACATAATCTGTTGTGTGACAGACAAGGTGCTCTAAGAGGTAGGTGATGGAGACTAATGTCCCTGGACTTCAACCTCCTTGAGACATCTTTCAATGGAAACAGCATGTGGCCAAAACCATGCTCTTCTGAAGCACCTATCTGATACTATTAACTTTGTTTTGTGTGGTAAGAGAGAGTGTATTTTAAATGCTGCAAGTCATTTATTTTTAAGCAGATCCTCAGTTTCTAGTCTGATTTTCAGGTTTACTGCTGATAGAAAGGTAGTTGTGACATAATTGCTGCCCTGTGAGTGAAATTTATCTCTACATTCTTCACCTGGCTGACAGCAGTTCTATATGTAGGCCATTTAGAAAGTATGCTTATGGCACACTAGGGCCCCTCTGACAGCATAACAAAGGCACAAGGAATAAGTTTTTCCACAGTTACTCTTTATCTTGTAGTGTCTTAATGAATTGCATGTTCAAATCTAGTTGGATAGGGATATGGCTGTTTCTGATGCTTTTGACCAGGTTGGCCCTGTTGTCATTACTATTTGCTGTTGTGGGATAAGTATCAGGTAAGGGTTCTGCAAAAAAAAAAAAAAAAAAAAAAAACCTACGAGAAAGGACATGACACAAAGGTAAAAACCTAAGAGGTGAATCATTTTAAGGCTGTTCCTTGTTGATTTTTTTCCAGTACTGCAGGCTCTGTTAATTTAATTCAGCTTCCAGTGTGGTTGCCACAAAAATGTAAGCAGAGAATGTATCTATATGGAGGAGCACTCACCTTAGACCTCATTGGAGGGAGAACTTGTGCACAGCACATGCTCAGCACTGTCTTGTATCTGTATCCACTAGGAGTTGCACCTGCCTTGGATGCTAACATTGCTTTTACCTGTTATGGAGAAGTGTAATGCTAGTCAGTGCTGGAGGATTCTTCCCATTTGGAAGTGTTCAGAGGCAGCAGTTTATGTTGTCTTGAGAAGCTGTAAATGAAATTTGTTGCTGACAACTGTGGTTCCTATATGTATCATTTCCCAAATATCATAGTAGGAATTGCTTTGGAAGGTAAGTTGAAGACAGAAGGGAGCAAATGAATTTACTCAACGGTTACAACATTCCACAGATAAAGCATGGTCATTCGTATCATATTTAAATGGATATTAAAAAGATAATAGATATTAGATACTCTCTGTAGCTGTATAAGAAAGAATGTACCTGAAAATTACCGAACATGTTTACATTGCGTTCATCCCACAGATTTTGTATGCTGGACATTTTATTCAGAAGGATCCTATGGGAAACCGTGTCAAAAGCTTCGCTGAAGTCCAAAAAGCTCACATCAGCTGGTTTCCCTTGGTCGACTAGACGGGTGATCCTATCATAAAAGGAAATCAAATTTGTTAGGCAGGACCTACCCCTTGTAAACCCAAGTTGGCTGGGACCAATGAGTGCATTGTCCCCCAGGTGCGCTTCAATAACTTCAAGGATCATCTTCTCCATAATTTTACCAGGCACTGACATGAGACTGACAGGCCTGTAATTGCTAGGGTCTTCTTTCTTACCTTGCTTGAAAATTGGCACAATGTTTGTCAGCTTCCAGTCTACTGGGACCTCTCCAGATTCCCAAGGTCATTGAAAAATAATTGAGAGAGGTCCCACAATGACATCAGCCAGCTCTTTAAGCACCCTGGGATGAATCCCATCCGGACCCATGGACTTGTATGGATCCGGGGGGAGCAGCAAATCTTGCACGTGTTCAGGATTGGTTGGTTATTAGATGCATATCTTTTAATGAAGATGATTTGTTAAAGGTTTAATGGTTTTGTCTTATCTTAGAACCTGTTACCTAATTGTTGATGGTAGTGTGAGAAAAATCTCAATAATTTTCTTCAGTTTCTTCTTTTCTTCCTGTGAAGCTATTTTCTTTGCGATTGCAATAGCGGGCGTCCTGCAAATTGTTATCCCTATGAACTTCTCCCATTTTTCCATTATGAGAGCCATGGGATAGAAAAACAGCATCATTAATTTATCAAGAATTTGAATTTATTCTGAACCCCAAAGGACACAAATACAATTAGTTTGTATTTGCAGTTAAGACGTGTTGTATTGCCATACAGCTATACAATTACGCAGTGCTATCTGCCTGGCAGCTCAGAACAGAAAGTGACTGTGATCCTATTAAAAAAAAAAAAAGTTAAGAACAAAAAAGACTTTGATACTGCAGGAGAAACAAAAAACAAAACCTAATTATTCAATCAATTGTATTTTTATTGAGGCTATCTGATTTTAAATAACCACCGTTGTCAAGTGCTCAGATTTAACCCTCAACGACAAAAGAGCACTTCCACATGTCCAGTGCTGTGTTAGGTTATGGGACCAGTACATCAACAGCACTTTTTTTCTACTCTTAGCTGTTCTTAGTCTGTCTTCAAATATTACCCTAGCTTGCCTCCACGTAATGCTTTACTTTGGGTAACATGAAAGCGTTACCATCTGTACGAGGTGTTAGAGCTGTAGGACAAGGTACCTCAACTGTTGTGCTGTTTAGACACGAGAAAGTTGTTATTGAATGATTTTATGTTCTTTTTGCTTTAGCTCCAATTCGCGTGCAACTTAACCGATATTCCTGTCATACCATACTTTAAAAACAAGCATATTTAAAAGATTTGGTTTTTAGACTGCTTGAACTATGTCTTGTTATAAGCCTACAAGCTCTTTAGTCCCATTTATGCAGAATTGATCTGCAAACATAAAAATCTGAAAGAATTCTCTAATTTGAGTACTTGACTTCATCTTAAAATACAAGAATATATAAGCAGATAATTCACATGCAGAAAAAAAACCTCTATAAAAATATTACTATATAGTATAGCATTTGAACAATGGTGTTAAATTTGCTTGCAGTTATTGATGTAGTTAATGGCAACCCAAATGTTTTCTTGGATAAGTTTAGTCTTCTATTTGGAGTAATTTTCCATTAGCAAGTTTTAGTCATTGCAAATAAGGTGCAGAACTTGCCAGCTAGAAGTTTTTGTGTGACTACAGCAGTAAAAGGAGCTTTTAGCAGGTACATTTCAAGCCTTTTTCAGTATATCGTATTATGCAGTATTTACTCTCCTGAGGACTGCATTTAAGCTCCAAAGACACTTGTGCTGACTTAATTTAAAAGGAAGTTAATGCATACTGTGTTTTTCCTTGAAAACATATACCCTATTTGCATATTTTAGCATATTATTTTTCAACACCACCTTTATTTACAAAGGAATTATTTTGTTTTAGTTCTACCCAATATTCCAAAATTTCTGATGTCCAGATAGGATTTCTCCAAACATTGCCGAAGACAGCTGCTGCCAACAAGGTACATAACAGCCATACAAAAGAATGGTCAGACCCACGATGCTTTCTATAATTTAACTGATAGCCAACACTTACCAAATGAAGTGGCTGGATTTCAGGAGGTCTGAGCTGTGATCTTGGATATTCCTTTGCTTTACTGAGCCAATCACTTCTTGGGTTCTGCTTTTGTCAGCTGTGAGATAGATGGATGAAGTTTTTTACCTTTAGCGTACATCTATTTTTCAAATTTCTCACTTAGGAGAAAAAAAACAAACAAGAGAACAAAAGAACCCCAACTCTGTCCTGATCAAATGAGTAGAAGTTGCATCTTTAATTCCAAAAGAAACAAGAACTATGTATGTATTGGTTACCAAATAACATCCTACAATCCAATTAAAGATGAAAATATAGAGAATATTTTAGAAAAAAAAATCACTTGGAAGGCAATTAAATTAGGATGTAATGATGGCGTATGTGACAAGAATATATTAGTTGTTACTTTGTGAGATGATCAGGCCATCAAGTCTGGTACCCTGAATTTGATAGTGACAATACCTAATATAACACAAAAAATAGTTTATTTGCATTATTGTCTGAGTATACTGTGCAAGATCTGCACTGCAGCTGCAAGGAAATTCCTTTCCCAATATCAGTTCTGATCACCTTACAGCTTTCTGTGAGGACTAAGGAAACAGCTATTTTCAACACCCAGGTATTGTGACCAGAGCTCCAAAAAGCCCAACCTAAACTTCCTTGTTAGATGTGTATACACATCAAAGGAAATACTAATGAAAAATTATTTCTTAATTTTTATCAGTTGGCACTCTATTTATTTCTTATTTTCTAGCCATTGGTTTAATCATAAGCATATAATGACAATGCAAACTGTTCTGTTTCTGGGCAAAAATGAGTTAGTAAGCCCTCATATTGAGCATTCAGATTAGAAAACCTAGGTTAGTAAAATGCACCACTCCCACCCCCAAGAAAATAAAACGTCACTCAATATTTTTGTTTTCTAGAAGAGTTACATTTTAGTAAGAATTACATCTCATAAAGCAATAGGAATGCATATTTTTTCTAGTTTAAAAACCCTAAATCACCGGCAATCTGTTAAGATGCCCAAGGGTAATTATCTCCCCTTTCTTAGGAAAAAGATAAAAATCTTGGGGTTTCTAATAGTGTTGAAAGGAGTTTCTCATTAGGTTGAATATGAGTAGCTAGGTATCTCCCTTGCTAAGGTTGGCAGTAATGATGTGCACTTTTCATCTGGAAATTCATTTTTGGTATGCTATGTTAGAACAATATTTTCATTGATAAGGAGAAAAAGAGAAAGAACCAGGCTCTTACACATGACCTTCAGTTGCATGCTGTGAAAGGATTTTCATTATCAATCTCATACTGCATCTCATGCGCACTCAAAAATGGGGAGGAAAGGGATGTTAACAAACACTTTCCACAGATTAGCAATGGAGAAAGAACCTTAGAAAGCAACACGTACACAAGTGATGCATTCTTCAAAAGCAATCAGAAAGGTAAGACTTAGGAATGTGCAATTTACCATATCGCACCCTATAAAAATAAGTAACTAGATTAATTACCTTGTCTAGCAGACTGCCTCCAACTGTAGTCAATGCTTGCTGTTTCACAAACTATTTGGAGTCAGCAGTTCACTGTAACACCATGAGGAGTCACTTCCTGACCCCTAATACTCTCCCTTCGTGAAGGCCAAGATTTGTTTTGTCCAAATGATCAGCTCAGCATGCCTATAAAAAATTCTTTCATCAGTATGCTTAAAAGTAACCCAGCCTATTAAAAAAAATCTTGTCAGTCACTGAACACCAACAATTAATTCAATAGATTTCCTGTACCTGAAGAGATCACAGCAGTTGTTGCACATTACTAACTCTAGCAGTCAGTTGCCCATAGAAAAAAGTTAATTCACATTTAAAACCAGTATCTGGTAAAGATTCTCATTTGCCCAACTGCAAGTAGTGACATAAGTAGCTGACAGAATACCTTTGTAATATGTACCATTTCTGTATACGGTATTTCATACACATCATAGCAGTTAAGCACACGTTTTCACAGTAGTCATGACAAATGTAAACGGAACCAAGTCTCTTTGAAGAAAAGCAACAGCTAACAGTATTCTTTGCTGAGGAATATTTTAATTTAAAGAGTTAAAATTAATTTTGAAAGATCTGAACAAGAAACAATATATTATAGCATCTTATTATAGCATCTGCTTTACTTACAGAGCACCTGCTGGCCAAAGAATTGGAAAATTTGTCATACTGTTTTACATTCAGAAGGAATTAAGCAATTACCATTATATTATCATTATGTATACACTTATACCCTATAAGTACCTGTAAATAAGAACTTAAAGGCTCAGTATCATCATCCAGTATTTCCAAGCTTTAGATTGGCAATACGGGTTATACATCGAGTGCTGCGTGGCATTGATTACTGACATTCTCCTACGACCACTTTCTTGCTTCAGCATGATCCATACTGAAGTGACCATAAAAAAGATGAATGACTTCTGAAGATCCAGCAGGGTTTTTTGGGAGAATTATATTTGGCACACAAACAGTCACTGAAAAATCTACCCCAGTGTTCTGGGGAAACAAATGTTAAGATGATGTGTTGTGAAGGTCTGTTTTATATACACGTCATCACTGAATCATTCTTTGATTCAAATGTATCAAAGCAATAGTAAAGATCAGAGTTTCCACCTCAAAGGTAGAAAAGGTGTAAATATCTGAGGATGCTGATTAAGGTACAAATAGAGAATTAAAGACTAATGAATACAACGATTTGTATTGAATTTATGATACAAGACTGAATATACTTTGTAAATACCTATGCATGTACATGCACACGCACACCCCTTATTAACTAAGACACGGTGAGGCAAGCTGATAAGAGCAGAGCACTTTTTTTTTTTTTTTGAAGTATAATACTATGAGCTTTAATGCAATGAGCAAAAAAGCAAGTGTTTAGGCACTGTAAGAAATGGGTATAACCTTATAGTAAATTGTTAAAAAGAGCTATCAGTTCATTTTCAGGACTGCTGATAACCTGCAGCATTCATTTAATACCCCTAATTATTACAGGTAACCAATTCCTGTATAAGTTTTATGCCCAAGAGTACTTCTAGGCTATAGAGCCCTGTTTCAGTTTAAATCAAAACCCTCACTTCCCTGTTTTCCCTCACTTCCCTGTTTTCCTTGTCTACATTTGTTTTTTCTGAAAATGTGAAACCCAACACAGCAACTTGCAGCTTACAGAACCCATCACACCTACTCTAACAACCTGAGCATCGTGGGTCACGTCTGGCAGCTGTGCCAAGTACAAACATTGACTGAATTGACAAAGTCAATTAGTTGCTGTGAACTACTTATTCCACTTTAATGATGCCACAAATCCACATTCAAATCCTTCCTTTAAAAATATTCAAACCGTGACGCAGGATCTCTGGCCTTTTCTGTCATGTGTTGTGCTGTTCATACATCAAAACACAGCTTTAGCAAACTGACTTCAGAGAAACAAGGAACAGAAAATTATTTGGTCCTGACAGTAGAGAATTCTTACTGAAGCAATTTAGCAAATACAATGGTAAACTTCTATTAAATACATCCAGAAATCAGAACAATTTTACATTTTGATCAGTAACAACGTCACCCAATTAAAGGAGCCTGTTGTATATAGTATGAACGCTAAGTAAGCATAAGGGGAGCTGTTAGGCCAAATAACCACTACGAGCTGATGGGTACTTTTTGACAAGAGATATGGTACAGAAATTTCCTAATGCAACCTTTTTTTTCTTTTTTTTTCTTTTTTTTTTTGTGTGTTATAAAGTAAGAGAGGGCTTTCTCTTGTTTTGAATGAAGGTTTAAGGACTGTGACATGGTACATAGCACCAATTCTGCAGTAGCAATAGTATGATGGGGCAGGAGTTCCCAGTTAGATGGTATATGTACACTGTACAAATGTTTCTAGTAAAAAAACTGCATTTAACATAACTAGTATTTGCAAAGCAAGCTGTACTGATGTTCTGTCCCATTTATAGCCCTCTGGATAGCAAGCCTGTTAATGAAATCTTTATGAAAGCTTTCAACTCAGCTTGGTTCTGCAAGGACCAACATTCCAGAGACCTGTCCCACCCTGCTGCTCTGCAGAACAAGTATGGGACGGGGAAGGTTTGGGAATGCTGCATCCACCACCACACAATAAACCAAACCAAAACCCACAGGACAGTTCAATAAGAGTAATTACTTTGTACAGGTTGTTATCACTCCAGCTGTAACCTAGAATATAAAAGCATATACTTGCAACATGATGCTCTTTCTAAAAGCATGTTAGTAGTTGTGTAGTAGTACACATGGGACTTCCTACCAAACATCCTTGTACTGAACAATGTTAGAGTTGCAGGCACATCACAAGGCATTGTTAGAAGCTGTACTATTGGCTAAATTCTGCTTCAGTGAAAGACTTAAAAGGAAATTGCTTATGTATGGCAGATCTGCAGAAAGTATAATAATTCTAAAGGAAGCCAAAAGTATTACTGTGTGCCACTGTTCTGTGTGCCTGAGTTAGCACACATTCCAATAGCTATCGGCCATAAAAGGACGGAGGACTTGAAATAGCATTTACAAGTATGCTTATGAACTACTAAATCATTTTTATAAGGTCTAATGGTACTAGGAGTTAAGAGCATTTGTACTTCTCAAATTGTTTCAACCCACACCGTAACACCCATCAAACTGTCAGTCAAACTTACTAGTGCTGTCACACTCAGTATGTTTTTATAAAATAGTTGACCTGAATTTATTTATCCGCCTGAAACTTCTACTGCCTTTGCGCTGTCCCTCATCATCAATGATGCTAATCCTAATTCTGTTCAACTGGGCAGAATTCCTTCCTCTGTAGCTTGTTTCAGCCTATAGAATTGCATGCTATGTATCGTTGTAAAGTACATTACCCTAGTCTACCAAATTTTCACCTTTAAATTGGAAAGTAGAGGTCTTAACTAGGATGGTAAAAGGGAACCAGACAGGCAGACCATTCACCTTTCACATTCAGTTAGCCTGAAATGTAGTATTACAACAGACCATATTGCCGAGCAGTAAATACAACTCCAGTTTTACACGCATTTTACTAAAATAGCTATAAATAAAGAATTAAAGAACACCTTTATCTATATATAGTTCTAGGATTCTAAATGCACACGATGCTGACACACTGCAGAAGCTATTCATGATGTTCTAATTTGGAGGCTAAGCCAGAGCTGCAAAATGTAGTATTAGCTTTCAGTGAGTATCGCGTGGTTACTTGCTTTGAAGTGGAGTTATTCAGTTCTTGTGCTTTAATGAATTACGCAGCTAATTCAGGCCTTGCAACATACGGTGAGTACAGTGTCAACACCCTAGTGATAATAAAATAATGCCACTACAACAGACTTGCATTAAGTATATGAAGGAAACAATGAACACAAGAAAATTAAATAATCTAACAAGAGGAAATTTTATGTGCTATACAAACCCTTCTCCCTGTACTTTAGAGCAAATCCTTCATTTATATGTTTACTAAAAGGAACCAAAGCTGTGTAGACTTCACCCTCCCTGTGGGATTAAGCCATGGTTCTTGCACAGACCTCTCATCTCTCCCCAGCTGAGTTGTTCCATTTCTAACAGAACTGGAGCTTTTATGTTTCTCTTCTGTAGAAAAAATAAAAATAAAAAATCATCTTCCTAAAAGCACCTCTGCTGTCTCAAACACTCAGCTCACACATATTAACCACTACTTAACTTTGGTGTCTTTTGTGTTTCATACAGAAGCCTTCAATGTACTCAGCAGAGTGATTTAAAGTAGCCACTACAGAGCGCTTTACAGTTTATCAAAAAGAGCTTTCTCTGCCTTTTCTCTGTTCTAAGTCACTTGGTTCTGTTAAAAAGAAGCTGAACCAGGAAAAGGAAGGCGGGGGGTCCTTGGGAGTGGTTTATACTCTCTCTCTGTAGTGGCCAGTAGTACAGTATTTCACATGTATGCATTCACTGGTAATAGCAAGGTTTGCTCTCTGAGATTTAGAATAGAGGAAAAACATCTGTCTCCACTGTGAGCATTCTTCCTGTCTCCTGAAAGCCTCAACAGGTGTGGAAGGCATTTGGGCCTGTTCCAGTAACAGAAACCCTTGACCATTGAAACAAATAGGATTTAGGCAGAAGGACAGAAAGACATTTCAACTCAGCATGGCAGTATTTAAGACTTTGTGCTACAGTTTGCTCTAGGTAGCAGAGCAGTAATTAGGTGACTAAGTCCCATACGCAGTCCTTGGTGAGAAAAAAAACAGGCACCAAAGAATAGGATTCACAAAATGCAGCCAACAAACTAAGCAGATGCCTCAGCCCAGCTGCTGAAGGGACACATAACTTCACATTAGGGCTAGACCTGAGCATCTACTAATTTATACTCATAAGCATAAAATTCTCAGGATGGACACCACTGAGTTCATTTCACAGCATTTCGGCAGAGAAGAGAAGCAAGAAGAGGTCTACTAAGGAACACTTGCATTTTAGCTGTCATGCTGTCCATAAAATGGAGAGAAGGAATTCTGTTCCTTCACTTAATGCAAATGAGTTAGAAAGGACAGGCAAGGTCTAGAAGGACCATACCTACATTGATATCTCAGACGCAAAAACTGGGCAAAGCAGGGACTACACTCTCCCATAGCTGGTTGGCTTTCTGAGCCAACTTTTTTCTCTTGCTTTTTCTGTTCAAGATCTAAGCTGAAGATGTCCTAGACACCAGCACTGAGAAAATGCCTAATTGATATATGTAATTGCTTGAGACAGATACAGATAATGACAGAAACATGAGCACCTCCAGCACCAGCTGGAACCTCTGAAAAAGTTTATTTTTGTCAAGGAGAAAATATTCATTACGTTGAGTTTTATCACCACAGGCCCTCATTCAAAGCTCACTGAATTCTTTTGAAAAACTCTCACCAACTTCAGCGAGCTTTAGCAGGCCACAGTAACTTGGGGGGGATGCTAAGTGAACAAATAGCATATAATAAAGCTGTGACTAATTTCCTGCCATAGCTACTTCAAATGATTTTTATGGGTGTCAGACAGTTACAGTGCTTATAGATAGCTTAGAGTTTATGCTGTCACCATACACCCACATTTAAGTACCATTATTAATATGGATATCAATAATACTTAGACAGCAGTGGAAAAATACTGTTCACTCAGCATTTTATTGGAGAGGTATATTAAACGCCTAGCGTATGCCTGGCTGTCTAGTAAAGTAATTGGTGAAAATCATATCTAGATTCTGCACGTAGGCCTACCAAGGGGAATTTACGTGAGCCTCATGTTTTGAATTCTGTGGATTATTCTAGAAACAGTCTCTTACCCAAAGCAACATTTAAACCTTGCAGCTTTCAAACCTAATTCTGTGTTTCATTAGCTAGTCAAATCCCCAAATGTTTCTAGATGTCACTTCTCAGAAAAAGCACTTACTAAGTATGACTGGGGTGACAGGAGGAGAGGAGACTCCCCCTTGTCACCTGGCTGAATGAAGCAGAGCTTGTGCTGAATGGAATGAGGTATCCTCACCCGAAAAACAGCCTTCTCTGAAAAGCAAACTCAGCACTTCTATGAGATTTATGCAAAGATCCTTGTGATTATAATAGCAATCTGTCAAACTTCTGATTTTCTGTAACACGGACCTGAAACAAAGTGGGGGATATCTATATATATATATATATATATATATCCATATATATGAAGTATATATATCCAAAGTGGGGGATATCTATATATAGATAGATATCCCCCACTTTATATATATAGATATATAGATATAGATAGATATAGATAGATATATTTTGACAACAACTATTACTCGCCATTGTACAAATACGCAATTTAAATATGTGGTTGCTCTTTCTATACTTCCGCTGTACTAATGTGGTTGTACCGACTTAGACTCCATTCTCTGATATGCAGATTAAGCCAGTAATTCGCTATGACGCATGTCCAACATCCTCTAGAAACAGACAGCCTTTCAGACTACAGTGTAAATTATTCTATGCTGTGTTTCTTGGAAGAAAATTCCCAGACAATGTGTACAAGTTATCATTATTAGATAGGAGAGAGGATTAAACTCTCAATAAAAAGGCAGAATTAAAAAGGAAAAAAAATGTAATTTACATCATCTATCTGATTAGTTAATTGTTCTTTAGGCCTATAGTTAATTGTGTGATAACCTCAATGACTTACGATTTGCTGCTACTCACAGTGAAGATAGAGAAGGGCCTCAGCATGGCAGTATTAAGCTGACGGCTGAATGAAGGGTATATATTGAGGATTAACAACATAAGATTACAGAAGACTGTTCATTTCTGAATTCAAGGAACAAACTATTTTTTGCATTTTATCCTATTTATGGGACATCCCTGGCCAAGGTATTCATTCTCTTTTGCATATTTTTCCCCATGTTTCAGAGGTGCAGCATAGCCTCTAATCTAGGTAAGCGAAGCGAATAGGAAAGCTTTTGGCCCACGTTAAGGAGCACAGCCAGAAACACAGCTTGATTCTAGACACCCCACTTGCTGAAATGCTAACCATTCTAAACTGCATTAAGGATTAAACCAGCCTGTGACAGAAGGAACCTTCACTACAAATCCAACCTAGTGCCTATCGTGTCTCTACCAGTACTCTTTCACAGTAGCAGTGGACTTCAGTAGATGGATACTGGAATGTTCTCTAATCTATATTATTATATGGTAGCAATGCTATGAGATCACAGTCTAAACATTTCTTTTTTTCTCCCCATCTTTACAGGGAGGTCCAATCCAGAACCGAAAATCCAAGCGCTGCCTGGAATTGCAGGAAAACAATGAAAATGAATTTGGATTTCAACTTGTTCTACAGAAATGCACTGGACAGCGTTGGTCTATAACAAATGTCTTGAAAAGCTTGTCATTGTAGCAGACTAATTTTTTTTACCCATTTCTCTTGCTACTGTGTAGCAAATACTGCATTGTTGCCTGCTGTACTGTATTTCCTATCTCACTCTCCTTCCCAGTTTCTTCTCTCCCCTCCTTTCTGTCCCTTTGATTTTATTTTGTGAGCGTGTGGAAATTGGGTTTGTGGGCTGAAAATAGACATTTTTATTTTACAATTATGTTTTCATGGCATTTATAGAGGTGTTGAATTATAGGTGATGGGTAGGCTATCCTAAAATATTTTACAACTGTAAATAGAAAACAAATGGAGAATATTTATAACTCAAACTTTTATTGAATAAAAAAGTCCAAACACTATTACTGTCTAGCTGTCTCCAGGGAAATCAGCTTAGAAATTAAGTGGTGGTTTCACTGTTCTCATTAACCCAAGCCTGATCTTTCCAAGTGTCTGCCAAGTATCAGTGTTCCCCAGACTTGTTAAAAGCCCTCCCGCAGCCAAAGCACATTGGAGGAAAGGGTGGCTACTGCTATGCAGCTCTGCATGCGTCATGCCCAGCCATTCAGAGGTGATGCCAGTTCCTTGGGCATTAACAACACAAGCTGCACAAGTTCCATGAGTTTGGCTCACGGTTTCCCTAGAGAAGCCAAGTAATGGCTTACACACTATCGACATGTTCTCCTTTATAAACTGAGCGGCAAATCAAACAACAAATTAAAAGTTAAGCAGCACGTCTACAGTCCAGCATTTTCTCACTATGTCCTCCCCACCCCCTTCCCAGTCAGAAGCATGAAGATTATAAACAAGATAGAAGGCAGTCACAAAGAGGGAGTCAGTGGTTTTCATTTTCCATAATCTGAAAGGCGAACACAGAAATGTATGCTGGCTCTTCAACCAACTGGAAATAAGGTCATTCAGTTCTATAGCTTCTGAACTTCGGCACTGACCTACGTTCACTAGAAATGAGAACAGAGTCAGGGCTATGAAAAATTCCACCTGGGACGTGTACTTCTGTGGAGGTACAGCCATCTTGGAGGAGGTTTATCACACAGGAAAATAACGCCAGTTTCGAAATACAGACAATCACCACAGAGCTGCGCTGTTAATAATGCTCACTTACTCCCCTCTTTATGTTTTCTCAAAATGTAAGGACCCAAAAAGTCAGTGCTTATCACATACAGCCTGGTACCAGATACGACTGTTCCTAATTCTGTATGTGCAAATTCCAACTGAGCAGCCAGTGCTTCGGACTCACTTGGCTAGCACTATTGGTAAAAAAGGCTTTGTGGTGATCTGAAAAGTTGTATAATGCTGTTCTCCAGGGGAGAACGCCTGCTACTCCTGCCACCTCTGACAGATGAGCAGCAACCACGTTACTCCTGATGTCCTGAGATGAAGACCTTAGACACAAGCAGACTACTTCAGAGAGCCGTGCTACCACCAGTACTGCTCAGGCAGCTTTCCCAGCAGCAGTTGTCGGGCTGATCAGCCCCAAGTTCCAGTTCCCTCAGGAACTGGCCACCACACACCCCACAGATGAGGGCTGTGTCTATGACAAATCCTGCCAAGGCAAGCAGAAGAAAGCAAGGAGCACAACCTACTTCTGGCACTCCTTCCACCACAGGTGAAAAGAAAGCAGTAGTAGGGTAGCTTCTTAAAATCAACTATTGTATTTCATCCCTTATCACTCCCTATTTTCACATTTGTAACATTCTCTGGACAAAAGTATTTGCCTTTTGGCTCAATCTAGATCAACACCAAGATTTCCAAGTAGTTTTCCCCTCTTCTGATAGGAGAACAGACAAAAATCCTGCTGTGTTGTGCTCGGTTCAATGAGTGCACCTTCATTCTACTTGTTTCTAGTTCTTACAACTTTTCTTTTTTTCCCATGCACTGTTCCCTGGTTACCACAGACTGGGATAAAATGGCTTCAGCCAAAGGCAGCAGCAAGAAGTGAGAATTCCCTCTGCCTTCACTCCCTACCTTTAAGGAGGTTTGAATACAATGCCGTATCACTCCATGTCAGCCAAGACTGGGATGTGGAAAGGAAGAAACAGTCTGATGAGATAAATTAGAACACTAGGATTACTGTCCTCTATTTCCAGCTGTTTTTACTTGTATGTAAATTCCGTCTCTTTAATTATTCTATTTGGACTTTTAAATCTGTTTGTTAGTTTAAGAAACAGTCATAACCTCCTTTGGAGCCAGTTGTACGTCAAATCGTCTGTTGCAGACTGGCTTCACATTCAGGAACAGCTGACAGTATTGTTCTTAATGACTGGTTAATGTCATGTGGCACGTTAATTATGTGTGTACAACCTTCTGCTATATGTAGTTATGTTAGCTTCTCAAAGAAAACGCACAGCCAACAACAGAGAAACAGCTAAAGCCAACAAAGACCAACTTTACACCTGCACTCCGACCGCCTTCAGAGGTCCCTCAGGCCTGTTTGGCTACAAACTCACACTAAAATTACAACACTGAAAGAATGTCAGTAACTGGAGTGTCACGGTAGCACAGCTGGGCCAGATTTCACCCTGTGGAGAAAACAGGAGGTTTTCCACAAGGAGGTATTTTGCATGTCTTTTGCTACACGTGCAAGCCAATCCTTCTGCATGCTGGAACATGTGAAGCGTCCCAATGGGAGAAGGCTCAGTACGCACCACGTGTAACCTTTAGAATCATTCCCAAGTTTAGCCACTGACCAACTCGAGTTCTTTTTTACAGGCAAGTAAGAATCTCCTTAAGACCGGATGAATGAGGAGGAAACTGCACAATTGGACAGAAAAACCACAGAACTTGTATGGAGTATGATATAAACTAAGCCTCCTTTCAGTAAAGACACCAAGGCTTCAGGGCATGGAGATGCAGCCACGTGGTCTCAAAACACATTATCTCTTGCATGCCTCTTCTCTTGGGAAAAAGAAAAAGACAAACAAACAAACCCTACAAAAACAGTTGAACAAGCATATCTGAAGGCCACAGCCATCTTTTGCTACGTATGGCACTATGTTATGAACTGCCTTGTTGTCACTTGCTTTTTAGTTACACAGAAATTACATATATAGAGCAGCAATGCCTCACACTGAAAAGGACAAATAATCACCATAGTGAGCGAAAAAGAACAACTTATCTTCACTTTTCAGAACATTTTAAAGCATCATTCAGTCATTAGTTGCCTCAAAGAATAAAAACATTCCCAGATCTGCCTTTGCAATAGTTTATAAGAAAAAAAAATGGTTTTAAAGAGGGAAAGCTAGCACTTAGGAGGAAAAAAAGACTATTCCCCAAATCATTTGGAAAGCAGTGCTGATTTATTCCTCTGCTTATGTATGGTCAGAGACCAAAATACCAGAAAGATCAACTGAGTCAGCCCCCTCCAGCTGCCACAGAACTGCTCCCAATATATTTTGATGACTTTTTCTTTGCAATTAACTGCAACCTATCCACTTTCTGCTAAGGATATACTGACAATTAACAGAGAAAGAAAATGCCAAGCCACCCTGAGCAATCCTCCTTCTGTACTTCTTAAAATATTTGTGGACAATATGCATTTATTTTCCTCTATCTCCTCAGCTATCATTCATCATTGTTCACAAGGGTATCACCTACTGTGGTTGCTAAAGGCTAAAGAAATACCACTATGTGTCTTCTCACAACGGCTGCACGTGGGGCAAGACAACAGCAACACAGAGGAAAGGAGCTGTGGTGCCCACAAGAGCACGTGTGCAGCAGAACACCTGGATGTCTGTGCAGAGAAGATAACATGGTCTAGCCTGTGTCAGAGATCCCTAGGTAATACCTCTGGAACTAGGCTGTACAGTCTGCAGAAGAGATCCAGGTTCTACAGCTTCATTCAATTATTTGTTTACATGCTTGCTTTTACAAGGATTGAAGTATTCAGGAGCATGGAGTACCAAGATCACACCTGTTCATTTCCAGCTACAACTTGAACAAGAAGACTCAGGAGTCCTCTTGGAGTCTCCTCACCTGCCTGGTCCTTCCTGGGCTTCTCTTTTGTAGAATATTGTCCTCTTTTGCTATGAGGGAGATAAGTATTTTGGTTTCATCTTTTTTGTAACACCTGAAATTTAAATTGAGGCATTTAATCCACCAACATCAGGTCTTAGTTGTACTGCCTTCATCGTCTTTACTAAAAAGAAGTTAATCAGTCAACAACCATCACCGAGGCTTTTATATACATTGGCCAAAAGGCAGTTGCAGAAGTGGTAATAAAGCAAGTAGCTGTTGCTGCTCTACTGGATACTCAGCTGGAGATACAGAGCAAGGGATTCATTCAGACTTCAAGGTCACACATCCAGAGTATGCACCACAGTTTTGCTTATAATCTAACTTTATATACATACACAAATATATATTTTATCTGTATCTATATATAGATACGTGTGTGTATATACACAGGCTTGCATAAAACACAAATCAACTGTTCACTGGCAGAAAGAAGATCACATTAAAGTGCACTTCATCCAACCAGTCTTAAAGGAATGTCAACAAGACACTGAACTGAAAGGCTTGGAACATAGTTTTATCACTGTGCTACCCAGAATACCTTCAGCGCTCCTGTTTTTAAACAGACCAAAAAGCGGAACATAGCTTCTCACATTTAATCTATTGTTCAAATAATCAAACATTTTAGACAGGGTGAAGTCAGAATAACTTCTTAAAAATTGAATACAAAATAGTTGTGCTAATACAATAGCTCAGGAGGTGATCATTAAGGTTTTTGAATAACTGTATTCTCTACTGATTTGCTGGAGTGTTTCTTAAATTCTCTTCCTACACACCCCACCTTTATCATGAACATACTTAAAAGCGTAGAACATGAGTCTTGGCAGTGTTATTGACAGCTACGTTCTGAAACAGCAAAGCAGTGTATTTTTTGTTTATCGATTCAAGTTAGCTTTGCCGTGTCAGTTGGAAATACTGCAGGTTTGCCACCTCTCAGCCAGGCAGGAGCATGAAAACTCTTGTCAGCACACGCAAACAATACAGTAAGCCTCAGACTGTAATTTTGTCTAGTGTAGTTCCCAAAAACTTCCCTAAACTTCTCTCATTGTTAAAGTCAGAGTCTCAATGTCTTATTTTCCCCTATCTTCAATGCTTGCTCCAGAACTGCCATGCTAACAGTTAACCTCAAGAAGACCTCAAACAGAAGACTGTTTGTTTCTGAAAACAGATAGATCGCCTGTATTCATATACAACGGTGATTCTCATACCAGCTGTGAATGTTTTGCAATGTCAGATGACATTGACAAAATAGTGCTTATTTCAATTCAAAACAGACCACCAAAGATTATGTTTTTATCTTCAGTGTTATTAATGGTTCTTTGTGTTTCATATTACTGTTACTTACTGTTATTTTATCATTTCCTATATTCTCCTAGACACTGTTCAGCTGTAGAGTGAAACCTAAGTAAACTGAATTCTGTGGCGATACTCACAAGAAGGAGATACTAAAAATAGTTCCAAATATGTCTCCTGATCATCTTGAATAACCAGTGACAAAACACAGTTGAAAGCTCCTACTGCTTCCCCAGGCTGAAGATCAGTGTGTGCAGTTCTTACTCAAATCCAAAGCCAAACGCATCCATGAAAATACTGAAATAATGTGCAAACTTGTGTGCCAGTGCCTGCTACTAGTGGACATCAGTCCTCACCTAGTCTAAGTTAGCATACACACACTGACTTGAAGAATAGCATTAATTTCATGCTATGAGGAATCAGTCCAGTTCCCTAAACACTCCGCAAGTACGACTGATACTCAACCTGGCAAATAGCCTGTTCACGCATTCGTTTAAGTAGCGCTCAGAACTCACACACGCACTGTTAACCTATGTTACCTTACCACCCAAACTGGATGCTGAAAGCGCCTTTCTAAACAGCTGAAAAGTATAAAACAAGCATTGCAAAGACAGGATTTAAAAGCTTTCCTATGGTCAGCAACTTGCCAAAACTGATCTTGTGCTAGAAGTATTTATGCTGAACATACCTAGTCAGATTCCGCAGCCATTTGGAACCAATTTGTTTTAATTAAGAGATCCAGAAAGAAAGATAATCATCATGCTAACAAAATGAATCACCTGGATTTTTAGTTTCTTCTACGGGATACTATATTCATATGCTTTGCTATTGAGATCATTTTACCTGGGTAGAAATCACACAAGGAAGAAAAAAAAACACGCTACAAAAACAGTATCAATAAATCATTTCAAATTCCCAGCAGTTATCTTTTCTCATCAGTCTTACTTCCCTATTCTAAAAAAGTAAAGTCCGAAGTATATCAAATTACTTTGACTTTACATTCTCCCATTTTCCAATCTGTGTCTGTTGTGCCTAGGCAAGTAGGGCCATCTTACTGGTTTGATCTATTTAGTGTTACTGTTTTGTCTATTTTGTATTCAAGAAAGCTGATGGAAAGGGTTCTCTACTCCCATTGCCAGAGCCTTTCTCCTTTTCATTAGAGGATATTTTACCATGGGATAACAAGGGGGATTGTTTGCAGTCCAGAGCTCACTTTTGCCTTCCAACACCTTCAAGAAACAGTTTCATGAGTGTTAATTTTCTAAAAATTTTGCGTATCACTTCCAAATTAGTTTATGCTACCAGCTCTCCCTTTAGTTTTTTGATCTAACAGAAAAGCTTGAGTATCTTACAGCATATAGCAAAAGAGAGATTATGGTGTCAGAGTCAATGTTTTATCATCTTTGTAAGAAGTTGTATTAACATGATGGATGCATCTTTGAAGTGATCTAGAGTTTTCTGTTCTATGAAGATACAGAACACAAGACTTGGAAGTCAGAAAACAACCAAGATTTATTTTTTCTGCTATCACAAATATTCCTTGGAGCTTGAAGCTGAAGGAGCAAAGCACAATGGTAAACACTGATGTTTTAACATTTGCTCTAGCAGAGGAGCAGTTACACAGTTGGAATGGAGGTACAAAAAACATGGAAAAGAAAATGAAGAAAAAGTTGATCAGCCAGATTATACTTGCTAAGTCTAGTTTGTTTCTCAATGGCAAAGACAGTGCAAAGCCACATATGGTCAGACAGGCATGTGCTGATATTCATACAGCTGTTGAACCTCTGCAACTTGTACATTTTCCTTCCTTTATTCCTACCTCCAGTCAAAGGCTGAACACCTGATGCTAAAACTACAAATCCATCATAAAGCATATGCTGTCCCTAGCTGTTTTTTCCTATTGCATCTCACAGGTGTCCAGTGCTCAACCCTGAAATCGCACTGGTGTTACCTTTGCTTTTAAAAACTGAGCAGAAATCCCTCTGGCACAATGTGCCAGCAGTTGCCTGTGCAAAGAACAGTGGTATTCTTCATAGGTTTATACAGCAACTTTCCCACCTCCCCAGGTGCTCTATAGTTGGAGTAATAACCCCCACAAAAATAGTGTAAAACAAGCTTGACAACTGTAAAAGTAAACAAGCAAACTGAAACAAAAAAATAGAGAAAAGCAGTAGTACAAGTCAAACCTTGAAGCCAAATAAGCAAACACAAGACTGCAGGCAAATAACCAAATGCACTCATTTCACAACTGGAAGGTTGAATGGACTGGAAGGACTATCCACAGAGGTAATACAAACATCGCTGCTGAGTATTCCTAAATTACTCATTAAGCACACGTTTGGTCAGGCAACAGTTTTTACCTGATTCTTCTCAGGTGCCTGGAGAGGACCTCCAGACACTCCATAAACAGCACGTATCACACTTTCCTGGGAGCAGCACATAGAGAGATCTGGTTACCAAGATTGATGTGACTAACTCCAGTTAACTGTTACTAAAATACTCACTGCAGGAATCTTGAGGAATAAACAGAAATAAGGAATCAAGAAAGCATTGCTAAACTGGCGGGAGGATGAAATAAGGAAAACAAGTTCTAGGGACCCAAATCCCTTAAGAAGTAAGCGCAAAGATTTGGGGAGAAAAATACATTTATTTATAATAGTATCACAACTAAGATCACAAATCCAAGTAAACACAACTTAATCTAAAATTACCAAAATAATTCAAATTGAAAATAAAGACTTCATTAAGTAAAGCAGCTGTAAATATGCATATAGGGTTAACATATATGTCGAGATTTTTATTTTTCAAGGACAGCCAGTTTTATTATATAGGCAGATTTAGAATATAGAAAATAAAGTTTTCCTAACTAGTTGCATCCATTCGTATAGAGTTCTTTAGTTTATTACAATCCTTCTTTATTTACCCTATGGTACTTGCTGCCATCTGCTACCCTTTGCTCTTGTCTAGATCACAGGTGTACAATCAGTTAATATCATGGCTTTTCAAACAATGCATTCGCGATTTTCATTCAAAGTACATCCCAAATGTTGTTCTCCCAGTACAGTCGTAAGACCAGTAATAGCCTTACCGGCTACTTAGTTCTTTTAAACGTTAACAATTTATATCTGATCTAGTAAGTTTTCTTCAGTTACTGCCAGCAAAAACCCCCAAGTGCTATCCTTAGAAAATCTCCTGTAGAGTTGAATGTGCTGTGTTATTTTTTTCCTCACTTTTCCTTCCCTTGATAGGAATATTTAGACAGCTTTGAATCCATGTGTGTTCTAAGTTCAGGATTCATTTACAGTGTTCCTCAGGCACTAAACACTTTTTCTCAAATCCATTTACGATTTCAAATCCATGGTGGACCCAAAAAAAATTCACATGATAAATGTCCAACAGAAAAAAGAAAACCCTGCACTGTACTGCCAAAACAGACAAAAAGGAAGGAAAAATACAATAATGGTAGAGAAAGAAGATGCATAAATGCATATCTCAGCTTTCTACATCCTTTATCAAGACCTTAAACATAGCATTTCTTGCTACATTGCAACTGGCAAGAATGATAAGAAGGTGAACTCTACCCTGTAACAGAAGTCCTTGTGCTCTTCCAGCTATAAAGATGGGTTGCTGGGAGCTGCCCCTGGAGTAGCAAGTAACCAAAATGATACTAAAACAGATTAAACAAAGCATTTACTGACTGCCCTCGATTTGCTTACTTACACACATCAATCATGAAAAGAACATACTGCATTTTATCTGGTGATGCTAATGAACAAGCTGTACATACAAGCAGTACTGCTGGATGTAAGTGCTATCACATTTTTTCATCCAACGTTCATCCAATGGGAGAGCAGTTCCCTTATCATTTAATGCCAGATCTGAGAGAGAAGGACAGGGGCATCCAAGCACAGAATTACACCTCATTTAAAAAAGAGCCTCCATTGCAGCAGCTTGCTTTTTTGGCTGTGAAATCTGAAGGCCATTCTGACAGCAGTGAGGACAGATGACTAGCACACAGTCCCTGAACTGTCCTGACAAGCAAAGCTTATATGCTGCGTTGGACGTGAGGGGAGTAACATCCCTTACCAGAGAAAGGCAACGTCTAAGGTATTGGCACAGAACTATGTGCATAGTGAAAGAAACCACAGCCCCTCCTATAAAGCCTGAAAAATTTATCTATAAACAATTCTAAAGTAATCTGAAAAGAGGCTCTGACGTTACCTACAGGTTTAGTGAATATTCTATTAACTTTATAGCAACTAAAATGGAGATACAAAGCAGGCCTAGTTGTGCTGTTCCAGTGTTATTCATCTCCTGCAGCTTAACATCAAAATGCTACGAGGCAAATCCAATGTAACGAGCCATTTAGACATTTCTCATGATCCTTACATACTCAATATTGTCACACACCACACAAGCGTCACTTGCCTGACTGCTGAAACCTTGTTTTTGAAGCTCACATAATTTGTAACACACCTTCTATGTTCTGCCTCAGCACAAACACACAGAATTTCAAACTGGCATGTCACTGTGAGCACCCCTGGCACATGAAAACATCTATGTACTTTCAGCCAGGCCTTCTGGGTACAGTACTGAGGGATTTGGAAATACTGTTCTGATCCTATGTCTATCTGGGCGCAGTTTGTCTGCATTTACAGGCAGCCCTTGCTGTCCTTTGCACATCACTGACAACAGAACAACCTCCTACCCTTAATCCAGTTGCCAGGTGCTGAATTGCTGTTCAGGTGCAATTCAGGTGTTCCAGCCAGAACTAAATTGAGCTAAACCACAAGGAAATCATATGCCAGCAGAAGCAGTTTCTCAGGAAAGAAGAAAGCCTTCTCAAAACAGCTGCTTGTTCTTTGAGGATACTCTTCCATCTTCCCCTCCAACTGTACTATAGAATACTGCCAAACATGGAAAGATATCTCCAAAACATGACTCTTACAAACAATGGTAATGTTCACACTTACAAATGAGGAAGCATAACTGGATTCATGGCTATAACATCTTACCCAGAACCAGACTGTTTATTTCAGATTTATGTTGTCCTTATTACCAAAGCATTGCTTGGTACACGGGTAATTTAATCACAATGCAACGTCATCACTGTTACATCTTCTAGACTTCAATCCCTGACATTTCGAGGCTTATTTACTTTACCCATATGAAGTCAGGGCAGATTATACAGGGCACCTGTCAACTGTGACTGATTCTTCTTATCCTTACAGTTAAAAAAGGCACAAGAAACATTGAGGAACTAGTTCTAATAAGACCTCTGGCTATCTGGTACAAGAACTACACTGTTACCCATGCACTGCTTGTCATTTTAGCATCACATTCTCTTGTGAAGGACTACCCTGATGTTATGTGTGAAAGAATGAAATGCAAAAGAAATGAGTAGTTTTTCTAGAATTGCCATTATGTATAGCTGAAATGGAACTGAACCAAAATTTGCCAATTCTTGGCATCCTGAGTCATAAAATTCTCTCGAGCCCCTACAGAAGGAGGAAGTCAACTTAAAATACATTACCAGAATCCACATCACTCTACTGGGCAATGGGAAGTGTCCCAGTTTCCCATTCTAGCTGCCACATGCAGTTGAACAAGAGATTTTTTACCCCTCCCAAAGAGTATGGTAGAAACACTAATAAAGATACTGCAGTAGTTACCATAACAACTGCTTTCTACTGCATTTGTTGTAAGGAGTACAATTTATTTTTGTCCACAAAGCAACAATATCTTTATTATTATTGCTAAATGAATGCCTTTCCAAGAGCTGAATTCTTTCAAAGCTACTACCCTTGAACACATATTTTAGAATTGCAAAATAAGAGGTGTGAAGGGGAGGCCTCTGCAGTTCTGAACAGTAACAACTCTAATTAATACCTCTGGTCCTGGTACATGGCTCTCCAGCATTCAGTTCACATACTTATACAGAAAACAAGAGGTTTACAGAAAACAAAATTAGGTTCTACTGGAGCAGAGATGACATCCATCAGCTTGTTGATAGAACATTCTTTGTACTTCACAGGTGGCTAGAGTTCATTTTTGTCTTCACTGTTCCAGTGTGGAGTGACAGCACACAGTGACACTGACTGCTACTGGGGTCAAATATTTTCCAAAGTCTGTTTTAAAGTGACTGAAACACTTCCAGTATGTGGGTATGAGGATGGTGGAGGGAGGGTCTGCACGCAGATTTTTGCAAGGTCTTGGAAGAATGTAATATGTTTGATTTCTGGTCACTGAGAAAATTAGCCAGCACAGCCTTCTGGAAATTTATTATTTTGTTTTAATCCCAAAGGCAAGGGCTTTGAAAATGTGCAGCTAACGCAGCTTGATTAGAAAAAAAAAAAAAAAAGTCTAATTATATTGTAGATTCTTTTTATTACTACACTCCAACTGTCTCATTGTAGCACCTTAGAAAACCAGTATTTCCATGCCCCTTAGAAACTGCAAGCCCTGCTGTCCTCACTCACGCGGGTACTCAGACAACTTCACAGACAGTGCTGTCATTTCGCATGCAACACAAGAGAATACCATTTTAGGTTTTTAATATATTCTGCAAAGCGGTGATTTAACACAGCCTATAAATTTGACTTCCACTGGAAAAGACTCCCCAACAAATTATCCCAACAAGTTGTTTCCTGGGATATATTAAGTCTTCTCTCTCTCATTAAGCAATTAACAATTCCTGTAAACAGAGAAGCATTCACAAGTGCATTTGAAGAGACAGCAATACACTATGTATGAACTATTGTTTCCTACAAAACTCTTTTCCCAGTATCCAATCTAACGGACGCTGATGATCCAATAAAAGGTCCCATGCTTTGCCTAAATGCTTTCCAATGTGCAGTGACTTGCCAATAGATGCTACTGCCTTCTACATCGCAAGTGCTTCAGAACTGCTCTTCTGTGTACTATAACTACCAAACAGCAAAAATATCTACTTCCAAATACTCCTCTGTAGTGACACATTCAGACCAGTTAAGTCAGCATACCCAGTTCCAGGTATTTGCCATTAAGTGATACATAGATGGCTGTTTAGAGTCTTGCTAAAGACTAATTGGGCAAGAACCCAGGACCGATGTGAGGATTCAGTCTCTAATGATGTTAAATAATTATAAGATCCTGACCAAACACTATAGCAATTCGGATTTAGCAATCATTTACTGTTTCCAAAATGCTACCTTGTAATTGCTGACCATTTTGGTGCAGCTGCAATTCCACAGAAATACTGGACTTAATTTTGTGTTTTCATAATCAAACATCTACACTTACCGTAAAATAAATGATAGAAATGATACCAGTGCCTCCACCCAGAATCAAAAGACTGGATATAATAAGTAAGGGAAATAATTAAATAAAAGCTTTTTATCTTTCGGCCGTAATTCAGACTGCAGCTGGGGAAAGTTTTTTGGTCATCTTAAAGAATTTTGGCCAGGAAAGTGGAAGTTCACACTGAGGCATATTCTCTTTTTAGTTACACTGCTACTAATTTTGTCTCTTTTTATTGATACCCAGCATTTTGGATTTTGATCATTTGGACTTTTCTAAAGCATTTTGAAAACTGGATCTGTCAGTCAAACGTCCATTTTAACTTCAGTCATGGTTGGCAGTTAGTCACCGTTTGTATGGCTACTATGTCATCCATATGATGATCCATAAATGGATCATCCATAAATGACTATTAAATAAATCCTTTTTCCTTCCCATTCCAATAAAATGTTTGGCTTGGTTTCCTCACCTGATCATCTTGAAACAATGGTATCACAATGCCTGCCCTTGCAGTTGCTTTACCGTCCAGTGGGCAGATGTCACATAAGAAGAATGTGAAGAATGTCACATGTAAAGCAAACGTGGCTCATATGGCCAGTCCATTTCCCATTCTCTCACAAGAAGCTGCAGAGCACAGTGTAGGATACGTTAATGAATTTGTAACAATTAATGCTTGGAATGGAAAGCATCCCTGTCATGGAAGATGAAGCACAGGGTGGAACATTTTCAAGAACTCTCACATGACTTACAACAACTCTAATAAGCTAACTGGTAGTGCCCCTCTCATCTGAGGATTTCAAAGCTCATTGCAGATTAAATGCTTTTGAGTACATCATTCGTCTTCCCATTTGGCAGAGAATTTAAATGGCTTCCCCCCACTCCCATGGTACAGCAAATCACTAGCACCAATAGCCAGGGGAAATTTTTCAGAGGCAGAAATGGCTGTTAAGTGTCCAAATGCCATTTGTGCATCTGACTATCTTCACCATTAATAGTCATCACCTACTTATAAAAGTGCTTTAAAGTGCTGTCTAAATAATTTATTAGGCTTTATAACATCCCCACGAAATAGGTAACTAATTTATCTCCACTGCACAATGAGTAAAATGAGGTACAGAGAAGTTAAGTACTTTGTTCAGACCATTCAGCAATATATGAACTAATCCAGAGTAAGAACTGAATAGATCATGATTTTTCACATATACATTCAGTTTGCACCATCGTAAGAACCCTAATCTATTTTTTTTAATATTCCATAGGATATATTGATGCTGAGTTTAGTCTACAAGCAGTGAGCAAGGAGTTTTTTTAAAATGTCAGATAATTCATGTGACTATTGAAATAAATGCATGTCATACTATGCATATAGAAATATAAATAAAATTATACTTTGCTAAGAAACAGAGGAGCTCATCTAAATGTACTTTAATAAAGAAATGTGAAGCCAAATGAGTGACTTTGTAATTTGATATTAATGGGAATTACAATCAGAAAAGATTCTAGCACTGAAATTTGGTAATTCCTACCCTGAACACCTGTATATAACTGACTGCACAGGCCTGCTGACTGTGGTATTTCTGCAAGAAATCCAGAACTTGGGAGTTTCAAAACCTTCCAGGGATGACAATAGTGCATTGTTCATTGAATTGCCTCCTCTCAGGGAGCTCCATCTCAGGCAAAATGCTTCTAATACACATTATTGTAACAGCACTTACAGTATGCCCGCTGATCTACAAATATAAGAGGATTCATGATTCTTGCTCTGAATAATTTACTAGGTGAAAGACAGGAAAACAGAGAGGGAAAGATTGCCACATGCACAAAGAATGAAGTGGCTGGCTGGTGCATACAGGGGCAGGTGTGTTCTTGGCAAGCAGGCAGACATAGGCACGCATAGAAGAGCAAGCGCCGGCATGGTTTGTGCCTAAGTGTTATTATCACTTGGGCAATGAAACAGCAACAGAAGGGCATATCCAGCCAGGATTGTAACCAAGACAGAAATGGTATATGAACCTTTGAACCTTTGGGAAGATGTTTCATGTTTGAAAGAAAGCAATGGTGACCAGAGTAGTCATCATTAGTAGAAAATAGTGGTTGGTCTACTGAATGTAAGCAGGAATAGCAGAGAAAAAGCTGAAAGCACCAGCCTGACAGTCTAGAAGTGTTAGTAATGCATGAAACTTCGCTCCTAAAAATCTAGGCTCAGATAGAAAGACACTACCTAGTATTAAACTAGCACAAGCAATTCAGACATCTGTATGATAAAGAGAAAATGCTCAGGGCAAGCCTTTTGAAGAGAAAGGTTATTTATATCTGCTGAAATAGGATGACAGGACAGAGGATGAAGTGAAAGAGAAGGTTCTGAGAGAGAGAATGGCTGTCCTGGTACAGGGAAGCTATATAATAAAAAACACACAAAAATGTCAATTAAAAAACAACTTACTACAGAATATAGCGCAAAATCTAGTTTATACCACTGTCCAATTCTGAGATTGAAAATAGAAAACTTCATGCTTCCCAAGTAAAAAGAAATGCTTGACTCTTTTTTGTTGTTTTTTTTTTTTTTTTTTTGGCTGTACACCACCGACGCACAAAGGTATCATAAGACTGAGGGCAAAAGAAAGCATAAATCAAAAGCATAACTAGGGTGCCATGGTCCGCTCGTCCTTATCTCCCATATGTGTGGTTCCTTAATAAATCACAAAAAGAAGCATACACAATCTGAAATCCTATTGGTCTCATCTTAAATGCGCGACTTCATTGTACCATGAAGGCAGCTGTTTCTTATCCTAAGTACCAAAATGTGAGGTGTATCAGGTAACTAAGGAACACTACATTCTGATGCATGATGTAGCATGGCATAATACAATGCCTTGAGCACCATCAATGTCTGCTGAGATAAAAACATTAAACTGTTTTTTTCTTTAAACCACACAGTATCTTTATGACTTGAATAAGAACAAGTAACACAATGATATATCTACCTGGTGGATTTTGTTTTCCTAGTTACTTCAAAAAACACCAAGTAGGGTCCATAGACCAACCTTTAATAAACCCCTATTTTCATGCAGTTTAATTTTCCCAAGCTGAACTTTGAATCCCAGCACTGGTAATACACAAAGTTAGGATTTCAGTGTTCTTTGTTCTTGGTTTCTGCTGTTGCCCACTCCAGAAAGTCAGAGAAGCAGAGTTTACAAGTACCACACATTCTCATTTGTTACGCCGTTCTGCACAGCTGCAGAACTCTGCTACAAGACAGGAATTCCACATTACAGTTCCATAGTTAGTCCATTGCCTTCACATTCCCTTTTGGAAAAGGTCTGCCAAGCCCTCCAGGACCCAAAGCAGGTACCAGAAAAAGATGAAAGGGAGAGCAGGGAGAAAAACAGACAATTCAGTCATTTCTCAGCCCAGACTGGTGCAGGCAATAATGTTAACAGATTTTTTGCCAGAACATTTTCTTGTTTACATCCCACCATAACAAAATCCAGTAACGTGCCTAGTGTGCCTACTGCTGTTTTATTCCTAGAGTAGTAATGCAGTTGCCAGCTTAAGGCAAGAGGAGAAAGTATCTTGCCTAAAACTTCTGCCAGAGACTGCATGTGACCTCAAGCTACGTATACGGCTTATCTTATCCTCAGCTCCTGATTTAAAAGATTTCCTTCACGGTGTTTGAAAATTAACTCAAATTTCATATAGTATTACTGGATGACTGATCACCATTATTTTGAAATCCTCCAGGGATAACAGAGGGGACCATCAGAAGAGAATATAAGTTTACTGACTGAGTTAATGGACATTTTCTATTGCTACAGTCTTTAATAGATTCATAATCCCATGACTAAGCCCTACATATCAGTATAAACTACAGCTCTAGCACTTTATTCTGGCTAGTAACTGCAGAGGAACATAAATAAGGCAGGGACAGAAGAACAGATAGGGAATGTACACTGTCTGATTTTTCATTCATTGTTATGAGATGATGACAATCTCTCTATGGAATTAAGTCTGTCTTTTCCCATCTCCCAAGTAGCATGATCTTCCAGTTATCGCCACTCCAAAGTATTCTTTTTATGTGCAGAAATACACATTCCCCAATCTGTAAAATCTGCAGTCTTCAAAGAATCATCCTTATCAGTACTTGTCAGTCTGACTGTCTATTCAAACCCAAGCTGGTCTGCCTATATTTACAAGGAACTTTTTGCAGAGAAATGATTTACTCTTGTTTTCCTCCACTGTAGAAGGAAATGGGAATCTCATTCATAATTAGAGCTATTGATCCTTCAGCTGCACCTTTTCATAGCTCCCTGGACTCTCAAGATAAACCTAAGCTTTCTTCCTCCCCTGAAGTACTCTGGTTTAGTCACCCACTACTTTCCTATCTAGGACAAATATCAACGGCACAGACACAATGCAAATCTGTAAACCATTACAATCCCCCAACGAAAGAAGTATTTATGACTTATGGATGTGACATGAGAGAATTGCCTTCTTTTACTCTAAGACTGTTCACAATTTTATCCAGCACATTTGGTAAAAGACCCTAAACATCTTTTAAAGACCTCCAGGGATGGTGACTCAACCACTTCCCTGGGCAGCCCATTCCAGTGACTAACAACCCTTTCAGTAAAGAAGTTCTTCCTAACATCCAACCTAAACCTCCCTGGAGCAACTTTTGCCCATTCCCCCTCGTCCTGTCACCAGGCACGTGGGAGAACAGACCAACCTCCACCTCACTACAGCCTCCTTCGAGGTACCTGTAGAGAGTGATAAGGTCACCCCTGAGCCTCCTCTTCTCCAGGCTGAACAAGCCCAGCTCCCTCAGCCGCTCCTCATAAGACTTGTTCTCCAGGCCCCTCACCAGCTTCGTTGCCCTTCTCTGGACTTGCTTGATCACCTCCATGTCCTTCTTGTAGTGAGGGGCCCAAAAGTGAACACAGTACTCGAGGTGTGGCCTCACCAGAGCCAAGTACAGGGGGACGATCACTACCCGGCCAGTTTCTAACCCAATGAAGTGTACGCTAGTCCAAGCTAAGAGCTGCCAGTCAAAGCCTTACTGAAGTCAAGGTAGACCACATCCACAGCCTTTCCCTCACCCACTAAGCACGTCACTTTATCACAGAAGGAGATCAGGTTAGTCAAGCAGGACCTGCCCTTCATAAATCCATGCTGACTGGGCCTGATGGCCTGCTTGCCCTGCAAGTGCTGCATGATGACTCTCAAGATAATCTGCTCCATGAGCTTCCCTGGCACTGAGGTCAAACTAACAGGCCTATAGTTTCCCGGGTCTACCTTTCTGCCCTTCTTGTAGATGGGTGTCACATTTGCTAGCTGCCAGTTGACTGGGACCTCCCCTGATAGCCAGGACTGACGATAAATGATGGAAAGTGGCTTGGCCAGTTCTCCTGTCAGCTCTCTCAGCACCCTCGGGTGGATCCCATCCAGCCCCCATCGACTCGCATACATCTAAGTGCTGTAGCAGGTCACCAACCATTTCCTCATTGATTGTGAGGGCCACAATCTGCTTCCCACCCCCTTCCACCAGCTCAGGGTACTAGGTGTATAGAGAACAACTGGTCTTGCCACTAAAGACTGAGGCAAAGAAGGCATTAGGCACCTCAGCCTTTTCCTCAACTCTAGGAACAATGTAACATCACAGTATATAACCCTAAGTCCTTCTAAGTGGCTTGCTATGCTAAATGAGCATACAAACAAAATAAAGATCAGCTGGAAGAGGTTAACCAAACAGTAAGGAGTGTAAAGCATGAATAGCAACTCAAACTGGATGGAGCCTTATTCTCTAGCATACAGCTCAAGAACAACTGTTAGTTTGTCAGCAGGGCACAGACAAAGATTTCATCCTGGAATGTCCTGTCTGGCTGTAATGGAGAAAGTCTTCAGCTCAGACCCAGTGGCACTGCCAGACCAGAAGCTGACTCAGCAAGCTGTGTTCAAAATGCCTAATTAACAAAACTGTCTAACACGGTTCTGTCAAAAGTAATGCCAAATTAAAGAGAGAAAGGTGGGAGAGCAAGCTTCCACTCCCAACTCTTCTACAGTGAACAACATGTCATTAGACATCGCTTTGCTTCAGAATGTTAATTGCAGAAATGAAGGGACAGAAAACAGAATCTGAAGATACCTGCTAAGCTCTATTGAAATGAATACAGTTACCGAGACTACATGAGCTGTCAAACTCCTTGACTAAAAGGGATCAAAGATTAACATCTCTGAACTACGGTGCAGTTTATGGACAAATCATATGGCTCTGGATAAAGCTTGCCTGTACCTGACAAATTGTGTATTCCCTATTTCCTTCCCTCCCTCCCCCAATCCAAAATATATAATTTAAAATCTTAAAAATGAATGCTTTGGCTGTCAGAGAACCGTGTTCTATTGTTATCTCAGCAACAGTTTCCTATGTGTAATCAGACCATTAAGAATAAAAACCAAGGACACCTGAATAAATGTTCCACACAAAAAATAGTAAGACAGTATGAAGGTTGAGAAATGGAGCACTTAAAACCTAGAAAATTACTAGTATTAAAGTACCAACTGGATACATCAACCATGTCACAGTATAGAGAGATTTACACATTTTAAAGAAATAGTTGATTCATTAAAAAAATGGCACCGGTAGATCTTACCTACTTTACCTAATCCCAGATAAAGGTGCTTGTGTGAACACATTTTACAGATACCTCACATAAAACCCAAAGTTCAAATATGGACTGGGAACCAAAACTGAATGTACAGAGCTATTTAGGGAAGTCTGGTGCTGTAGATGCCAGCTGTCAGGTTAAGACTAGGTGAGAATTAAACAACTCAAAGATCATCCAAGTGTCCTGAGCTAGGATTTGTTGTTCAGACTTTATTTCTTGGCACATACAAGCTTTTTAACTGCACTTACCTCCATGGAGTTGCTACTTTTTTTTTTTTTTGTGAAGCTAGAACACAGTGTTAGTGGAGTATCAGCACTAATGCAAAACACGAACTAAAGGAACAAGCATCTAAAAACTGCATTCTCATTTTGTGTACTGATGAAATCTCACTGAAATCCATGGAAATACTCAGATAACTATTTACAACAAATGGCATGTTGATAAACTTTTTGTTTGATTTCACCTCACTGAAAAGGTTTTCAACACAAAGCAACTGGAAGTCTGCCACCTGTCCTATCATGCCTACACTTGCTAAGGTTTTAAGCATAACAGTTTTTTCCTAAAATGTATTCATTTATGACTTTCAGAGAAACCTGGCTCACTACAGCCAAGGAACAAGTCCAGAATTTCAGAAGTTATCAAGAATGAAAGGGAGCCGTATACATCTGACAATGGTGTCTACCGGATTACTCACCTAAGTATGGAAGCTCGGGGTCTATGCATTGTATCTATATAGAATCTCTCTGCCGGTTGCTTGAGTAACTAGCTAGGGAGAAATCCTTGAAAATGCAGGTTTGCTTCAATGGTCTTTTGCCCTAGGATTCCTCTTATTTTCCTCCTGTTGAGAAAGGCTCATTCATCACACAATATTTTAAAATTCTGTGGCACAAAGATGCTGAAGAACTCCATGTGCGTATTTCAGAGATCGCAGGCAGTCATTTGAATATTCTGGAGTTGAGAAAACTAAGATAAAGGATTAAAGTTAAGTGTCAGATCTGGGTTTCCCATCGTAATCAGCTCATAAAACACTTCTATTGGAACCAACTACAGAAAAACACTCTTCAAAGCTGGTTTCCCCATTTATAGCTGTGAAGTTGGAGTGAAATCTCCAGCACCAGCATTTGTGTTCACAAAGCAAATAAGAGTGATGATTTTTTTTTTCCCTTTAAGTGAAGTTTCAGGCAGAAAAGAGTTGGGCATGACAAATGCATGAGAAGCTCATCAGCATTAGCAGTTCTTTGAAAGTTATTCCATTTATGCTGGAAAATAATCTGATTTCTTTTCCCTTTGAGATGCACTGACGCTAGAACTATGCAGAGTATAGCCCTGTAGCATGAAATAGTGAACTTCCTAATTCCACTTCAGAAATAGGTTTCAGTGTCAATATATACTATTTGGGTAACTTCATTATTGAGAAAAAATATAAAGTGTGGGACAATACAAATCTAATTAACTCAAATGCCTAAATGAAAAAAAAAAAAAAAACTCATTATAAAACAACAGCAACTAGATTTGGGGAGAAAGCATTATAGATTATCTTAGTGTTATAGCTTCCTTGCATTAGGAAAATTATTGGCAACAGGACACACAGCAATGCAGACAAGCTACCAAATTTTCAAGTTCAGCATCATGCCAGTCTGAGCAGGGTCAGGGAATATGAAAGGTGGGACTGCTGTCTGAATACCCAACATATTCAAAGTCCTTGTACCACGCTCAAAACCCTGTGGCTGGACTAATGACAGTTAAAAATCAATGGATTAATTATAGGAAAGCCTCACACCTCTCTTCTGCTATACCATACTGTTTTTTAGCTCCTCGGTTTGTGTAAATATGGCACCAATTACCTACTTTCATCCATGTCTGGACTTGCTAATTTCAAATATTGAGTAAACAAGGATTCTGTACAGATACAGTCATAAATATTTGGTTATCAATTGTTTTTTGTTTTGAGATAAAGAATAACAAGTGTAGGGTCAAAGTAATTTGACAGGATTCATTAACAACAAATGCTAATTCATGTAAAGCATGAATAGATTTTCTGTAGTTCTTCCCCTAATAATGAGCAATTTAAAAGATATATATATCAAATGAGACAGCCTTGAACTTGACTCAGATTTCACTAAATACAATAGAATTTCAGTAGTTTATAGATACTGCTGCTCCATTAACTAAATGCATCTCCACTATCTTCACTATTTTTGAAATCCCTTTCTTTCAGGGTATCTATTTAAAGGGAAGAGGGAAAAAAAAGAAAAAAAAAAAGACAATTTAGATAGTACTCAACCCCAGTCAAGTAAAAAGTCAAAAATATTAGTATCCACTGGATAAGCACACACACTGGTCTATCCCACTGAAAGCTACATGGCATATTTAAGCATGGATACACTGGTGATAAGCATTACCTGGCCTTAAAACATCTGATAATCTTTTATGCAGACAAAAATCAATGCTACGACTTCATCCATGAAGCTACACATAGCTTAAGAAGAAAAAAAAATGGTTATTTAATTAAGCTGGATCCAGAGCCTTTCAGAAGCATTCATGACTCAATGAACATCAAAACCGTAGTTTTTAATCGTATGTATCTGTTCACAACAGATGACTGAATGCATGCAGTAATTTAAGAGAAAGTCTTTTTTCTGTCAATACTTCAAGATAGTATTTGCAGCACAACTGTTTCCAGACTGTCTATTAAGCTTTTTACAAACAGAAAATAATTCTTCCACTGTGTACTGACCAACCAGAAAATTCTGACTGCCAAAAATCCTAACAGCTATAGCAGAACTAGGATATCATCCTGGCATCCATTATACTGGCTTACTGCACGCTATTATATTGTGTATGCCTGTAATCATCCTTAGAAATTAGATGCCACTGAACAGAAAGGCATTGAGCCTACTCAACCTTACAGAAAGTTCTATCCTTTTATTTAGGAAAACAAAGCTAAGTGAAGACTTATACCCACTAAAGGCTAAAGAATGATACTGTAGAAAGCAGAAATAGGCAGCCGTGCTACAGGGTTAGAAATGTGTGGTGCTGCAGCTTCAGCATTTTTGTTAACCTGGAGGCTATGGTAGCAGAGAATAACACTGTAGTATGGACTCAGGGGAGAGAGTACAGAACAATTAGACCCAGTAAAGGAGAGACCAACACTACTGCCATCCTCATCTGAAAGTTTTCTAAATCATGACATTAGTTTAAAATGTGATATGAAAGGCTATTCATTTCTTTAAATTCTCTGGCTTCTATATATTCAGATGAGATTTTTCGGTCCTCCTTTAACTTTTTTATTTAGAAATAGATATAAAACTAATAAATAAGACAACATTCTCACTAAAGTTTGTGACATCTGAGCTTAGACTAAAACAAAACCTTTCTTATCGCAGGAAATAATGGCGTTTGAAGCATTAAGGGAAAGCTACTGATGGAAAGCGTTCAGGGCTTCTGTCTGCTCTTTGCATGCTTCAGCAACAGCTACTTGCATTCAAGGGTATTAAAGGGTAGCTTGGGAAGAAGTTGATAGACAAAAAGGTAGCAAAATCCCAAGAACATCTACTCATCCAGAAAACTTCTAAGTTAAGAAAACAATATTCGTTTTCATGATACCATCTCAATGTATATGTTCATTTATATACATATAGGCTACATAGACACGTTTTCAGTGTATCTTTCTAAATTAGATTAAAAAAAAGCATAAAATACATTTCTTAAATTTTGCTTACGTAAAGTAACAAAATGTTAAGGGCATTTTTACGCAAGTTGCTTTCACTGACATCCTTAATGCCTGCTCTTTAATTTTTAAAATAATGTACCTTGTTTCTACTCGTTCTTCAGGCTGACCTTCCTAAAATGACCAAGTTGTTATTGTGATGAATGAGCCAATTATTTTCATCTGAGACATGAAACAAAACAAATAGCCTATTCTCCTTCAATCTACAGTTTTTAAAAATAGTATTCCCCCTCTTTTTCTTGTTTAAACCACTGTTTTTATACCTGAAAGTTTGACTGATTTCCTACACAATTCACTCCCTAAATTACTAGGATCTAAACAGGGCAGACTAGAAGAAATACAGGATTTTACTTGCCTTTGGCAGTAAAGCAAGATGTAAATACAGCATTGCTATTCTTATCGAGAAACACTTGAAAGATGAGGTTGACAGCAGTCAAAAAAGGAAAAAAAAAAAATGTTTCTTGAAGACAGTCACCCTCTATAAAACACTCTAAGTTATGAAGCTATCCAGCTTTCTTAGCCCATGTTCCTGTTGGGTGTGTCCATAATTTATTCCAAGCAGTCCTTAAAGATTTTAAGAAAGATACAGTCACAACAATCCTTACAAATTAACTGTAAAAATCAATTCTATGCCAAATGGTTGGATGTTGTATGTTTAAAGGAGGAAGGAAAATGGGAAAGAAGAAGAAAAAAGAAATCTGGGAAAAGATTTCTTCATCCCAGGGGCACTGAATTTAAGCAAATAAATATGTTGGAATAGCATCAAGGAAAATACAGTATATTTTACTCTTGGGAGAAGATTTAATAGAAACAACACAAACTGTACAAGGACCTTGACTTCTAAACTACAGGTCTTGAGAATCTCATGTACTCTCGAGCAGCTGCAGAACACCAGTTCCTGCTTCCTCATTTGGCTGTAAAACCTTTGGCATCTAACATGATCTGTGGAAAGAGCATTTACAGCAGGAAGAACAAGCAATTGGCATTTGCCAGTATTTGTTGTAGAAGAGCTAGGCTCATTTGCAACTTTTGCTCTGTACAGACAGAGACATCACTGAGTCTACATGCGATAAGAAATCGTTTGATATGCGTGGTAAACGCATTGCTTTTCTTTACCATTTCCATTTGTTTTGGTATTAGTCCAATTTCTTTTGGGGAACTTGCAAAACAAAGGAGAGAGGGGCACCTGCTTGGAAGCTGAGAAAAATAATAGTGACTCCAAGTTCATCTGAAAAATTAATCATTATACTTTGTGTATTGCTTTGTACCAGGACCTCAGCAATACACAACAGATGATAAGAACTCTGAGTCCTTGGTCTGAAGTGCTTAATTTGAGAATCCTACTTTTGTGCTTCTGCGGTGCTTTCTTCTGGAAGATTTCACTTTCCTCTACAAACTACAATGAGCTGATTTCCAATACATTTGCCAGACCGACAGTTACCAGCTCAAGAAATGTCCTGGTTTTTGGCTAGGATAGAGTTAATTTTCTTCCTAGCAGCTGCAATGGTGCTGTGTTTTGGATTCAGGATGAGAATAACGCTTATAACGCACTGGTGTTTCAGCTGCTGCAGAGCAGAGCTCACACAGAGCCAACAAGGCCGTTTCAGCTTCTGGTGCTGCCCGGCCCTCGAGGAGCCTGGGGGTGCACAAGGAGCTGGGAGGAGACAGAGCCAGGACAGCTGACCCCAACTGGCCAAGGCAATATTCCATAGCACATGCCATATGCTCAGTAATAAAAGCTGTGGGTAAATAAAGAAGCAGGGGACGTTTGGGGGTATAATATTTGTCTTCCCAAGGAGCTGCTATGCATGATGGAGCCCTGTTTTCCTGGAAATGGCTGTACATCTGCCTGATGAAGGGAGAAGTGAGCAAATTTCTTATTTTATTTAGATTGCAGTCACAATTTTTGCTTCACCTATTAAACTGTCTTTGTCTCAACCCATAAGTTTTTTTACTTTTACCTTTCTGATTCTCTCCCCATCCCATGTGGGGAGAGTAAGCAAGCAGCTTTGTGGTGCTGAGCTGCCTGCCAGGGTTAAACCACAACAACAGGAAAAAGAAATATCCAAAGCACAAACTGGGGGAAATAACTCGCCCAACATCACTCATCAGGTTGGTCAAAGAACGAAAGTCAGGCTCAATGTGACCTTCAGAGAGCCACTAATTTTCCTTTCTTCTTTAATTTTCATCAGTTCAAATGAGATATCTGTTTGTGAAGGTGGTGTCGTTGTTCATACAGGGTGCCATGGGAAACCACTGTTTCGAGTAGCACCAGGTAGCTCATTATAGTGGATGTGAAATATTAAAGGTGCAAGCTTTAAGGTTCAGATTTAGAAATACCTTTGAATACAAAGGAAAACCTATTGCTTGCCCCATCTATTTCAGAATCCAACAAATAATCCATTCCTGTTGGAATGGATTATTTGTGCTCCAGATATCCTGTAAAAATTCTCTACAGAGATAGAAAACGGTAAAGAACAAAAAGCACACACACCAGAACAATATGAGGATATTCTAGTAGATACAGTGCTGAGTATGACAGACAAGAACTTTCTAGGGAATATTAACAAACAAGCTAAAAAAACTGAAAAAAATTAAGCAGAATTCCTGTCTGATCTTCAGGGGAAAATCCATTCAGCTATTCTTTCTGATGAACTGCAAAATTCTACAGCTGAATTAAGCAAATACTTAAACACATTCATCAGGAAACAGGTAAAGAAAGAGTCTGAACATCAGAACTTCATACACAAATTAGTAGAAAACTCATCTTAAGGGAAAGCTACTATTCAGGATGATTCTGTGCCCTAAATTCACACCTATTTTTAAAGAATCCTGGAGAAACCTGTACCACTTCAGCAACCAATAGTCAGTATCTACAGAGTGCCACCAGGTGGGTTGAGGCACCATTTCAAACAGAAGTCTGACAGATAACCTGAAGGTTGAAAAAGCCTTCTGTTCAGGGGCTCTTTCTTGATGCATGTGACATTAAGGCTCTGAAATTGTTCACTTCAAGAACTACATAACTAAGAAAAACACCAGTAGCTGTCTGTGTCACCACCAACAGTGAAAAACTTCCTGTTTTGGAAGAAACAGCAAGACAGTCTGCATCATGTAGTCACAGGCCACCTTTCCAGGTGTCCAGCATACTCAATCAGGTAGGAGTAGTCTTTCCCTAAAACCTTAGAGATTACAACTTATCTCAAACCTGGAAACCAAAGTGATCCATTCTCAAAGGTGATGGAAATTCTTAAGTCATTGGTATCACTGAAAATTTTAACCACAGACTTCAAATGAAAAATAATAATAATAAATCACCTTTTTAGGACATCCAATTACAATTTGCTGAAATGCTGAAGCAGCTCTTCTCTTCATCCTTCTCCCTCTCTTCCTGCACTACTTGAAATAAACTACCTGAACTAGCATTTGTTAAACCACTTATTTTCTGTGTTCAGCATCTTATCGCTCTTCCAGTATTCAGAGAAGAGCTATCATTTTGTTCTTAGACACTATTATCCTAACAGCAACACTCAGCTTTTATTTAAAAGGATGAACAAAAAACATTAATACCAAGAAAAAGACCACCACCACTACAATACAAAAATAATTTTTAAAAAATCTGAATCTCCATTCTCAATGACAAATGGAAAACCTATACATACATTCTGGTGACAAGGATAGAATTTTAACACACAGTATGGTTGGAGGAAGAAGGGAAGATAAAGGACTGATGTTCAAATCTTAGCTACATTAAAGGCACGATTTACAAAACAGACACGCTGGTTTAGCTTATTCCGAGAGGACATCACAAAATGAAGTTTGACTGATTCAACTGTGGTGTGTTCGTAACTAGCTCTGTGTCTATGTCCCATGGCAGCAAAAAATGCTTTGACATTTAAAAATGAAATCAATTGCTGCTGTACTCTAAAACCAAGGAAGGTATTACATGTGTAGAATAGTTAAGAGGCTTGCCTCCATGACTGCTCACACCACCATTTGCTTTTTAGCTGTTGTGTACCTTAAAACAAATATAACACTCCCTTAGATAAATGTTGAGAATAAGTAAATGAATCTACACTTACTGGGATAAATTTGAAACATACTTGTTGCAAACTATCCTTCTGGAATCTTAAAAACACCACTTAAAGACAAAGACTCTAAAACATAGCAAATAAGAACAAGTTGGGATGACAGGTGTTCCTAAACAATGCAGGGACATCCCAGCAACAGACTGGGTTTGTTAACAACTGCCATTGAATCCAGTGTCCATGCGCCCACTCAGAGGCAGCAGATTTAAATGAGATATGCAAGCACTGAAAGATGGGAAAGCAAACATTTCCAACACTCAGTAATTTTTAGGATGAATATTACCAGCTGCTTGATAGCCCTAACAGTTTAATATAAAAGCTTTACTCTTGTATTTAAAACAAACCAACAAAACACACACAACACACAGCCTAAAGGCCACAGCTCTTTGCTGTGGTTCAGTGCAGGATTTTCTTCCTAATTTGCCTTTCCTTACTTATAAGAGATAAAAACATGGAGACTTGAATATATGGCAGAAAACCGATATGCAGAGACAACTGCAGTTTTTGAACTGAAGTCCCAAAAAATGCAAAAATTACTTCTACTATAAGGTAGCATGAAGTATTTCTTTTCTTTTGAAACAAGTTCTTTACCATGCCAGTTTATCATCTGAGATGTTGTAGCTATCATTGCAGTCCAGCCTTCCCAGGGGTTCAAGCTGTAAGCTCAGATCTTCAAAACATGCTACATTCCTTATTTATGAATTGATACACTTTGATCAACTGTCCCAGTTACTCTTTCCTCCTCCCCATTTTCATCTTTCATCAGTCCCTTGCCAAAATTCTGTTTCAGACAGAAACAGTGTATTATTACAGCAATACACTGAAGATTATTTTCTATGTTAATTTCAGAAGCAGTTAAAAATCAAATAGACTCTATGACCATTTTTTTTTCTGTCAGTCCCTTCTCCTTACAAAAAAGCCCAACCAGACTTAAGAAAACCAAACTCAAAAAGACAGCCTCACACCCACTTGGGGAAAATATTCCCCATCTCTGAAGAGACTAGGAGTATGTAGCAAGTGACAAAAGCAAATCCAATTCATGCTGAACAGACAAACTGAGTTGCACATTTAGATACACTCTAATGAGTGGTGAACTGCTTTTGTAAGCAGTTAGCAGATTTTCTGTTTAATTTACCATTTCAGTAGTGATGGGGTTAACTAACAGCGTGACCGAGGCTTTGATCAGATGGAAGTCAGTACTGCAATCAAAACTAAAATATAAAGAATAGAGAAGTGTACAGCCAGATGCAATCATTGTGAGTTCACAGCATAATCCTCTGCATCAAGCATGAAGGAAACAGCACTTGAAGGCTCGAGATTTCTGTTGTTGTTTTTACTATTTTACAATACTTCAAGTTCCCTAGAGGAAGAAAATGAGAAGCTAAGGAATTAAGTGCTTTTCAGAGGCATGGGACTGAAAGAAATTCTTGTTTCCTGAAACCTTCCCATGTTAGGGGCATCAGCTGTGGATACCTTGGTCTGAAAGACTGAAAAGCTTTCTGTGGTTGCCCTTTTCTGAATAACAGCACTGAAGTCCACTTTTAACTTAATCATTAGAAGAATCTGCTCATTTATTCCCGGTATTCAGAGATAAGATGGCACAGAGCAGATGTGAAACATAGTTGCTTCAGTCTTTTGTTGCTGGGGCTGCTAGAGTCCAGCACAGATTTTAGTGTTCAAAATAAATTAGTAATAATAAGCTTTGCAATTTTAAGAAGAGATGTGCATCTCTGCTGTGAATTTTTAAGCCTTTCGCATTTTCTCATTGTTCAAAAAATGAAGTCTTATTTTACCTCCTGAAATGAGAAGACCATTTCTTTGCCAGCTGTATGTACAAATCAGTAAACAGGTTATAGATGTTTTGTTCTCTTTACCTTAGTATAAGTTCTGGGAGAACAGGCACTAGTCTAAGAAAAAAACCATGGTAGGACCATACAGAAAGGCCTTCTTACGTGCCTCATTTCCCTCTAAGTGTCATAAGAATAAGCATCAAAAGCCCATAGCCCCATAAGAAAACTATACTTATACTACCATAGAGAGCAACTTGACTGCCACAGAATACGAACGTTACTGCAATATTGACAATGCGTGACCCTCCTCATTACTTAGGTTGGCAGTTTTCTTATACTGTCAGAATTTAAAGTATGTCCATTTTCCTTTTACAGATGATGGTCTTGTCAAAATCTTCAATCAAGGTTCAGTTGTTACAGTCCTACCAGAGTTAAGCAGCGTGGGAGAGAGGAGAATAATGACACCATTCCTAAACTGCTTTATTTTACCCTGAAGCATCATAAGGAGTCCTCTAGTTCCATGATATAGCTATCAAATAATGGGACAATCAATGTCACACTGGCTGGGGAAAATCAGACACATCAGCAGCCACTGTTTTAGAAAGAATAAGCTTACTTCTACCACATGCCTACTTTTGTGATTCTCTTCCCACGTTCACACACAGTAACTACAATTAAAATCTAGGTTTTGCACATCACAATTAACAAGCATCACTGAAATAAAGGAAATGATATTCTGTGGCATCCCATCTCTCTTGCTTAGTAAATAACTGTAAAACGCTGAGGAAAAAAACAGGTATTTCCAATGAAAATATAATGCAAAAGCTTCCACGTGACCAACTGCACTACTAAGACTCTCCCTTATTCATGCCTGGACAGACTGTCTTTCAGATTCCAAAATGAAGCAAGCAAGCATGGAGTCAGCTCCTTACAAGGACAAGTCAAAGCTGGCGACCAGGCAGGAGCCTAGCTGCTTACAACTGCAAGATGTTAGCGTCAGCCAGCTCATGGTGTGAGAAGAGTCTCTGATCTCTGAAAACAAGACCTCCTATTGATTACAGTAAATTATAATCCTATGTGTAAGATTTCATTTAGATGCTGTTAGGTCAGAAATATGCAGCGGTGCCTCATTAAAGCATTACAAGAAGTGAAGTGGAATACCTATGTTCATTTAAGTAAATGTTTTGACCATAGCCTAACAGGCACGTCACTGTAGAGAGATGGGCATATCTGCTCCCACAATAAACCCAAACCGTAACTCTTTGATGTTAAAATACGAGCTACAGTTTACAACGCTTTTTGAAACTTCAGTAATTGCACAGAAAGCATTGCTGCCGTTTTTTCTGTAAAGAATCTCAGTTTAAAAACATATTTGTTTAGATAAGGTATTTGCTAGATCCAGGCAGTATTACATTTGTCTAGAACAGTTGACACTGCTTATTTGCTCAATATATAAATACTAGAAGAGAGAGACAGTATAATCTGAACAGATGAAGACTCTCAAGAAAGTCCTTAAAATATCAAATATAGCTAGATAAGTATATCTGTCTCTATTTTCTAATAAAAAACCTATGCTCTTAAACAACAATCTCTTAGGCTTTTTTATGTATATATTTATACGTGTCATATATAAACTTACATGAAAAATAAAAACAAACCACAGCCTTAGCTGCCTGGAGTTGTTCCAGCTATAAAAAGTGAAGTTCATTACTAATGTACTGCATAAGTCAATAGACCATTCACTTCAGTATCTCATTTCCATATTTCAGATGCTCCACAGAAAGCGAGCTTGCTTTCTGTCACACCCAAGTAAATATACACTGCTGTTGCACAGGAATTTTTGTCATTAGACCAACCAGATGTACTAACGCTCAATGGTGGGCTTACATCAGGCTAGCTGCCAGTCACTGGTTGGGTTCTGCAGAGCTCCACCTCAGGGCCAGTTCTCATTACTGTTTTTATAAACAATCTGGATGAAACTCCAACGCATACTAAGTAAGTTTGCAGATGACACTACATTAGGAGGAGCTATTGACTCCCTCAAGGGCAGAGAAGCCTTGCAGAGAAGATTTTGTAATGTCTCATCATGGTATTTATTTTAAAAAAATAAAACAATGACAATTAAGTATTCATCGTCATGTAAAACAAGATAGAGATTCAAAGCTATAAAAACAGAACGTGAACCAAGCTGTTTTCCCAAACTGTAACGGAGAGAAACCTTAGCAAAAGACTATGTTTCACTGGACCAATGACAACCCACTGAACTTGTTTAATCTTGGCCATCACCAATACAACTCCATATGACAAAGTTGGGCTTTGAGGGGGACAGATGGTGCTTCTGCCACTGGCTGTGTCCTACAGAGGTCACAAAAGGAAAACAGCAATATCCTTCTGAAGTACCTTGGAATACTAATATCTTCCAACAAAAATGTCTTGTTTTGGTTATGGCACTTTTTCTGTGTTTTTTTTTTTTGTTTGTTTGTTTGTTTTTAAGAGGGATTTTCTCTCTCCTTGTGAATACCAACACACACTACACTGAACTTGGAAAATAACTAAGAAAACAAAATTGCTTATGCTTAGATTCTAAAAATTATGTGGTTTTAGAGGTGTTATGAAGTATTTACAATTAATATGTTCCTGTTACCTTATTGACACCTTTGAAAAGAACAGTCATTCATGGAACTTATTTCCTTTTCTATACGTATGTCAGAAGAGTTGTAGATTCTACAGATAAATTCCTCCTAATCAGGACACTAGGACTCAGGAATTGGTAGTTCATAGGAATCAGTTTACAGCTGCTCAAGGGCATTCAAAGACACTACCTCCAGCCTCCCACCCCACAAATAAACAGACATACTCAACATTGCTTCAGTAGAACCTTAATGTTTTCTGAAAGCTACAATTTGAAGAAAAATACTGTGCACAAAGTATTTCAGCTTCAGGATGGCATTTCTAAACAAAATGAGATGAGAAAACCAGTTATCTATGAATTGTGTGTCAAATGGAACATAAGACAATTCTGAAAATCTTTGTTTTGTTCTAAGGCAGTTTCAAACATTTATTAAAATAGGTATGACAGCCTGCCTCACTTGAACCTTGCTTAGAAATGTAGACCTATTTGGTAGACTTGTACCATTGCAGAAATAGGCTCCAGGGAGAAAAGCCTCGAGTTTAATACTATCTTTAGTGGTTCTTTTATTTTCACTCTGACTACTCATAAAACCTGCAGCTGCTGATAGTGGGAGCATCATTTGCTCCCCTGAACACACTGTCAAGTTTAGAACAGCAACAGCGCAGTTGAACTGGCTGTAGCCACTGAAAAAATAAAAGAAGAAAATTCCTGTGGCAGCACTAAAATCCAAGGGCGAAGCTATTCGCATCTAGATGTTACGGGGAAACGAGAGATAAGCCAGAGCTTTGGATCCATTCACTTTCAGAAAAACAAAACAAAACATTTTTTCAAGTGACTAGGAGACTCTACCATAAATATTATTTAGAAACTAGCAAAAGAAACGAGGCAGGGAGAAAAAAGTGAGATGGGGTAGGTGAAGCAACATATTTTAATTCTTCTTCCTTTTTATGTTCTCACATCAGACCAAAGCAGCCTTTTAACTGCTTGGACCCAAATCTCTGATGTCATTACTTTTCAAAGTTTTCTGATGATCTCTCAGTGAAAACTCAGAGCAAAGTCAGGTCCCAGTAGCTACGCTGCCAATCAAGCTGAACAGAAAACTGATTTTCCTTAACATCTTCCCCTTTGTGCTTAATTACTCTTTGCGCATTCTCACAAGGAGTTAAACTGTGCAGGCCTATAGTAATGGCTTCACAATCCTCAGCTCTTTTGACACGTAAGTGGAAAAATAGGTTTAGTAAAGCTCAGAAAAAAAAGCAGTCTTTCAAAAAATGAAAGCATATTCACTTCAAGCTTGACAATGTGTTCTGCTCCTTAAATCCCAGCCCTCAGTGAAAGATGACATTGGGAGGATGAACACATTGTTATTTAATTAAGGCTACCTCTAACTTTAACTACAGTAGAAGAGTGGCATTTTCACTGTACATCTCATGCAAAACTAACCTCTAGACAGTGGCATCTAAATACAGTCCATTTAGGAATTCTGATATACTTAGAGAATTTTCTGTAATGCACAGAGTTCTGCAATTTTACTATGAGCTTTGTTCTTAAAAGTGCATCCTTATATATATATATATATATATATATAATGGCTTACTGGATTATTTTAGCTCCCTTATATTTGTAACTGAACACAAGGGTTACTGTTAGAAGAGTCAACAGACTCTTCAATAGTCAAGAGTCAATTTGTCAATAACTAAGAAAAAGAATTATTTGACCACTGCTAAACATACCTCAGTTGCAAAAGTTTGTATTTGGAAAACAGTGAAGGGAAGCTTAGACTTTTGCTACCACTTCAGCTCTAAAAGCATCTAATATTAATTTAAAAGGACAGGAAAATATAAGCCCTTCCACAGTCTTTAAAACAATCATGAGTACAAAATTAAAGTAGTATGTCTCCTCTGTTTAATACTTTGTGCGGTAGGTACATGCACATTTTAACTAAACTATTTTAAGTTATGCTCTAAACAGTGACTTACGAAGGATATGATCTTTCAGAAATAATCTGAGATGCTATTTTGCATGGTGAGGAGTCTGACTCATTGAATTAAAAGGAAGGGATACTGTTGAGTAATTGGGATGTTATATTATCTGAAATAAAATTCTTGATTATTTCAATGTAATCTCTGACAAAAGAAGAAGGATTTTGAAGGAAAAAGTATGACACTGGTTCAGAAATACAGGTTTTCCTTTTACACAATTTCCTTAGCAATAAAAAATGCAAGAGCATACATGAGAAAAAAGAAAAAAAAAAAGATTACATAGACTTCAAATTTTATAAATAGAGAATGTATAGAAATGGAGTGGTACTCGAGTATTTCCTATAGACAACTATAGTTCTTTGAGCATAGATCAAGTAATGGTACTGGTACTTTTCAGTATCAAATATGCCACTTATTTAGCAAGCTATACAGAGATACAATTTTTGTCATCATTACTGTAATCGTGTTACTTTTGTTACTCAATTGGACTTATAAATATTCCAGAGAAATGCATGCCACAATTTGAGGACCTACTTAGTTTAGAACTACAGTCAGCACTACCTCAAAGAAGGAGGGGGCAAGTGAAGGTAGGGAGGGAGAGAGAGAGAGAGCAATCAACCTGTTCTTGCTGACATCTGCTTTGCCCATATTCCATCTACCTTCACTGCACAGTAATACCAATCCTCACTCTGAGATATCAGACGTTTTAGAATACCTTTAACAGAGAATTACCTCAATAATCTGCTACAACGTCAAATGAAGAGAACAAATGATTACTTATTGATTTCAAAACTGAAAATTCCAACTAAGATTTTAACTTTAAGTCCATCTTATAGTCACCCCCCACAAATATGAGTAATATAAATCAAAATTAATGCTAGACAGTTAAAAGCTTAGCAACAATGAACCCAGGGAGGGCTGATACATTTTTTTTTTTTAATTTATCTGGATTTTTTCATGAAGAACTGTAGTTTTCTAATAAGCTGCAGAAGTACAGATGTATTTTTAACGGTTTCCAGAGCACTAATCTTTTTTGCTGTGGTAAGCTGCTTCTTCCTGATTCTTCCACTCCTCATTTTTTTCCTTCCCAAATGATCAAAGATGGGTCTTCGTCCCAACACCTTCCCCACCCACCCCAAAGAAAGGGAAAAAGGGGGCTGGGGGGAGGGGGGGAGGTATTTATTATCTGTGAATCAAACCAGTTTAGTTTTGATAGCAAAATCTAAGGGGCAAGGATAGTATCTTTTATCACTTTTGTACGCACCACTCTATTATTCATCCTTCTTATATTATTACTCATAAAGATTTTACAGCTGCATGACTTAGATGATCTGAACTTATCTGAACTTCAAAGGAATTTGGCACTGAAAGCTTATTTCTCCATTTAAACAAACAAGACACTCTCCAAATTTAGATCCAGAACTTTATTCAGCTAAAGGACACATTTTTAATTTGAATTTTTGAATGGCTCTTTCAATGCCACTTACTGATATTTACATTTCATCCAACTATTTCACGGGTTCAGACCTGCACAGACACAGAGACTTGCTGAAATATGCGAGATTGGGGTCACCTCTCAATTTTAGGAGCAAGAGATCTAACAAGGTATGTCAAAAACACACTTTTGAGAAACATTTTGCCTTCAGGAGTACTGCATCAGGTGAAACACAGTACTTTTCCATATACCTCATAGCTTTGAATATGTGAATTTTTTCCTTACTCTTCTAGGAGGACTAATCTGTGTTCTTCACCCACTTTAATTCCAACCACTTCTCTATTATTGTGCTACTGCAGAACTATTTCCATTTGCAGTTCCATACTGTGGTTAATGACATTTTTATGCCATAATATATAGATCTTCTAAAGAAATCCCTAGATGTTATTTTAAATTGATTTATCAGTATTTCTTTATTTATTTTCCTGTTGAAAGATTTAATCCTTTTCACATCAACACAAATTCAAGGACTTTGAAGGACATAAGTAGCTGTTCTACTACACACAATGTAAAAATCAGAGTCTTTACAAGATGATTCTTGCATACAACCTGTAACATGCAGACGAACAGAAGTATGTCTTCCAGAAGACTGTATTTTTCTAACACTTATGCAAAAAGGCAAAGCCAATCTGCAGTGAGTTTGTGACGTGCAGAAATGTATGACAGTCACCGTCTGCCTTCTGACTTCATCCACTTTAATTCAGATGCAAAATCTCTGTTTCCCTTGAGGGATGTATTTTTTGATTGGTTCTCAGTATTTTTCCAGGCGCATAAAAAGACAAATCAAGAATTTAAAAGCCATTGAGTCAGCATGTTTTCAAGAAGCCTGCTTGTACTCTGCTCTGCAGATTTATACAACTACTTGCTTTCCGATACAGGAAATTCCCTAAGGGAAGTCCCCCTTGAGTATCACCAAAAAAAATTCTGATGTCATTATCCAAGGAAGGAGACGTGAAATCACATGAGGCTATTACTGAAATTGTTGTTCGTTTGTTTTTTTATAACTCAGAGAGAATCATAATTTATATTCAATAAAAATAGTTTTGGAATGTCTTTTAAGTATTGCATAAACTGCAACACTTCAACAGTGAGGCCCACCCCAGCAATTAGCCATATTCTTTGTTTTGGAAAATACATTTCAGGTTTAGTAAAAATGTTTTGTATTCAGAAAAAAATTACAAAGATGGCAACCCTGAAATGAATCTCATGTTTTTAAACTTAAAGCAAGATACTTTAAAACCTTGAAAGAGATAGGCGCTATAAAGGAATATATTGGAGTAACAAGAATTAAATAGTATCATCTGAGATTGAAAAAGTTGTGGATTTTTTTGGTTTGTTTGTTTTGGTGGTGTTTGTTCTTTTTTCCATTTAATCTAAAGGATTTGTGAATCTAGAAGAGTGCTCACTGTGGTTATGTGATTTGAAGACTGTTCAGAGTGTGTGTTAATATTTAACATGCATTAATACTGATTTCTTTAATGGACACATTCACTATCAGAACATAATTCAATTTCTGATTGAGGAAGCGGAGAAAGATACAAGAAGTGCTTTAGTAATTTTCCAAAATAGAGCACATGAACCATTTTTTATTGCCCAACTGGTAAAGTGACATGCAAGCAAATAAAACTACTATATAGGTAGGAATCTCTAACCAAAAAAGAAAAAAAGAAAGAAAAAATCCAGTATGCAGCTAGCATCTGCTTATTAGCAAGCTTTCGTGAGGTTTGTAGAATTTGAGAAGACACTGTAAGAAGACGAAGATCAGAATTTTACCTCTGCTATTTTACCTCCACTACGGACATTTACCTCTATTACACTTTTTTACCTCTGCTGTGGACATAATGGAAAGAGTCCAGCAGAGGGTCACCAAGATGATCAAGGGACTGGAACACCTCTCCTATGAGGGCAAGGCTGAGGGAACCGGGACTTTTCATCCTGATGAAAGTGAGGATCGGGGGGGTCTCATGAGTGTGGGTAAATACCTACAGGGAATGTGCAAAGACAGAGCCAGGCTCTTTTCAGTGTCTGGACAAGAGGCAATGGGCACAAACTGGAATGCAAGCTCTGTCTAAGTATCAGGAGGTACTTCTTTAATGTGGGGTAACTCAGCATTAGCACAGGTTGCTCAGAAACATTGTAGTCTCCCTCTTTGGAGACCTTAAAAAGCCATGTGGACATGAGCAACCTGCTGTGGGTGTCTCTGCTTGAGCAGGGGGGTTGAAGCAGATGACCTCCAGAGGTCACTTTCAACCTTAACCATTCCTGATTCTGTGATTTGTATTCTACACTCTGTGTTGCCAGCGATACTAGGCCCAGTCCAGCAACTACTTGGTCAAAACAAACACAATCACGTATCATTACTGCTCTGCTTTCTAATTAAAAAATGTCTTTGAACTTCAAATAATGCTGGGGTGTCCCTCTCTCAGAATTCATATACTACTCAGCATGGAGTGCTGCCATCATCTCACACATCACTGCACTTAACAGAATTCATGAGTCCTAACTTCATGAAAAATGACCTATTCCTATACCTCAGTTACATAAAATGACAGTTTAGGATGCAAAGAGAGCTATTCAAAGGTCAGGAAATTACAAAGATTAAATTCCTTGCTCAACAGTAACTGTGTGTATATATCAGAACTCCTCTCAAAGGACCCTGAACCTTTAGTTTCACAGACTGGACAAAACATGAGGCAGAGGCTATGCAGTGCAACTCTCTAGGTCCATTATCAACTTCTGCATTATTTTATGTGTAAAATAAAAATAATCCCCCATATGAGAATAGTAGTCTACTATAATGAGCTACACAGAGATCTCTTAACCTTACTGAACCTCACAGTATTCCTCAAAAATATCTCTGAATTGTTGAGGCTGGACCTTGAATTGTCTAGAGAAATAACAGAGAAACATTTTCTCTTTCTGTAATATTCAGCTGTGATATAAAGAAAGTTAGAAACCCTAGCTCAACATCAACGAGGATGTTTCATCGTACCTTCACCTTTACATTGTTACAGCAGGTAAGATTTCAGGTTCATGTACTCAAGAATGAACTTACAATTCTCACATGACTCAGTATTAATTTCATGACTAACATAAATGCTTTGTATTATCCAGAAAATATGGCAAAGCATATATAGTTAAGCATGGAAAAGACAACAGAAGCCTGTGAAAAGAGAATGAAAGTAGATAAAAGGGCACACAGCAAAACAGAGTAACCAGAGAATCACACACCTTGTAACAACCACCTAGAAATAGGATGCCAAGTCTGTTCAGTCTTGGTCTCCATAAAGCAATGACTGCCTGATTAGGAAAAAAAAAAAGTACTAATGAAACCTGTACCCTCCTAAATGACCCGTGTCAATGAGAAGCCAATAAACAGCTTCATGAGCTATGACATCAGGAGATGGTAGCATAACATAATTGGCCAAATCATGCCTGTTTTCAGTGTGCCTGTGCAGTAAGATCCATTACACCATGCTGGCATATCTTTGCTTTACCAAAGCCAGAAATTTTGAAAGCATTGATTGTCTGATAGAGATACATTGCTAGGTTGTTTCAAAGAAACACTACTTTGCTAATACGGCTTGGCTTCCACAAAAACATCTACTTATAACAAGTAATTGCTGTATAGGCCCCCTATACTAACAGTCATAAAATGAAGAAACTACAAAAATTTTTTATTCTTCTGTAATCAGGCCAAGAAGTAATAATAATAAGTTGTTTTTTTTTTAACCTACTTCAAGGAAAATTACTATGATTTCTAAGTCTATTTACAGAGCAGCCTAAAAAAAAAAAAAAAAAAGGTTCTTGTTTACATGCTTTTATGACCACATACACAACCCTTGTTCAGCTGAGACAAAATACAAAAACAAATGATTTAGAGCATATCATGCTGATGTTTTGTGAAGTAAGTTAAAACCCGCAAAATGTGAGCAACATGTTTAACTCTTTTCTTATACTTTCACACTCAGCAGAGTAAGTCACATAAGCCATGAAACCCCATGCTGCGATAAAGTCCACGTTTGGTTTCTGTCAGTTCAAAACCTTAAGCAGGCACTCTGAAGACAAGTTAGTAATGGTTAATTGCACATGTAGCAACTGTATGAAGTATCACTCATCTCCAATAAAGGTTCTTATCTTATTTATTTACCTGAATAATAGCTCTTTCTGGTTTCAAAGTTTATTGTATCATAAAGACAACAACACAGAAGCAGCAGTATAGAATTGTGACACAGTTTTACACACACATTACATTTTATACAGCTTAAATCTCTATGTTCTACTGCAGCAGTATTTCATTACTTCTAAATTAATTGTTCAATGAGGCAGTGGTAGATTCTAAACTAAGCTTTCTCAAAAAGTACAAAACCAGTGTCAACATGACAAGCCAACTAGTGATAACCAGCTGCATTCATCTAAAAGATTAAAGAATCCTTACCCTTGAACCTTTCCCTTAGAAATAGTCATTATCACAGACTTTGAAGACAAAGACTTTAGAAGGCTTAAGAAAAAAAAAAGGCATTCTGAGGAAAACAAAGTATGAAGTTCTCTCTCATAATAGGCTAGCTAAATTGGACAAGAACTTAAATTCATCTTGTACTTCCATACTCATCAGAAACTCAGGAAACAGCCTGAAGGCCAAGGGCCAACAACTCATTCTGTCATCTGGACTGAGACAACTGCAACCACAAAGAAGAGGCTCACCACACTATTACTATCATCAGCAAAACTTTACACAACTTAGTTATCTGGACAGTAATTTAATAGGTTACCAAGTGGGAAAGAATGAAAATAAAGAAAAAAGTAAAAACTTGTGATAATCTTGTTTGGTCTTTTTGTGCACATAACAGATAGACTTTTTAATTTTTTTAAGTTTGATAAAATAGCAGCTTTACTTCCAGGTTTTCTAAATTACCTCAGCATATTTTGATTTTTAAGTACGAATACTATCATACTATCAGTTGTGACATTACATAGGAAACAAAGTTCAGTCCTTGTGCACACTGAAACTCTCAAAACTATAAAGGCAATGCTTGCAAAACACAGTCAAACGTAGGTTAAAAAAACAAACAAACAAACAGATATTGATCAAAGTCACTAACCTTGTTGTCTCTCTCCCATCTTCTTGTAAGGACTTGTAAGGACTTCTCAGTAGCTTATCAGGGTTCTAGCTTGCAAGAATGGAGTAAAATCTAATCCAACCAGCAGGACCTACAAACAAAATGGCCACCACTTAGTACTTAATAAAAGTGCTACTTTTAAAGGCCAGACCAAGGAAACAAAACAGAAAATTAATACAAGCAGAAAAGTACATACAACCGTAACAGCAGACGCTGAAGAAAAGGACTCCTAAGTGACAACTAGCTCATCACCCTTCAGTCCTTTTCATACATGTCTCAGTCTAGGAGCAGGCTGAACTAGAAAGCGCTAATAACTACACAAATTCTGCTGCCTTGCTCGTAGACCAGGAGGGCTTAGTTGTAGTCACTAGCACCAGTGTGGTGACTTGCTTTCCAGAAGTCAGACAGTCCATTTTCTTTCCACAACAGCTAAGATTTGAAGTAACTCTAGAGTCTACAAACTAGAAGGTATCTGCTACTATGTTACCCTAGTAGTGACAAGGACAAATAAGTTATTCACCAACCATTAGACAGTACTTTGTTTTTCCCTCTCATACTACACCTTTTTGGTCAAGTACTACCACAGCTGCACCATTCTCCAGCCCCAAACAAGCTCTAACTCCTGCAGCTGTGCCTGCTGGTGCAGGCTGCGCCATCATATCTAACTCCTTACAGCTGGTATACTCAACTCTCTTCCTTCTCCCCTGCTTCACTGCTGCAGAGATCTGCATGGTTTGCAATTCAGGTTGCTGATGTGAATTGGTTTACTGTAACAAGAAATGTTTATCAGGCAAGTTCTCTTGTGTTCAGACACAAGTAGTATGAGATACTATACAAATGTGTTTCTTTGGGGAGAATGGCTTTTTGCTTGCTTGCTCCAGTAAAAATCTTACTGCTTTTAAGAATCCGACAACTTCTTAATTTAAATGGGTAGGTTAGTACAGTAAACCCATTAGTAATTTATGTTCACTTTTGCTAGATTTACTCAAAGGAAAAAATGAAGTATGATGGCCCTACTCATTAAAGTCAGAAGCTATAAGGGACTGCAAAGCAAGGATATGCTGCTCTATGTGGATGCAATTGCTCTGGCCCCTAATTACTATTGCTTTCCCTATAATCCTTAAAAACCATGTAAGAATGAAATCTCTTATTTTAAGACTGAAATCAAAATATAGTGGTGTAACTGATTATAAAAAAAAAATACTGAACAGAACCTTATTCTGTTTTGTGTCTATATATGATAATTTTTCTGGAAAACTATTTTTTGAAGATTACATACTACTTTCTGATACCTGTAGTTTGGTAAAGATTCAGAAGGTGGCACTACTTTGTATGTGGTATTTTAGCTGTATTTCTTCAAGTACTTGTACTGTTTACCAGCATTACTCATTTCAGGACTCCCACAGAAATAAACAGCAGATATTGATTTGAGGGTGGTTAAATGTGTGTAATCTGTCCTTCTTTTGGAACAGAAACTCTAGCTTTGCTTTTGCCACTACATTTTTATGAGGCCCAAATACCAGAAATATAATAACACAATATTGTAATTAACTTTCAGGCTGACAAAGAAGTAAGAGACAAAGTGCTGTTTAGCTGACAAAATGACCAGCTGATGATCTACTGGTGTGAATTCAGTGTGTAGGACAACAAAGATTCAGTGTAATGTAAGGCTAAAGCAATATAAATGTGTTACAGTATTTAGAGAGACATACGTTGTTTGTAAGATTGATGGATGATTTTCAAAACAAAAACATTCTACGTATCATGTGTTTTTTTTTCAGAATATCAAGTAGTTCATGAGGTGAACATGTGGACCTGCAAGTGGAAGCAAGTTCCCATATAGGTATATTTTAATCCAGGATGAACAGAATCTTTGAAAAAGGAGAAAAAAAGGAATACAAAAATACCGTTAAATCCATTCATGAAATAAATTTGAGGAGATTCATTCAGCACTAATGGTATAATTTCCTGATTGAATCATGTATTTTTTTCACTGTTAATCTTGATGATATGGCAACAAATTAATGTTGGGGGTGAGAGCCTAAAGCATCTACATGACCTTCTCTATTGTAATGGTATCAACTTAATGTACGTATTTTCCCTAGCTCAACCGGTACATGAAGAGAAAGTTAAGGAGGATATGTGCGTTTAAGTTGCATAAAACATTACTTGAAAAATGACATTAATTAAATACAAATGCTGAAAGAGTAGACCATGGGTCAAATGATCTTATAAAATTGCCTGAGAAAGAAGGATGGATAGTACTGAAGATCAAATTTATTTTCTTATTAATGTTCTCTATTGGTGGTCTTCCAGTATTTTGGGAAAATCATTATGTCTGTTGTTTGCAATAACAGAAGTGTTTGTTACATCCATACGAAAGACGTTTTCTGTCTTTGCAGGTGGACTCAAGTGTCAGCTCACCTGGTCCGATTGCTTCTAAATGAGCTACCATTCTGTATTCAAGGCAAGAGAAGAAAGACCACATTCAGTACTTGCCACTTATTTCTTCAGAAGAAGTTGTTAAAAAGGTGCTAGCTTTTTTGATTTAGCATAACTTCATTCATTGCAGAAGCTGAAGAACTTCACTATCCAAGTATGAATTCTTTTGCTGAATGTAAACTCCTCAGTAACCTTTCTTTTGCCTAATGGAGCAGTAAGCTTTCTATTAGCACTTAATCTGTGTATATTACATACTAGAGAGCAAAAATCAACTCAGTTATAAACAAAATTCTGTTGATACTAGTGAAATTATCCATGTGCTAGGTTTCCTGCCTAATAGTTCTCTATCATACTAGTCAGCAGAATTTGCCATCTAGTAAGGCTGACTACAGGTTCTCATTTATTTTTGTGTGTGTGGTTGTTGGTTGTTTTTTTTTCTTTAGTTCTTCTTATCAGTCTTCGTCAAATATCTCAGAACAATCAGTTTATTTCTTGTTATTAGCTTTTATCAAATGTTTCAAAACAATCATGTAAGATGTTACATGGGCATGTTAGACTGTGCTGCTGGCTTTGGGAAAGGTGTTTATACACTGTTTAGATTCTATTATAATGCTGTTTGTTATTGTGTTAGCTTAGGTTATTTCTTTCCTATTTTAATAAGACATTTACAATGAATTATGTTCTTCCTAGGGACATTCATCATGCCACAAAGTCATCCATAAGGACTAAAGCACCCATGATTGCCTTTGACTAAAGCAAATGCTAGTTTAGATGAGCTTTGCTTCTGACAGAACATCAGGACTGTACAGACTCTTCATTTGCTTTTCAAGACTGAACAGACTGGAAAAAAAAAAAGAGGACAAATCATGGAGGTACGAAACAACTAAAAGGTGGGGAATATAATTAAAATTCAGTTAATAAATCCTGTAACAATAGGGTTTCAAGGCTACAGTAAGAACTCCGAAGTCTTAATGTTTTATAGTGTTTTGATATTTTGCACCCAAGATGTCATCTTGTTCTTATATGTTCTGACAAATTAAATCCTCCGCAACATTTACATGGGTTTTCAAGCTAACTGTAATACAGAGCAGCAGGATGGCTTGCTTTGAATGCTTATAGTACATAAATTTCATATACAGGAAACACATCACAACTAAAATTTATTTGCGGTCTTTCAAAGATCACTGTTCTTTCTCAGGCCTGAACAGCATTAATTTGAAAGTTAGTGGTTTGGTGGTTTTTTTTTTTTTTTTTTTTTTTTTTTGCATGCTCAGTTGTGCTCAGAGTACTCACAGTCAATGTGAATACTGAGTAAGAAAAGCCATTCACTGGTACCAAGCACAAGATGTTATACAACTTGGCACATATTCTAACCATTTGGATGCTAGTCCCATCCGGCAACTCCTTTTAATAGAAAAGAATAATGCAGCAGCCTGTGAGGCCCCCCGATGCTGTTATATGCTCCATGAATTCTCACTGTAGCACACTTTTCAGGGGATTTAAGCAAAAGGAACTTGAGCAAAGTTCCTGGATTACATTCAGGCATACACAGGACCTACAGCTGTTGTACTCAAAATTAAATAACTGAGTTTCTTAAACTTCTGCATGCATACAGCAGAGAACTATATTTATATAAACAGAAACCCCAAGCTTGCTATTTGTATATAAAGAACTTACAAATATTTTACTGGATAATACCCGTATCCCTTACTGGATAATACCCATATACCCTATAGTATATGCAAACTACTTCCTACTTGAGGAAATGAAACATGTCTATTTAAATGCTAGTATCTTATTTTTTTTAAACTATGTGAATCTGTTTGCATCTAATCATTGTCTTCTACCCACAATGACCTGCTTTCTCAGGGATGACTTTTAAGATTTTTCAGGACATCCTCTGTATGTGCAGTGAGATGCAGTTTTTATCCACTGAATTAAGATACTGGACTGAAAAAAGTAATTTGACACACTGAATATACACTGCCATTAATTCCCTGACTTTAATCATTTGAAGTTATTTTGAAAAATATTCTGTTGTATTCAATTACGTGCAAAATCCACAGATGACAGTATATTAGGTCTTGAACTTTGTTCTTATTTCAGTGAATTTAGAAAGTGCATGGCCATGTAATGCCATTATAAATAATGAAATTGCAAGGAAGTTTAAGACTGTACTATGCTATCAGAAATAGTATTAGTATAAACAATTTATGGCACTGTTAAAAAACATGTTGCTATTTCAAACCTGAATGTTAATGGTAGGTCTGTGACACCTTGTGTAGCTAATTTTAGTCTCAAATTAATTGGACTCCTCAACATTGGTAGAATTACAGCCATAGGCATCAAATTTTTCATTGTTTTTGATGCAGTTTTCACATATTTTATCTAATTTCACAGAGATTTTTTTTTCCTTTTCCAATACCTAGGTATTAAATATAAGCAACTTTGATTTTTGTTAAAATCTTCAGTGCTGCGTAATGTCTCTTATATGTCACAAAAAATACTACTATGGATACTAGATCCAAGTTATCCAGTCATTTTACCTGATTATGTGTAAATCTACAACTATGAACATAATTCTGCTCTGGCAGCACTTTTAAAATAATATTGTTCTACTTCTATATGAAACATAATCATGAAATGTTGGTTGATATATCATTTGTTAGCTGCTAGCTTATTAGTTACCTTCACCTATAAAACCTGATTGGTATGGGAATTGGTCCACAATGCTATGTATTAAAAAGACTTCTCAACTACTTGATGTTCACATGTCAATTTAATTTGTCCTCCCTGATAATATTTCTCTTAAAAAAAAACAAAACAAAAAGCACACATAAAATACACCTTGTAATTTCAGTTTGGTCACAGACTACTTAGTGATACGCAGCGATGAAAAGGAGTGTCTCTTTACACAGCTTTAATGTTGTATCTCCACAGAAGCCAACTACAAGGCTGAGTTGTAAAGGGCTAGTAAGCTTGTTTGTTCCCAAGGATATCCCACTGATGTGCACAGATGTTTTCTAGATGTCACGTGTTACTGTATTAAGTCACATGTTACTGTCTGGTATGTATTCAGCTTCTCTAGGACTCTAATATGATGTTCTCTCCCTTGAACTTACTGCATGACTTGTTTATTTAGGTACAATAAATGATCTCAGATATTTATAAATACCTTAAGTGTAGGAGACAGAGGGATATGGCCAACTTCTCTTCAGTGGTCTGTGGGGACAGGAGAAGGGGCAATGGCCGCAAAACAGATCACAGGAAGTTCCACACCAACATGCGAAAGAACTTCACGGTGAGGGTGACGGAGCACTGGAACAGACTGCCCAAGGAGGTTGTGGAGTCTCTTTCTCTGGAGATATTCAAGACCTGTCTGGATGCCTACGTGGGCAACCTGCACTAGGGAAACTGCTTTGGTAGGGGGGTTGGACCTGATGATCTCTGGAGGTCCCTTCCAACCCCTACAGTTCTGTGATTTTGTTACGCTTTGCCTAAAGATAAGAGCATTAACAATCAGCTTCAAAGCCAAAAAGTTACTTCAGCTTTCAGACCTTGAAATAACCTGCTTAGCATGTTATTTCTATGTGTGGTTCTACATATTGCTAGTAAATGAGTATTAAAATATATAATAGGCCAGAGTTGATATACTAATACAAATAAAAGCCTGGCCCTTACCTACCGTGATGCAGAGTGTGTTTTGAATTACAGAGTGGTTGATCTTTGTGATTAAGAACCAGAGGACAGTTTGCTACATCAGCACTTTGTCCCCGGGATAGCAGTAAGATAGCTGAGTAGAAGAGCAGAAATTCTCCACACCTGGTGAAACTTCTCACTTCAGAAACCAAAGCAAGAAACAACTTACCATCAAACATCTGGAAAACAAGCAATGTAAGATTTCATATTGCTTTGCTTACAGCTGCAACAGTGGTCCTATAGTGCATCTTCTTGTTTTTGCTATCTTAAAAGAAATAAATCTCCTTCCCTTCTGCCTTTCAAAGGAAAGGGCACAGGATTTTGCTTCTACCAGATTTAGTCATAAAGACATTGAGGGACACAGCAAACTGGTGTGACGCTTGTCGATAACATAATATTGAAAATGCCTTCTATGTGGATTGTTGGATTGAGGATGCATAAATGAAATTTCTTAAACCTTTTGTGCAGCTGGGCAAGGTCTTTTGATCAAAGTCTATTCAGTAATTGTACCCTAGAAAATGACTTCCTCCTCCTACTTGTTGCCTTTTCCACACAGTGAAAATTTGATCAGAGATAGTGATATAAAGCAGTTGCTTGATCAAAACAGGGGCACAACAGGATGTTTGCGCAACTTCTGATGACAGAGGAGGCAGTGTATGTACCCTCAAGCTGTCAGTTAAGGAGCAACCCTGGAAGCTACTGTTTGTTACATCCTTCAATTTTCTTCAGATTGTTGGGTGCTGCTAAGTCACTGCAAAGAGGCTGGAAAACTACATCTGAGAAGTCCTCTCTGATGAAGTGAGGAACCGAGGACAGATGGAGAAGTTATAAATAAATATAAAACCTATCCTCTGCTCCCTCATGAGTGTGAGGCTATGAAGTGTGAGACTGTTCTCTGAGAGCAACTGAGTGTAGTTGGCTTCTGAATGCCTTGAAAGTCGAAAATTTCATTTGGGAACATTCAACACGTCACAGTTCTTACAGAGTTCTGAGTAAGAAAACTGAGTATTTACAGGAATACTAAGCATGAGCCATCTGAATTGAAGATTTCCTTCCCCTAAGTGAAGAATGAAAACTTTTTTTTCCATTTTTTATTTCTTGCCACTTCTGTGAAGTTTTACAGACAAGACATTCCAGTTCTAGGAACTGAAAGGGCTTCACCTCTGTCATTCACTATAGTTTAACTGGGCACTTGCCACGGACCCCTCGCCAGTGAGTTAAACCTGATTTTTCAGCTGAGTTCTTAAATTCCAACCACACACACACTTTGGCAAGGCAGATGAGAATAAGAATTTGCTATTATTTTGTCTTCATCAGTGTTGCTTTCATGCAGTAAGAGAAGATAACATTGCCAAGAGCTAGAAGCACAACAAATGCTTCCTTCTGAGATCACTGAAAAATTATTTTGATTTTTCTACTGGACAACCAGTTATAATCTCCTATACCTATGGAACAAATAAAGAAATAAGAATTATTTAAATCTGTTTGCCATTTACATCATCTGTTTATCTAGTCTGTAACAGCCCTATGCATTTTTAGGGAATCCTGAGTCTTTCATTCATACATTTATTCTTTTTCCTTTTACCATTCTTCTGCCTTGCTGTGTTCTCTAATGAGTCTCTCTAAGAAATGGCTGTTACTGCTGTTAGGTAATGGAAAAACTTTTTTGCTCTTGAACACAGTTTCTTCTGCATCCTATTACCATTTTTCCTTTTCCAGGCAATGAACACCACGAGTTTCATTTTCTAATCCAGAAAAAGATGCTGCAGCCAAATTAGCCTGCATTAGAAACACTGAGAAGATTTCCTTTTTCATCACAGTCTCTACACATACTAGGGAAACACTTTACTTAACATGGAGAACAGAAGATTTAATTGCATAACTGTGTAACAGGCCTAATTAGTCTTACCCATGCAATTACAGAAACAGAAATAACATTCTCAAAGCTTAGAGCATATGCTTTCTATTTAGTACTGATTCACTTGAAAAGAAATCCCTCCTATCTTATTTGCATACATTTAGACGTTCTATTTGTTTTAAAATGATGCCCAGCACTTCCTGTTTTAGTTCATAACACTAAAAAAATAAGAAGTGCCCAGTCACCAAAACAAATCTCTAGAATTATTCATGTGTTAAACAACATCAATGACGATGAATATTTTTTTCACAGAGTCAAAATTCATATAAGGTTGCCAAAGTAAATGGCTTCATTTTCAAAATTTCTGAGTTCAGTTTTCTTCAGAAAGTCCTGGAGTTGTTCAGAAAATTCTGACAACAGCTAATTTTGGCCCCTAACTTCACATACATTAACTGAAACCCAGTCTACTAAAGGAATGAAATTTCTCTATTTGTACCTCTCACTGGATATAGTAGGATCAAAACTAAACTTCTATGGACTAAGTCCACCTTGAATATTTCTATTAGGGCTTCATATTTACAATATTCATATTTACAATTCTCACCATAGTGAATAAGAACAGGCACTGCAAATTTTGTTTAAGCAGCTGTATTTGGGGCTGCAGTTCTACAGTGATAACTATTTTTCTGAACTTTAAGTAACGCTCTGAAAAGACTAGCTAGGTAAGAATTTTGAATGCACTTTTAAAATGCGTAAGGCAATATAATGGTTGTCAGCTACTTTGACAGCACAGAGACCAAAATGTTACTGAACAACTAGAGATATCAAACATTGAGACAGAAGATTGTAACTCCACTAGTCATCTGATCTAAGATCTTTCAAGAGGGACTATAATTTTATTGTCACTGGCAATTGTGGCATGAAATGGATCTTTAGAGTCAAGTGGCTTTCTCATCTATTTCCTACCATAGTAAGAATTTACTTCAAGTGATGATAATCATCAGGTGACGACCAAGACAGAAATTTAATTTTTAAGTCTGTGAATACTGAGGTTCAAACCAAAGATCTAATAAAAAAATGCCTCAAGCCTTCTCATCCCAGAGACTGACTGCAGATACATTTGTTCATCTGTGTTTGTTAAATAAATTCCTTCATTAGTTGCAATGATTACAAATACTGGATACCAATTTAGGGCCTAGAGTATCCTGCTCTTGGACTAATCCCTTCATTATTATGACAAACAAATTGAGAAGTATCACTGTGAACATGATGGTATTGGTCGAGAGCCATTAAAAAGGGCAATCTGTACCTCCACACAGTACAAAAAAAGGACAAATACGTGTGATGAAAGGTGGTGTTACACACAGTCTGCGATACACAATTCTACTTTGCAAAACTGATGTCCTAAGTCAATAAACATTTTCCTTTTGCTTATTATCTACATGAAATCTCAAATTACTGATGTAATTCATAGATCTCAAGTTTTATACTATAGGCATACAGGAATACTTCGTATCAGATTCTGAGAACCTGGTCATAATCTTAAGGCAACCTGGCCACTTCTGCAGCTTTACCAACAACTGCATAACTTAAATCAAAAATTGCATTTTCTGTTGCACAGTTTTTTTCAGTGGATCAATGGTTTCTGAAATAACTGCTCTAATTCTTCTTGACATTAAAAATAAAAGCATCTTACTCAGCATTTTGGCAAATCTTCTTCCATCAAACTAATATGGCATACAGTGAAAAGTAGTACCAGTCCATTCAACCAGCGTGAAAATGTACTCAAACTTCACAGAAGCTTTTGATGGTGGAACTTTACATTTTGTTATGCCAAGAGTATTTGAGCTTTTATACTAAATATTTGATCACATAAGACATAAGATGATTAAAGCACTTCACTGGAAGGGTATTTTAGAAAAAGCTTTTCATCCAGTAATCATTTATGACTGTCCATTTATGACTTTGTTCCTTCTGGAATTCCTTACACCCAGAGTACTTTCTCAATAATTTATTTCCATTTGTTTTTCTGTTGTAGAGAGGACAAGACCTTGACAGAAAATAAGGTTCTCAGGTATCCCATCAGAATGGTCTATTCCAAGTATGGTAAACACTATTTGTTCCCTGGTCTGATCTTGTTGAGAGTTTCATTACTAAGTAATTCTTCCTTTCACTCTTACTGTATACAGGAGATATTTTGGACTTTCTCAGTTAATAAACAGGATGTTCAAACAAGATGGAGTAGTTTGGTGACTGCAGGTCCTAAGGAACCTTTTGTGCAATATCACGTTTCTTGGGTTGAGCTGGAAGCAGATGAGGTGCACAAGACCTTTATCAGTCCCTAGACTGAAAGCTAGGGAGTGAGTAGTTCTGGGCCACTTGAGCATCTGTGGTACAGATGCTCAGATTTTCAGGTCTCCTCTGCACCTTCTTCCTGTGGTGAAGTAACAGACTTTTAAGTCATTTTGGACTGTATGTTTGTATTCCTGAGCTAACACAAAAGATTAAGAAGTAATAATTTCAACTTGCACTTGGGACATCCAGATAAGCAAAGTTAATCCTTTTTCCCACCTCTCTTCCACTCTCTGTTCATTAGGCTGCTGTTACTAATGTTTAAAACCCCAGTATCCACTTCCAATTCTGTTGCCTTTTTTTAGATTAAATTATTTACAAATCCTCTTCACCAGGAGAAGTCCTACCATTGTCTTCTTTCATCCGTTTCAATAGCTGTGCACTGTAAATGATGACCAAGACTCATGGTTGTTGGTTTGTGGGTTTTTTTTGTAGCAAGGAATAAAAACCATGGTAGTCCCATAGTTTTCCACTGGGAAAAATACTGGAGAAGTATTGAACTCATTATTGGAAGAATGTTAAAAATTAACAAAAGGAAATATTTAGAAATTACTTTGTGTATATAAAAAGGTGATCACAAGAATATACATTGAATGTATGCCTTAAATCTTTATCAACAATTACAGTTTTTGCAGTGTGAATAACATCCACAAGAAAATAGTTTACTAATTAATGTAAATCTTTTGGAATCCATTCATGTAGGCTGAACTGTTCAGTGATCCAACATACTTGGAGTTTAATCACCTGTATAAACTAAAAATGAGAATCATTCACTTACTTGTCCTTCATCTACTTTTTGTGTAATGACACCACCAGTTGACACATTTCTGGCATCTCAGCTGTGTCTGGAACTTGGAGTCCAGCAATAAGAAAGATGTCACTCCTCAGAGTAGTCTGCCGCTTGGACTACGGCCTCTTTTCGTGGCCCCTCACCCTCATGTGGTCCTACAGAGCAGAGAAGATGTGAGACACCCTCTGGTGACTCAGTGCACTATGCTTAAACTTTAAAAAGTTGAAATCAGTCTTCAATGTGTGAAAATTGTTTTTATCATCAAAAACAAGGTAAAGGAAGACCTACCAAATAACAGATTCTAGTCACATCTCACAAAGTGTTTCTGAGTAAGGAAGGGCCTCAGAGAAAGTCTTTTATTTAGCTCTTGTACCGGTGGCTCAAAGGGATGAGGCAAGATTCAATCTAAGCCTGCCCTAAAACTGTCTCCCTGATTCCCTCAGGTCTACATCTTGTTAGATACTTGCACAGTTCACAGCCTGGCACTGTGCCACAGCACTTCTCACAGAACAGCAATACCTCCAATGTCAAGAAAATGTCCTACAAAGGTCAAGAAACTGCCAAGCCCTGTATACAATTACTCATTTATCCTTATAAACACAATTTCCTGTTAATAGATCAAAGTAGTTTTGTAGACATATTCATGCAGCTCTACCTCAAGCATGCCTGAATTCAGTTTTCCTCCCTCACACACTTTAACTTATTCCAAATGTTGTAACATACAGACTGTGACATCAGGGCATGATGAGCATGCAACGAAAAGAGACTACAGCTATACTGTAGGTAACTGCATAGAGTAACAATAGTTGGAAGCTTAAAAATCCTTCAGTAAGAGTATTAAATGATTATTCTGAAAATGTAAATAATATTATTAAGTCAAGACATGTACTAACACAAATCCATGTGCAAAGCTTAGTAATGAACAATACTTACTCCTCCTTGCGGAAGGTATCTCTTGTGAGTCAGATGTATTTGCAAGCTCTGGGGGAAAAAAAAAGGGTGGGGGTGAGAAATAGCACACCTGCTTACTTTGTGTGATCTCTCCCAAAAGGACTACCACCTATTAATGGCTCATTTTTTTCTTCCATCACCAATTATTTAGAAATTTCAAAACTGTTAGTGAATGACAGTTTGAAAAATATTACTTGGATAACACTAAATAATTTATTTCAACCTTTTCAATGAAAACTAACCTTTCAACAAGTGATCTGCTTATTTGATTGTGATCCAGTTAGCTGTTAAACTGCATATTCTAGATGTAATGTATTACAACTGGATGCTTACTAAATTTCTTGTGTCCTTTTTCTATATAGGCCAGGTTTCAAGGACAGCTTATCTATCTCATGATTAAAATATGCTAAACCTAAGTAAAATGAATCCTATGACAGACTGCAGAAAACAAGGACACACAAATCAGAGGATCCTTGCGACACAAGTTTGAGGGACATAAACCTGAACTGAAAGGAAGTATTCCCACAGGGATTGTCTTATTAATCTGTTACTTACCAGATTTGAAATTAAACATTTCAAGGCACTTTTACAAAATGTAGTATTTAGATATACCAGTAGGGAAACAAACAAACAAACAAAAACTTGCTTGTTTTGTTTTGCTACAAAAAAAACAACCAACAACACATAGACAATTCTGATAATGAGTCTGTTAACTCTCGAAGTGCTCACTAGCATTCAGTTGCCTTTAAGCAGAGTGTTTCCCCTTCCTATTCAGTTACTTTAGTTACTCAGAGGTAGAGTTCACTTCTCTGGACTCAGACTGCTGTCTGAATAGGGGCTACCACCATCTTCTTGCAAGTGCTGCCAGATCAGCCTTAGTAAAAAACTGTAGAAACATGTTATAAATTATTTTCCCTTACATTAACAGTTTGTGACAACAACAAATGGTTTGTTTATATCTTCCTTTACAAATGGGATAATCACACAGAAAGAAAACAGGAATTGCCTTTTTCTTACAGAAAATCTTTAACAGCTGGGAAAGTTAGCCATTTATCCCAGCCTTGTGCCTTAACAACATCACCACCTTTATTCAGTGGTAAATATGGTTTATGTTAGAAGTAAAGCTTGGTTCTACAGTAGAGAAATATATAGAAAAGTGGAGAACTTGTAAAGGTGAATGATTCTCTCCTTATTTTCATCAATCAGAACAAATCCATACCCCTATTTTGTTAAACTATCACCTACCCCTTATCATTTTAATAGCGTCTTCGAAGACGCTGTTCTATTCTCAAACAGATTAGTTCCTTTCCTTTACTGTACATTCAACAAACTTTCCTTTACTAATTACCTAAGTCAAGATTTCAACTCAGATTACAACTCAGTAAGAAACTATCTTTCACAGCATAAGATTTCTGCAAGATAAGCATGGTAAAAAAATAAAATAAATATATATATATATATATATATTCAAGCAGTAGATGGTTTGGATTTTTTTTTTATCTAAATACCTTTCAATTTAAGAAAAAGATGTTCTAGCGTGTGGCAAAGATATACATTTTACCCCTTCATAATGTTTCACATACATGTTCTGGACTGAGAAATCCTGAAAGTTTCCTGTGCATGATTTTAAAATATAAAATATTTATAAACAAATACATGCAACAGAAAGGCCTCTGTGTTATGGAAAGAATTTGAAGTGAAGAATACAGACTCAGGTGTTCCTGCAAATTCTCACTGTACATATACATGACAAGTGTCAAGTGGAAGTCTACTCACCATCATATGTGCAACATGTAACACAAAGATAGGCCCAATGACTCAGGTGAAACTAAGAAAATGAACGAAGTAAGGCTTCAGTAAGGCAAAACACATACAAGGATACACCACCTCGGTAAACATCTAAACAAAGCACAAAAACTCTGCCAGGATAAGCAGGAAAAAATAGGAGGGAAAATCTCTACAGTAAATTCAAAACAAGTCTGTAGGTGCAGATTTCACACAATTTTCTGGGACCAACTCATTACAAACAATTCAGTCACGCAATTCAGATTTGGATTTAATTGTGTGATCTCAGATAGAGCATTCAGTGATATTCCAGAACCTTGCAAAATATCATAGCTAACTGAAACAACAAGTCATATAGCATGCATATAACTTTTAGGATAATAACAAGATAGAATTAGTTTGCCAGCCAAGTGGCTACCAAAGATGACTCTTCAAACAATGTATAGGATTTGGCAGCTCATCCAATACTCATCACAATTTTAATCAATCACAGCCAGCCACAAAAGCTACTTCACATACAGCTACATGAAATTGCAAAGTGAAGTGAGAACAAACATAGGTTTCTGCTCCTCTGTCTGGCCAAAGTACCTAAACAGAGTGTCTGAGTCACCATCCCTGGAGGTCTTTAAAAGACATCTAGATGTAGAGCTTAGGGATATTGTTTAGTGGGGGTCTTGTTAGCATTAGGTCAGAGGTTGGACTCTGTGATCTTGGAGGTCTCTTTCAACCTAGACTATTCTGTGATTCTGCGATTCTGTGAAAATGACTTCACAGGCTACCATTCAGATGGTCAGTGAAACTGGACAGCTCATGCAACTAACTTAGAAGGGGAAGGCCCTACACAAAAGGAGGTCAGTAGTAGCAATGAAAAGATGCTTTGCCTCAGCCATACCTACCACTGAACAGCTACTTCCTCTACCCTGCTCTGCTGGTTGTGCACACATGGAATTGTTTTTTCTCAGTTTTGTAGAATATGCCTGCTTTGACATTTCAGTCCCATCTGCTTCAAGGGCAGCAACTCAGGTTGATGCTGTGTGCTTTGGAAAAGCTCAATTCTGTATGAGACGACCAATACAGAAATCATATACAGGGTTGGACCTTCTCATCTCATGTAGATGCTTGTGAAAAACAGTTATTGATGTGATGCAAACAATTATTCAAACTGCTTGAGTTACTTGTTGGTTGAGAAGGTTAATTCAGCTTAAACACTTCTCTAAGCATAACCTGAGCCTAAACAGTACAATAATATAAATGAAAAACAACACAGTAGCCACACTTCAGGAAACACTGTTTTATTCCCAGCCCACAATAGCAAAAGCTTCCCATTATTTGGAACAAGTAAACAAATGAACATCAGTGGATCTTTATCTGTTTTAATTCTCACTGTGTTAAATTTGACGACTCAGCAAAGTTTAGCACTTTAAATGCTTCTATATGAATGCAATACAGATGAGAGTTCAGTAAACTCACTCCACTACAAAAACTTAAAAACTGAATGCATCAACAATACTCATGTTTCTGATCCAAGATGTAGTGCTCCATTGCTGAGGAAAATGGTATTTGGTTGTACCAAGAGCACAACTTTATGATACCAGGACTGTGAGAACACAAGGAAAATCCTCCCAACATTCCAGCTGGCCCTCTGACTGCAGCAGCCGAACTCGGTGGAAGGCATCACGAAAATATTTGGGGAAAATTCACCAAGGTCACCTCAATAGGAATACATCAGCAAATGTCAGAATACTTTACAAGACAGTTATCATTCATGCTTCCAGCGAGAGAAACAGCCCTAAGAGCTAATTTCCAAGCAGTAAGAATCATTGCAGCAAGTCAAAGGAAAAAGTCCGAATCAAATTTGCATCCTCTTCAATTGTGCTTACAGTACTTGTCCAAGACTACACAGCCCTAACACAGAGCTCGTTGAAATAAACTGCAAAATCTCACAGTGAGATTCTCTGCAGTAAATCTTACACACAGATCCTGAAAAAGCACTCCTTGAATCAAGCACCAAACAAGAATAGAGCTAATGCTAGAAATAAAGCTCTCTATTCTGACAGAGAATCCCCAAATCCATTTGATGACTGTCAACTACCTATCTAAAAGGTTCATCCCCTGTAAATGCTAAAACTCAAGCATTTGAGAAACACCAGCTATGAGCCTCTTGGATAAAAGTTATTTAGTTAAAGCAAATGTAAACCAGTGTAACATTTCTGATTTTACCACACATCTGTTCACATTGCCACCTGAGTACAGTCTCTGGTCTCTCTGTTGAATTCCATTTTACAAGATCCTGGGTGCATTACCTTCCTGCTGAAGTCTGAGAGTGTTTAGAGAGGGTTTCTCTCCCAAGAACGTGTTCTAATATGATTGGCAAAAGCTGTGTATACCCTCTAAATAATAAAGGATGCATGTACACTAGTCTATTAGCATTATTTTCCCAACAATATGCTCTAGTGATTTAATTATAACCATAAAAAAAAGGAACTGGAGATGATAATTCTAATTTCTTAGCTCACTACACCTTGCCTTACAATGTTTCCTTCCACATTCAATCAAATAACCTAAATGTTTAACCAAGCAACACCCAGAGCTATGATTTGGAAACTGCTAGCGTAAGTGATTTTAGACTATGAATTGCAGCAAATGACTTTCGTCCCTTAAACACTCTTGTTCAATAAAATGAAATTACAAACAAGTGACACAGAAGTTTCCTTTCTCCTTGTTTTCTATTAGAAAACAACCAGCTTAGAAGAGAAAATATCAATACTGCATTATCTGCTTGACAAGAATGCCAGAAAGAACAGATGTGATTCAAGTCCTGAAAATGCCATGACTTGCAGAACACATGCTTCATTCCATTTTGGACTCAGTTATCAGTGATCCTCCATCCATCATCTATCATCATCATTGTTGATGACTGTGAATGTCACAAATTGTAAATGTGCTAACTCATGAAACTGAGGGTACTCAATCTGGTTGGAATGGAGCTAATTTTCTTCATAGCAGCCCATATGGTGTTGTGTTTTGGATTTATTACTAAACTAGTGCTGGTAAGATACCAGTATTTTGTTTATCTGTAAGCAGTACCTGCACAGCATCAAGGCTTTCTCCTTTTCCCACTTTCTCCCCTCCATGAGTAGGCCAGGGGCAGGCAAGAAGCTGGAAAGGAATACAACCAGGACAGCTGGCCCGAACTGATCAATGGGATACTCTGTGACACACAAGGTCATGCTCAGTAATAAAAACTGAGAAAAGGGGACTTGGGGGAGGCAGACATTGCTCTGAGACTGGCCAGACCTGCTAGTCTACTTTGTAGGAGATGGTGAGCCATAGCCTTTGCATCACTGGTTTTGAATTTCTGTATTTCTTCCTATTTTCTTTGTTTATTAAAATGTTTTTATGTCAAACCACAAGTTTTCTGTTTTGGGAGGAGGAGGGGGACAGTGAGTGAGCAGCTGTGGGGTTCTTAGCTGCTGGCTGGGATCAACCCACCCCATGATATAAAAAAGATTCACATCTCCCAGATGGAGCCTCCCATACCATATCAGTCTCCTGTAGCTTCTGCTTTTGCAGGACCCCTTTCTGCCAATGCTTAAGCTCTCTCTTTTCCTCCTCTGAGCGGTTTGGAATACTGAGACATTCTGATACCTAGGAAACAAGTGAGTCTCTAGGAACAGTATTGCCTCAGGTGAAATCGTAAAATAAACAAGATCCACAGTTCTCTTTAAAGCTTTTAGAGATCTTTAAATATATATTTAAAATGACAAGTATGGGCAAGCAAGTTGGCATTGTTCCTTCTTGAGTGTGTTAATGTGAGACACACCGAAGGGCACCAGATTGCTTAATGGAACATGAACAGACTACAACCAATTTTCAGGTCTGCAATCCTTTTCACACTGTCATTCCTCCTATGACCACTCTACCCAAAGGAACCGTTCACAGAAGGCTTTAAGGAAGATGTCACAGCGGTGCTAAGAAATAGTATGATTTTCAGTTTAACCTTTTCATAATGTCTCTGTAGTTTTCCAAGGTGTTAGTCCAAGATTTTCTCTTTCTACTAAGAAAACTCTATCATTTTACTGTGTAGGTTTTACTAGCTCAGGCTAGACATACTGCATCATTTCCTGAACCTAAAGACAATTTCAAAAATAATTATTTACTTGCCTATGTTTTTAAAGGACCAGAGGTAGTCAAGGATTTCATTATCTAGTTTGTCATTTGAACACTGTAACATTTAACTGCTGAGGAAAGTAATAAGTCAAATCCACCACCAGAATGCCACAGAAATCAAGGTCTCAAAGCTAGTGACACTAAGCTAGTTAAAATGCTGCTGTTGCTCACCACTGGAAAAGGTATTGTTCAAACTTTTAGTAGATCAGTTTTTTTACAGATATTTTAAATCAGTTATTCATATGTTGAAATACAAATTGCAGCATGTAACTGTTGCTGCCAGGCTACAATAACCTCCTCAAAAGGTCACATTGCAGATTACAAATATTTGTTTCAAATTTGAAGAACCAGCTCTTTATTAGCAATGGATTTTGTAAGCTGCAGCTCAGCTTTTTCGCTACTGGAATTCCTTAAAAGGTTTGCAAATATTTGTGACTTGTTGATTTTTTACTTATTCAGCACCAAAAAAGCTCTGAATGCTTTGCAGATAAAATAAACACAGGCATTCCCATGTGAGCTTATAACTTAAATGTGGAGCAATAAATGAAACAATCAAATGATAGATCACAGAAAATATTAATATTCCTATTGTATTAGCACTAAGGTCAAAATAATGGGCCCCACATATTGACTGAAGTGTCTTTGAAGTAGACAACATATTTTGCAGTACTAGGAAATGTACTATGCAAGACAAGAAGTTTCTAAGGGAGTTCAGTGATGAGAAGGAGAGAAAGAGACAATAGTTAATCAAACATGTTGGTTAAACAAATTCAAAATTTGTTCCACCTATCTTTTATTTTAGTTCAGTTTACTATTCTCTGAAAAATTTATCCAAAACACCAAATGCAGAAAGCTCTCAAAAATGCTCACGAGCCCAAAATTACATTTGTCATTACATTCTTCTTTTAATTTCCTCTGATTTAAACCAAAAATTTTGAATACAGCTCTAAGGGGGGAAAAAAAAGTCACATGCCCCAAAGTTTATTTATTCTTCTGAAGCAACACAGACTGCACTCTAAGACTTCCTCTTAATTTTTCTGTGAACATTTTATTGCAAAATTATAGAAAGTGGACAGTTCTTCCCCGAAGCAGATCAGTTATTACTTTTCTCAGAGCAAATCTATGACTTCATCTTCATGCCAGTGGTGCCCACAACAATGCCACGTTGTCTATTGCTTTATAGATATCAGGTAAGTTTCACAGCTGAATGATTTCATACCTCAGAGAAGCACTCAACTAGGCAACAGATTTCACTTATACTCCAGACTGTCACAGGTGTTCACGGTGACTAAAAAATTTACTGGACCCGACAGTTAACGCCTAATACCCATTGAAAGCAACCCACACAGAACATTCCAGTAACATTAACAGGATTTACTAATCTAAGTAACATGACGATATTTTTTCTATTTGTGTTTTTTCTAAAACAGAAATACTAATTCTTCCATTTTCTCAATTTCAATTTGATTTATTTATTTACACAATAACCTCTTCTGGGTAAAGACTTTGTGTGTATCAAATCTGTGTGCAGTCACTATATAATTATTCTTGATCCAACTGTGTTCAAGCATGACTGTAAAGCAAATACATAAAAAAGGGAACTATCAGTTTTGCCACAAAAAAAAAAAAAATTAAATCCCACACATCTGTTTACAAATCTTGCAGAAAGGTAGTTTCATTTATAATAAATTAATGCCAGCTACTGAATTCTTTTGGTTCAAATATTTGCTGTAGGTTTACTAGTAAAATGCTTAATATATACTGCCGTTAATTGGTTAAATGCAACGATACTCACATCAACAGGTAGCATGTATTAACTACTGTGGCTTTTCAGATTCATACGGGAATGGGAATATTAGCCTTCAAGATTTTGGTGTGTATTCTTCAGGATTTAAACTAATTCTCTTGCTCATCAAAGTATATGGCTGGTTTATCTGTTTACTCCCCTTGAAGTGAATCGGTCAATACTGCAACTGCCAACAACTCCAAAAGAACTAACAGGTGGTATTCTAAGAAAATCAGAACAAAGATATGCCAACTTCTGTATTCAACTACCACAACATTCAGGACCATCTGTGGGAATATTAACCTCACTAACTTAAGTTACTGCAAAACATGTGTGTTTGTTTTGTTTTCTACCTTAAATACAACTGGACACTTCTTATTCCAGATAACATATTGACCAAATCTGTCCAAAATGCTACGACCTCACATGCAATTTACAGATGCTACAACTATCTGCTATGAACAGTTACAAATGGGACTTCAGTCATCCAGACCAATGTATAGTGGTCACTCAGCAACTGAAATAGCTGAGTGTTTGTTGAAACTCACTGTTAAACTGGTAATCCTAGTAAGTATGGGCCTATACCCTGCTATTCTGGATACTGACAAACAGCATCACAGCCTCTCAGTTCTACAACGTGTTATCTTTCCAAAGATAGTTTCAGCTGGCTATCACCTCTACTGAAAAATGTAATTAAAAAGTCACTTTGGGAGTAGTTCAAAATAGCTTGAAGAGACTTGTAAGCTTTTGTTTCACCTTCTTTCAGGTGAAATAATCTGACAAAATCATATTCTTGGTTATCAAAAAATTAAACATCCAATGACTTCTGATAGGTCTATGACTGCAAATGTCATTAACTTCAGCAATTCACATGCATATTGCACTACATGGCAACTCTGCAAAGGAGATTATCATCATTTTCATCTCAAGAACAATTTTGAAGGAGAATTTCTGTAATTTGAGTGTCAATCTTACACCCACTTTTAATCTTAGCAACCTTCCCTATTTCTCATTTACTCACAATTTCTTTCTAATCTGCTTCTGAACTTAGAACTGATTATTAACAAAAAAGACTAGTAGTTATTTATTTATTTATTTTTATGCTGCTTGTATCACTGTAGGTATAGTTATCAATTAGTAACACAGAAAGAATAGACTTTTTAAGTAGAGAAGCAGAAGTTAACACCAATTATAAAATAAAATAAAGATATATAAATATATGTATATAGAACATTCAGGTAATTCCCTACAGGTAGAGAGGAGAGTATGAGGAACATCACAAGATGCAGTAGTAGAACTAGAATAAGTACTCACATAATTCCTATACCAGTAGAACAAATCCAAGTGCCGATCCTCAGAAATGCAGTGCACTGCTACAGGAGTCTTATAAATGCATAGGCAGAGCCTATGCAAGACTGTCTAAAGGATTTGGAGACTTTTTTTTTTACTGTATACAACTGCAGAAACTAGTAACATGTACACATTTGTATTCAAGTTCAAATAAATAAAAGTTATGGACTGTAATACCTCATCCTACCAAGACTTCTATCCAGAATGTCTGTGAAAACTAGTCTCCAAGGAATAGCTCTTAGAATTCATTCTAATGAGAGTTCCAAGCAAGAAAATGTCTTCTGGCTCTTTGTACAGTCCACTTCCAAAAAATACAATTCTGTAGTACAGAATCTTGGCATAGCAAAACTAACAGCAGCACAGATTGTCGCAGGGCTGTACTTTACTCTTGACACTAAAGAAAGTAACTAAAATATTGTAGATAAATAATACTTTGTGTAATAAAATGAAATATAATAAAGTGTATCAAGGTTTCCACCACCCTTAAATGTACTACAGTGGCGGATAATAAGACATCAAAAGGATGCTAAAACGTGACTTGGAATACAACAGAAGATCCAACTCTATGTATTTTATGTGTGCCAAACATGTTGTTTTTGCACAGAGTTACATTGTTTAAAGGTAAGGAATGTGGTATTGAAATATGCTTGCAGTGATAAGAAAGCTTGTCAGATGACCTTGTAAAATGCAGACAACCAGACTCCTTAGAGCAATTAGGTGAAAATCACAGTGTCAAGTCAGATAAGTGAAGAAACATTACCACTTCAAACAGTAAAAAAGTCAAAAGAAATTTGAAATTTAACAGGCTGGCAACTGAAGGCCATGTATTGTCTGTGAACCATCAGATAGGTTGTGAACCTGGATTACCGAGTCAATGGGGAAACAGGAGAGGGTCCCAGTCATTGAGAAAGAAAGCATATAACCTGTACTATGCACTAGCAGGTGCGCTCCTGCTTGTGGGATGCCCACCATTGCAGTCGCGAATAAAATTGCTACTTTGCTGAGATCCTCGCCTGAGCCTATGTTATTGGCTACGGAGTGTTTCTCACATATGTAATACAAGAGCATGTATACCATACCAAAACATCTTTAGGCAACATTAATACCACATGATTGAACTCTCAGATAAAAATATATAGTTGTTGTAACGCTACACTCAAAACCCTGTCTTGCCTGCACACTTATCACAGAACAATACTTCATTGCATTATCACATACAATTCACCATATATAATTCAAAATCATCAGTAGGTTACCTTGCAAAGCGGTGATATAATTTGCATAACTACCCACTATTTTCCTGTTTCTATACTGTAATAACTATCATTCTATATCGTAATAATCAAGTTGGTCTCAATATCTACTGTGCACTTTAAAACTATATAAAATGCACTTCTGTTGTATTTTGAAGGACTCTCATTGTCACCAAGCCAGTACAAAGGCCACAAATACAGACAGAAGAGCCTGATAGTGGCATATTGCAGTAATTGGATTCATCTTCTGTCACTGTCTGTTCAATATATCTGAGAGGAAAAAGCACATTCATCCCAGACAAATACCTCTTGCTGTGGCTTCCTAACAATGCGTAAGAGTTTCTATAGGTCACATACCTAAGAGAGCTGACTTCTTCAAACTTAGAGCAAGCAAGGAAGATTTCCTTTGATGTATTAAATAATCAGGTCATATCAAACCAATTACCACAGAATCTAAAATGGAACATTGTATTCCTGCTTCACAATTATCTTTCAAACATATTGCCTTTCTTTATGAACCTTACTTTTCTACTGGATTTTTAATGGTCTTTATATTCTGAATAACAGTATTGTAAAATGCTAAATAAAAAAGATACTAAAACAATTGAAATAATATTGGAAAACTCCTTCAAGTTTGTAAAAACATTAACTTTGCTGTTTTCTGCATCTTACTGTAACCTCCAGCAGCAGTTATGTATTTCCCACACACTCATTTATTAGGTAAAAGTATGTCATTCTCAGAAAAGGAATAGTGTTCTTTCACAGACGGTTTGTCAAAGACAAGGATATATAAGCATCAACATAATGGGGGCTGGGTGGGGTAGGAAAGAGAGAGGTGGAGGAAATCTCCTGAACAGAGAATAATGAAAATAAACAGGAAATAGTTAAATCTCCTAAGCAGTGTAAAAGCATAGTATTCATGCCATCCAGAAACAATATATTATTCAACTATTACTACTGTTAATAGTAGTAGCAGTGTTCTTCAGCCAACAAAGTCCAATCCAAAATCACTATTTCTGCCCTAATTATGCGTTTATTCCTTGATGAGAATAATAAAAAATTAGTCATAATAGTACTGAAATACAGGCTTCATTTCAAGTGCTTAAGAATATAGTTTGTTTTACATTTTGCTTACCTTCTACTGAATAAATGTTTTAAAGCCAAAAATTATTTGCCTTACCTTAAATGTGCTAGAAATCAGCATTTCTCTCTTTCTTGGGGGAATTGTAGGTACAATAAATGGTGAAGGAATCCTGAAAATCAAAGAGGAGAAAAAAATGAGAGTTGGATCCAAATGAAACCTCTGATGAGACATTTTGATGTTCAATTCTAGGCTTCATTTTTGAACTTTTTAGAGAGAAAAATATCTGACATAAAAGCTCAAATATGGATCTGAACTTGCCAAGATTTGATGGTCTACAGCTATGGTTTTGTGCCCTTTCTCACAATTTTACATTTGGACAGTTGAACAGCAAGCTCATACACTTGCATTGCCCATGTGATTCTGCTCTCTTCCTGTCCTAATTTTCTCTGTTCTTGTGTCTTTTTCTGTTTCTTTCCTCTTGTTCATCTTTGATCCTTAGCTCCATATTTTGCTAGATACTTTCTTCAGTCTGGAGGTTCCTTAAATACCCTACCTGTGGTCTTAGATCTGAGCCCAGCAGTTAAGGTTAATAGCAATAAAATTATTAATGGCATCAAAACATGATTTTTTCAAATGACAATACCTATCTCATTCTTACTACCTTAAGAATGTCCTGTCCTTCTTGAACTTTCAGCTTAGGATGTGTAAATAATTATACATTTAGTTCACAGCTGGAAGAAAAAAAATGGCAGAGCTGAAAGATAATTTATCTAAAAAACTACTAAAAGATTGGATTTACTTGTGCACTTGGAAGACAGCATAGATAACTACCTACTACCTGTGTGGTTATTTCCGGGCAGAAATAAGCTCAACCATAATTTTATCAGTGTAAACAACTTTCTTCCTGCATGTTAAAATCACATGAACAGTAATACTAAAGCAACAATGATTCTAAGAGAGGTGTGGCACAGAATTGCATCTTGGATAAAATTGTGAGCTCGGACCTCAAGTTCAGCTCCTGTTCTGATATAGTGGTGGTACTTTATACAGTGCTCACCCTGGTTTTGCTACACCATTCAGCTAGGCAAATAGGTTCGCCCTGTTTATTTCACTATTCTCTTTGGCATCATAAAAAATATTTAAAGAAATCCAAACACTTTATGCACCATAAAACCACTGAATAAACACAAAAGATTACTTTGGGAGAGAAGGGTTTTATATTGGGAGAGAAAATGAAGGTCTTTTTGATATAGGCAGGGTTTGGGGTGTGGATATGGAATAGGATTTAGAAGCAAAACGTGACTCCAGCTTCACTGTCTGCCAACTTCAATAGCTTTCCCTGTAGCTTTGGGAATTTCCTAGTACTTGAAATCACTATTTATTTGCTTTTTTGTTGTTGTTTCTTATGTGTGGGTATAAAATAAGCAATAATCAGAAGAGTCTGATAAAGTGCTATCTTTTCACCCTAAGCATTAGTACACTTTGTAATTCAACACATGCATAGAAAAGAAGATACAAAATTTTTACAGAGACAGATTGGTACAGGAAATGTTTTAGATCTGTTTTTCCCTATTTTGATATTTTTTTTAATTATTCTGGAAGCATCTATACCTTTTCTGGTATTCTCTGCAGTATGTTCAGAAGTGAAAGGGTACTGTCCAAGATGAAACAAATCAGTTGATAATTTGGCTAATGCCTGAGAAATCAATGAACACTTAAGAATTAGCATTAGGAAATAAGGCAATTTTATTCCAAAAATTATCATGTATTCAAACCACAATTCACCACTAGAGTTTATGTATGAGATAGCCCATCCTGTTTAATGTAGTTCATTAGCAGATTGCACCTTTCCCCTTTATTTTTTTCATCAGCTTGCTGCTACATCACAGCTCTGCTAACTTCTCCTTTTCTACAAATGAGCACATTCTCAAATTCGGTAAAACTTCCTTCAGTCTAGCAGCTGCTTTGTAGAAAGTGGTTTTCCCCTGGAGAAAGCCCTCTAAAGACAGCTATAATGGAGACTCGTAGTAAACAAACTGCGCAGCACTGAGGGTATCTATCTCTGAAATCACAATCTGTCCAGTAAAGCCACATATCCCAACAAACCCCTAAAAGGAAGCCTCTGCATAAACTGACTTCTTTGTCCCCAGCATAATTTATAGACTGGATGCTCATGTGTTTTGTTTATAATACCTCTCATTTTAGTGCCTATAAATGAACACAAATGAATTATTAGGGTCTGTTGTCCAGCATAAGTATCTATGGAACACAGCTGCAGTGAGTATAAACATCTGCATACAGCAGATACATCCTGTAAGGCTAATAATCAGAGAAAATTCTACTGTCATGACAGTAAATGCTCTATATATTTTAATTGGAAACCCAACTCAGGTGACTGCCTTCTAGTATTTTGATATTTTTCTATGCCCTAATGAAAACCTTAAAAAATGCATCCATGAAAATAACCTGTTTTAAAACATGCCCTGAAAATACACAGTATGCCTGGCAGAAGGCACATCTCCTACAATGAAAGATGAAGATCCTCACAGTTCTAGTTCTGCTGATGATCCTGTGTCTAGCCTCTTCAATTTTTCATCACTAGAACCAGCTTGTTAACATACATATACTATGAGTATTAACCACATATAGATCTGCTGGGTATAAACTCTAACAGAGAAAACAGAGAGCACTTCAAAGGTTCAGATACTTTATTTAGAAAGTACAGCAACAGCGGGAAGTGATGATTTGGAGAAGGTAGCCAGTCACAGCTGAGGCAGCAAGTATCAAGCCCTGAAGTGGCTAATAAGAGGGTGAAGGACAGAAGAGAAGCCAGGAACTGATGGATGTGCTACAGCTAAAATGAAAACATAAATTTCTGGGCACACAATGCTTTGTTGTCAAACATACACATGGGAGCTAAATACTCAGGGACTTTCCCATGAGTTAGTTAAATAGACATCCACTTTTTCAGAGCGGATCAGAAGTTTGTATATCTCCTGTATAATGACAATAGCAGGAACAGTTTTCTACTGTATGTCTGAAGAGCTAGAAGTGTTGCGTGGAGCTCAGAGGAGATCACTGAGGGGCAGCACTGAAGCCTGACTCCATTTTCTGAACAGACACGGCATGAGCAGCAGCACTGCAGACCTTCCCTGATCAGGCGTCTCTGTTCTGAGCTACTGAATAAAGGCTAATGCTTGAGCCATCTTAGGGACTGTTTTAACTCCAGACTGGTCTATACTGCAACTGAGAGGTCAGACTGCAGTTCCTGCAAACATCCTAAGTCTTAGAACTATCTGATTAAGTGATTACAGAAGAATGGTTGTGGATTTTTTTCCCCCCACAATTAAACTGGGAGATGTGCTTCAGATCACCTAACTTATTATAGAAGAAAATGGACATTCAGCTACTGGAACCAGAACAGAGTTACTGGATATAAAAGAACCCTGCAATTTGTATAGTAGTGTGTCAGGTCCTCAGCCAAGTTTTGCTCTAAAAATCTGCTTCCTTTGGTTGAAACTGCTTGCTAGTGTATACAAATACAGAGAATAGAGAACAGGCATCTATCCAGTTACCATTAGGATTCTGCTCGTTAAATAACTAGCAGTTATGACTCATCATTTCTTCCACCTATTCCTTTCTGAGTTCGTTCTTTAAAAAGAAAATCCACAAATCCAAGTCCAAAAATTACACAAATGGAGAATGGAAATACAAATAGCTTAAGAATTGTCATTCCCCACTGTACTGTCTTCCTTCCTCCTGAGTTCTGTAATTAAGAGTTGTTTTATTTCTAAAGAGGTGAGCTTTATTTTCTCAAATGAAAGAGAACAGTAAGAGCATTCTAAGGCTGAAAGCAAAGACGGTGCACAAGCACTCAGAAAAATGAAATATATGAATGCAATATATTTACAATACCTGAGGATAAAACTTTGCAGAATTGCAATGAATAAAATTACATATTCAAGATACATGTAGGGATTCAATGATGGTGCCTGGCTCACGCCATTAAACCACAACATTTTTATTGTTTGAAAATGGGTTATATAGTGAAATACCAACTTGGAAAACTGCCTAGTAGATTCCAGTTTCAATATATATTTGCTAAAACTCAGACTCCTAAAGGAATTGGAAGCATCAGTGTAAGTGAAGGAGGACATTAATATGTTAATAAAAATTGATGTATATAAGTTACCAACTTAGAGAATTTGGAGAATTTGGATTAAGGTTACAGACAGAATGGTGAAAAAAAATGAAATGGAAATGGTTGTAGACCTGGGACATGATGAAAAAAAGTAATCTGCCAATGCTTATACAGCTAACAGAGGCTTTTAGAGAGAGTGTATCGTTGATCATATAATATTTCAATTACCCTGAAACTGACATTACAGAGAACTCTGGAATAACTTAGGCAAGTTCATGTTTCTGAATGCAAAAAAACTGTTTTCCCGCACAGTCTGTTGAGCAGTCAAAATGATCAGAAGCTATTATCATTTCAGTTCTGGTGAAAGAATATGGCATAATAAGGAAGACATATATTAGTGAAGATCAGGGGTCCAGTCAGTACCCAGATGATCGCACTGCAATTTACTTGCTCACAAAAAATGGAATTCTTTTACCTTTCAAAAGGCAATCAGAGGAAAAATAATTGAAAAACAGACACTGAGCTGTGGGAAACCTTCCAAAAGAAAAGAGAACACAGGTGAGAGAAGTGTGATGTTATCTCCATGAGGAACACTCATTAGCAGCAAAGAAAAAGTTCTGCGTTTTGATAATTTGCTCAAGGTCTATTCTTCGGGGAAGAAACAAGCTTCTGCTTCCTGACTTTAGACATGCTACCTCCACTGACTTTATGAGATGTATCTCCCATAAAGGAATAATCCCAATTTTGTGGCAAAAAAAAAGTGAGCAGACAACATCACAGAATATTAAAAGCATTTTTTCCCTCATACTTCAAAGTGATCTCACTTTAAATATACAACCCTTTAGCAACTTTTGATACTTGTCTATTTTATGACCAGAATGTCCAACTGATTTAGAATAGTGCAGCTTCTCTAGAAAACACGATGGACTCAGAATCTTGTATTCCAAGTGTCCCCTGTGAACTAACAAAATGCCCACAGTAAACCTGAAGGGTCAAGTGAATACAGAAGCTTTCCATGGGTCTCCTCACAGCACTTTTGTTGTTATGGTGCTTCCAACATCCTTCCCTGCACCAACTAAATTCACTAAAATTGCAAGAAACCGTTCCTTTTTTTTCTTTTTTTTTCTCCTTTTTCCCCCCTTTTTTTCCCCTCCTCTCTGCTAATTTCTCCCTGTGCAATGAAGGAAGCCGTATCAAAGTTGTGAGTTCTATCGGTCCAGGAATGGGAACTGGAACTCCAGAGCTGGCACAAGGGAAGTATTAGTAGCATAAAGTGAGAAACGGTGAGGTATGAGGAAAAAAAAAAAAAAAAAAAAAAAAAAACAGTACAGACAAATTAGGCCTTCCCTTTTCATGTCAGTGAACTGTTATGTTGGTGGAACTGGTGTTACCACCTCATGGAATTACACTGATAAATTAGGGTTAATCCAGAAAGATTGTGAAAATAAAAATCATAGGTAATACTTGAAGCAGTATGTGGTGTTAGAAAGTGCCTGTGAAATTAAAAGAACAGCACTTTTAGATCAGAGAGGGATCATCTGGTCCTAACAGGCCGTAATACAAATGTGCAAGTGCTTCTATTGCTGCCCTGCTTTTTTGCCTTTTTTATTTTTTTTAGCAAGCTCTAGTTAGAGATTTTACTTCCTAGACTTTAAAGGCACTTTGTTTATCTTCCTTAAAGATTGACACTTTGATTTGAGAAATGTCTGAGACTTGCTATTTCTGCAAATCGTTCTCCATCCAATAGAATTGTCTATCCTTTACTGATTACCTGTGTAAGTACATTCAGGACTTCACCTGTCTAGTTCCTTTTCCTGTACAGCTTAGTTTCAAGAAAGAAAACTAACACTCTTAGAAGGAACAAAGCAAATAGCAACACAACAGAACTGCTATTTCCTCTCTTTAGTTTCAGCACAAACTACCACATGGAATATATGCAAGTACTAGTCAATTCTGTCTCATCTTTTATTACTCTGCAAATATGTTATGTCAGAAATACATGTACACTGGTATTCCTGCAGGCTGACTTGAAACAAACTCTTTATTTAATCCAAAAATAGGTTCAAGTAAAAATATTTTTTTGAAGTGAACACTGCTCTTAAACCAGTAACATAAGCTAAGAATACTGTTGTAATCAGACCTCATTAATACGTTACAGAGCTTTACATAGTGCTGACACAGAACTGTCTAAAGAAATCTTTCATGTGGTATACATTACCTTTTGCTGCGTGTATGGATGTATTTAAGAGTTTAGATACTTTAAATAAGGAATGAGACTGTTTCATATCATATTCCGCAGAGGTTCCTCTACATTATGAAAAGCCTGTTTCTGCAGTGCTATAAGCCTATGAGCAATTTAAAGACAGTTCTCAGATATGCTGTGATAATTCTCAGATATTAACTATGGCATCTTCAAGAATCATACTGATATAAAGAATACCTAGAGATTGGGAAAATATTAAGAATCAATATTTTATTTTCAGGACCTATAACATTTAACCTGGTAAAATACTGCTTTAAGTTAAATGTGACCTCTGCAATATGGTAACAAGTGACAGAGAGCTCTTAATGAATGTTACCATTTGAAGTCAAGTGTATTTCAAACACACTGCAGTTTTTTTATGATGATCCTGTCCTTGGGATCAGTAAGTCAAAGTCTGCAAATGCTGTTGCACATGAAGATAGTGTCATGGTACCAAAAATAACATGCCATGACTAAAATCACCGACATCACAGAAGCTCTTAAAATTCTGTGGCAAGTTATTGGATGCCTGCTATGAAAATCTAGACTTCCTGAAATACCGTTTACTGCAATCTAGTAGACACATTATTATCTTTATTCATGTGACTTTTTGTTGTTTTCAGTTCAAAAAGAACTTCTGTCCTCTCTTCCAACTATGTAAAAAGAGTTAGGTGGAGCAGCTCATGAGCGTATAGTGGCATATTTGAGATTTAACAGTGTAAGTGCTGAATAACCAAATGACAACCAATAAGACAGTGTGGCCTTGTCAGCAAGGACTCATGATTTTGGATTACTAACTTAAAATACCCTTATGAGGTCTTGATTTTCAAAGGTGGGTCCTTAGCACTGTACGACAAGGAGAAAAAAATAAGTACTGTAGCTCTTCTGGCTCCTCTCTTACTGAAAAGAAATAAAAGACCAGTTACAGGTGCCCCTTCGGTCTTGATGGATTTAGACAGGAGTACGTGGAAGACTCAGCTCTCTGGCCTGAATTCAGCCAGTTGCTCTTCACACCATTTTGCAGCCTCCGTTTTTGCAGTAAAGAGATCTCCTCTAGGAACCTGGCCTCAGGATGGTTCATTAGCATAAAATTCATCCCTTTAAAGGTTGTTTGGAAAGAGCAGATATATGTTGTATGTGCTTCAGAGTTACTGTAAAGATGACTGAAGAATATTGTCTCACTGAGATAGCTATTTAGTCACAAAATTAACTGCAATAGTTTGAGCAAAATCAATTCACACCAAGGAAATTGGACTACTAACTGCAGTGGGGATCCACTTCACACTTTTTCTTTTCCACTGTGATGGCATTAACAGCATCTTAGCCATCTTGGTAAGCAGGCTACCACTGATACAATACTATTAATAGGTCTTTATAGTTGAGTGAGCTTGAATGCCACAGCGATACAGAATACTGGTGAAACTACAGTTTAGTAGGCAGGGGTTGAAAATGATTGTGGTTCTTTCAAATATCCCATAATTAATGCTCATTTGATCTTGTTTCCTGATAATTCCTTCCTGGGATTTTGCAACTGCAGTAAGGCAATGCACCTACATGATTAAAGGCATGCCAAGCACAGAAGTGAAATCTCTCTCGGCTCAGAACACAGACCAAAGGTGAGGAACAACTTAACAAGCAACAAGGTGCACGTGTGTGGTCTGCATATGTTTTGAAATTCTATGGATAAGCTTGAGTCTGTCTTGAAAAAGAAGTTCAACAAGTCTCATGCTGGCAATCAGGCATTAGCTGATACTGTTACCTGATTCTCCTGCACTGTCAGAGACTTCTCTTTTTCCATGTATGAAGAATAAATACAGGCTAAAACAATTGGTTGAAGAAAGACAACTCAGAAGATTGTAACAGGCTACAATAACTTACCATAAATACTGTTCACTTTCACATATCAGAAGAGTTCTTAATAGCCTACATGAAAACAAAGTTAACTTAGTTTCATTCCTGCCCCCAAACCAGTAGGACAAATTCATAAATGAATAATGAAGTACACACAGTTTCTCTCATTTAGCGACTTTACTGTCCCTTGTCAAAACTGCAATAGCTATTAGCTATGCACCATTGACAGCTTTGTAGATTTTAGCTCTTTATTTCCCCAGATGTCATATTTTAATGTCCAAATGGTATCCCAGTGAGTGTATCCTAAACATAATGTAAACAAAATAAATATTTTTACATCAAAATATAGCAGAATATAGGAGCTGCTGTGAATATTTACTTATGAGAATGTCTCCCATAGGCACAGTAGCATTAACTGCCAAGCCACTTGACAAATGAAGAGGAATATTTACAGTTAGTGCAATGCATAGAAATAAGCAATAAACAAATCATAAGAATATGAGGCATATGTAGAGTATGATTGAAAGTGAATGGTTAGCTGATATCAGATGATTTAAAGGTTTTCAGCTGTAAGGCATAAGTTTACTGAAATGTGTGTGATTCTCAGAAAATAAACAGTTCTTGCCTGCCAGATTTCAGCACTGTATGTAGCTTACTATCTTTGGGCATAGTCTGCAGTGCCACTTTGCTCCATTTGGTACAAAATCAGAAGCCCAAAAAGCTGAAAAATGGTGTAACTGATATTCCACAAAATATTATCCTATTAGACTGTAATGCTGCCACCCCCTCAAACAGACAATAAAAAGAAAGTAGTGTAGTCTTATCTGTACGATGTGTCTCAGTCTCCAGAGCAGCAGGTATACAGAAGAAGATTCATAGGAGTCTCAGCCAGGATTTGTGAATTAAGTAGCAAGCCAGCTGAACAATGGCCCCAGCGTTTGCAAATTTGAATAGACCAGACAGCTGTCTGTAGCACTGATGCATACACCAGTGTAAGAGACACATGCATTTGCCACCAGGGTAACCTTCTTGAATCAGTGCTGTTTCTGTGCTGTTTCTCTTACTCTTCCCTTGATTCCCAGAGACAAAATTCTACATCCTAATTGCCTTGCTATGCATTTTTAAAGGCCTGCACATCTCTTCCTCCTTGCCTCCTGTCTGCTACTATGCATACTCTGGAAAATTTTAACACAGGAATACAGAAGTCATAAAGAAATGTTCTTATATGCCTTAAAAAGAAGTGAAAGTTTTAACATCACCCCTTTTGCCATAATGATACTAAGAAGCTGAATTAGCACACATGTGGGGGGAGGAAGGGGGGAAGATTTAAACCCAGGAAAGACTACCCCTGTTTCTGATCAATATCCTTGTCTTGATCCTTGTCTTGCCTCCTTCTTCACTTGACAAAAAACTGTCTGGCATCCAGTTTCAAAGATGGAAAAGGAGGTCTGATTCTGATCGTATGTAACGTGATACTCTTAAGAAAACATACAGTGAGGAAAAGAGAAAGATGATAAAATAGACTGGCAGCTACAGCTCCTGTTGCTCATGCTTTGTGGTCACATTCTGGCCAATTACAGATGTACTCTAGCCAAAGCCCTCATTCTCTATGCATTTGTTCTACTTCACTGAAGTTCCTAAAACGTTCAAATGATGTATAAACTCACTTCAGAACTCAAGCTCTTAGGAAACAGGTCCAAGATAGAAAAGGTAAAGATTTTTTAATTATTTTTGTTTGTTTTTCTATATAACAAAATCTTTACCTTTGCATGCAAGTTTCAATCCTCCATAACCCTTTGGGTGGATTAAAATGGTAGTCTTCTAAGCCCAACAGCAGGAAACTGTCAGAGGTAAGGAACTTCATAAATTCAAATACATTCACAAACACAGTAAGCTGGACAGACATTGATTGCAGCCTACTACTATGTAAGCTGACAGTTGTATATGATAGGAGGTGTGAGGTATATGAAGAATGTAGCCTTAAAATACAGTTTTTCTGCCTGTTTTTTACCTGTATTTGAGAAAGTCTTACCATATTCACAGTTGGCCACAACTTTGTTTTTCCTCCTCATGTTCATTTTGATTAAGAAGAAAGCACTGAAATTAAGTATCATGCCACACATAACCATCTGCTGGATGTCAAATTCCAATCAAACAAGAGTTTGTCAGATCACATTCTGATGAAAAATAAAATGCTCAATCCAATTTTGATCCCTTCATGGTACATTAGCTTTCCACAGCGGAGGCAAAGCTTAGGACCCTGCTGTACCTCTGCAACTCAGGGGAACATCATACATAACAGGCCATTAGGATTCGACTGGATTTCTGTTTAAATTAGGATGACTTGTTCTCTCCTGCTTTACCAGCACTCTTCCTCTGCTATTCCTCTTGGCCTTTACTACACAACACATTTTCAACTTCCTAACATTGGCATTTATCTCTTGCATCTTGTTCCCATCATCCTTCTAGTCTGCCCTTGATTGCATTTCAACCTCATTTGCTACTCATTACCACTTCTTGAAGTGCTCAACATAGTAAAGTACCAAATAGTAATACCAGTACCAGTTATTTTGTAATTTAAATATTTTATTATGATTGCCCAGTGAATAGTTTTCCACATCCTTTTTAAAGCTTTTAAGACATACTTTTTGTGAGAAAGAGAGAGGGGGGAAAAGATTACCCAGCCTTCAGGTTTCCTAACAATTACTCCCCATCACATTGAAAGACATTCTCTTCTTCGTAACTGTTGTGTCTTCCTGCTCTCTTCTCAGCTATCTCAGAGATAAAATTCACATTCAAGAGCATTAAGAGTCTAAAGTAGTTCATAAAGAAACGTGCACTCTTATTTCTCACTTTTACACATCTGTTTTGAAGAAGCTGTTTCTGCCACAAGCAAATAACTTGTTCGGAAGGGGCAGGTTCCAGCTTGTAAAGCACTGTTTAGTCAGCTGAGAGCAAGGCCATTTGTAGGACTCGGAAATCCCAGGGTCTTTCCCCAGATTAAAGAATATTTCAGTAAACTGCCGCTTTCTTCTCCCAAACTAGACATCATGATTATCAGCAACAACTTTAACTGACCTCGCAGCTCTCAATTTCTATCCTGTTTGTACTGACTCTCCACTATCTTCCAAGATTCTCTTTCCTAAATAATTTTCCCTGGCACCCTGCAACAAGTTACCAAATTTATTCACATACTGGGGACATGTAGAATCTCATTCCTGTCTCCAGTTACAGTACCAGAACCCTTGAACCACGATTATCCTGCTCCCTCACTGTATTTGGTAAACCTACTATGTTAGCATTAATATGTTTGCCATTTGTCTGGATGCTGTAAGCCTAGTATCGCCTCTTCACATTCAAATGCTTCACAACCAAGTCCGCATAAACTTCATTCAGCAATGGTTTAATTCACTGCTGTAATGTAATCTTTGTGGATTTGCACTGGCATCATAAAACTGGGCCAACTACTTGCTATTAATGTATAGCTACAACATGGTAGTGGTACAAAGCCATGTAAAACTGGTTTTGAATACATATAATTTAAGCACTTACTAATAACCTCATTCATTCAGTTCCCTTCCAGTTTTAAAGAACACTAATATTCCTGTGGTGACAGAAATTACTGCTATTTTGTCTTATCTTGAGAGCTAGTTAATTGACTTTGTACTGGCAGATAAGTGTCATTAGCTTAGGATGAAGATGCACTAATTGTCCAAAGTAGTCAATTGCCATAAGTAGCTTTTGCTTTCTGAAGTATTTAAAAGCCATTCAGAGATTTATTCTTGCAAATGGCAGTAATATTTGTGTGCTAAGAGTAGAACTGGAGCGTACCTCTGTCTGTTTGATGCTGTAATTAGATCAGGTAGGCTGTGGTGAGTCACAGTTTATGAACCAACCTCACACATACCATTATGGTATGGTAAACATTAACCTCCAAAGGCTAATTTCTGTGTACCTGTACTCAGCATTAAAGGTTGACCAAACAACTGTAATATCAGGCAAGGTTAATTTGTCCTAGTATTTATGCTTTATGAACTATCTGACTATGGAAAACTAACAGTTTTCAACATGGAAAAAAGCAGCAGATAAACCACAAAAATTCTAATCTTACTTCAGCAGTAGTATTTCGTTTAGACAGTTTGTATTGGACTTGACAAACGTTTAATAGATAGCAGTCCAGCATCCAGTGCATTATATATGTGCTCATTACTCAATGGGCAATGCCACCAATTTGAGTAAAGTCAGAGCAAAGATCATGGCCATGAACAGAATAATTCAGTTCTCAGAGTGATGACAGTTGGAGTTGGAGCTTCAACACCATTTTAATTGCCCACTACACTAACCATAGATCTCTTGATGGGGATTAGGTAATCAGCAATCACAAAGTGTGCAGCAAGAGCCCCCACCAAGGTTCTGGCAAAGTCCTGTTCACTTACTCTCATTTGAGCATAGGGATTAACATAAACAGATTCTGGTTTCATGTCTCTCATTACAGATTCCTATAGTTAATCCAGGCTGCCTCCAACTGCAGCTTGCTGTCTTCTCCAGGGGATGCAAAACTTGTATTAAGTGCTCACTTTATTAGTGAACCCTACATCTGATGTGAAACTTTTCAAGGCAAGAGCAAACAGAAACCAAGCATTGTAGGCTTTTCACATTTCCTAAATTTTCACTTTAACAATATTCTTTGTTACCTACCCTAGCATTTTGTAAAGTCTCTGGATTAGAATCTCCCATCATCAGAGCTGTGATCTTCTCATCTGTCCATCACATTAGAGTCAGTCATGCTACACCACCCTACAAAACTCAATTTCCTTTGCTTTTATTGTATGATGAGAGAAGACGATAGGAGCATAACTGAAATGAACAACCTCAAACAGTAAAGTATTTATAAATGTGTAAATCTGATCCATTGAACAGAGGGGTGAAAAAGTCCCGTGGAAGAATTAAGTTGGTTTCCAGGACAGTATAACTGGTTGTCACTTGGGACAGCTCAGCTGAAGGACTGGGTAAAAAACATGCTGGCAAAAATAATAAATAAAATGGAGAGTGGACTGTTTGAACTTAATTTTTTAAGGCAAACTCCTCTGTATTGAAAAAAAAAGAAACAAATTGTAAAATATGGCCCCAGATACTTTCCTGTATATGAAATATGTAACATGAAAGGAAAACATATAATTTTCCTTTATATGAAAACAAAAGCCAGTATAAATCATTTTTAGGAAAATTAATTCAATGATTTATAATGAATATTTTGGTTGTTTTTTTTCTTTTTTACATCTGAAATTTGCCAAGAATTAAAATCTGCACCAATCCTCATTAGTTTGCAATTAAAATCTCTGCTGACATGACAGAGTAAAGTTTGAAGGAATGTACTCATTATGTTTGCAATTTAGAGGATTTTGAGATTTTCTCTACGGAAAGCTATGAATCATAAGCACAAATGATTTACAATTCAGGCAAAATGCTCTGAATGTAGTTTCTAAAAAGCTTGTTTGAAAATATTAATATGGAGGAAGGAAAAAGGAAAAAAATAGATTTCTAGGATTAGAAAAATGTGAGGAAAATTCTCCAGCGTAAATTTTCTAGTATTGGTTTTTGTTTATAACTTACATAACTGGACCTACTTATTTTTTTTCCACTTAATGCTCACAATAAAACATTGGAGAACAATCAAGTCAGAAAACATTTACAGCATTAATTTTATAAACACCAAAAATAGAATCTTCAATGAATTGTTCGATTTCACAAAAAAAGTTATTCAGGCCTCTCCTGTCCTTAGACTTTTTTTCCTTTTCAGTTTCAATGCAAAAATGAATTTCGCACTTTGTCTATAGACAATCTGTATCTTAACTCAGTATATGCCAAAGTAAACAAGGTGACATCCTTTTAATTCTCTGCCCTTAACAATTTAATCTAAGTATTACACATGACCTTCCACAAAGAAAGAAATTATGATTTGAATCTTTATGAAGAGCTACCTAGTTTCATCCAGAAATTATTTTTATTACCAAGGAAATTCCTTTGCAGCATCAGTGGCTCAAGTCACAAAATTTAACTGATCACAAGTCAGGCCATTCCTTGAAACTTCCTTCACCTCACATTTAAGAACAACGGAGACTGAAGTACTAACAGAAGACAAGTTAGGTAGAACTACTTCAAGGCTTGGTATAAGGGGCTTTAGGCTACATATGACCCCTCCTGGCCTGACATATATACACCAATCCAGCAATGGTGCAGTATCTTCCCAGAAGAAAACGGCCAGCACTTTCAAATATTGGCAAACACATACTGACGCAGGGCTCAGTTGTGCTTTAAGCAGCAAAAGGAGCAGAGAGTTTGCCAGTAGCCAGCATGCCCAGAAGTGGTAAAAATTTTTGTACCACTTTGAAACAGAGGACAGCTTGCACATTGTCCTTCACTTTGAGTGGTGTAAAGTGGGTCAGCATCATAGTGACATTTCATCCTCTGTCCAGTTAGCCAAGCTCTGCCACAGCAGTCAGCTGGGGAAATCAAGAAGGGGAAACAGAAATTGAAAGGAAGGCATCTCTTAAATTCGCATGGAAGTATGGGAAGCTAGCTGTAGCCCTTTCACATCATCAAAAGTTTCTTGCATCAGTTCCTGGGAATAGAAGAGCCCTATCTGGAGTCCTGCTGGCAAGAAGCAGCAGTTTACCATGTAGCATTTCTACTACTACTTGTGTACAAATGTAGTAGGTAACACTTAATTATTTGATGAATCCACTTTGAAAAAGCCTGGTCAGGGAGCTCAAACAGCCATGGTGCCAATAGACTGCGAATCCATTTTGGGCTTTACTTCATACCTGCTAGGCATCCATACACAAGTTATTTTAATTCTTTAACTTGCTTGCTTTCCAAAATAAATAAAAATCTGTTTTTAGATTGTAGCCTCCTTCAGCCAGGGACTACCTCCAATGTCATCATCCAAAACTCACACCTTCTCAAGACATTGAAAAAAGTAACCTGAATCTGGGAATACACATATGTGGAAGTCCAACATGGGGCTCTGATTTGAGGGCATCTAGGTGCAACAGCAAACTCACACATAGGTAATAAATACTGTTCAGTTCTGCAGTCATGCTACAGTCCTGTTTTGTTCCATGTTAGACAATCACTTTGTCAGTGCGTGTGAAAGAAAAGTTGACTAGTTTGAATGAAGGCATTCATCTTTATGATTCACATAAGTCAATCGTTTCTGCAAAGAGCTCACTACATCCTGACCATACCTTGAATCATATCAAACCCACCTACCGGAAGGTCACACGCACACTCCACATTTCTTTTCAACCTCCCTATTGAAAACAAACAAAAAAACCTCTAAGATTCCAGAGCAATTACCTTAAAAGCATTTATGCTTAAGAAAGTACTATTGATTGTTGCTCATCAGCTTTCAGCACCTGTACTGTACAACACAAGGAGAATTAATTAAATTGACCTGTCTAATTACTAGGGATGCACTGAATTACCAGAAAACAGTTCAGCCCATTCTAAGAGGAGATATTGCAGACTTGGCATTTGGCAGCTGAAGTTCAAATTGGATGCGTATCAATAAGGGTCTGTGCTCATCTTCAGATAGTTTGCTTTTCACATGTCATAAAAAGTACAGTAAGCTACTGCTAAAAGCAAAAAACTAGGACTTTTGTATCTAACTGCCTAATATAAGTGTAACTAAATATAATGCGTTTCTTAGAACTGGATCGTATTCTGGAATTCTAAGATTAAAGACTTTTATTAAGAAGGTAAATTCTTTCTCGAAAAAAAAAAAAAAAAGAACCAATACAACAAAACTGAAAAGTGAACAGAATATCATCAAAGTTCTATCTAATTGATAGTTGGAAGGGGATTAAAAATACATATATACTTTTATATTTCAAGTGTGATGTATTTGAAACCATGCCCAAGTCACTTAATCCAGTTGCATTAAAACTTGCTACACCTAGTAAGCTTATAGATAGATTTCAAAAAGCTAAATAAAACATGACCATAGAAATAACTATATGTAATTTAGCAACAACCAAAATAATTGTAGCAAATGTCAAGATTAATCACAGAAGTACAGACCTTCATCTACCAAATCATTCTGAAAAGCAGACGAAGATTTTGAACACTTTGAGAATGAAGCCAAAGCATCTGTTACACAAAGCTTATCTTTGGGTAGGCCGAGGAACACGCATAGGAATCCGATTAAAATCATCCCCCCAGTAAACAATATAAAGAGACAAAAAATTTACAGGACATAAGAACAAAGACAGAAGGAATAGCTAGCAACAGACTAGTATAGTATCCTTGTTTATGCCATAAGCAGCACATCTTGTGTCTTGGAAACATCTTTATTTTAACATCTTTATTTTTTAAATATATATATTTAATAACCATGCCTGTATAGCCAAGATAGCTATAAAACACTTACAGATGCAGACAAACTGAAAGGGAAAGCGATGACAAATATTTAGCCTGGGGATATCAAAAATGGTGAGAGATTTAAAGAGACATATTGAGAAGGCCCTTCCTCAGGGTGTTTATTTGCTTAGTTCTGAAATATAAGAATTCACAAATATGAGCATCTATTGTGAATCAATTGACACACAGACAAATTCATTTACTTTCCATCCTTCCACACAAGTTTGGGATGGAAAGTCAGGCAGATGACAAAATATTTTCTGCTTGAAATATTAATCATCTTAGCCTCCATTTCTTGGGAATGGCAAAGTATTTGCAAGGAAATAAAGAAGGAACAACAACAAAAAACCCACAGGTATTGTTGAGAGATTTTCATCCCATTTCATTGTGATTGCACACTAGACTGCCATTTTGCAAGTGTTGTGCTAGCATAAATGAGAGAACTCCGGTTTGCATATTTAAGCGGCTATCAGTTTTCACGTTTACTGTCACCAAACCAAGATCATCTGCAGTAGCTAGCTCATTCTGATCCACAGCATTTTTGCAGTTGACTAGTCTGATATCTCCTAGTGACAACTTTGCAAGCGATCCGTGAAGCCAGCAGGTGGGCACTTGGAAGATTTATACTCACCATTGTTGCAACAGCCAGAAACAAAATCAAAGCAAGGAACAAGTAAAAGAGTTATGAGACTTTTAAAAGTGTGTATAAGCAGTTCCACAGAAATTAAAATGTTTTTCTCTATCAGCAATATTGGTCAAACAGAACAAGAATTAAGCTCAGCTTTTAGAATTAACATTACATATTTTGTTCAATTTGCATTACAATATGGTTCCATCAGATTCAAGATTCCATGTCAATTGCTTGTTAAGAGTATTATAGCATAGCTTAATGATATTGTACACCACTGTCTGGTATTGCTTGAGTTGAAAATATAAAATCAGGACTAGAAGAGAGTGTGTTAAGTCAGAAGGTCAGATGTATTAGCGTAAAAAAGAGCATACATTAGACTATCAACCATCTCCTACAGCATGCTGCATTTCAGGTTGCACTCCATGCACACGCAGAAGCAGCTGACTGCCAATAGCACATGGGAACATTCTATAGTAGAAGATCAGTTTAGACGCACTGTTTAGATAGAAACTTACAAACCTTCTGTAAACACTCCAGCAGTAACTTGCATCTTGTAATTGAAGATCAATAAGCTGTTACACTGGCCAACCTTCCCCCCTTTGTCAGGATACACTGGATGACATTGTACTGCTTCCACAGCTGATCCTTCCATGGTGGTAAAAAAGCTTTACTGCATTCAAGTAGCATAGGGCTGATAAAAATATAACAAAAAAGATCAAAAGCTTATACTAAAGTAATCACACTCTCAATCCATTTCTCCTACTGTTTTTGTGTATGAAAACAGATAAATGTTTCTGCATACTCAATGGCCACATATGTTAGAAAATGAGTTACCTGTTTCAAATCTGCTGTAATACCAACATCAAAGCAAAAGCACTATCTCTGAAGCGGTAGCAAAATACATTTACCAGAATCTTGGAAATGCCTTTTAAGCAGAGGCACTATAGATTTTCTTGGTTTTTTCTTTCCCTTAATTCTACAATTAAATGTAACTGAAAAATCTAGCACTTAGTGAGACTAGAACTGAACTAGCTTGATGTTAACAGTTAGGATCCCAATATCAGTACTTAAAAAAAAAAAAAAATGCTTCAAAACTGTTCTTATCCAATAAATATGCTACATCTATGCTCCAATATTATCACTGTAATATCCCATTGCACATTATACAGCTAGATTTCAGAATTAATAGAGAAGCTGGCCCTCAGTTTTGCCACAGACTTGCAATTTCAGAGTCTCAAATTAAAATTTCACATCATTCTTAAGTGAAACACCATTTTTCTTGTTTGCCCCCCCTCCAACGCATGAAGTAATTGTTGTAAGACATTGAAGTTGTGAAAACTTTCAGGATGTCAAATTTCTCTCATTTTGCAGGCATTGAGGTTCATAATTTGCTCATTATTAATGTTTTTCAAGTAGATTGATCAGGAATAAAACAGAACATAACATGAAGAATGGACAGCCACACACCAGATTCTTTGAGAAAAACTGAAAGAACTAGCATCATCTGGCCGATAGAAAATAGGTTTAGAGGACATAACTATCTTCAAGTATTTAAAAAAATGCTGCGAAAAGAACTCTTTTTTCCAGTCCTACAGTGGGTATGACAAAAAATAGTGAGATGAAATTTCTACATGATTCATTGATTTTGGACTTTGGGAGAAGTTTTCTAATGGTGAAGCTACAGAAGGGCCACTCTGTCTCCTGCAGAAACTCTACGATGTCTAGTATAGGTCATCTCAGAAAAGATGATAATTTCCTGTCTGGAATGACACTAATCTGGTTGGATTACCTAATTGGTTTTGAGCTTTTCCAAACCGGTCAATCTGTAAGGTAACCGACAAACTGCTTGTGACAAAATTGATATATCTTTCATCAAAATGAAGTTCAGATTCCAGAGGTTTTTTACATGTTCATTCATCCTTGCTTCCCTTTTCACTTGATTTTATGTATAGAAATTAACGTGTAAGAGTTAAAAGCAAAACAAAGCAAAACAACTGGTAATAGTTATACTGGACAACCAGTTGTAAAGAACAGACTAAATTATCTTTTGATTTCTCCACAATCTTTCATCTGTCTCTAATTACAATCTGTTTAAAGATTCAGAAGCAAGAAAAAAATAATAATAATTAGCTAAATAATTCCCTTTGGGTAATTCATTTAGCATAAGCATAAAAACACACTTTTTAAATTGAAAGAAAACTGAAGTTTTAGAATATGTAGGTGACAAAAAGTTACCAAATACCTCTACTTCTTGACATGCTGAATTCTAAACCAGATTGCTTGGATTTATTCGACTTTCTACTGGGCCTGTGTGGGTAACAGCATGCCTTACGGACAAAGATTTAATCTCTTTTATAAAGAGAAAGAAAACAAAAAGGAATAGCTTTTGTCCCCATTACATCACTCCTTATATGTCCATGGGCTTTCCAAATTACATTAGAGAAGGTACCATGGCATCAGACAGAGACTGCTAAGCCTTGACCGAAGGGTTGGCTCACAATCAAGACCTCTGACCTTCACTAGAGTCTGGATAGCCCTACGCACCTCTCTGGTTGCCAGTACCAGTTGTTCTCTCATGGGCTACGTCTTCAAAACTAACTTGATAATAAGGCTTTATGTACCTTCTGGATTTGGAGAAAAAATAAAAATAAAAAAAACCTATCACACTAGTAGCAGGTAAGTTTAACAGCATAATTCAGTTTTATGCATCAATCGTACATCCTATTTCAATGGGGTTTCTCTAATCACCCTCATTGTAGGAATATGGAGGCACTGACAATGTGAAAAGTATCTGAAATGTCTAACCTTCCTGTACAAGTTAAAAGCTTTGACACATGGTATCTCTATTACCTTTCTCCTAGGCTGGAAACAATTCATCCTTCAGTTACTTTAGCTGTAAATGAATACAATGAGAGGACTCAGCAGTAGAATTAACATGCAAGATCATGCTGGATCTTTTTAAAAACTTCCAGTAATAATTAAAGTATTTTGATGGCTACACTTGAGTGCTAATTTATAATTAACTTCAGGTGCTTCTTTGATCTTGCTGATACATTTTTTTCCATTTTCTTATCAAAAGTCTCCATACAGTCTGTAATTGCACTTCTTAGTGTGACAGTGACTTTGAATAAGTGGATGCATTAATACATGCTTTGGGAAAATATCATTTGAGCCAAAGCAAGCTCTTACCACTGAGCTGTAGTATCATCTGAAGCACTACTGATTAAAAACATAATACTATATAAGCTCATAATAGGTTTGCCATAAAAATAAAACAACAATTCTCAATTTTAAGGTAATAAATGACAAGAACAGTAAAGTTAATACCTTCCCAAACAATGTGCATGTTAAGGCATTCAAAGAATTAATACCACAAAACTACAAAATACAAGTATCATGTTTTATATTTGTTTAGGCCTCTTTCTCTAAAGAGGAAGATATTGCATTTTTTTTCTAAATAAATTTAAAAAAAACCTTTTAGTCCACTATTTCATTAAGTGTTAAAAGCTCTTATAACGATACAGCGATACAGTCTAACCTACGTGAAGCAACAAATACATAATGCAACAGTGCAGGGCAGTATAACTCATTTCCTCAGCTAAAGGAACAACCTGTAATTCTCAGAAGACAAACTCTTATCTCATATTTTTAACACATAAATAAGACATGCACCGGCAACAATTGAGATCTTCATGTTAACCACTTTCTGCCTGTGAAATGTTGAACAAAAACTGTCGTGGAGGTGCTAGGGGCAGTTCCGTGAACACAGCAGTCTATACCTACAAATCGGGACCGGTACAACTTCTCCAGTCAGGACGTGTGTTTTTAACCGATACACTGCTACTAAACTCAATAATGACCACAGTGATAATGGCTGATATCAAATATACCTTACACAACATTTCTTTCTACAAGCAAAGTCTGACTGCTACAGAACAGTTACTGTAATCACACTAGGTCACAACACAGATGACTACGCATGCATGAACATGACTGGCTAGTCCAAAAGGGTAAGACCAGGGAGGGTAGTATTACTGGAACTATACAGTTAGCTTGGTACAACCTTCTCATGAATCAAGGTTAAGATAATTAAATTGCCACGTGTGTTTTGTGGGATCATTTCACAAACTCATCTTTTTTACTTCATTGCTAAACAACTTAGCAGCATGGTTACATGTAAATCCTGATATACTGGCCAATTATTTTTTCAACTTAACCTCGCTGCTTTAGGGCTTTTTTCATTCAAACCAGCAAGTGCGACAGCACTTGAAAAACCTGTGAACCTCTGGGCAAATGGATAAAAACAAGATGCATGTCATTTGTGTGTTCATACTGAACAGTATCAGTACCCATCCTGTCCAACCTCTCCTAACAGGTTCTGAGACACACTGCAGAGTCAAGACTGCACAGCATTAGCTGTCGAGTTCTTTTCTGAAAGGAAGAAACATGTCTGATACACTTGCTCCCTTCCACTTCTGCCTCCTTCACAGTAAAAATGGAAGATAAGTAAACTAAAAAGCAAGGAAGGAGTCAGAGCAAATTAGTTCAATTTTGACTGTTTAATCACTGTCTGGATTGCTCCCATTTATTGTGCCTCCCCAAAATAGTCACAGAATCATGGTCAAGAAGTACTACTTGATGAAAATGAAACACCAATAAGCCTACTTTGCAAAAAAAGCAATACTTTTTGCGAAAACAAAAGCTTCCCATAACAGTAAGAGGTGAAGAAAAAAGATTCAAGAATTTATGAAATTCACAAGCTGAAGCTAAGATTGATGGGTAACTAAACATGAAGCCACATCTTTCCTTTGACTATTTTTTTTCCTTCTGCACAGCTGAGATAAAACTGAAGTAGCACAACATTTTCTAACATTGCAGATACAGCGCTCTTCCCATCATACATCATGAGATGAAAGAAAATATGTTTATTTTACTGCAGATCCATTCATTATATTATCTGGCAGCAACCTGGGTTTTCTTGTTGCTGTTTTTAAATAAATATCCCTGGCACAGCCTTATAGTCATGCCACAGAGCACAAAATGGAGATCTGCCAAGTACAAATGGAGTGGTATGAGAAACTTTTTTCCTGTGCTGACAGAGCAGCTGTCCAGCCCCATAAAAATCTATGTAGGCTATTATATTTGCCTGCATAAGACCCAGAATTTCAGTGTGTGCCTTTCAGATTGAAGGTTGAATGTTAACTGCAATGGAGCTCCTACTTCTACAGAGCAGTACTCAGGTACCCCCATAGGAACACCCGGAAGGACTGTGCCAAAGATATTTTGGGAGAAATAAACTTTTCATCTACTTAAAAAATAAATAAATAAATAAATGTATTTGTCACTTCCCAAAGTGCTCTCAAACTCTGTTTCTTTCCATTCAAAAAGATTCCAGCCCTTCCTGTACTGTCAAGGCTTGCATTTCAACATATTATCATACACAGCTTTTAGTAAGAAAAAAACAAATGACAAGTGTTTTTGTTGTGTTTCAAACTATTCCAACAACTATTTTCATAGGGTTTAAACAAACAGACACATATAAACATGAGGACCATTAGTCACAGAAATGAACAGAATTCCAAATTTAGGGATCAATACAAAAAGAGAGAGAGAGATGCATATGCTTTGGCTTAACTAACTTAATAAAAATCCAATAAATAAAAAATATAGCTGTTGATAATTCAATAATTAAAGCTAAGACAAATTCAAATAGGTATCAGTCTCAAATTTGTAACAATGTATTCACACTTCCTTACACTTTCTTGTCTACTAAGCACTCAAGGTTAAAATCTGGTTGGTTGTTTTTTTTGTTGTTGTTGTTTTGTTTTAACAAATACCTTCTTTTTCACTAGTTATTTGCTCTGAAAAATGTGCAGTCACTGTCCATCACAAACATTTTTGATTAAATCAATCACATGAAGAAAACAATGTTTGAGCAGGATTTGTGCAAAATGCTGCATACCAATATAGATGAAAACTCACAGCACTAAAGAGATTACGCAGAGCTAGAATGGCCTTTGGGAATTACAGAAGAGTCTTTTAAAAACAGAAAATTTCAGCTCCCAGTCCCAGTCAGCTACCAAAATAGACGTTCATTTTCTTTAAAGTGTCCTGTACTACAGTGTACAAACCAAGAAGAACCAGAATAAAAGAAAAATAACAATAACCGAATGGTTTCATTTCAGTACCAAAACTGATGGTATGAATGAGTAAGGGTACAGTCACCTTGAAAAAGTTACCATAAGCCAAGCAAAGGTGTAACATACAGTCCCTCAGCTAGTTACTCATAGACATGCTGCTACTCTGCAGTACAAAGTTTCGTTGTGTGGTAGGAAACCTCACATTAATCATGAGGGCAAGCCAAGCACAAGTAGTTACCAAAGAATATAAACACACTAGAAATCTATACCCCACTTAACTCTGACATCTGGCTTATGTACTAATAACTTACCGCACATTTTGGAAGCCAAAGCCCCTAATTAAAGCAACTTTCTTCTCAAAAGTAATTGTAGTTCTTGACGCATGAACAACACATCACCATAATGAATCCCTGGCTCCTCTGAGGAAACAGGCGTACAAACAACCAATTAGGCAGTCGGTGACAAAACCCCATGCATGTTCTTTGCACGTTCCGTACTCACAAAATTCATCAACACTGCACAGATCCCTTTACACATTTCTGCAACAAAATCCTTCTTAAGAAAACAGACCAAACACCTCAAAACAAATTTTACACCATCATAAGAAGGAGAAAAGCAAATGAAGCCTTGTGAGTAAGCAAATTGCTTCAATATAGACATATTCAAGTTGATATAGAGACAGACACGATGTACACAAGTAGATTTATGCTGACATCAGGGGCCAAGTATGAACATACAAAATAGAAGGCCAGAACTAACCCACCATCAGTTTAAAAGCTTGGGGAAGGAAATTACTACATAAATACACTTTACGTTTGTTTCCATTGCAGTAAGCGGTGAATTGCTCAAAGCTGTACCTACAAACCTTGCAGTTTCCTTTATGTAGCAGAACCATGGGAACTAACCTGTTAACCAACTACATGGTAACAATTCAACACTTCGCACTTCTAGGGAAACAAATAGACTAGAGAAACAAGCAAGGTGATGTGAAATGTTACAAAACATATATATTTCTCTGTTATGGAAGTCAGAAAAGCCCAACCCTCCATCATCTCTCATTTTCATCACCAACCTTTTCCCCAATACCCATAAAACCCTTACTGGAAACAAATTGCAGTCCAACCAAAAAGCAGTATATATAGCTGTTTCTGCAGCTTTTCATCATCTCCAGGTGAGCAGGCCAGAAGGAACAACCACTGTTAGAGGGAGACATTGTCTACAGTGATTTTTTCTCTCCACTGCTACAGCAAAATACGATGCTGCTATCTTTATCCTGTTTTAATTCTACAGATAAATTTGAGATAGCTCATGTTTCTCATGAATAGAAACACATTCAAACCACATCTCAAATACGAGGTTAAATATTTATTCCAGAAGAAAAATATTATTTTTAGTAACTCTACAGAGGATATTGTAACAATTACAAGAAAATTTGTTACTGCTCTAGTTCTTTTTGAAAGGTCCCCCTCTCTCACTATCACAGGCACATCCATAGGGACAGCTCGGCTTCTCACCACCCTCCTCCTTACAGGCTGTTCAACTCCACACATCTCAAGCCTTGAATCCCAGCATGTCAGCACATTACAATGGGTGTCCTGAACTCCACCATGTCCTTCCAAAGACACGGAACAGCTACCAGAGAAATAACCAAGCAGCACTGCTGTATTTCATATATGTATTTCCAATAGCATTAATTAAAATAACAAGCAATCTGGCTACTAGATACATGCAATTGTTGTCAGATTGTATGGTGCAACAGAGGAACACAGACCAAGTAATAGCCTTAGCTATGAAGGCTAACTAAAAGGTTTTGTGTACCAAAGGAACTTGCCTTTTCCAAGAAAAATGCACTGGGGAGGAGTGCACAGAGCCCAACGTTTCCACGCAAGGCTGAGTGAAGAAGGCAGCCCGCAGAGCACAGCAGCAGGACTGCTGGTACAGGGCTCTGCAGGAGGACACAACCATCACCCCTGCAAGGTCTCCCAAGTATGCCTCCCTGCTACAGCCAGAAGAGCTTAGGAGCAGGCAATTCGCAACAAATTTTGAACCACAGCCTACCTCTAGCTTTCAATAATCGGGGGGCAGGGAGGAAGCAGTGTAAAATAGGTAGCATGCTGCATTTTTTTGTTGTTGTTGTTCAGCAAGGATCTGTTAACAGGAAACCTTGCAGACCCAGAGTAATTACAACAACTCGTGGCACCTCAGGGCATGCGGAAAGCTGCCTCGCTCAGCCACCTGCATCCCACTTCAAAGCACAGTCAAAAAAACTATTTCCCAAACTGTTCCTTCAGTGAATTCCCGATCACTCTTAATACATAAGCCTCCATTACATACCGGCTCAGGAAGCCTGCCAGCCTGCCTCTCGGCCAAAAAAAGCCGTCAGGCTCACCGCCCGCTCCCGGACTCGCCGCCGCCCCGGGAAGCGGCGCACGGCAGGGCGGCACGGCCTCAGGTAAGTACGTGCCAAACACAGCCCCAACGGCCGCCGCCGCCGGAACGTTCCAGAAAGGCCGCCCGGCGGCAGGGCCCTGCCATGGCGCCGCCTCGCGCCCGCCTGAGGGGCCGCCCTTCGCCCTTGCACATCTCCATGAGGGAGGCAGGTGGGCGATGGCAGAAATAAAATGTGCCCTACGTAACTTTTATAACCTAACAGCGACTGTTTATAAAACATTTTTGATGAAGTCAGTGACACAACCAGTGATTCACAGTAAGACTTCAAGCAGTTATCGTTTATCGTTGTTTTTTGCTTGATGTTAGTAATCACCTCGTAAATTACATGTTTTTATTCCAAATAACAACAGGGAAGTCTTACTTGCCAAGACAATTAAATCTGTTGTAACCCCCGTTGGAAAAAAAAAGAAAAAAAAAGTCACTATTGAGCAAAAATTCTGTTTGGTGATTCTACTGTTTCAGTTCTGTTGAGAAACTACAGTTTTCTGTGCACCCACTGAGGATATTTGGATCCAGAGCTGTTTTCTTCTGCCTGACGGAGAGCTTTCAGCAGCCTGTTGGTTATGAATTGGCCAAATTGTCTCCTGACCTGAGGAACTATTTCTTCTAGACACCAATTCGGAGATTAAGACATTTCAATTTGAAGGCTTTTTATTCCACTACTTTCCACCTAAAACCTTTCATTCAGCAAAAAGTTTTGATACTTGGACTTTTTTCTTTAGTTCAGGTTGAAAACAATGTTGAAATAGCATTTCCCTTAGGAAAGATAATACTCTTCACTCCTTTCTACTTATTATTTTAATCATGGCTCCTTAAAAAAAAAAAAAAAAAAAAAAAGGTGTTAAATGGAAATGGCTTGGCTAAGCATCTGAATTGTTAGAGAAAGTACGCCATTTCTCTATTTCTCAAAAATCCATTTAACAGGGTTGCAAAGGTATTTGCTTTTATAGGCAGCCATTGTTTTTTTCTGCTCACAAAGCAATTTTGCTCTCTATCTGAACTAGCACTTTAGGAAAAAGAAAAGAGAAATATTTATTTTTTTTACCTTTAGAATTACTTTTTAACTTTGAAATGTTCTTCATCTTCTGTTTATAAACAAGAAATGGTCCTTGGTTCTTTAAGACCTACTGTCATTCCACTGAGAATACCTTGCGTTCCTTTCAACTTTATCTTCACTAAGAAGAGGTCCCTGAAATGCTTTCATAAGAAAATGCATTATAGTTCAAAATCTACAAAATATCTAACTTCTTACCCCTTTTAGTATCAATGCAAAGCAATAACCTAAACAGAAACTCAGAGCAAAAATACTTCAATGAACCTGGGCTCAGTTTAGCAAAACACTCCAGGATACACTTTTGGCTCACTGAAGACAATGGGAATCAAACACATACCTAAAGTACTATGCGTAGGGATACACATAGCTGCTCATAACATGTAGCTAAGTGCATTTTCCTGTGAGCTGCACTGGCTCATGTACTCTTCTTATCCAAAACAGCCCTTCTTCAAAATCTGAAAGAAAAGTTAGTCCTTGAATCTACCTAATTTATAGTTTGAGTAAGTTCTCTTAAGTGAATAGACCTAATAAAAATGGTATCTTTATATATCTGTTAATACAATATCTGTAAAGAAATGCCACTTACAAAAAGAACTGATAAAAACTTTCCTCTATCCCAGTTATTCCAAAATTCTAAACCTGTTAGGCAAATGAAGCCAGCCAATAGGGAAATGATAAAATACTGGAAGAACTATTATAAAAATACATCTCAAACTCTCAGCTAGATGAATACATATTTTAATACTGCTTGATGAAGTGTGCTGTCTCTCATTTCCCTTCTATTACACAGTATGTATAATGAAATTCTTTTCAGGAATAAATCTGTTCACCCAAGTGTTCATTTTTCATTGGCATACACATCTTAACGGTTCATCTTTGTTGTATGAAGGAAATTTGTTCTATTCAAAGTTTGGAGCTGGAGCCTTGTGCTTTATTTAACCCCATATTATAGAAGCAGTTTCCCTATCATTCTTATATTCTGGCCCCTAGTCTCTTTACCAGAGAAGAAGGAGAAGAAGGTACTGGTGATGGCAGACAGCAGCCCTCTTTGCTGCATCCTACCATTTGCTTGCCCCATAACTTTTAATCTTTAGAAACTTTTATCTGTTCTCTAGCAGAAAGTATGCAGCCCAAGAAAACCTGCTATTAGAAATGCCCTTCTTCCGGAGTCTAATCAGGAATATCCTTTATCAGGTTGTATGTGACCATTAGCTCAATATAAAATAACCGTAGTAATACTCTATAATGATATTACAACACTGATAGTTTAATAAATATACATTTTATTATAGTAATTTTAATAATTTAATTTTAATTTTTTTTTTCTTTTATTTCCATAAAATATGTTGATTCCTTATCAGATGCAAACAGGTATGATTTAGCAGTTAATGACCTAGGCCATAGTCTTTCTTCACAATTAGGCCTTATATTTCAAAGAGCAAAGGAGTGTGATCCTCACGGGCACGTATTTTTAACACAACCCTTAAGAAAATTAGACCCATTAAACCAATGTATAATGCCTAAGTTAATAATATAATGCATACATGTAATGCATACAAGTCTTCAGTAAAAAAAAAAGTTCATGAAGAACAATCACTAGCACATCTGCTATTTGCAAATCACCTAATTTCATGTGTTGTTTTTATTATTATTATTATTATTACTACTGTTATTCTCATGTTCCTTGTATCACCTAAATAAACTGCCTCTACCAGGAAAACTTTATCCAGTTATGTCTGCCGGCCCCAGCAGAAAAACATTTCACTTCCATGGAGTGGAAAGATCAAGCAATCAGTTTTAGTTATTAAAACATCATCCCTTCCACCTTCATCCAACACTAGTCTTACAGTAACTTTCCTTGCAGTGGGCCAACCACCACTGGGTGCTTTCATTATCATAAATGCGTACCATGCTTTGCATAAATATTGCCAACCACAGACCTAGTTTCCCAGTAACTTATTAGGCATGTCATGTTAGCTAATCTGCCATAAAATACTATCCCCTACAGGGATTAAAAGAAAGACATGTTACTGCTGTGAAAATATGAACAAGAAATGTAGCGATTCCCTGACAGGCCTGAATGGCTTTTGTATGTTCAACGATAATAAATGATAAGAAAGCAGAGCCTCTATGCACTACTTGAGCTAGAATATGGCAGTCTATCACATTAAAAATATCTATGGCTCTAGACAGCAAACACAAGTACTTTACCCTCCTGCCTCCAATCTCAAAGCCAAGCAAAAGGTTTGGTTGTAAAACACTGGACTTCATTTGGGGAAAGACTGGACACAAAGTTGAATAAGCACAAAATTATTCAGAAACACTTCTGGGTTTCTGTGTCTTGTATTTCTTCTATTGGCATTAGTAAATCCCTCATCTGTGTCAGCTATCTAAATATATTTTAATCTAGAAATTCACTGAACACCATGGCATTTCCATTTCTTATGCTATTAATAAGGATAGTAAAAGAATTGATGTATACAGGGCAAGTTCTTCTTCTGGCAGACTCTGGCTATTAGGGAAAGTAAGGCTTATTTAATGATATAGCTATATGAACTACTAGCTATTTCCACATTTTAGCTGCCAGAATGAGTAAACCAGATATTTCTGAAGAAGGAATTAAAGGTCCATTTGCTAAGCTGAAGGCACTTAGTATTCCTGTCATATAATATTATATTAGGAAGACCAGTAAAGGATAACAATTGTTAGACACTGTTCTTATTTCAAAGTTTGAGCTGTCATAAATACTTCAAGTTACTTTTCTGTCTCAAAAGACTTTGAAGTTACAAAGATTCTGTCAGAGACAGTAATGATATATCTTCCGAATACCAAAGTCACTTATGAACCTGAAAGGTAGAAGGTTATGTGACATGGGAGACTGACATCACAAATGTTTCTTGTATAAAGCCTGGTTCCATTTGGGATGGATCTTTTAATCAAACAGGGCAATCAGAGTGGTAGTGCTGTTACCACATCACCCCACTGTTTGAAAAATTTCTAACAAGGTAAAATTCCTGCTCCCCAGTGTTCCCACCCAGTAAGGCATGGAAGAACTTGAACATTTACTGACGCTATTTTCTCAATTATAATAAGCTCAGTGAGGACCCCTCAGAATTGTTTCATTTGTTTGGTTGATTTTTAATCTACTAGTGAGGTTACCCACCCATTCCAAGTCATTTCAACCATTTAACTGAGGCATGCAAGTTGCAGATGCAGCCCGAGCTGGAGTATCATTCTACATGATAAGTTTACAGTGCTACATGCTACAAAAATGCTGATAAAAAAATGTATCTGTAGTCTGCTGGGTGATATACATATACAGCTCTCATTGAAACCAAACATCTCAGATAAGGCATGCAAAATACCAAGCAGTTTCCTCCTAGCCTTTGAAAAATAATAATAATAAATTGCTATTGTCATTTTGAAGGACTTGCTTTTGAATCTTCTTCCTTGCAAGCAGGGCAGGTGTGCAGAATGCCTGAGGGAATGCAGAGGTCCTCTCTGCACACTACATTATTCCTGGAGGTAAAAAATATGTTATTGCCTTAGGATACCCATGCATAACTCAGCCTCCTCAGTGCTTCTACCAAGCTTCCTCCCATGTCTAACTCCTACACATTTCTGGACTCTGCTTGTTTTGAGTGAGCTCCTTTTTGGTCCTCTCTAGCAGATCACAGAGAGCAGAGATAATGCATCACTCTTGTAAATTAATTACATTAACAGATAAAGAGTGGAATGGTATCAAGAAGTGCGCATGTACCTCTCTCTGGAATCACCTAAGCCAAGAGACACTTTCCTTGCACAAATGGAGTCTCTGTTCTTGGAAAAGCCTTAGGCAAAGCCTGCTCAAAGTGCTGTGCTCAAACTGCTGGGAATACATCCCCTTGTATGTACTCATTGGTGCCTTATTCATGAAGTCAGTTGGCAAACAGTGGCAACTCAACAGCACCACAGAAGCTCCATGCAGTCACTTTTTTTCACCCTGTAGCCTCTAGTTCCACTCTCAGTGTTAGCACTGCTATTCTGTGTTCCTGCTTCCTTATGATTGCCTCTCTACCCACACCACTAAATCAGCACATGCCAGACCACAGCATCGCTTCTTAAAATCCTTTCAAAACTTACCTTGCAAGAAATAATCCTGCTCTGGTCATTGAATATCCAGACTGATCTTTGTATACATGTGGCCAGCCAAGAAAACCGGATTACTTCAACCAGGATACTCACATGCTCTAAAGCTGTGAGACCACATCTGGTCAGTTTGCTTCTGCCAAACCTAGCATTTGTGACATGTAACTACTGTTTTAAGGGGCCCTCCACAACCTCTCTTCTGAAATTTAGCATTTTACCTTTTCCAGATAAGAATTCATGTTATAAAATGTAACATGGAAAATGCACTTTCCTTTCAGGCCAGATTCCTGCATTTACTGCATAATTTACCACTGTGATAGCACTACTTAGTTTTTCTGAGGGCCAGGGAAAAAAAGCAGAAAATGTAAGAATGCTAGTGTAGCTAGTAAAACAATTAACAATAAACAATAGTGTGGCACAATTTATCTATTTATCTCTTATTTATCTCTATTTATCTTTTATTGTAGGAGAAAGCATCTGAAAAGCATTTGAATTTAATTCTTGCCGAATGGTGACTCTTTTGCTTTTTATCCTAAGGCTTTTCTTACATTGCAAGAGACTTTTACAAGGTGAGACCGGATCTTTAGTCAAACTTTAACTACAGGACATCAAATTACAAGCTGAGGAAAATGGAGAAATTACATGACAACACTACCAATTCTTTTTGCAAAAGACCTGCAGTATCTCATTGCAAATGAGATGTCAATGCTGTAATTAGCAGTTCAGTCAGCATTAATTGTGTGTATGTTACTTCACATCAATCACTGTCATTTTCATGTACTCAGGATGTTTTATAGAACCTAATTTGTAAACAATACACAAACGTTTAATCCACTTTAAATTAAAATTGTCAAACATATTATAACCTGGTGAATAGAGATAACTGTGCAATTGTGGTTTGGTTCCTAAGTAGGAAAAGAGAATGTTTTGCTAATTGTTTCTATAGGTAGACTTTTAAAATTCTACTAGGTCTTATGGGAAAACAAGCATGTGTTAATTGCCAAAACATTGTAACCAACCTGTAACACTTACTTACTTGCCAAGAATAATATAAAAAAAATGAAAAAACAGGAGTATCAATTTGAATCAAAGTCAAAACTCATTCAAGCAATTCATACTTTATGAAGCAGTATCTATTCTTGATTTAAGGTGGAGCATAATCCGTGGCAATCCTTGGTAAACGTGGGTCCAATTAGTAAAAATATTTAATCTTCTGATTCTCAATTTGTCAGTTTCAAACATCACAACTTTATTTTTGTCTGACAGACTTTGGGAAGCCCTCCATAGGAAGTTTTATTTCTTATATCTTATGATACTATTATATTTCTCATATAATTATGATAGAACCACCCTTTTACCTTTCATTGGATAGATTAAGTAAATGGAGCTCCTGGAACTCTTCCTGTTCAATACTTTTTTTTTTCAAAGATTTAAATATTCTGCTGGCTCTTCTCACTAACGATCAACAATCTTGTTGAATTGTGAACATTACTCTTCCACTGGGAGATCTCTGAAAGTGCCAAATAGAACTCCTACTTAATATTCTCAGGATGACATTAAAACCTTTGCTGCAAATTATATTCTCTCTCTCCTATAGACTAACTACTACTGACTCAAAATTAATTGTTCAGACATTGCTTGTGTGCCAGTTAAATATTACACTTAATATGGGCAGAAGGTTCCTTAGATATGTCTCTCACTGTGAGATTAAGGAACACTGAAGCACAAAGAACATCAGATTTTTTTTTCCATGTGGCTAAAAGAATGTCATGAAACTAAATAAATCACAAACCGTGACCCTGCCTTCAGTCTGTCTCCTCTGGAGAACTCAGCCCAGACCACGGTCTGTAACTCTTACGTGAAGCTGCCAAAATGCAAATTCCAAACTCGCTGCTGGCTTTCTTTTCACTTAAAATCATATTTAAACTAAAAAGCATATACATTGTACAGCTTAGGCACTGGTTTGCATAGATTTCAGGACTGCAAGCCAATTATGAATTTTTAATAATCTCTTTTGTGATAAAAAATGATACTTAGATATAAAAGTTGCCAGAAACAGAGGGGCATCTTTTCCTTTTAATATGTTATCATTTTTCCATATCTTATGCCCTTTCTGTACCCCGAGTCTGGGACTTGCAGTCCACCACGTCGGAAACTACTGAATACTCAAAGATCACTGGCCTCAAAGACAGCATGAAGCTGACGCCCCTCATGGGTCCATTAAGCCCCAAGACTCGTATTTTAGTAGATATGTTTTCTTTTGAAAATCTAGCAGATATGCAGAGACCAAAAGCTTTACTGTGGTTCTGTGATTCTGTGACTATACCTGCTGAAAGTATGAGGAATGTACAGTATTACTGAACACCACTGTTATTACAGTGGTTCATATAAGGAAGAGGACACTCCCCACGGAGTTCCATGTCTAGAATTTTTCAGCACAATCCAAAACTCTGAAGTCTTTACATGCATATAAAATTTTCTCTCGATGAAATGGTCAGTACAGTACAAATGAAATTGACCTAAGTGTGAGATTAGGAAACAGATCAAAGCATGTGACACAAAATTAGAACAAAAATGCTCATGCACACACACAAAAAACCACTAAGATTTGAAAGAAAATGGCTACAGCCAAAAGTATCCAGCTTCCACTAAGCCTGATAATGTAAAGACTTTCTGTCTTACCTGCATATGCAAAGCATGTGTTTCCAATCAACATGAGTGGTTCTGTGATATTTCTCCAGAGTCTGTTCTTTGCAGAGCAATCTCCTCTATCATGCACATAGATAAAAGATTTAAAAGAATAGGAGAGATCAGAAGATTTCCTCTACCAAAGGATACAAACTATCCACAATGACATCTTAAATTAAATTCACATATATTCTGTGGCAAAAGTTATGGAAAATATACCTTTGGATGAGTAAAAAGTTTACTTATCTTCCCAACTAACAGATAGAAACACATTCATTTTACTTGTATGTGCATATCAGAACGCACAGGATATACCTTACACTGGTTTCTACTGTAACCTATAAATAAGTAATGCTTTATCTACAAAATTCACTACAAGCCTGGAAATTAATTTTAAAATATAGAGAAAATAATGGAGGAGATGGCTGTGTTGAAAAACAAACTCCAGAAGGCAAATGAAATTCTGGTATTTTGAGAACTTACAGATGACATTCATGGGAAACAAGATCCATCAGAATTAGTAATTTACTGTGCATATTTTTTTCCATTGGAGGTAATATGGCAAAACAAAACAGCTCAGGCTTCCTTGGGGCCCGTGTTGTATTAAATTCTGCAGTCACTGCTTAGGAAGAGATATAAGAATGTGCTTGGCTTCCAGCGTGATTAATATTATTACTTTCAATGGAACTATTCACATAGTTCAATTAGGCTTGCTGAATGAGACTATGTTTACACAAAGTAATAGGAAAGAAAATCACTGCCTTCCAGAGCATCAAATGTTCACAAAACAGACTTGTTAATCTAGTATTTTGCTGATACTGCTTTTGCAATTGGCTGATCTCAAAGAGCCATACAGCAATATACCCACCAGTGCTTAAAGCTATCTATCATCATCATTTTTAATTTTTTATTTGCAAAAGAGAACACTTTTTGCACGGTTATAGTATGACTGGATTCCCAGCATATAGCCCATTTCTCACTTTGGCTTCTTTCATGTAGAGGAATTAGCCCTCTCATGTTTTGTATGCAATAGAAAACATTCTGCAATGACACAGGACAGCTTTTTCAGGAAAGACAGTATTTACTAACTACTTAGAATACAAAATCTCAAGGTCCCTACTTTGGGATAGGTAAGCAAACAGTATGCCGTAGTTATATGGTATCTGGAAACATTGTTCTCTTCCTGCAAAACAGACTCCTCTCAGTTGCTTGCCAATCAAATCAACTCTGCCTTTCAGCCTGCTCTTCTAGAGTTTTTCTGAGTTCTGCAACCCTTAAGAGAAAATGCTCACCCAGTCATGGTGTGCCTATCGTATGGCCATGGTAATACTGCTCATCTTGGAATCTGCTCATCCACTTCAATTTCTTGGAAGTTCATTTGGAATCGCCTTTCTGACAAACAGCTTGAAAGAAATAACTATCTTTGGTCCTATTAAGACACAAAGCAAAAATAAATGAGGAACAGTATCAGCTACATTTTACATAAAAAATAATGCAGGGATTGACTGCTTCCTCTAGAGCTGTCATCCCCTCTTCAGTAATTTCCATTTCTTTGAGAGTATTACAGTGAAATTTTGTCCTTCTGAAATTAATGGCACATTAAAGGAGTGAAGACTTAACACAGTCATTCCCTCCACCCCCACAGATTGATGTCTGGCCATGCATGTTTCTGAATGAACAGTCTGGAACACACGTGTTTTTCGCACTGACATGCCAGGATCCACCAGCACAACTGTGATGTCACCTCCAGCAAGGCTTCTACTCATCCCTTCCAAAATTAGAAAAGCAGGTTTTGTTCTGATGTGGGTTAGAAAGCATGCTATTCCAAAAATGACAAAAATAGTGTCTCTAGATTGCTCATCTCAGATGTCTGACTTCCATATGTCTTGAGTCACAGTTTAGAGTTTATCTGGGCCGAGATACCCCACTTCTTTTTAAGATATCTTTCCTCATATTCAGACAGTCTGGGACCTTATACTGCAGTCAGAAATGCCAGAACATATCTAGAAATTTCTTCAACATCACAATGAGATTCCTGTATATTACTGTCCATCTTTACGACAAGAAAGAGCGCATTCTCATGCAGGAATAAGTAGAAGGCGTGAAAATTAATTTACCTTCAATATAATGGGAAAGTGTATTTTGGGGTATGCACAGAACAGGCAGAGATATCCAAAACAGAAATATCTAATTTTTCATCATGAAAGGAATAATAGAAATCCACGTTCTATTGGCCAAATTCTTCCTTAAGTTCAGACTGAATTCCAAGAGAATTCCGAGAGAAAAATATTGATGTTGTGCTTCAAGTTTAAAAACTGCTTCCCGAGGAACTAGAAGACTCACCTAAAACATATCAAAGTGGACAATGAAAATATCTATATACAAATAAATAAATCTAATTTCTAGCAACTAAAAAAAATCTGATTTCTAGCAACTAGTTTACATGGATGCTGCAATATTAATAACCCAACTGTGCAAATACCATTGAACCATGTTCCACACTGCTTTGCAACGCTTCTGCTTCAACAACCTTATCTGTATAAACTAATGTTAACATGGGAGCTCATAAAAGAAAAAAAACAAAACACTTTTAAATTAGAGGTTTGTGATTAGCTTTTGTTTTCAGCTCTACAAACAACTACAATAGCAGATGGAAGATTACTAAAGAGTAGAAGAAAATGAATTTTCCATGTCATTATCTTTCAGAGATGAGAAGTACAAAACAACACCTAGTCCATTACATATCTGGCACAATAGGCTCCTGTCTTTGGGCCAGATGTGATCTGCTTTTTAAAGGAAAGTAGAAATTTAATTAGTACATACTGTGGAGAGACTGACCTTACACTCATGTGAGTTTTCATTAAAGTTGCTATATAAAGCACTTGATACGTTGCAGGCTGCAGCTGTCAGCTTCAAGAGCTACTTTGGAAAGCCCTAAAAAAGAATTAATTGCACAGTAATGTTTGCAGCACTATGATTAGCGCAGCTTGCAGTTCCATCGCAAGAATAACCATTTAGTTACCAGCAGTCAAAAGAGGCAGTTCACACAGACTCTGGGTCAAATTCTACAGTGTTAAGTACCCACCTTTCCCATTAATTTTGGAGAATCTTGCCAGAATTTATCACCTCCCAGGATCTCACCCAGTAAAAGTAATTAACAAACTACAAATACTTTCTCTTGAAGTTTCAGATACTCAGCCATACCTAAGCTGAGGCACTTTGATGTGGTCATTTGATTTATCTTTTTTTTTAATGGTGTACTTGCTTTTTTAAAAAAAAATGTTTACTTTAAAGAGTATGCAGGTCTCTAGTTACAAATGCACTATTATTTTTCAGCAATGACACTGACATATTTGTTGTTTATGCCATTCATTATGCAAAATGACTCAAGAGGATGTCAAAAAAAGAACTGAGTACAGAGCATTTGCCAGTTCATCTCCTGTTGCAATTAAATTCATAGCTTTAAGAATCCAGAACTGCTTCTTGGTCTGACAGGTAGCAGAACAAAGCACTTGTATTTTATGTGTTGTCTGTCATGCTTTATCTGAGGTAGACATTTACATACTTCAACAATGCCAAAAACAAAAGCTTCCAAATTCACATAGAAAATGGTAGCTTTCATTAATCACTGATTAACTAGGAAACAATCCAGGATAGCAGCTTGCTCTAAGAGCTTGATACCAACTGAACATTCCTCAATAGACCTCTAATATATCTGAGAACATTGTGTACTTCCACTAAAAAATTCAGAAGCAGAAATGTCAAAAAGAGATTGCAATAATGAATAATTATTTGCTATTACTGCCTGTGAGTTAATATACTAATGGATCTCTGCTTATTCCACACTTGTAAGCTGATTGTTAATGCATGTTTTTATGTGGTAACATTACTCAAACTCCAAAATATGACATTACTCTGAGCAAGCAGGCTCTGATACTTTGCTCAGTAAAAATACTGACATGTAGAATAAATGCTACCTCATTGTTTTGTTGCAACACTGCAGTTCTGGTGAAAACTGTGGTAAAAGCTGCTGTCTTGGAACACTGAATTTCTAAATTAGTATGTATACTGTGATTGAATGCAAAACATTGAAAAAAAAAAACAACATGCAACTAGATTCATTTATTTTACTTCCCACAAAAAGAGTCTCAAAAGAGATGGAATAATCACTATTGTCACTGTAAGTCCTTTAGCCTCATGTACAGTGGTCCAGAGTGGTGGCAGATGAGCACAACTCCAGAATGTAAGACTGTACTGGCACAACTGGTATGTACCTTTTGCTAGATGCAAAGTGATATATTCACCTCTTGAGCAGGTCTGTGGCTTCATTTTTCTCCAAAGCCTCTTGGACAAACTAAACCACTGCCATTGAAAAAGGTTTACAATGGTGTCTCTAAACACTGGCACTTCAGTACTGCCTATTGGTAGCTATGAGCACAAAATGTTAATCTGAAGCTTACCCTCAATCAGAATTGCTTTCAGTAATTATCCTTGAAGAACTCATTTTGTTAACTTTGCTGCCTCCTTTCCATATCCGTAAACCAACAACTGCTTGCACCTCTATGTGTTAGCATATTTTTCTGTACTACATTCTTCTGCATTGCTACTTCACACTCTTCACTTGCATCTAGCCAAGTAATCTTCAACTCCCTGAAGTACAAAACAAGCAAAACTGTAGCAGCATTCATGTCTCGCAGAGCAATTGTGATAAATATTTCCAAGTAGACACCAATCCAACCAGTACAGAAAGTTTGGCTGATGGATCCAGGTCTGGATTAATGATGATGAGAAACACCTTACAAAGTTTGCACAAAAGTTCTATTAAGAAAAGAAAGAATGAGTAAGTATAAGCTTATCTAGTACAGCCTACAGCAGGAATTCTAGGGACGCTATTTCATTCAGGTGGTAATTTTCACCATTACAAATGGGTAAAAGATGGGCAAATCACTTTGATTCTGATTATAACCTGCATTATCTCTTGATGTAAAAAAAAATATATGTACACACACATACATATGCTCGTGCATCACACACACCTTGAGCTTTAGTTCAAGCCTCACAGGGCAATCCAGCCCATCAACTAGGGAGGAAAACCAACTTTTTCTCCAGTGAGCAGCAAAAGTTATTCCAACTGCCAGCAAAATAAACCAGTAAGTTTTTCAGCCCTGCTGCACTTTCCTAATGAAATAACAGACAGCTCTGCAGGGGCAACTTTGTTCTTCAAAGCTTTTTAGAAATATTGAAAAATCTTTATATTCCTCCTGTGGGCAGGAAAGTATTAGTAATTGCCAATTAAAATCATTACAGAAATAGAGATGCAGAGAAGCTTAAGAGCACAGTTCAGATGCTGTGAGTGAAAAAGACAGCCCATGCATTCCTGAGCTACAGAACATTTTGTTTCATTCTAACTTCTGCTTTTTTCTTTGCTTTGCTAAGAGCCAGTGCATCTGGTATAAAGACAGGGTTCTTTTCCTCTCTTCCCAATGAAGTCAATGGTAATAAATAGGTAGGGAGATAAAACAAAAGGCTCTGGGCAGCATCTGGAGCATCAGCTCAGTTTTGCCCGTTTTTTTAAATTCACAGGAAAAGATTGTCTGGCCAAACATGAAAGAGAAACTCAGCTGTGATTTCTCTGGGAAGACAGCAAGTCCATCTGAGCTCAAGAACAAAAAAAAGAAACAAAAACAAAAGAAGAAACAGGGCATGTTCAACTCTGAAAACTATCCTCACAAAGATGCCCCAGCTTACTGCTTCCTGACATAAAGGATTGTCTTATATTTCTTCTCACCTTCCAAAGAGATAATTCAAAATGTATTTTAATAATTCTAAGTGCATTATTATGCAGCTCTGAGGAAGTACATGAGAAAACTTAAATATTTCCTGGCTGCAATATTTTTAAAGATAAGAAGTTGAGATGATTGAGTGCAATTCACTGTTCTGAGAATCATTGGACCATCACACTAACCTGCTGCTCAGCAAAAGGTGGTTGCAAACACACACAACATTGGAAATCTTGCCTGCTGGTTGCAAAGGTAGGAGGGGAACAGGCAGAAAGGAATAGTCTTTCACTGTTCTTCTTGGAATCCCAGTCTTTGAACAGACAGAAAGATTTTGCGAGTGGAAGACAATCTTGCCTGCCTGAGCTACAATTTGTGCCTCATAGCACACTACAACACTTTTGCTCCTTTGTTCCTGAGAGGCACGAGTGGAGATTCACCTTCCTCAAGCACAGAGAGGCTCAGTCAGAACTTCCAACACTCACTGCACCAGCAGGAGGTTGTGAAAAGGCACATGAGAGCGTCAAAGGGCATATCAAACCAGTTGTGGTTTATCTTACCCTAACCACAGAAGTGTGACCTCTCTTTCACAACTTTCACTTCTCTTTTGAGATAAATTGTTGTTCTAGTTTAGATTATAGACAGAACAAGTATTTCCCCACTCATAAAGATTAGATCCTTCATGATTATGAGGGATCAGCTCCAGGCTTGCTTCCGTCTAGCATAATAAGAGATAACGATAACAATCACTAAAGGGAAATACCTAGAGAACTTTGTCCTTAGTCTAATCACAAATTTGTTTTTCAAACGCTTTTTTTCCCTCCCAATATCAACAATGATGTTGAACAGTAGTTTTCAGCCTGTAGTTTGAAAATATTTGAAGATGCATGGACTACTTCTCATGTCAACAAGACGAACCATCAAAGGAAACAAGCTACACCACCAGTAAGATTGATCTTATTAGGACACAGACCAAGATTGAATGATGTTCAGAGGTCTGTGCACCAAAAATGCTTGAAGCTAATGTGTTAGGGTAGTTTTTCAAATAATACTACTAGATCTACAAATCACTTTCTTTAAAGAGAAATCAGGTCTTAGTATTTTCACACAACAACTTTGGATACTTAATTTTCTCCTGCTGTGTCACTGCAATTATCCCTGATGTATTTTACCATTCATTTGCATTTAGAATGTATAGCAGATGCTGGTATAACATACATTTTCATAGATAATTGAAAAATTAAATGTATGGCACTAAATGAAATCAGAGGAACAAGGGAAAACTCCAGCATTTCCTTGAAAACATAGCTAAGTTGGAAAGGACCTGGCAAGTGTCCTAAGTTGAGAAGAACAGCATTTTACTTAATAGTGGCAGCACCCTCCTAAAAAGCTTTGCATTACATGCCAACCAGCACTGGCAGCACAGGGTACACAGAGCTGATTTAGTTAGAACTATGACATAACGAGATCTCTGCCAACGTAAAAATTGCTGTGTCATGCCCTTACTTTCCATCCACTACCATCACAATGCTATAAGGGAAGGGAGAGGGAGGGGGTGCACTCATTTCATTTTTACTGCCAGTGCTCACAGTCTGCTTTCCTTCGTCTTGAGAACCCACTGTTGGTCCAAACGGGAAGAATTAATATTCAGCCTTCTTCCAAAATGAGAATGGAATAAGGTGGGCAGTGTGGGGATGCCTGCCACAGGTATCTTATGTTCCTTGCCTTCTACTTGTTGGGATATAGGTACTTGAACTCCACATCTGTCATTTACATCTCTTCATGGAACTAGTCCTCCGTGGATTCACTCTGATGCCACTTACACTGTACAACTCCCCTGGCCAACTGCTACGCATGTTCTAAGGGCATCCTTACATCCTAATGTATTCCTGCAGTCTACCAAAAACAGAGATTAAACACATTGATAAATATATTATAACAACACCCTAAGGCTTTAAAAAAGCATTTTACAGCACTTTGCTCTTTGTGGCCTGGTCTTAAAATTAGCTAGAAAAAATATATATATTTGAAACTACACAGGCAGAACTGGAATACTGGCATAAAGAATTCTTAAAGCAGGAAGTTTCTTAGGGCATTCTGCCCTGATACACACCAGTGAGATTCAGAGAACTGGAAAACAATAAAGTATAAAACTAGAAAAAATGAACATAAACTGTAATCTGTATTTTAAAATGGAGTTTACAGGAGCTCATCTTCAGCCTCAATAGAAATACTTGTATTCACCGTGCAAAGAATTCTACCTCTGGTCAAATTTGTTGTATTGCCTAGTTCTTGCAGATAGTAGAGTCTAACAATGGCAACACTGCATTTATTTTTATAATTATTAAAATAATGATGATAGGCAACTAAAGACAATATTAAACTATTTCCTCAACATTTCTACTCAATCATTTGTGGGCTTTATATCTCAAGCCATGGACTCTAAAATAACATTCTCCTCTCTGCTCTCTCCATTTTCCTTCCCTGCATGTTTATTTTATGGTGAAGATACATTTGAGTACCTATATTATACACGTCACCACCTGAATGATAAGAAGAATGATAAACTTAAAAAACTGAAGCCAGGATGGCTCAACAATCTGCAAGTCAAAACTATAACTTAGACTTCAGTGCTTATCACTCCTACCGTACCTTAACCATTGCATCTACACTAATCAGAACACAGATGCTCTCCTGAGTTTTGCAGCATGATAATGACCAGAAGTAACAGCATTAGTTAGTGATCCTCTACTTTAACTACCTGGCAAATTGACTGATTAATTGATTATTGCTTATTTTATTGCATTACTGTCACAACTGTGATGAGCATTGCTCTGTAGATGGTATGTAGTACATTAACACCTAGCAGAAAATACTGCTCACTCTCCTTAATTAGCAAAAACAGGCATAATGTAGAAATCAGAAGAGAATAGATTTACTGATGCCAAAGAATGGATAATATTAAGAAGATCCCAAGACTCCTAAACACTTAATTCATCAGTGAAGTCTCAGACTACAAGGTTCTCAAGGTATTTTTCTGTTACAATAAGCTACTATCTCCAATCTCAGTATCAACAATAACCAGTTAAAAAAAATATCCTCCTAGAAATAAACTCTGCAAATGCATTGGGGAAATCTAGCAACAATTATTTATATGCAAATGGTTTATTTAGTTCAATCTGCAGTGAGATAGTGTTGTCTTTTTCTGCATAAGAGTGTGCACAGCTACAATAACACATTTAAAATATGAATTGCCTATCTATATTTAGGCTGATTTATTGCCGAGAAGTGTGTGCTCTGCTTACTCTGAGTGTCATGTTATTGTTTGGATTGCCAAACGTATTTCTTCTGAGGGAAACAGTTTTGTTTGGTTAACAGATACATCCCCATCCTGTTTCTTTGCGTAAGTGTGATAGATGACAATGTAATTAATGAATAAACACATACTGAAGTTTGTGGACCTGTCCCAGGATGCCATAATGTGGAGATATCAAAAGTTTTACTGTATAAATACTTTGAATGCTACTGGAATTCTAGAAATACACTTCACAAATCCTCTATTTGACCCTCCCTGAAAGGATAAACTGTTACAATTATCTAAAGAATAAAATAAAAAAAAAATTAAAAAACACCTTTGAAATGGGTTTAACATGGGGAGGATCCCTCTGAAATGATCCCTGTATATTTAACAGGGCTTGACTCCTCCAGTGATTCTGATTTGAATACCTGCCAGTGTCCTGCAGCTTTGACAACCACATGAAGAAACAGAAGCATCTGTCAAAATTTTCTCAAACACTAGTTTCGTAGCCTGTCATAAGGTACAGTCATCTCAGAAATCTCAACATCTACCCTCGATTATCACACAGCAGTATCTAAGATAACATAGAATGAGAGATACTACTGTGTACCAGCTGCAATCACAGCAGGTTTTCTATGGTGATAAAGCTAGAGACAAATCCCTATAAGCAAATCTGTATGAGGAAGAAAAACAGAAGATGCAAGAGAAAAAGATCAAAAGATTTTTTTTAAAAAATTAAAAAGTAGAGAAAATGGGAACTAGAATATCTGCCTTGGAATGACAGGAGTAAGATAAAAAGCCAAATAAAGCAAAAAGAAATAAGGGGGGTTTGGAAACTGAAGAACTGGAGAAAGAGGCAGACAAAGGTTTAAGGGCCGGTGCACAGTGGGAGTATGCTACAGGCTGTAGGGTTTCTGTAGCCATACATATAAAGTCATTATCAACAGGTTTGGAGAGGTAAGCTCCCTAATGTGTGTCAAGCTCCATGGACTTAAAAAAACAACAACAACAACAACAACAACAAAAAACCCTTATATATAAAGAGCTATAGAGTAGTAGCTGGGGTAGCTTCTTCTTTTTCCTGGATGACAGTAACCCAGTTGGTGAAAAGAACATTTATACTATCTGCAAGGAGAGTGATAGGACTGTAAAGCTTTTGAGGCGGTACAACACTTTATGTGCCATTTATGTCATACTGTTAGAGCTAAGGAATCACGCTCCGTTCAGAGGAAGATCTAAATGTTGATCTTCCAGAGGTGAAAAGGCATCGGTAGAAGTGTTTTCACTAGATGTGAACTTTTGTGGGTCCCTGACTGTACATTTTTACTTATTGTTGTTAATTTCTTCTTTTAAACAAGCGCTACAAAAAAAAAATAATCACTGTTATACAGTATTCTTGTACCTAGAAAACTAATTCCAGGCATATTTTTAGCTCTGGAGTAAGTCATACACTCTCCACAACCATGTTGTGCAGTTACCATATTTGAATGTTTCTTCATGCTGTCAACACCTGGTTGTCCTGCTCCTTCTCTCTTTTTTTTCTCTCTCTCATTCTGTACTAAGAGATTCATTACACAAAGCGCCACTCAAAACAAGAGAGGGCAAACCTCTACTATCTCCCACTAAATATCTAAACAATTAGCTCTGACCAGTCAAGTTTTGGACTTGAAACTGAAATGCTAGTAGCAATTTCATTTTAGGCATGTTGAATGTAGTCCCTTCCCTCAAATATATATTAACTCTCTATTAGTTTATTGTGTTTATGGTAGGCTTTTAATCAATTCATCGTTATTTTATTTATTTTTTTACCATTACCTTCTAAAACTACAGAACACATAGAATCATTAGGTCCCTTCCAACCTCAACCATTCTGTGATTCTGTGAAATATATTTTACACATCATTTGTGGTGGGGAGGGGTTCTTCCTTCTGACTAGCTTTTGGACACATATATTAATGTGGGGTCCCAGTAAGGAATTCTGGAAGAGTCCAGTACATTTCGGAACAAAACCTTTTCTATAGGGTACATATTACTAATATATATTCATTACTTACTTTCAGCCTATATCTGATGTTCTGAATCGCTTTCAGAAAATAGAAAGGGTGCATTTTGCATATACATATATATATATATATATATATGAAATACAAGAACATATCAAATTTTCTTTACCTTCTACCACAAAACAATAATAATAATAATAAAGTTTGAATACCAAATATTACAAACAAGTTAATTTAGTACTGGCAATTATTTTAAGCACCTTATTCCATTTGGAATAAATTAATTCATTGTTGCACTCCATTATTTCCTCTGTCAGATCACATATTTTTTAACCTGGGAATGGAAAGAGAAACCCTTTGTAGGTCAAAAGACTTAAACTAGGATCTAGTATACATTAGGGAAACGCTTGCTTCAAAGTTCAACAAAAGCACAAACCTAGTTTTTCTCAGTTTAGCTCTGAGCAAGTTCTCAAAAATAGCATGCATTTCAGAATACACATTACCTAACTACATACCTAATTATGTAACATTATTCAGAAGTTTTCTGGGTGGCCAGTCTGTTACACCTGAGAAAGTTTTCAGATCACCGGGTTCATGCGGAAATTAATCACAGGACTCAAAATACCAGTTTTGGAATCCAGTAACTGGTAGTTTGTATAAGCTGCCACCCCATACCTATAGGAAAAGGTGCAAGAATAAGAACCAGTTTAGTTCTCAATCATTCTGTCAAGGTATGCAAGCATTTTGTTGCTTATTACCACCTGTCATTGAGCATTGCACAAAAGCTGTAGCCACTGTCTAATCCCAAAAGATGGTGAAGAATTCCATTTGTACAAATACTTATTCTTTAGACAACATGACCCTTGAAGAAAGTGTGGAATTTTGGAAGCACGTCAACCATATGAACAACGTAATATTCTTTGAAGAATGCTAGTGCTATAGGCAATCATCTAACACAAGTTTCAGACTCCCTGAAATACCTAATACTAATCGGCATACACAGGTACGCTGATACACTTTATATACATAAAATATCAGCTGTACAATCATAACCTGAGGAAGATCTAGCATTGTTTCTTTCATTGCAGAAAGGCAGTCTGAAGGCTGATTTATTTCATGCTACACAATGACTTCTGTGTGGCCTCTATTCTTTTCCATACATTAACATTCTGAAATTGTGAAGTACTTTTCCACAAAAGAAACAGAAAAAGTTTAAAAGCATCAAAACCAACCAACCAAGCAAGCAAACAAACAAAAAGAAAGAAAACAACCTGGTGGATAAAGCATTAAAAGCAAATCTAAAATTTGGAAGAAAGATTGAACAACTATTTTCTAATCCTGTAGCTGAACAAGCTTTTTATTAATTATTATGGCAATGTACTCTGTTTAGGTGATTATGGCCCGAATGCCTTACTTAGAAAAAAAATAACTCAACTTTATGTAGACAGTCAAGTCACTCCTTTGAATTTAACGGGGCCATTCCCTGCAGTTAACAAAACTGCTATGTGCATCTAATTTTGAGGAATTGCTCTTTAGCAGTATACAGGTACTGGAGTTTTTGCTTATCTCATTTTTTTTTTTATCCATAAAAAGAAAAAAAATGTATTTGAGCACCAACTGATGCAACACTTCCTGTTTAAATTTCCCACGTTCTCGTTCCACCTACTAGCTTGTCAACCAAAAAGTATGGAAAATGCATTTGTACAATCTCTGATATACTCTGTAAGCCATAACAGCTGCATCATGAAAGAGGTGAAAAGTATAAAAGTACTACGGCATATTACCATTCTGAAAGATGTATGATATTGTTTATGCTCTTTGTAACTTGAGTTTGATTTTGTCTGTGACTCTTTTTTTGCAGGTCAGAAAACAACAGCAATCATTTGGTCTCCTACTCAAAGCACATCAATTTGTCCAGCTCTATTTTAAAATTCTTCTGCTTTACGATTTTATTATTGTCACCATACTAGAAGAATATTAATTTTATGTCCTCGCTTCAAATTAATACAATCTCTTTTTTTCAGAGATCTTTTAGTGATAACAAGTAATGAGAGACAGTTTTGAATAACTGAGGCTTCAGTTTAAGCATAGTGCAAAGAAGCAACAGTTCATTTTTTAACTTTAGTACGTCTGAACAGTAAGTTCTTCAGCAAAAGGCCAGATGGTGCCAGCCTTGCTAGCAGACTCTTTGTTCTAGGCAGCTGTCTTTTGTTACTACACTGACAAAATCAATTTACGTGTGCAGCCAAATGATTACTAAACCACTTCTGTGGAGCTGTTTTCTGCGGCAGACACATACCTGTTGCAGTAACTTACAAGCTAGTGGCCTGTCACTGCTTTTTCAGACAATGCCATTAAGACATACATGTATGCTATGGCAAGACAAATTTTAGCATAAACAACTCTACTGCCCAAATTTACTCTAATCTTGTGCTGTTCTACTCTATTTTTATTCCTTCCATATATGCATATTTATTTTAGTAAGGACATTTTATTGTAAGCTTGCCTCACTGTCGTCTTTTATTCCTGTGAACAATGCAATTGACATATGCTAATCACTAAAACAAGAATGATAGATTATGGTGTTTGCCTTTCTTGAACAATTAGTCACAGATTATCTGAGGAGGCTGTGTTCACATTTAGGAATGAACAATGAAGCTCAACAAGACACAGCCTATCTTTCAGAAGGCATTCTCCACTTTGTGATAATGGAGGTAAATAGAAATGCAGATTGCATATACAGAGAGTAGAATAACACAAGCAAAATTCAGAAATGGAAGACATTAAATTCTTCCTGTATGTATCAAGGAAAGCGTCAGTTCTCTATCAGGATTATTTCTTTTCCCTGGCAACGACAACTCAGAAGTGTTTGAGGGTGTCCAGCACCTAAGAACTGGCACTAAAACCATGCAAGATCAGACAGTACCAGCGTAGTCAGCTGTGTTTCAAATTATGTAGCCTATTTTTGTGCTACCATTCCCAATTTTATACTTCTGTGTATACAGCTGGTGCATTTTAAAAGTCAGTATTATTTTAGATCAACTATACTGGGTAAACAAAATATGAAATCAAAATCTGCTTTCGGACTTGTAACACTCTGAAATACAATCACCTGAATAGAACCTGCATCACTAGAAGAAGGTGTGATCTATGCCACATAAAGGCTCCTATATCATTTAAGTGATATCTCATTTAAGTGATGCCTCAGATTTGGTGTAAGAAGCGTTCCTGGGAATCCCTTTCTTGACTTTTTGAGGGTTACAGAAGATCCACTCTACGAGATTTTACCATAATGCATCACAATATAGCAAAATAAGCTTTTTCTTCTACTGTGGTAGAGAAAAAGTCATAGATGTTTGTTATCCTGATCCATCTTTTTATCCCTAATATGCTCCAATAATGGCTGAGTCCATAGTAGCAATACTGCCAACAAGTCAGCACGAAATCACTTGTGTGGAAAGAGATAATTTGCTGACCTATTATTCTTTTGTTAACGTGATTTATGTTACTGGTGTTGCTCACATTATCTTTGGGTAAGCAATATTTCAGTGTTTATAATACCTTTGCCAAAAGTGTTATTTATTTATTAGAATGCCTATAATGTTAGGCTAAATTTATTAGAAGAGGCAGTATATTTTCTTTTATCAGGTGATAACTACTGGAAAAAAAAATATGTCAGATCTTCAGATACACACACCCTTTCTCAGATTTGCTTCCTCATTATCTGTTTTATCATGACAGTTAGAAAAGGATGTTACAAGCCTCAATTTCTCAAAGACATTCAAGCTTCAAGTTATTCATTGCTTAATACCAATGACTTCCGTAAAACTTAGAAACTGTATGGTTTATGACACTTTCAAAAAAGCAGAGTACAGAAATAATAGTTGTTAGCTTGCACACATCTCTTTTATAGGAAATATATATTGAGGAAATTATTTCCGTGAAATTTAACAGAAAGATTATCTGACACTGAAGCATTTAATTAGCAGTACCATTTGCCATCTTGCACAAAACGGAACTAATAAAGCATGATTTCTGTAAAATTAGGTTATCTCTATTCATTTTGAAACCACATGGTAATTCCTGTGTATTAACTGGATATATTTTTGTGTTAAGTTAAAAAAAAAAAAAAAAAGTTACACTGTTCTCTTACAGATAAAGCTAATTATATGGAAAATTCATACTTCAAGTTTGCACCGCTTGACTTGATTCAGAAGTAGAAAGAATTGGTTTTATATTTAGTTTTCTAACTTAAGGAACGAAGACATGCACACACAATTTTTCTCTAAACCTCTGAACAGAAGAGTTTTCTTGAGCTTGAGACTGCTGCTATTTAATACACCAAGAATCTCCATCAACTCAGTGAATCTTAGCACAGGCATAAAGATGTCTGTGTGAAGAAATGACAGCAGAAATGGGGCATTACTTCTCAATCCTAGCTTTTACTTATGTGGCTATATTTCTAATTGAATTGTTACATTTGTATGTGGTTGTAATTAACATCATATCAGTTTTTGGAAGCCATGTCAACAGACAGAACCCCCCGAAAATGAAATATTTTCTCTGTCCTTCAGTGTACTCCTGATACTGTACGCATGAAAAGCGGTATATACTTGGTGTTTTACACAGGATTTGTGACCTTGCATTTGTGCAATTACATGTTTGTGACTCCAAAGTCTAAGCTGTATTTTCAAAAAGTTGTATTTATTTATGAACATGCTTCAAGAGGTATTTAAGGCACACAAATATGCTGGATACTTGGTGAAACTTTCAGGACTAAACAGACAGTCTATTTCATTCTATATCATTCAAAAGAACTTGGGAATCTGGTTTATAACCTTTATACAGCCTGCTACCTAAAATTAGGTATTTAATAAGATAGCTGAGGTAGGGTTTTTAATGGCACGCTGATCAAAATAAATTACTATCAGGGGAAAGAACGAGATGGATAAGTGAAGCGGTTAGAAAAAAGCACTCGATGTGCCTAACTGCATACCTTTCTTTTAATATAACATGATTGTAGTCTTGCTGTTAAGCTACCAATGTAACAGACATTAAAGGGGATATTAGATGTTTTATTACTTTTTTTAAAAAATTTATTAACGTCATTGTAGTACCATACATCTCCTTAGATTAAAGAACAAGACAATTAGAGGATTCCATGTGCATTTCAACAGAAATAGAAAACTTCCAGAAACATAATGAAAACATATTCTTAATGTCATAGAATCATAGAATGGTTTTGGTTGGAAGGGATGTTAAAGATCATCTAATTCCACCCCCCACCACCACGGGTAGAGACACCTCCCACCAGAGCACGTTGCTCAAAGCCCCATCCAACCTGGCCTTGAGCACCTCCAGGGATGGGGCTTCCACAGCTTCTCTGGGCAACCTGTTCCATTGTCTAACCACCCTCTGAGTACAGAACTTCTTCCTTACATCCAATGTCATGACTCTTATTCTGTAAGGATGACATGTTGCTTTGTTAATTTGGAAATTTCAGTCCCAACAGTTCAAAAATATCAGAGAGCCAGAAGAACAGCATGTATCACATTGCTACAAAGATGTGCTTAGAAGTTGTGATGTTGCTTTAATCACTGTATTGTACACTACCCATTCTTCCTCTCCCTTCCTCATTTGACAACTATTTTAAATAGACCCTTCTCTTTGTTTGCTCTTTTAAGCCAATTTAATCAGTCTGTGTGTATCTAGCTCATATCTCCTTGGTGAACCTTTCACATATAATAACACTTCTGAAAACCTTCAATTCTTTATAAACAGGAATCCCAACAAACATCTGAGCATCCAATATATTTAAAAGTTCACCTATTTTTTTACTGTTTTTTTTTTTTTTTTAACCTATTATTCCAAAATCTATACATAAGAGAATGTACAACACAGTGCTGCCAGCCAAACAGAGCCTGACCCCTTAAGATGGAGTTTCTAAAAAGGAAAAAATGAACGGAAGGAAACACCTTTCTTTCATGTCCACTTGCACCCACAGCTTCACACAAAGGTTTAGGAAGAATAAATGAAAATGGGCTGAATGTTAAGAGACAAATTTAACAGATTAAAACCAGGAACACTTCACTTTCTTATTCCTCATTTTCGTGCCACTAGATTTTTATTAACCCAACACTTCAATTTTATTTCTGTTGAAACATTCCTATCTTTTCCATAAATGTGAGATTCATGTCTGCCCTGGACACTCTTGTAATTAACTTTGGCACAACTAACCAACTAATTTTATGATTAGAGTACTACTTTTAATTTTTATTTTGGTATCACCCATGAAGAATTATTTTTATTTGTACCTTTATAATAGCCAGATCTATTGGATTTTGAATTTAAGATCTGTAAAAAGAATTTGTAAAGAACAGATCCATCTTCTCATTTTTCCTGCTTGCAAGCCTTTACAAACTAGTTATTAGAACAACAAAATCAAGTAATACAAAGCCACTTTTCATGCAAAATTATTTCAGCCTCAAAATTTTAAGAGCTGTACTTCCTATATATATTGTTTACTTTACACTGCACTTAAATTAAATGATTCATCTGATGCTAGTGTTAACTGACAACACATTGACTATAACTTAAAAGGCATCCTCTCATCAACTCATTATTCCTCAGATTTGATGACAGAAATGTCCAGATTAGTCGGCAGACTTAGAAGAAAACAAAATCTTACAGATAACATTTTAAAAACAGTCTGGGCAACTGAGTAAAGACCAGTTCTACTCAGTTATGCTGTGGCTACTTCTGAAGCTGCCTCTTGCAGAAACTGCAAAACCAAACAACAAAACACACATGCTGCTCTTGAAATTAAGAGCTTGTAAACAATAATACCAGCTTCCTGAATGAGTTTATATTCTTCATGGTTTGAGAGAAGACTAGACTCTGAAATACCTGGTTGGACTTCTTTTCTTTAGATAGAGGATATAAAGCAATCATAGAATATCTACGGATTTTACATTTTTTGCTTCATTAATCTTTAGTAGTTAAAATGAAAGAACATCTAGAACTGGCTTCAGCTGAACTCATAAACTGAATTGAAGTGAGGGATTCATTTGACCAGTCTTTTGACACCTCCAATTTGGATGTTTAGCTGGATGCTCCTGCTTAGGGAGGCAGAGCTCCCTCTCTAAGCAAAAAGAAGAAAACTTCCAGAGCAAGTCTAATGCCAGTTTTCTCTGACACTACTGTGGCTAGTTAAATACTCAGAAAGAATAATAAGGCTACGGGCAAGTGAAAGCTAGCTGCTATATATAAGCATGGTATGGTTATCAAACACTGTGCCTATCCACTTTCTCTTCCATCAGACAGTATTCTGTATCTCTAGAATTTCTTGGATGCAATCTGTTCGTAAGTTGTTTTATTTCATGTTGTTACAATACACTGACACAACACTGAAATATCTGTCATTCTAAAGAGTTCCTATTTATCAGACAATATGATTTACAACTTTTTCATCATTTAGATACTAAGAACACATTCAATAACTATTGTCATTAGTTCAGTTGGTTTTTTGTTTGTTTGTTTTTTGAAGATACCTTTAACTTTGTCAAGAATCCAGCATCTTGTGACAGTTTCTTATTACATTGAAAGCAGAACTACAAACTCAGCTGGAAATAGACACAGTCAGATTGCCTTCCTGAATGCAAGCTGACATTTTCAAGTAAATCAAAAGCTAATGTTAGAAATGTTCACAGTCATTACCTTTTATATTGGAAAGTCAGCATCTTGTGTTGGCACTGGGGACAGAGCAATATTTCAAAATATAAAACTAAAAGATGCTATTCAGTGAGAAATGTCACATGAACTTTGGTTTAGTAGCTGAGGAGATGCTATCTAATTACCTACATTGAACATGCAGTACTACAGTAGCCATTGACAAAGATATGTGAAGAAAAGTGAATCCTATTTGTTTATGTTAAAATATGCAGCTATTTCTGTAACTTGTTCTCTTCCCACACTTCCTTCCATCTGTTGCTTCCTTTTATCTGCTCTGTCTAGTCACATTTAGATTGTATATAATCAAGTGTGGAAACTCTTTCTTACATATGTCTAGCACTCAACTATACAGGCCCCTAACGTGGACAGAGGTCTGAGACATCTAGCTAAAAAAAAAAAAAATTATTATATCACTTAAAGGGTTAAAGAAATTCACTCTTGCAGCCTCTCTTTAGTCTCCTGAGCCAACTGGCACATACGGCTCTTGACATGGGCTGCTTTAAAGAGAACCATTGTTCTCTCTTCAGGACCATTGTTCTAAACTATACTACTATAATATTTAATCTTTTAAATATGTAAATAACTAGAATATGAAATATCTTGAACCAAGAAGTTAAGTTTTGAATCAAACCTGCCAATATGTTCAGCTGATATAGCATGTAAAAAATTGTGTAACTAAGGAGCCAATAGCATGCCAGGCACATTTAATATGATATTATACAACAGCCATGGAAACTGAAATGAAGTCAAAATAGATGTGTGTCCTGGTTTTGACTGGAACAGAGTTTACTTTCTTCCCAGTAGCTGGTATGGTGCTGTGTTTTGGATTCAGGATGAGAATAATGCTGATAAGCTGATAACGCACTGGTGTTTCAGCTGCTGCAGAGCAGAGCTCGCACAGAGCCAACAAGGCCGTTTCAGCTTCTGGTGTTGCCCTGGGGGTGCACAAGGAGCTGGGAGGGGACAGAGCCAGGACAGCTGACCCCAGCTGACCAGAGGGATGTCCCAAACCATATGGAACCATATGGCTGAAGGATATGGTGAGGAGGAGGGGGCTGGCTGGGAGGTGCTGCAGCTCGAGGTCTGGCTGGGCATCAGTCAGTGGGTGGTGAGCAATTGCGTTGTTCATCACATATTTTGTATATTCTTTTAACATCATTATTATTATTTTCCCTTCAGCCTCTATCCTTTTAAACTGTCTTTATCTCAACCCACAAGTTGGTGTTGTTTTTTTTTACCCTATTTTCTTTTGATTCTTCCCCATCATCCCACTGGGAGGGCGGGATCAAGGGAACAGCCGCGTGATGCCTGCCTGGTTAAACCACAACGATGTGAAAATGCATGGTTATCTGGCTTATTTAAGCACTCATGAGGATTTTAAATGGAGCAATGGAATGCTTCTGTCCATGCTAGTAAATCCAATAAACATATTTCTTTCCATTAGAACCTTTGGACTCTATTTCTACAGTGTCTCTGGTAATATTAAATTAATTACAAATATCTCTTTGTGATCTAGAAGACCTCAGCAGAAGGTGACTCATATCATCCATTCCTTAAGTAGGCCTGAGTACGTACTACCTTTAAAAACTGCAATGTTGCTTTATTCTCTGAAAGACAATAAATGCTTCTACGTATGAAAGACAACTTTCAATTGTCTAGAGCTGTGGGTTAACAAAGAAAACATATTTTATTAGGCCTCTGGTGGACATACTTTACTATTAAGTCTATTCTTTCTGTTGATCAATAGAGACCTGACTCTTGGAAATGAATAAAAAGGATAAACTGTATAAGTGCATATATCCAGAAGTACCTCTATTTTATTGGATTAACAACTATAAAAAGAAATCCAAGAGCAGGCATAATGTGATTAAGTGTCTGATAATTTAAAGTGAATAATTACCGCTTTATATGTATCTTTTGCTCTACATCACATTAAGTCACCTTGATGATATAATACATAAAGAAAGAATAAATATTTCTTCATAACATAGCCCACCTTTGATATTAGAACTCAATGTGCTACTAATCAAGATAAACAAGACTGTTTCACAGTGAAGCAGAGAAGGAATTCCTGAAGTATCTACTCTGTATCTCTTTCATTATTTCTGTCATTCATATAAATTCAGAAATATTTGACACCTGCGTAAGTATCTACTGAAGAATCAAAGGAAAATGAAGAGTAAAATAATACAAACAAGGAGACACGTTTCACATCCACCTTGTTCCAGCCAGGCAACATTTCCAGTTTTCCTTTAATTCCAGAGTGCCTGAAACAAAGATTAAAAATCAAGTAGTGAAGAAAGTGTAATTCCCACCTTCCGAAAATGTGCAATTTCTGAAATGCTATTCATCACAAACTGAAACATCTCTCCCTTTCGCTTGAAGTTTGTTTTTCATGAACTCCAGTTCATAAAAGTTTCCCTTGGAAGTAGCAAAGTATTCAGAGGAGAAAGCATTAGCACAAAACGCTTGGCTTTTTTATGAAACAGTTAAAGTCAAAAGAAAAAATACCCATCTGCTGGGCTCTGAATGGGAGGGTCACTTTATTTCTTTCTCACTGTTCTGTTGTAAGAAAAGAGTAAAGAGCTGGAGGGTAGCTGGCTGTTGGAAAACACATCCTTTGAATATTTTCCAGCGTGCAACACAGACAGACCCATGGAAACAACAGGCTGAAGTAATTCTTGACACAACTGTTTGTTCTTGTTCCAGATAACAAGGCTTGTAGGTTCTACTTTGATTTTTGCCCATGTAAATATTAATAAAGAGCTCTTCACTTTGTTATAGCACTGCCACCAAGATAGAGAGTGCATATATACCCTGAATAATAAGATGGCAGAAAATGCTTTCACATTTTACGAAAAGCAAATGAAGACACCAGACATTCGAACATTCACTCTCATTTTCATTGTTTCTGCATATTGTCAGAACTATATGGAGCAGTAACTTTATAGAAGTGCAGTGTTTTTGTGATTGTATCAATCTTCAAGCCTTATTTAGGATTTGGAAGTGGGGAGGGTACCTGCTTTGATATTTGTCAAACACTTCACACATTTGCATTTTTTTTCCCCAGGTAACCTCAGAAATTTACTTGTTAAGCTCAGACCTGAGAAAAAGCAAATATATTCCAGCAAGAAGTTTTTATGAAACAAGTATGAAAGCTTAATAGAGGTATAGTAGCTGTGAAGCACTGGGAAGATCTACAGAATCAATTTTTAATGTCAAATACTCTGGTTGCGGAGATGTATACAGTAACAAACAAACAAAAAAACCCCTGCTTCCATCTATTTGGGAACAAGAGTATGAGAGATTCACAGGGACCAGAAAGAAAATTTAACACAAAGAACAAAGATTACTGAATATTTAAAGTATCCCATTGATTGGCACAGAAGTAAAAGTGTTTTTTAAAACATTAAGTATTTAAATATCCCCCAAAACTTCACTTTTTAAAAATAAGAATTTCAAAAAAAGAAGCAGCAAAATAGTTTAATGCATAGAAAGGAATCCAATAAGGAATATTGCCATTTCCGACACATTTTCTTCTTTAATCATTGCTCCAGCTATGGAATATACCCCACTAAATGTAATTTTAAGCTGATCTTTTTTTGGAACACTAAACTCAGCCAGCTAAATCCAGCCAGATGTTCACTGTAAGGTCTTCCATTTGGAGAACCAGACATTAAGAAAAAAAAAAAAGTAAAGAAATGGATGGGAGCACCGGAATTCTAAGAGGCCTACAATGATGACACATGGAAAGACTGAATGCATTGGGCTTTCTACAGTCTAGACAGGAAAGAACAAGGGAACACAAGACTTGACTCTTCAAATTCAGCAAAAAAGAAATTTAAAAATCTCCATGTTCTCCTTAGACAGTAAAGAATGGGAAAGAATATGTATCAAAAGGGGATCACAGGATGGGGGGCAAGGGATGGTATTTCAAATCAGGTTAAACAAAAAAACTTAGTATTGAAAGCATACAGGGGTATAAGATGAGACTACCCAGCAAGGTTGTGATTCTCCATAGCCACAGACTTTAACAGAGCAGACCACACAGATTTCTGTCACAAATTCTGTAAGAATAGCTGATCCTGCACTGGAGTATAGAAATACATGATTTCTAGATGTCTTTTCTAGACACATAGAAGCTAAGACTATATAACACAGGCAACGTTACTATCTTTTACTACCATTTTGTTTATCTTTCAGATTTTGCCAACACAGAGCCTGAGCCTGGCATTAAGGCTGCATTAAAATATCTCAAATATTGAATGAATTACCTAATTCTCCATTTTCAGTCCTTCTGTAAAGGGTATGATCACTGAAGTTCTCCCTTTAGCCCAAGGGGCACGGGCTAGATTACAGAATCCTTTGAAGACCAAAAATACATGTGCTGTCAAGGCACACAAACATACTGCCCCCATTCAGTATTTACAATTTCCTTTTGATTCAGACAAGTGTAAAAACCAGACCAGCCCAACCAAAATACGTTTTAAGTACATGAGACGGCACTAAATGTGCCAGCTCTGTATAATGCTCCATCTCAATGCATATCCTTGATTATGGCAAATGAGTGTCCAAACTATGACTAATGCTTTCCTCCTCCTAGTGAGTGTTCCCCTGATACATTTCTGTTGCTTGAGTCTGTCAATAGTATATTAGCTTTCCCATTAGAACAGCATTTTACTTCATCAAATCAGTTGGAAGATTTTTTTTTCTAATTCTACTTATTCTAACCTTCATCTTTTCTATCCTATACAAACATTTCCTCAGCACCACAGTGTAAGGAAGCAGGATTCAAGCTTGTTGTTAGCTTAATCTTTGTAATGACTTTGGCATTCATATAATCCACCTAGAAATGCTTGAACATTTGTGCATAACAAAAACCACACGTGGAGAGCAATACTGTTGCTTCATTGAGAATATAAAAAATGGAGCTAGTTTAATTATATCCAGATTTGATTATGGCATGCGTATTGTAATTTTTGATGCAGTTAAATTCAGCATCATTTAATTCAGGTCAAGTTGAATGAAATATGGGAAATATGGCTCACTGTATCCCAGTTCTAAGCAGCATAAACTATTAATTTTGCAACTAGAGAGATGAGAAAAATTAAGAGACCTAAGGTTGGTTCAGTGGATGTTCACATTTGGAACCAGTCCTACTGAATCCAGTATTTCACATGTTCCTCCTGGCCCTCAATGTTCTAGATGCAATTGAGGCTTTTGGAGCCTCCTCACTGTAATTCTATGCATGTATACTCCCTTGTCGGAGTAGAAAGAATATCATTTCTTTTACAGTGCAGATTCAGGGCAAATTTTTAAAATGCAGACCATTATATCTCTTGGTGTCCCAAGAAATTTAGTCTCCTCCCCATTTTTTAAAATCTATGTTGAAAGTATATATCCACTAATTTCAATGAGAACCACATGGCAAAGACTTCATTGAGGACTGAACCAAGTCCTGCAAAGACTTTTACATAAATCAAATGCTCCCATCCTAGCAAACAGATCTACTTAAACGTATAAAGTTGTATATGAGCACAGTGAGTTGCAGGATTTCATATGCTTCTACTAGTACACACTGAATGTAGCAACTACTATGGGAAGACCAAAAAATTAGGTACGTCAGTATTTTTCATCTTAAGCCTTTGTCACATATTGCTTAAAAATCTATTCAGCATATTTCCCAGAAGTCAGGAATAAACTAAGGAATGTTTCCAACAATTAATAGATTTAGAAAATCTAGGCATTTATAACTACAAAGAAAAAAAAAAAAAACATATCAATAATGGCTGTGATTTCAGATGACTCTGAAGCTAAAATGACAGAACTGAAAAGCAGAACTCAGTCCTGAAAGCAACTTTTTCTGAAAAGAAGTTCATTCAAACATTCAGGATAAGCTCTTTTTGACTTCATGAGACTGAAAGTTGTTTTACTGCTGAAGTCTTCTAGTACTCATTTAACAATGCCAAATAGCACTACCAACTTGAGTGAAACTGCAAGCTACAAAATTAATTAAGCAAGCATGTGCAAAACACCACTGAAGCCTTATTGTCAGCCAGGGAACATTATCATTACGTCTGTGCTACTTCATCTGCATAAGTGTCATAATTCTCCTTTGACTCAAGACAGAATATTTCAAGATTTGAATTAAAACCATTTACACTGAGAAATCCCATTGGATGTTAACTTTTACTCCTTCCTACAAGAACATTTTCTCCCCCAAAAAAGTCTTAAAGTTCAAAGACTTCTCACCCTTCTAAAATAGATTGCATGAAGTATTTTGAAGCAAAAAGGGAAAAGTAAAAATATGTTTGCTTTTATATCTACGCATGCTGTTCCGAAATCAATTTGGCCTATGCCTTGTGAACATCCTGGAACAGCAGAGTTTTCTCCTCACACAATCTGAGAGCTATGTTTAATAAGAAATTTATTATGAAATTGATCTGCTTCAAGAATGGCAGCCAAGAATCATGGAATGCTGCTGCAAAGTACAACAAAAGAAAAGCAATGCGCAGCTGTGCATGCTTGGCCATGGCCTTCCTGCACGTGGAAGGCAGTAATGATGAGATGGCAATTTTCCAGAGCTTTGTCCTCCTCAGCAACAGAATACAAATCCAAATTATAATTATAAGCTCTTTCTATTCAACGGTAAAGGGTGTTTTAAGTATAGATGCCTACACAAAAGCCACAGAGGACATATGTCCAGGATGAGTGGTATTTTACACCTTGAGCAACAAAACAGCATTTTGATTTACAGGAAAGTCAGGTGCTAATCACAGTTCACATCCAGGAGTTAAACAACTATGACATTATGTGGTGTAATTGCCTAAAGTAACTCGGAAAATTAAACTAATATTCTCATTTTAAATAAAATGTACAGCACTGAAGAGGCTTTCGGGGTAGGGCATGGCTGCATTACCAGACTATTCCCTAGGCTTCCAACCTTAGATGCTATCGCACTGGGGAAACCTGGTGTGCTGGCTCTAAGGAACAGTACAGGGAATAGAGTGGGGTGGAGACACCACGGCTAGGCTCTGTGACCAGGTGGGGACTTATTCTTGTGCACACCGAGACCGATAAGCTGCACTTTTTGCTACCCTGAGCCAACGACCTGTGATGTTTTAACAAATACTATACTCTAGTGTACTTTTGCTCATTATAATACCAAAACACACCTCTCATTGTGAGAACACAATTCTCATTGAATGCGACTAGAGTAAGGATGGTTATACATTACTGGTGAATCCGTGACCGTGGTAGTTCAGTGCTCTGGATTTGACCAGACCCATAGCAGTTAATGCGTGAATGTGAATCAGTTAATGGTGAATCTGTGATTGTGATAGTTTAGTACCCTGAATCCGACCGAACCCGTAACGGTTTATTGGCTACACCCCTTAACATGACACATGAACATGATGCACAGGACTCTAGTTGCATTAAAAAACAGTATTTCACCATCAATCTTTAAAGCTGATATCAGACAGTATGTGAGATTTTTCTCCCGCTGTCCAATTGACCGTTAAGACAGACAAATTGCAAACAAAATCCTGCCTTATATCATTTTCCTTCTCTCAGCTGAAAAAAATCCCAGCATAAAATGCAATACTAGAGTGGCTAATAATGCATGACATTTCTACCCACTTTTACACAGACAACAGAAGATAGAGACACCTTATTCCCCTACAGTTTATAAATGCATTGTAAAAGATTCAGCCAAAGTGTAACTGAGGGGCTATTTCTGTCTTTTAATTCTCTGAAGGTGCACACAATGCGTTGATGCCGCAGTTTCATAAAAGTGCTAAAGATGTGTGGATCTAGAGATAGGTAAGGATTTGCCTTATATTGCACCTTGCCAAGCACTGACTTCACCTGTTAGTTACAGTATCGTTCATGCTGTAAGCGCTTGTAAAGGGAAAAGAAAACACTGTCTAATGGTGTTTTCATTCTCAACATACATAACCTGCCAAATAACCACAGTGGTAAAAGAGAAAGTTTTTCATGCACAAAGCACCAGATTGAAACTAAGAATATGTATGCATGTGAACATATCTACTGTTTCAGCTGCTTGCACAAACTTTAGAAACTATGAAGTTATGTCATACTAAAACCATTTGCTTGAAATACAGTACGTTGTTTATTGTTACCTTGTCCAATCCGAACCTTCCAGCCCTATGATCAAGAGATCAATTCAATTGATTTAAAAATCAATATCTTTGCAAGAAAAAGAAATAAATCACTTTGATGAAATCAACTGAAATTCAACTTCAGAAGATGACAATGAAGGTTGTATTGCGTGCATGTGTCTGTATGGTGGCGACTTGAAGGAATCAATCTCTTTAGAGAACAGGAAGAGTAAAGACAAGTACTCACAGTAATTTTTCCTCTGACATTTGTATAGCTACCACATTTTTGTTATGCCAAAGACCTCACTCACTCTTCCTCTGCTAAGCCCTGCTTCAATGGTAGTAGAAGAGGAAGAAAAAGTAGGAGAGGGAATTTTCCCATTTTCCCATTTTAAATGGGAAATAGGAATTTCCCATTTTAGGAAATTCCTATTTTATGTACTGTTCTTCCTAACCTGGGGTTTAAGATTCCCTTGTCTGTAAAGATTTCTCTAAACTGCTTCCCTTTATGTACAATAGATTAGAATAATTTTTCTGCAGTATTTTCCTACTGAAAGGGTCTGCAAATTGATTTTTCACCCTCCCTTTAGAGGTTCAAATTCAAAACCAGCAAGCCAGACTGTCACTGAGCATATGTAGCTCTTATTCCTCAAGATGCTTTATAACAAGATAACATAAATAAAGTGTTAGACTTGTATTGGTAATAAAATCTGCATGAAGAGCACACAGAAGTATTGGATGGTTTCATGATGTTTCAAATAAAAGGACTCTCAATGAAAGCAAACAAGCAAACAAAAAGAAAACACAATTTGACTAAACTGGGAAACACAAGAAGATGGAAAGTATTGCCTCCCTGTTAAACCACAGGAAGGAATTTGATGTCTTGTTCTATGGGAATCCCAAACAACAAAACATTACACTGCAATATTTGAAATATTTTTACAGATCCACTTGTGCTAGATATTTTCCATACTCACAATAATACAACCTGGCACTATACAACAGGAAAGAAAGCAATCTCAGAGTAAACTAGGATTCAAACTATTCAAACATTTCATACATTTAAAGCAATTTCTTAAATGGCACCTTGAAAGAAAGCCCATAGGTAGAGTACGTACCCTCAAGTACCTATAACTGTCAGTTGCATTATGCTGAACTTCCTGACTGCAACCTGAAGAGTTGATAAAATCTGTTGATAAAATGCATGTTTTCAAGCTACGCAGCTATGACAACAAAATGCTTGGAGATATTTTCAATATACATGACATCTTTCTTCACAAATAGACCAATTCATACACAAAAGCAAAAACCCATCTTTTACTGCATGACTTTGCATCAGATACTTTCTTATTTTTAAGAAAATTTAAAATGCAAATTAAATTTCTACGTTGTTATGCATAGGATTTTTATGGACTGAAATACATCCCAACTTTATAAAGCTGAGCATCAATCTAGAGAGAGCAAATTGAAAATTCACACTCTGTGCTACTGTGCACTGACACAAGATCTTACTGTGATTTTGGCCAAGTTATTCTACCTTTTTCTCTCTTGAAAAGGGATTAAACTTTCCTACTTGTAAAAATGAGACTGTAATAAATAAATGTGTCACATCACAGAGAATTGATGAGATTTAATGTAGCATTCAACAAGCAGTTTGTAGTTTGAAAGCACTAGCAAATGCTAAATTCTATTATTTTCTTACATGGAATATGAGGTAGTGACATGCAGTACTTGAGTAAGAGAAACATGAGGCCACAGCTGCAGGCATCCACTGTTTCAAGAATATTGGATCCCGTAACTACCTGACACTTTGCATCTTTATGACCTCCTTTATTTCACCTGTCATTCAGAACATTTCTTTGTCTCAAAACAAGTATGTGTACGAGCTCTCTGAGCAGCAAGCTGTCAGTCCTTTGATACACAATGATTTGGTCTCTTCACCATCTGAATTGCAGCAATAAAACTGAGGACTTTTCTGAGATTATTCCTTCATCTTCTAATTTTGAAATTAGAAACTTATTTCAGAACTTGCTTAGATTTAATTTCATCATTCCTCAGTGAAGCCTACAAACATTTCATTATGCAAATGCTGATTTTGTTTGATATTTAACTTGAAATTTCTTTCCCAGTAAAGACCAATCCCTCTCTCAGATATGTTCTATACTAATAATATTTTAAGGTGTGTTTTTTTTCCACTATTAATTAGGGAAAGTATTGTAACTGTAGCAGCTGTTAATAAAAGAAAGTTCTATATCTGGGTATAGATACATATCTATATCCTTCCCAGTGTATCCCATCATATTCTGGACTCAGTACTGAAAAGTCATCCCATCCAAGCTCTCCTAAGGACACAGGACTGTGCATCCCTTTTTGCCAGACAGGAAAGCAGATACTTCAGCATTGGAAGCTATGTTTGTTAAGAAACTTCAGATATTTTTCTTAATACATTCAGTTGTAGAGTCTTAAGTCTGCTCCCAGACCAGAATGAACAGGAGTCAAATCTGAATTTAACAATATTACTAAACTGCAGACCATTGGACAAAGCTGACTCTTGCCTGCATTTATATACTGGGAAATTCAAGTATGCTTGTACACATGATCTTGTTGGCACAGAATTAGCCCTAGTTTGTCATACTAAGAGTTTTTAATCAATGAGGAGAGCCAGAATCCATGAAAAGATGACTATGCTGTGTTTTGGGTTAGTTTAAAAATAGGGTCAGGAACACAATTCCTCTACCTAGATTACTTCTGAAATAAATAAATAAATTCAAGGTGAAAAGGTTGTACAGTTCTCATTGCATGCAATATCAACACATGACTGAGAAATTAACATCCTGTTCTGAATTGCCTAACACCAAATTCTATTTTGATATATTTCCCGGTTATGAAAATCTTGCAGATAATCCAGATAGTAATCCAAATTCCTGTTGCTGCTTTCAAATGTTTGAAGACTGTTCCACACTGCTAGGTGTTTCTGAAAAGGCTGCCAAATTTTGACATTTCAAGTCTCCTAGAAACAGGAATATAATCCTTTTCAATATTTAGTGTTTTTTTAGTTTTGTCCCAAGATTCTGAAAAGCTTGGTGAACACAGTTGTGGAAGGACCTTTCACGTGACACTTTTCCAATGAACTGTCTCATTTAAATTTGTCTTTTATTGACAAGTCCCAATAGTCAACCCTATGCCCTATTAATAATTTTGCTGCAGTTTCTGCAATGATATCTAATGAGATATCAATAATTGCAAATAATTTATAGCAGCAGATCCCCTAAAATATTGTGAACCTTACAGGCACCTAATTGTTTATCTCAAGCCAAATTCTACCATTGTACTCATCAAAACATTTCTTCAAGTACTACTTCTCACTGTAAATGTTTGCTATGGTCAATAACCAAGCTGCTGTTCCTTAATCCCGCTATCAATTATTTTGACCCCCCTAGGACATCAAGGCCTGTGATTTAGAGGCAAGAGAAGCAGATTCAATATATGCAGGAAACAAGTCTTTGAAGAGTGTATTCACATCAGTACCCTGCACCCAAGGATTATTGAAATTGGTTGAGAAAAATGGGAGGAGGTTTGTGGCGCATTTAGAACTAACCAACACTCACCAAATATTGAATGAGTAACATTTACTATGCACTGAAAAGCTTGCAAACCCAAACGTATTCCTAGATATTGGTAATCATTATTGAAAGACAGCTAATTTCAAAAGAATGCTGCGTTCCTACACAGATCACACACACAAAAAAAGAAAAATGATATTGAATTAGTTACCTATAGGACAAAGTATGAATTATTTAATAAGGTTGACTCGTGTATAATTCCTCACAGTCAAGCATGCAAACCAAATCAGGTAATTCCACACAATCATGCAATTACTAATTTCATATGCAATTACTTCAGCGGTACCTGTAGTTGCAGTATTTAGAAGTACAAATTTGAAATATGCTTGTTTACATATTTTACGCTTATAGCTAACACATTTGCAGAGTCCATGTAGATACCTAATATAGTGGTTTAATACTTAATCTTTACACTTTGGTGATAAATACAAGACATTAAGATAAGGCCATATGCTAGTTACAAAATTTTTCATCTAATTGCAGAAGAGTAAAGGCAAATTGGATTTTTCTCTTATTTGTAAGTCATAAATGGTTGAGTGCTACAAATCAGAGTTATTTTTACTAATGCCACATATTGTATTTCAATATTTATTTGAAAGAGGACGGACAACAACATAGAGCACCCTTTTCATTAATTCCTATCATTTGCTACCCTATTGCCCAGATATTTTTGATAGTTTGCTAACCGAGTTTTCTTCTGAAATTTTCTTTCTTTTAGCTTCCTACATAGGTTGAAACTTAAGAAAACTGTATTCAATATTCATAATTTCTGCAGATGGTTATACTCAGTCTGTTCTTCTTTGCTGTTTCTATGACTACTGGAGCAGCATTAATTTCTTCAAATTGAATGGAAATAGAATCCAAATTGTACATTGAAATAAGAACATGCACAATTTTCATTGAAAGTTATTCCAGCAAGAAAGAGCGCATATCTATAATCTATGTTCTGTCTCTTTATATATGCACACGTACACTTAACGTAAACCACAAAGATGTATGTTCAATTTCAAAGATTTAACAAAGCAGAGCAAAGCACAATCAATTTCAACTATGTATTTTGTATGCAGCATTAGGAGATTTTAGACTGAGAATTCTATTTTTTTGCCTTTCCCAAATTTTACTACAAGCTATGTGCACTTTCAGTGGTACAAAACAAAATAAAAAGAACAAATACCACCTGTCTTTCTCAAAGGGTTTCCTTTCTATCCTGTAGGCTTTCAGCTTACAAAGCTTGGGATCAATTTTTCCCCCGTGTCAGTTAAACCTGTCGTTTCATTTGAGTTCTGTGAACGTAACTCAAGGAAGCATTGATAGAAGTATGCAGATGATCAAAACTCCTGCATTGATTTCAATGATACTAATCATACATATGAGCAATGTATTTTCTAGTAATCCCAGCTCCTTTAAATATATTACTGTGGTCTTAATCACAAGAAGTCTAGCAACACCAGAAAAGTACACTGAGTCTAACTAACTAGACTTCCTGGCTAACTGACCATTGAAAGATTCTTTCTTGTCAACCCCTAAATTATCAATTTCACATGTAAGTCAGGTAGCTATGTGGAGATAGCTTTGCTTACCATTCAGATGTCCTGAGGAAGAGAAACGTGAGAGCCAGCCATCTCAAGAAAATATAGTCACATTATTAGCATCAGTGCCTGAAGGAGTGGAACACTTCAGGTTCAATCAGTTGCTCTGAAATCACTCTGAACACAGTCCAAGCTAAGCTAGAAGCAAATAAAGTATTTTTAAAATTTAGGAACAGTTAAGAATAACCATATGAGTTGGGAAACACAATGAAAGGAAAAAAACAACAACAACAAAAAACACATTTTACAAGAACTTATATGTGTGCTTAAGTTATATCAGTAGGTTTCTCTTTGCCTACAAAATTTAGTTAATGTGGTAACAGAAACTTCATAACATTCCTAGCTGAAGGCTGTGACATTCATCCAGCCTGTCTTTAGGCTACATTCAAGGAAACCAGATCAGGCCAAGGTGCCTAAAGTTTACCTATTTTTGGTAGAACTAAAATCAAAGCTCTCTGCCTTCCATTCTTCTCCCTCTCCCATCTCCACACTATTTAGCATCTAAAAATCAGAGTAGGCTTTATGTAGTCGATCTTTTCCTTTCATGTGCCACCTTCCATTTTGGGAACACTCACATAATGATGGTCTGAACTATTTTTTTCCTCTGTCTGTTCTGATGGACAGAAAAATCAGTGAGTACATGGGAGAAAACTATGTTCTCTTCGCTTTATTATGTCCATCCATCACTTTTATTACAGCTAAGATGGAAAAGTTGTATTTGGAAAGAACTGTCCACGCAAATAGTCTGATCACTTCTGTAAGTACACAAAGAAACTCTATAGCTGACATTTGTAATCACTATAACCTCTATAGACACTAAAGTCATTTCTTTCCTGATGAAAACAGAAATAAAAGCTTAAGCAAGGGGATGACCTATTTTTATAAACTAATTGGCAATATATTGTTATGATGTTAACAAAAATAATCAAAATATGCAAGTTTAATTTATGCGTAAGAGGACCAAGTTAATAAGGTCACTTCCATCTTTTCCCCTGATAGAAACATTTCATCCCTATGTAAATGGGTAGTAAAATCCATGTCTTTCCAAAATACTTACCTTAAGCTTTTGGGCCTCAATCCAGTTTATAATATAGGAATCATCTCATTTATTTTAGTTATACATGTTAAACATCTTTTGTTGGTTTGGTGACTTGAACTTGTAACATACATTTGTCATCAAGATCCTCTTCTCTGGTTATCAAATCTGACGGTTCTTTGGAGCATCAATCAGATAACCATTTTGCTTTGGGGAGGAACAAGGCCACTAGATGTACTTCTATCACACGTAGTTAGCACAGTTAGCACATCACAGTTAATACCATTCTGATATTATGTTTTCAGGATACAAAGAAACACTTTGCAGGCACAGACTTATCTCTTGCTCAAGACCTAAATGTAATTATGGCTCTGAGGTGCAGACAGGATTTCTTTAAGCACTGCAATGTTAACTGGCTGCCACTGAAAAGGAAGGTAGGAATCTTGAGATATGAAATACAGGAAGTTATCAGTCAATAATGATGTATTTAATGCCACATGGCTTGATTGTATAACAGCTAATAAATTTGTTTTGATTTTTTGGGGTGTGTGTGTGTGGCTGTTTTCTTTACTTTTTTGACTCCAAGAGGAAAAAAAGGTTTATAACTGACTGACCAGGAATTACTTTCTTAGAAATCTAATGTCAAACACATAAATGACATCATTAGGTTCCGTTTTTAAGAACATCTAAGCATATATTTTACTTTTGAGACACATCTATTTAATATACCATTACGGTTTACTCTCGAAAACTTAACAATTCTCCCTATTTTATTGAAAAAAAAAACTTTGTATTAAAATTTCATAGGTTGGGAAATCTTTGTACATTTGAAGCAAAGGAATTAAATGCAAGGAAAGAAGCAGTAAAAGAACCTGCCCAATTAATCAGAAAGCACATTGACAAATGGTTTATGTTACGATAAACATTTTTGCTGGATGTGGACTCAAAATGGCAAATGACTTTGGTTGACACAAACATCATTCTAAATATATTTCTGCAGACTTAGGTGTTTCCTGTGAATCTTTTTTTTCCGCGTGGCAGAACTTACTCCATTCTAGAGCACAGCACTGTGGGCAACTACCCTGTGCTCCTTACTCCCCCTGCTGAACCACATTTCCCATATAATTTTTCCTGCAGTGTACTGCGAAGTAAATGCAATAAACAACTGCACTCCCTGGTCTTCACATCCTTCAAATATGTAGTACTCTTCTTTTTTCTGTCACTGCCTGATCCACTTCTCTGACAAAGATACCAGCAAGGGGATTTCGCAGAGCTTCGCACCACAATGCTGACTGCTCTAGACCTACAGATTAATCCATGCAAATTTAACACTTTACCATATGCAGCTTTATAAGTTAGCCACCACATAGCTTTCTACACAGCTGCACATGAGTTCTCAGTCTCACTGAAAGACAACAGGTACAATGTCACCTCCAAAAAAATGAAATTTAAACCAGGTAATTTCAACATAACACCTGACAGTCACAGGGTTCATAATGCACATAAAGATTAAACCTACAGTAAAAACACTGTGATTTTTTTTTTTTTAATGAGACATTACTTGGGAAATTCCTGTTTATCCCCTTAAAAGGCTAAGCACTATTTCTTAGTGCAAGAGAGAAGAGTAATTCTACAGAAAGACCTTGTCTGTGGCTCCATTACAGATGGGAGACTGGCAAACTGCCTCACCCAAAAAGAATACGAGGACCACTGTTAGCAACTTCCAGGTGGTTACTTAGGACTTCTTGGTATTCTCGGTCAGAGTGGTACTTAAAACTAAAGTAAAACACAGAACTAAACAGGTATCTGCAACAACTCCTTGATAATTTGTTTTATTCTACCTCAGAAGAATTTCTGAGCTTTACTTGATTTTGTTCTGTACAATTTATCACAAAAAAAAAAGAGTTCCAGACTTGTCAACACACCAGGTCCAGAGCATGTTATTTACAGAAAGATCAAATCAGGTGCCAGAAATGGCCTTCTCAAGTGAAAGTAATTATTTTGATTGATCTCTGTTTATACCCCATCCTTTTAAGAACACTGAAGAAAGCTTTCTATTTACTTAAGGGGGTGCAAAACTTAAATGACAATGTAATTTTTTTCATTTATACCATCAGCCTCAGATAATGGCCAACAATTAGCAAACATACTGCATATTACAGGTTCAGAACAAGGTTTCCGTAAGATTAGACAAATTCCTGAGACGGAACATGACTGAAGATTACTGAAATTACCTAAATCTGGCCAAATTGCTGGAGACAGGGAGAGTAGGTATTATTACAGCTTTCCTTTATTCTTACATCCCTCTTCTGGTCATGGATGGACACACATAGCAGAGCCATTCTTGTTTTCTTAAACAGTGTGGAAAAAGAATGAACATATTGCTCTCTTATTATTGGAGGAGTCATCACAGAACCTCTGACTGAGTAATCTTTATGTGTCTTACTCTCTGAATTCCCCAAATATTAGTTTCAGCTCAATTTTTAAGAAGTTGGCATTTTCAGTGAGAGGAAAAAGAGAGTCAATGATTTTACCACTTAAGCTTAAAGAATTTAAAGTGTGTTGCTCTCTATGCTTTACTTTTAGCTGATAACCACTTGTAACAAAAATATTCAGATCTATTGTGATCACATTAAATAGCATTATTTTCAAAGTACTGGTGGTTGCAGAGTATGCAGCAATTTTTAAAAAATTTTTAATATCAAATTAGATTTCTTAGTATGATTCATGTGGTAGAATCAGAAAACGAAGCACTTAAAAAGACTGCATTCTTCAGACTCCTTCTCCCCAGAGAAGCTACATGTCTACGGATGAAGCTACAAATCTGCCTACTTCCTAAATATTTCCTGTAGTTCTCACTGGCAAATTCAGTTGGAAAGTGTCTGCAGGGAACAACAAAAAAAAATGTGTTTACTGCTACAAAGAAATGTTCAAATCATTTATTTTAAGAATCTGCAGCTCAGTAGGTTGTGCTTTTAAAATCCCTGGCTGACAGTCCATAGATGTTTCTAAGAGTATTAACATTATTTTTTTCCATGTCTTGCTAATTGGTATATTTTTGCTTTGTACAGAAATGCTTGAAATAATGATGTTATTGTTAAGAGTAAGGAGATAGTTGCCAGAAAAAGCAGTATTTACTGAGGAAAATGCATGTTACCAAAACCTGGGAAAGAAGAAATGAATTTCATTGTTGAGATCTATTTATCAGCACTCCAAAATATTATTGTCTGCAATTCTCAGATTATTTCAGGAAGAGTGCCAACGTCATAAAATACAGGAAACAATAATGAGAAGCTCCCTTGCCTCTGTCATGGCACCTTAAATTATTTTTGATGAACTAGGCAGCCTTCCAAGATTTACTTTTCAGAAATCTCAGACTGCACAAAATCAAGCTTGGCTCGGGAGCAGGCAGTTGCAGTCTTGGGAAAAGAGCCTTCAGTTCCCCTTTTCTTTCCCAGAACTCTTTTGCTTAATAGCACAAATCCACAGGACCCAGACTGTTAGCTCATAAAGCCATATGCTTTTTAATAATCTGCAGGAGCCATAAGAGTATTTAACTAAGTGTTAGTTTCCTTTAGTCAACTTCCTAGTCCCAGGTTTCTTTAGCTTTTCCTTCATGAATAAATTTAAATCTAAGCAGCTTTCCCTTGTCTTTCTTGCCTTAGCAGTTTCACAGCTTGAAGGACAGACAAATTATTTTTTTTTCAACTAAAGTTTTCTTTTAAAAAAGCCACTGATAAGTACATGATTGGAAGGTGAGAATGAAGTTTGTGTTGTTCACATCAAATGCAAACAAGAAAAGGCACATCCTGCATTTGTTTCTACCTTTGCCACAAGGAAGAGGAGCCTGCATTTTAATACCTTATTTACCTCTGAAGAATGGCAGTAAACCTTATTACCGTGACCTTTTGCATGATCCTACACTTGAATTGCTGGGTCATTCCCTGTTCTCCCCATTTACAATATCACTAATCAGCACAAGGACGTGTAAGGCAAAGAGATTTGAAATAGCCACTCACTTAAAACACATAATTCTAATTTTTTAAAAAACTTGTATTTACAGTTCCTGAAAGCTTCATCTCTCTTCACTGGCTTTGTTAGGCAGTAGCTTTCTTCTACATCATTTTTGAAGCAAGTAACCAGAAACTATACAGTATTTCAGCTATTTTGATATACCATTGCCTGCAGGAGCTGCCATTCCGTTCAGAGACACAGGTTGCCGATCCACATCAACAGGAAAGCAGAGGAGGTACATTTTGCAACATGTGCTAGGAACAAACATGATTTCCTTCAAACGAGAAATGGTTTCATTCAATCCTTATCATTCCTCTACTGCTGTGGCTTTGTTGTCATCATTAGATATTGAATTACATTGCATTCACTTTGTCTTGTACCTTGCTAACTGGTAACATTCAAATAAATCATATTTTTCCATCATTTCAATTAATCTTAAAGATTATACTGCTCTTAACCTTTCTTCCACACACTGGCAAACTTTTAACATATTCAGAAACAGAGCTAATGTGCTTAGCCCTTCATCCCTCTAACATTATGACTAAAAACTCTGAAAACACAGACACTTAAAAAAAACACACATGGCTTTACCTCAAAATAAGCATATATTGACTATCTACAGTCATCTACATAAAAAATAAGAAGCTGATATTCATCTTCTCAGAAGTGCATCAGGATCAATGATTCTGAAGTCAATGGAAGATGGAAGTCAATGGAAGATATTTGCAGCTCTTTAAAAAGTATAAACTGACTCCGTTCTGAACACCCAGATACAGTTCTAGTTATAATCCATTCTAGTGATCTGATCACTAAGTAGAGATGGATCAATTTACAAGAGTTTAGGAAAAAGCAGAAAAAAATATCTTAGAAGTGCTGGAAGGATCACTTCGTGAAGAAGAAAAGTGTCAAGATTGGGTAAAACTGCAAACCAAGCTGTAGCATGAGCAAGGTTTAAACACAAAACGTAAGTTATTAAGTTATTGTGAATATATACTGAGTTACAGCAAGCAGTGGCAAATGGCAGTGCTAACTCCTCCAGAACTCTCCAGATGTGCCCTCCACACACACGCATTTCCCCCCCCCCCCCCCATTACCCTCAGTATTGATGGCAGACCTGTGGGCTGTATCCTAAGATGTCAGCAACACGGAGGTAACTAAGCTCACACATCAAGTATGAGTATTTGCATTTCTCAGCACTGTCGGGCAAAATGAAAGGTTCCTGATTAGAGTAATAAAGTGAAACCACAAGGGAAGACAGACATTGACAGGTATACAAGCAAGATGGCATAATCAGCAAAGTGGCACATACCCAGGTAACTCCTCTGTATTTCCAAAACAATACTGAACGCACTAGCAGAAACGTTACAGTGAGTTCCTGCTGTTATGTCTGTGAAGGGAACACATGCTTTCTGGATCATATTCAGACTTCGAGACAGAAGTGTGTGAATTCCTTACATGAACAGAAGGATGAAGATACACATTATTTTTAAACATATCACAGAAACTAGGAATGGCCAAGAATAAAATGGCTTTCACAAAAGCTTGTCCACGACTCTGTAGCTCCCTTGTACAAAGTTACTTCATACAGAACAATATTCAAGACCTATCATATGATTACAATTTTCATCCCTTAGCAAACAAGGAGTAGATTACGATTCTTGAAAATGGTGCGAAACAGTGCTTCTCTTGGCCAACTAACTGTGCTCAAATACAATTAGCACAGAAAAAAAATCAAGTTTGTTATCAATAAAGCATGTATTATAAAACCTTATATATGCCCACAGACTAAGTTCATCAACAATTGCATTTGATCCTCATCCAAATCTCTATGATTTGTCTAGAGGCATTTAAAAGAAGTATAATTATGACTTCAGGATTAACTATAAATCATAACTAGAGAAGGGAAAGAGAATTCATGTTACCTTGAAATAAAACGGAAATGGTATGTCAGTAAAACAAATGAGTTAGAAACAATGCAGGTGGAAAAGGGACATGTGTTTTTCCATTCTTCTCCAGTAATTGGTTATACTCATTTCATTCATGGTCATTATTCTCAAATTCTGGCTGCCATTACTGGCCATGAGCAAGGATCTGGTGGGTCAGACAGCCAACAGCTCACCAAAGCAAGTTTCTAGAAAATAGTTTCCAAGTCCTAATTTGACTCTTGCTACTGGTTACAGTTTGATAAAGAAATCCTTCCACTTACCTTGTTCTTTTTTCATCCTCTACAAGGAACTAGGCCTATGAGTCTTTCTGAGTCTTGCATCTTCTTTAATAAGGAATAAGTCTCCATGGGGGAAGAAAGAACGTGAATTAGACAGCAACAAGGATGGGAAGAAATAAAAGCTACTGAAAATTTGAAATTCAGAATAAAAATCCCTCAGTCTGCACAACTATATATCAGAAGTGTACATTCTATAATGTAAAAGTCAGCTCATCATTAGATCAGTATCATGCAATGAAGCATTGACTCATTTTTGTAAACCACAGGGTATTGGATGTTTTGATCACAGATCACCAGAACTGGAAGGTGTCTGGTTCAATATTTTTTTTGACATTTTCTGCAGATATTTCATAACCCATAAACGTCACTTATCAACATGCACTCAACATATCACCTCTTTGCCAACATCAGCACTTGTCCGTCAGCATTCCAGTCTCTGCCTTGTTCCAATCTTTTCCCCCACTCCAATTCTTCTTTCTTTTATTCCTTATTAACCCACAAGACAGCAATAGTGAAATCACAAGAAACACTATGATACACTGTTACTTCAAAAAATATATTGCAAAGTTTTTCCAACTAAATAACTGATGCGGGATCACTTTCAAAGGACATTAGGTTCCCAGCTGTCCATCTCATTCCTTTGCAGGAAATTACTGCCCCACTCCAGAGCATAGCAACATACATGCATGCAACCCCACTACTCAAGTTCACAGCATACATATCAGTACCAATTTAAATACTGAGCTGTGAATGAGACTGGCAGAAGTGCTGACACACAACTCACTGTTCTGGGGCAGAACCTTTTGGCAAAGGACTGGGATGCAGAAGGGTGACAGAAAAATTCAAAATTGTTCCCACCAACTTACTCAAGTCCATCTGTCAAAGTACCCAACCTTCCTGGTATGATTCAAAATACTTGGCCAGGTTTTAGAAGCAGAAGAGCCAACAACCATGGCACCCAAAGGAAGCTTCTCTTTAGGACAGTTTGCTCAAATGCTGACATACAAATACCACAAGTGCTACCAGCAGAAAGGACAGCTTTGAGTTAACTCTGGTACCTTTACAGGACACTGCACTAACAGCCTAAAGGCCATTGCCCATTGAGACTTCAGTTCCTCACTGCCTATCTGAAAAACAAAGCAAGTTCCTAAAATCATTGCATATCTTCAGAAAAAGAAAATGGCTCTTGTGCATTAGGAAAGACAACCCTCAGCAGTCAACATTTCTCAATGGTCAAACAACCTAATGGGCATAATGAGGGTGAAAGGGGATCAAACTGCGAACAGAGCTATAGAGATTGTTAACCCCTTTTTCCTATCTCTCCACCAGTTTTAGATTGCCCTCAAGTCTTCCCCTCACACGCCCTTTGGGACAGGCAGCACTGACTACACTACTTCAGAACCAAGTCACGTAGAGACCACATGCCTGCAGGCTGGTGGATGTAATGTGCAAGGTGAGAAAACATCTAGTTCTGTAGGACAGGGAAAGATACCACGAATTTCAGGAGACAGGCTCATACCAAAATGTGTGCTCTTTCTATACAAACCTTTGAATTTCTACAGAGCAGAAAGAATTATTTCAAGCAACAATGATCAGTTTAGCTTTCAGTATAGACAGTTCCTTCATAGTCCAGAAGAATATGCTGATCTAAACAAACCTTTTAAGTATTTTTAGATTTCATTACAGATACAGTAGGTATAGACAAACTATGCCATTAAGACATTTTTATTATGCAATAAAATCTAAGTAATTAATAAGAATTAGTACATATTCTGTAGCTGACTGACTGTATAAAATCTTTCTCAATTTTACTCAAATGCATTTCTAATGCAGAGATGTTTCTAAATCATTCAAAAGCAACATTAATCCGTATCAATAACAAAAGCTTTTATAACACACTTAGTTCCCAAGAGTGCACAAAATAGATGTTTGTAGAAAAGTTCAGGTCTCAGGTCTGCATCTTAGCAGTCTCATATAACTAAATAAGTAAAGTGAATCTATTCATACTTAAGTATACTCATCTGCCAGTAAAAAAGAAGCAGAAAAGATGGAGAGCACTAGCTGGATATTAGAAATGCTGGTGTTCTGTCAGTATGGGAAAAGTAGTTCTCAATATAGAACGAGTACAACAAGATACTCAGAACAGCTGCTCTACGTTTATATAATTAATCGCACTTGTATAAACCTAAATATTTATAGACATTTATTTTTCCTCCACAATACTAACCCAGTTTTATTGAATAAATGCAGATAATCTTCCAAGTGCTTTAAAAAATGCAGCTAAATAAAACAACGGATCTTATGCTGCAGCTATGTTAGATCTGACTTCATACCTCAATAAAGCCATGGAAAATATTAACATTTTACTTTCTTGAAAACCTATAATCAAATATGTAAATTTCATTAGTACAGAGCTAGTATTTTCTACCATTTTTTGAAAGATAAACTACTTGAAAATACTTGTACTTAAATCTGAAATCGCAATTAATTGGCACCACAGAAAACTACACATACAAATACACATTTCCATCCATCAATTCCCAAAATATAACTAAAAACAGAAGATAAATCTACCTGCCTAAAAGCCCCTTTGAAATACTGAAAAAAAACTATAATATGAACCATTTTGAGCCATTTTACGTGTAATCAAATGAAAATATTTTGACACTTTATTCTTTTAATGGCATTTAATTTTATAATACCTTGCTTTTGAATTGCAGCAGATGCTGCGATTTTTATAGGGTATCACTGTGCAGATTTAACCTTCTCTAAAGGCTCAGGGTCCACTCTTACAAGGAGAGATTTAAAGGAGAATTAATTATTAAAATATTTTGGTTTCAGTCTTATGGACTGAAAACTTATTTGGCAACACAGCATTATTGGAGTAGACTTGAAATATGTGTGCTTTAAAGATTATTTTTTGCCGTACATGCATCCATGTGTGCACGTGCAAGCAAAACTATTTACATATAATAAGGACCCGAGTCCTCTGCTGAGTCTGCTGTAGCACTAGATGCCTCTCACAAAATCATACATTACCACAGCTGTACACCTGATAACCAACCAAACATCATCAGGAACTTCCTCTTACAACAGCTCAGACTGAAAGCAGGACTGATGTATGAGATTTGTTCCATATCAATGGGTTATCTAAAAAGCCCTGCTTGTTTCTCCTTCTTGAATGTTAGTCAAGCATTTTGTAATCGAGGCCTCTAAAGGGCACCTCAGAAACGATGCCCAAGCTGTTTGGTACCCGAAAACCTCCAATTCTCAGTAATCCTGGCCCACTACAGCAGAGCCCACAGGCCAAGAGCGAAAGAATATTTTCTCCCCTCCCAGGACTCAGCAGCATTGTTAGACATCCAAGCAAATATACTGGAAATACTACCCTTTTCCACCCTCTTGTTTCATTGAGAGAATTTGTTTATGGGCAAACCCCGGAAACAAGCTGTCATTCTTAATTATTTTTAATATTATTAATTTCATTCTTTTGGATCTTTTATCTTTCTTGCACAGTTTACTTGACTGCTTTACTTCTAGTCTCAGCTCTCCTGATAAGTAATCAACATTAATGATTCATTAGGTGAATTATTCTTAATAATCCTCCTTAATTCAAATGCTTCCTTGCAGAATTTCTTCTAAGGCTTGCATAGCACTCCAAATCCCTACTACAAGAGAAAAAGCTGGCAAATCTAGATTGGGAATGGTGTTCAAAAGGATCCTATCCACTTAAAGTTAATACTGAGCCTCATCCATGAAGCACAAGTTTATCTCCCCTTAGAGCATACAAAAAAACAGAAGTAGGAAACTGAAAGGGGACCGTAGATGAAATTTGAAGCAGAGTACCAGAACATAATGCAGCAGAATTGTGGAAGATATTAAAAAAAAAATCTGAAAGAATTTGGAATGTGGAAACATTAGACAGTGATAAAGAATATTTTCTCACATTGCTGGTTGATTGCAAGTGGAATGATTTTTTGTTTGATGAATATTCTGTAAGCAGGATGGAGCTAGGGGCATTCCTCACTTGTCCTTCAGAAATTATGCATACTATATAACTGGAAAGATTCTATTAGATTCCATTACCTTTCTCACATCCTAGCAGGCCTTTGAATCCAATGACCCTTCTTTCTTTCTCAGAGTTCCTAAAACTACATTGAATGGTCTACAAAAAGAAAATGCTCTGGCAAATCACAGCATGACAGTTCAGACAAACGTGTCCGATGCCATCACTTCTCTGATGGTCATGTATCATGAACTTCACCCACAGTGAAGTTCACACCACTTGCCAATCCTATGCACACACTGTGCCTGCACAAAGAGTTTGCTGCCTTCATTCAACCCTACAAGCTGGGTAATCTCAACAGCACACCAGCAACTGGACTTCAGACTTGCTTCCAGCAGAAGGGAAAACGATGTGTTCCAGTGTCTATAGCAGGTCTTGTGGAGGCAACAACGTGAATCTGCAACCCAGCAACCCATCCAGCTCACATCACTCACCCCTAGCAACCTGCAGTTCTCCCCCCAGCTCTCGTCATCATAGACAGAGCTCCCCCCAGCTCTCATCATCACCATCAAAGACAGAGGCCATGAGATTTGGACATGCTGAACACAATTTGCAGTGTGATTTCTGTGAGGAGAGGTAGCACCTTCAATCCAAATGACAAATCATCCAAAATTTAAAGCATTGTTCTGACACCAATCCATTTGACAAGGTATAATGAATAAATGTTTCAGCTTTCTCCTGGTAAAACAGAAGTAATTACCCCATAAGATGGGATATCAGCCCGTAGGAAGTACATGCAGATTAATTGTTACTTGATAGGTCTTGAGAAAGCAATGACTTTCTTCTAAGTAGATACAAAATTTTTCACACACTCAGAGGTCTTCTCAATATGCAGAAGGACCTAGAAGCATCACAGCTTGTAGTACTTTCTTGCAGTGGCAAAAATACATGCACAGCAACCATGAAGGAGTTAAAGTCCGATGAATGTATGTTACATTGGAACTTTAACAAATTGGGACCCAAAGATGCACCAGCCAGTGAGAGTTAGAAGCATCTGAGGGTCACAAGCCTCAAAGCTAAATGAAGGTCTAAGCCCTGCTGTAACACAATCTGAAGATTTCCTAGGAAAAGTGTTTGGCTGGTTTCCTGCCTCCAGTTCTCAGTGCATACTGCAAGATGATAAATGCATATGCAACTCAGATGAGCTACCTTCTTTGTTTTCCCTCTGGTACTATTAAGGATGTGCCAGTGGCTACAAAATAAGAAGAAAGTTACTTGACAAATTTAAAGTAAATTCATGGTGAAATATTAAGCTTCATCCATCTTTTCTGTGGTCCTTAAGTAAAACAGGGTTCTGTAAAAATCTTTTGGGAGGCATAATAAAGACCATGAAAACAACACTGCAGCTGATAAATCATTTATGAAGAAAGTAAAGGGAGACCATTCCAAAATACCGGTGCACAAAGCATTTCCACTAACATCTGAGGCCTAATATACTCCTTTTTAAAACAGACAGTTAGATAACTGCTATAACATGCACTACAGGGGGAAGATGTGAACTATGACTGGCAGAAAGCAAACAATCTAGTGTTCATTCATCCTGTTACCTTGAGAGGCAAGCTTCTCAGTGAGAAAATAGGCGCTTACCTATCTAATATGATAAGATTCAGTGGATGAATTCAAGCTCCTTGAGAAGCAGCCTCAAGACTTCTCGAAAGAGAAGTGCTATTGTGTTTTATTAAGTAATAAACTATGCACTTCCTTGTCTTCTTCCACCAAAGGAATAGACTGATGTTCATCTATTAATACTGTCAACCCCCAGCAATCAAGAGACATGATTTCATATTCTTGTTTTCAAAATTTCCTTCATCAATAAAGCATTTTTTTCTATAGGAAGTAAACAGAATCACAGAATAGTCTAGGTTGGAAGAGACCTCTAAGATCACCAAGTCCAACCTCTGACCTAACATTAACAAGTCCTCCACTAAACCATATCCCTAAGCTCTACATCTAAACGTCTTTTAAAGACCTCCAGGGATGGGGACTCAGACACTTCCCTGAGCAGCCCATTCCAGTGCCCAACAACCCTTTCAGTAAAGAAGTTCTTCCTAATATCCAACTTAAACCTCCCCTGACGCAACTTTAGCCATTCCCCCTCGTCCTGTCACCAGGCACGTGGGAGAACAGACCAACCCCCACCTCGCTACAGCCTCCTTTAAGGGACCTGCAGAGAGCGATAAGGTCGCCCCTGAGCCCCCTCTTCTCCAGGCTGAACAAGCCCAGCTCCCTCAGCCGCTCCTCGTAGGACTTGTTCTCCAGACCCTTCACCAGCTTCGTCGCCCTTCTCTGGATTCACTCAAGCACCTCCATGTCCTTCTTGTAGCGAGGGGCCCAAAACTGAACACAGTACTCGAGGTACAGCCTCACCAGAGCTGAGTACAGGGGGACAATCATTTCCCTGGACCTGCTGGCCACACTGTTTCTTACACAAGCCAGGATGCTGTTGGCCTTCTTGGCCACCTGAGCACACTGCTGGCTTATATTCAGCCAACTATCAACCAATACCACCAGGTCCTTCTCTGCCAGGCAGCTTTCCAACCACTCATCTCCCAGCCTGTAGCTCTGCTTGGGGTTGTTGTGCCCCAGGTGCAGGACCCGGCACTTGGCCTTGTTGAACCTCACACCGTTGGCCTCAGCCCATCAGTGCAGCCTATCCAGATCCTCCTGCAGAGCCTTCCTACCCTCGAGCAGATCGACACACGCACCTAACTTAGTGTCATCTGCAACCTTCTGAGGGTGCACTCGATCCCCTCATCCAGATCATCGATAAAGATGTTAAAGAGAACTGGCCCCAGTACTGAGCCCTGGGGGACTCCACTAGTGACCGGCCTCCAACTGGATTTGACTCCATTCACCACAACTCTCCAGTGAACGTTGTTACAGAGTAATGACAGTGTCATATTCATCTTATTCTTATGAAGCACAGGTCCTATAGCCTCAGATGGCAAGCCTTAGCATCCTAGCACCGATTTCAGCAGTCTTGCCAGGTCACTCCTATAAAAGATCCAGCCCATGATGCTATGAGGTCATATTAATTCCAGACACAAACAAGTGACCTATAAAAACTTTTGGTTCCTTTCAAATACAAAATTAAGCTTTCAGGGTTAAGAAGTCACCACTGAAATTGATGTGTGGTTGCCGTATTTGAAACTGCTTATGCTAAATGGCTGTTCAGGAACTAATTATATGCAGCCTCAGCATAAATTCCTGTCATCCAATAAAATACTTAATATTAATTATGTTGACAATGAGTTATAATACTAACTTGATTTTTATGACCAATGTTATATGAATGAAACTCTTATTGTCTTTATGTGTATGCTAAATGGCAATTTTAGCAGAACAAATTATTTCTTGGGTACTTTTAGGTCTTTGTGTTTAGGAATTATTAAAATTCACACAAATAGTCATGACATCGTACAATTATTTGCCCTTTGTCTTATTCATGGTCACCCACTCTGTTTTTACACATACTAAAACCTTCAGATAGGTCAAAAGCATATACATAAGCCTAAAGAACTTGAAGGGACTTTGTTCAGCATTCAATACTTCATGAGTAGAACAATTTAACTCACCTACCCACATCAGTCAGATAACAATATGGAATTGGGATTAATACATCACTCATGTGTTCACATTCTCAGGTTTGATACTAGCAAGCCTGATCTCAGATCTGCTTAAACCAGTGAAGAATATGCCTTCTTCCCTTCAAACCATTTTGAATCTGTCTCTATTTTCTCTATTTGCTCAGTGAAGAAAAAACAAGTTATTCTCTTACTGTAAAAACAAACAAACAAACAAACCTCTAACTAGAACAAAATAGAGCAGTCGTCTAAGTGTAGCACCGAGAATTAGTTTGACAGAAAGACATTAATGATTTTATCAAGGAAGCAATAAAACACAACAGTAACGGTGATAGCATGCTGCAACCAATTGTAGGGCTAGAATTCTTCATACAATTTCTCCCTGTTATGTGAATACCTGTACAAGCACTGTTCAAACATATGGTCTGTAGACTTTGAATTATTTAAAATTGATGAAGCCTTTCTTCAGAAGGTTTCCCAAAAAACTAATAAAGAATCAAGGACAAACTCATGCAAACAGACTTGACCTCTTTCCTGCTTACTGCTCATAACCTAACTAGACCATCAAATAGCAAAGCAGACTTAAATATTCTTCTGATGAGGACTAAATAAATGAATACATATAATTAGTAAAACTATAATTACCAATGTTCCCGTTATTGCAATAAAGAGAGAGCGTCTGTGGAATAAACTAGCTGCCTTCCTTCCAGGATAACCAAACACTGGGAAAAAAAAAATAAGAGAGAGAGAGAGAGAGAGAGAAAACCATGAATAATTCAGGATTTGACTTGCTTTATTCAAAAAAGGGCCCTGCATGTAAATTTCAGATGAATCCCATATTCACTGGAAAACAGCTAATTTACTTTCAGAATAGTAAACGAAGAAAATAATTTCCATTTAGGTTACTGCACTGTATACCTGTTTGGCATCCTGTTGAACACTAGGTGAAGGATTAACTGACATAAGCATCTCAGTACCTTATCCCAAATGTATGAATCACACTGTTAAAAGCCTTCTCCATCACTCACTTTGCTTTTTTGTTATTAAGTAAGCATACTTGCATAGGCAAGATTGTCAAAAATCAGACAGCAGAACATATTAAACAATAAACAAGGATAATTAGATCACATTTGAATACATCACATTTTTATAACTCTAGTGAGGGAAAAGGAATAGTGACAAGTTCTCTGATACTTTTGTTCCTGAATCTAATTTTATCAAGTCATTTACCCACTTTCAAAGAGCTACAATGAAGTAAAATGCAAAAGCATGCCATGTGATGCAAGATTAGCACTGTTTAAAATCTGTCCCAAAACAGAGTTTTACAGCATTCACCAGGGAAAGCCACAGAGAACTTAGCACTACATCAGACATCCTGGTGTGCTGTCACAGCAATCACCAAACTGGAAGAGGTGTTAGAATGAGCTACTCCACATCTCTTTCTGTGATCTGGCCAGAAACATCAGAGGCAACAAGAGGAGCCCATCCAGTCATGATACAGTATTTTAACTGACAAGTTCTTCAATTTACATTTCTCAGTAGGATTTTACATTAAAAGCAGGCATCCTGTGATGTGCCTTACCTACCAGATTCAGGCAAAAGGTGGATGAGGTTGTCATTTTAAGAGGCTGCACAACATTTAGTGTCATCAATGCAGTACCCCAAGGAATTAGCCCTTACCTAACCACAGAAGCCTTTCAGGATTTCTTCAGGATTGAGGAAAAGCTCTTACTTCTCTTGGTCACAGTGGAGATTTGGCTCTTCACCTCTACAGCTCAAGGTTAATTCCATCTATGCACAACAGCCTTCACTTCTGTCTCCATCAACAGTAATGCTTCCAAATAAATGAGTCTTCCCAGTTCTATTAATTCAAAGTGTATTGAGGACTATGAACTTATTCACAAACAGCCTGAATCACTCTTAGAAACTCTGAAACCTAAGTGTTTCCTAACACTGTACATTGGTAATAACATAATGTCTGCCACTATAGCACTGGGATGCACCCAGGAGCCAAGATACCGTACATTTTAGCAGCATGGGAAATGAGGAGTGTTAGCAGAGTCATATTTGATTTTACTTTGGTTGTAAACATTGCAGTTTAATTTTTTCTTTACAGCATTTTGAAGTGTCAGGATTTTGGATAGAACTTCTGTATTCACATTTATGATTTTAACCTGCTTTGCTCATGTGTGCTCATGTGAACGTAAGAAGAGTCATTAAACATCTGAAAGTTTCCCTATCAAAGGACTGCTTTATATAAAGGCTATTGTTTGCATCTTGAGACAAAATCACATATAAACTTAATTCATGGGAGAACATTGGAGAAAGCAATTCCATCAACATGTTTTAACACAGATCTCTAGTTGAGAATTAATAAAACTTGAAATATATTTACACATACCTTTATTCTGCACAAAGCCATACCAATCTGGAATGCAAATCTGCAGGTAGGATCTCAAAGTGAGTACTTTGCTGATTGCAAATTAACCAGAATGACTGTTATGACAAAGAGCTCAGTCGGGTGAAAGGCAAGTTGTAACAGTAATCAACAGTGCTTTTTAGGTTTCTGTTTATTGTTTAAAAGCAAACAGAACAAAACCTGTCTTTGGGCTGAGGATAAGGTCACCTGAGAGAAGGTCAAAGTATACTTTCAGGAATGAAGATTGAGTCTCTCATCCATAACAGTGTGCTTATTGACCTTTTAGGTGTGACAATTGAATTATAGGAATCTACATGTGTAGTAGTTTCTTATTTATCATAATGCATTCCTTAAGGAGAAGTTTCACACATAGGAAGGAATGACACAGGATTCCAGTACGTATCAAGTGGCAGCTCTTTATGGCAGGCGGTACACAACCCATTTCACAGTCAATATTTTATCTGCATCACACAATGCTTAGAAATTCTACCATACAAATAACAAAGAAATGGAGGCTGCCTCAGAGCTTCCTGTTGTAAACTGTCTGCAGCTGCCCCCTTGTGTACCATCTGCTACTCAGTGCCAAATGCTAATAGCCTCCATCATTGAGCTATAAATAAAACATAACAGAGATAAAGGGTTCTAGATGCCCCAAAATACAGAAATAGAACACTTCAGGAAAAAAGAAAAGGGGAAAAAATATACAAATTCCATGATCTGGTTTCAGTCATTTTTTCCTTGTATGTGCTTAGAAGAAGAAAAAGTAATTGAGAGACACACAGTGGATATTTTTTTCCTATAAACACATCAGGCAGTCTCCAGAGCTTAAATGGACTGTTACTCCATTTCCCCCGTAGAGCAAACCAAAAAGGCCAGCTGCTTATGAATTTGACTCACTGAACTCAAAAAGCTGCAGTGAGTCATATGTTCCCTATGCTCGCTGTGGGGTTGTCATAGTAATGATTTCTCCCTGTCATTCTTCGCTTTACTGCATGACTCCATGGGATCAATTGCGCTTAGCTCAGCATGGGTAAGTATAAATATAGTAGGCAAGGGAATGGCATTGCAACTTTGCTTTTCCCCTAACTCCGTTAGAAGGCATCCCTCCATTCAAAGAACACCCGGTTACGATAGCATTAGAGTTCGTAAAAGGAAGGAACAAGAATGTTTCTATCTGCCAACAGAGCTGGCCCAAAGCAAAACAAAAAACATGTTTACAGGACCACAATCATTTCATAAAACCCCACAAAGACAACAGAATACTTAAATTATACTCAGGTATATGTTGGAGTTCATAAGAATAAAAGTGACTTGCTTCTTGCCTTTAGGCATAAGCTCGGAGTTACCTTCAGTCTTTAGTAAGAGGCACAGTAACTTCACAAACTGCTGAGGATGGTGGTGGCTGGTACAGCTGTACCTTCACAGTACTAGTTCTGTTAACTGAAAGAAAAACAGTGATGCAGAGTCAAGATATTTTCTAGCACCGTGCTTTTGTTTACCCTGAACAGAAAGAGTCAAAGCAAGCGCACAAATAACTCCTTGAAGAAGCAGCAGTTAAGATGTTAGCCCTTTCAGCAGATTAATATTCTGGCACTGACAAACTTTTCTTGCCATAGCCCCAGGCATTCTCATCTTGCAATTGCCTAGACCAAAGTTAGTCATCTCAAAGTATACACCCTGGGTATAATTCTTCAGAAAAAAAAAAAAAAAAAAAAAAAGGAACTTCAGGAGGAACTTCAGGTAGCCTTGCCTGGAGCCAGTTTTGACCACAGGAAGTCACTTAACCATTGCAAATTCTCTCTATGATCATCAGCATATAGTTATTTTGTGCATTCCCTCACATGAAGCTCTGTTTAAAACTAGTTCCACAGGGCTTGCCGTTCTGCTCTTTGCTTGTTTGTTTGTTTTGTTTTTAATACTCCAAAGAGACAGCATCTCATCAAATCACCCATGACAAATTCCTCTTTGCCCAGTTAATTTACTGCAAGCCTTGAAACAGTTTCTTTGCAAACCTCCCCTTCACTTACAATGTTACCTTTAATCTAAATGAAGTTCTTTTCTTCCCATAGATATTAATTGTGAAGTATATTCTGACTGTCTTCAACACATTTGAAGCCACAGCAAGTAGCTTATGCGTTTCTCACAAGAGTATTTGTGACTTGGAATTCATGAACCATGGTGTGGTTTGATACAATAAACAGTACTTTGGCACATTCTTTTCAGAAAGACAAGCAATCGCAGACACATTCAAGCATATTACTGACCAAATCCATCCCAAAGTTACTAATTTAATTACGCTTAACCATTTACATAACAGCAGTTTGGGTTTTTCCTGTCATCCCCATAATAAAAAATAAAAAATAAATTTAAAAAACACCCTAGCTACTGAATATTGCAGATGAGCAAAACTGAAGACTCTAAAGGCAGAATCCAAAGCCCAAAGCAAGGCGTTTTCAGACAGCTATTCAAGATTTAGAAGCTGCACATAAGCAATGTACTTCACTGGTAATCTCTGCCTCAAACTATAATCTGCAGTTTCATAGTCACCTGCAGCCAACAATTAATTCAGACATCTATATATTAAATTACTGTTACCTAAAGAGAATAAATCAAGTTTTATATTCCATCAGTATTGAAAATCAACTGTTAAAAACAAATAAAAGCAGAAAAATTGATAGTAGACGGAAGATCTAGTATAAGGACAGAAAAAAGCTTAAGGAAAGATACTATAACTGAATTATTTAAATTCACAATAGTCAGACTACGAGTTGGTCATATTAGACTAAACTTTCCTAATTTATAACACAAAACTCCTTGCCTCTAGCTACTAAATCAGAAGCTACTATCTCCAGAGCCGTCAGTAATGGGAAGTAAAACCCACGTATATACCACTTCAATGTTTGAAGCAATACATCAGTCACCTCTAAGAAAATTCATTTAGAAAAGATTAAATTATCAAGCTTCTTCTCAAGCCAAACCTGAGAGAGGAGATGGGAGTGTGTGTGAGCCTCACACTCCCTCCATGCCAGGAGCATTGCAGTCATATTGCAGCATGCCCAAACACACTTGGTGTTCCCAATGAAGAGAAAAGGTGTCCTAATCCCTTTCCAGTGAGATCCCACCCTCTCAGTGAATTCACCGTCACACAGCAAGGTAATGTGAACTCCAGATCAAAGCACAAAAAGGTAGGAAACACCAGTTCTGCTTCTAAGACTGAGAAACTCTGTGCGAGAAGGAAAATTACCAGCAGACTGTTTTTTCCTGAGATGCACTTACACCAGATAGCAGTGTCTGAAGCAAGTGGTTTACATTAGATGCTCCCATTTTTGCTTATGAAGGACTTTGTCATTTTAGCCACATATTTCAAGCATTACAGTAATATTAGTACCTGAAAAACGCACAAACTGTATACGCAAATGGTCTCACAAAAATTCATATAATTAGAGGAAAAAAACAACTTGCAAGTATGCATTTATTCTATTTGAGCATGCCAGTCTCATTGGTTTCTTTAATTGCTTGTTTTCATGAGCAACTTTCACCCAATTTTGGAAATGTAACCTACTTCTGTTCAGCAGGCTTCATGGTACATATTGTAATTAGCATGTTTGTAGCCCCCAGTGCAAAGTGTTCCTTCACTGTTGACTGAAAACATAATACAAATGGAATCATTACTTTTCCTTTGCTTCCTACATCATTCAAATATCATAATTGAAACCTCACAAAACTTGGCACGCTATTAGACTCAGACACAATAAACGATGACCCAAAATGTTTTTGAGACAATCCCCTGAAGGTTAAGTATTCCACATAAAGCCCCGTAGTCCAAATTTCAGAATTAATGATTTTTGTCACTTGTGACAGGCATTATGAATCTGAGTTAATTAAATTAGGAAGGACTGTAAACAGAGTAACAGCTCAAAGGAAATGCATCTTTTTTGATAAAATGTGCCATGGATTTTTGATGCTGAAATACAGGGTCTGGTTGGGGAACAACGCTAAACCTACTGAGAAGATGAATTATATAATATAGATATATTGCTTCTGCTGGTTAACATGATTAAAAGACTAAGTTAGAAGAGACTGACAGGCAAAAACTGATTGTTCTGATTGACAATGGCAGTACAACCAATACTGGTATTTTCATGAGCATATGGCCACCAGTCCCAGAGGAATGCAGAAACAACATTGCAAGTGTTTATCCATTTCGAAGCTAGTAAAACACCACAGTTTCTCCTTGAGAAAGGATGCAAGTCCCCTAAGTCTACCAGATCAAAAGCAGAACAATCACACCAAGGTACAGAATACAATGCTATAGTCATGCCAAGAGATTCAGAAGCCCTTCAGAAACCCTTCCATAGGGAAAGCATGTGGCAGGCTCAGACCATTCAAACAAACACACACAATGATTTCAGAAATTTGTCATTGTTTCAAGCCATGCCATCAGCACATAGTATTTTCTCTTGGACAAACATCTCAAGATTTGACTCTTAAGAGCAAATAGACTATTAGTTTTAAAACTGAGTAGCTGAAACTGGATAGTGGAGACTATCAGGAAGCATTTCATAGACACATCAATCCCCACAGCAAATGTTTATTTTAATTAGCATTCTTATTAGGTCCCATTAGGTCCTATTTTAATTTAATTAGCAACCAACTCTGCTGAGTTTGGAAATCAGCAAAACCCTTCCCAATCATTGTGCTGGAACTTTACAGTAAATTACAAACAGGTCCTCAAACAAAAGTTCATGGAAACTACATTAACATTTATGGGCAAATTAGTCAAATTAAGACCACAAACTCTAAGACAAATCATTAGATGCCCTAGGTGGATCAAAAATGGTGAAGCATTAAGTCTCACAGACGTTCAGTACTGCCTATGTAAAGTAAGTATCAGGAGCCTAAGATCCAACCTGCAGTACAGCAGAAATAGCGTAACACAGATTAACTTCCTTAGTGTGAGATACTCAAAATATGCATCCCAGCTGCCCAAGGCATGGCTGAGCTCCACTCTCCACAGACATATCACTGCCAGGTTTGAGACTTCCAGAGCATACAGAAAATATTATAAACTTTAAGGTGAACATTGCCTGGAACTGTTCAGGCATGTGACAACAGAGGGTGTACCAGCAAACTTTCACTCCTCTTGCACGATACAAACGAGATTCAAGGCAAATTATTTCACTATTGTTCCAGCTCAAATCATTTTAATTTTTGCACCCTGTGCAATATTTTTCCCTCACTTTCTCCTCCTGTAAGTGGGAATTTTTTTTCTTTACACAGTTCATTCCTTAGAAGATCGTGAATATAACATTTTCAAGCCTGTTTTATACTGCTTTGAACCATTTCAATGGGTTTCTAAAGCATTTTGAAATCCTTCCTAAAAAGGTGATAATCTTTTAAAAGAAAATAAACAAACTCCCTCTCTGCCTGCTAGTTTTTTTTAAATGGGAATCTATATGACAGTATAGTTTCAGTATACATACAGAAACATGTCAGTCTAGAACCTACCCTGAAATTACCACAGGGTGCTTGCATGTTGACAATATTTACATTAATTGATGCATAAAACACAATAAATATTTGAACAGGATTTGGCCTTTTTGCTCACAAAAGATTACATGTTACACCAGTGAAAACAGATATATACAAGTAAACCTCTTCTGAGTCCTTCACATGCCTATGAAAATATTAAAAAAACAAACAAACAACAACAAAAAAAACATGAATGAAGATGGAAGTCAAAGATACTAACAGAGTCAATCACTGAGGATGAAAAAAACAATGCTTATTCATCTGCTTTCTTTCCAGCTGCAGAACGTATAAAACTGTTCATATCAAGAATGCACTGATTATGAAGTAGCAAACAAATAACTGTCTAAAAAATTACAGAGAACTCCACTGAATCTGTAGGTTATAACAATTCCTGCTCCACAAACCTGAAAACATCGCAATGAAGTTCCATGTCTCTCTCAAAAAAAAAAGGTTTTTTTTTCACAGTGAGATCTCAGGATGACCTATTAACTTCTGACTGCTGTCAGAATCTCTGATTTGTTACTGTTTGCTCTTTCAACATCTATTTTGCAACGAGCTGAGACAGCCCATTGAGCAGGCTTACTCATCAAGATTTTCAAGCACTGAAGATCAAATTTCTAGACCTTGAGCTTAAGCCCTCTCAACAGCAGAAATTAATTCTATCAGTTGTGCCTCAGTGACAAGAAATACTTAGGTAAAACAGAACTCTTAGGGCTTGTAAGATACATACATTTCCATGTTGGCTGTTTGCCCCACCAGCTTCTTTCATACTCACTAAATTTGCTTTCAGAACATGAAATGACACAGTCATGTAAATTAAAATTCACATCATATGCTGTTTCGTTCACCCCACTTATATCTGTTCCTATTGGACAAAAAAGAATCAACCCATAGAATAAAAGATCCAGCTAAAGCCCAAACTAGTCTTCCAAGACTAGTGCTGCTGTTTCATTAGTACAACGTAGATTACGTTTTACGTATTTTTCTCTAGAAAGTCAATCAGGACCTCTTTATTTACTTGTCTGCAAAATATGAATTAAACACCGTAATTCTGATCACCTAGTCTTTTGAATATTCAATAACTATTTGTGAAATATGATGAGGAGAGCATTAAAACTTGGTTAGTCTATGTAGCAATCAGATTTTAGAAGATTTGGAATAGGCTGAATCTAGGTTTCAACTTACACTTATTAAATATAGATGATAATGTTTTTGTTACAGGTCAAGCAGCCTCCACCACTGAATAACTAAGTACGGCTGCAAATCAAAGTATGTCCTTACCTGAAGGCTTTCTCTGGACCATTGGCTGCCTAGACTCAAAATTCTGTATTTTTATAATCTTATCAGGGATACTAATAAATTTCAATGTCAATGATCATTACAGATATAGTTCCTCAAGACTTTGGAGCCTCACCATGTCTTAAAGTTACACATATCTGCAAAATTGTTATGAGAAGGCAAACCATGAAATCTTTTAGGAATCTGGAGAAAAGGCTTGTTTTGTGTTAGGGTTGTTGGTTTTTGCTTTTTTTTTGTGATTTGTTTGATTTTCATGGTGGCCATTCCTATGTCTGTAGTATGCTGTCCTTATGCTACTATTATTTCCCCAAGCCCCTACTATCATACTTATAAAAGGCTTAGTACAGAGGATTTCTTTCCTCCACCTTTGCTTAGGGACTTGAAGATATTTTATCATGAGAGTTGTTTCAGTGTCTAAGCTATTTATGGAATATATAAAGCATTAAAGCAAGCCAAAGCCTGAATCTCATTAGGACAATAAATCAAAAGAAGAACAGAATGATTTTTCAGGAATGATGAACAGCTTTTCTCATTTAACAACATAGATCATGCATCATTAAGGCATCTGGTCAGGTACAGAGTACCGCATATGCAAGAAGATTTAATGTAGAGAGTGCTTTAATGACACTATCAGTATGGAGGTGGGAGGAAATTTCGTAAATTACGGGGGTTGAGAAAGAAACATGATTCAGATTAACAATTAAGAAAGGCCATTCGTAGAGCCTAGCTTTTAAAACCTAACAGCCTGGTATTTTCTCTGAATACTGTACTTGTCATGCTATAGCACAGTGCAATAAATTCACCACTCCATCTCTCCTTCAGAAGACATGTTTCAAATGTTAGTTTAGTTTTCTGGAGTGAAAGACAGGCTTTTCAGGAAAGAGTTAGCACTTCAAGAAATCTACGATTTTATAGTTTGAAAGCTATGAAGGTTTCTAATAAAACAATAGGATATTGTTACAGAGCATTAGGTTTTATTTCCATCAAAGGACAAGTTCAGCCATTACAAACTAACGTTATTTGCTAGAGAAAATATCCTTCTCAATAAATTTTATTTCCTAATATATGGGGGGTTATTTCTCTTCTCTTTTTAAGTAGATAAAAGCTTTTGGAATATGAGGAAAGTATGGCTTTTAAAGAGTATTAAGGATTTAAAACAAATGTGTTTTAGTTTGCAGTTTAAAAAGCACGTAATTATTTTTAACAAATGACAGATTTTTTTTGTGATATCAATGATGGGATTACAATGTCTTTTGTGATGTTAAAAGAAATAAAAAAGGCACAGGTAACAAAGATTACAGTCCATAAATAAAACTCAAGCTTTGTCTTTGAAGAACAAAGGCTGTTACCACATCATTGAAACGTATTTTAGTCACTATCTAAAAGCTTTTTATTGCCCTGTCAGGCAACAAAGAAAAGGCTAACCTGATCTCAAACCTCACAGTAAAGGAAGAGAGAGCTTTAGTGAACAAACCAAGTCACAGGACAGCTGATACGTTGCAAAAAGGATGGGATGCAATTTAAGATCTTGTGAGTACTAAAACAATAACCCAAAGCGGTACTAGGAAATTATTTCAGGAGTGAAACAACTAAAATGAAACAGGTAAAGCACTCCAACTTTCAAAACCCACTCTATTATGTCGATTAGCAGCAACCATTATTTTCAACTTCCTTCAAAGTGGAGCTCTGTCTCACACCTAGCCAAGGTGCTGATTACAGAAATATAGGATGTGCTCAGTGCTGTAGGGAATATATGATGTTGGTCAACCACGATCTTGGGGTACTGTTTTGAAAGAATTCACATACTTTAGATCATAAATCAAAAGCAATCTCTGCCTGGGATATTCTGATCAAACTTTACTGAAACTGGACAGTTAATTCATCCTTCATTTAAGCAGCTGTTAAAAGCAACATAGAAGCATGTCACTACCCCCAAATATGAAATTAATCAAACATTTGGATATTATTTTAAAACTTCCATGCTGCTCCTGAGAGCAAGCGAGGTATTTTGATTCCAGCTAAATAGCTTTAAGCGTCATAGGTAAGAATACCTTCCCTACTTCCTCCTGTTTCAAATGCATTTTGGCTGCACGGGTTAAAATAGCTTTAGCACTGCTTTAATACTTTTATAGTTCAGAGTGAACTTCTCATGAGAAAACAGGGCCTAAGATGTAAGCAGCACACTGTGGAGCAACATGCAGTTGGCAAAACATCATGCTGCAAAAAGTCTTTTGAAGCAACAAACAATGACACTAGAAAAGTCATCTGTCAACTCATTAATGCTCACCTGGTGTGAATTCACCATGGTTTTAGGCTCTTTTTAAAGAACTGTTAGGATCAATACTAGAGCTAGCTGCTTGTTACCTGTTTGTGTTTTCAGTTTCTTACGTGTTCTCCCAGCTCATATTTCTGCTGATTTCTTCTGAAATGTGACTTTTGTCCTTTTACCAGATGGACGCAGAGTAGAAGGTATGTTCAAAATCAGGTACTTGAACTTTTCTCTCTGCTCCCTCCAGTATTGTGCTCTCCAAACTGAATCATCTAAAATTTTAATTTTAACCTTGCTGATTCAGTGAAACTATTCACATCATTTCAACATCAATCATTCCTATGAACAGGTCATTAAGAAGATAGAGCCAAGCTCTTCAAAGGGATGCACAGCAGGGGTATTCAACAGGCATGATCTGAAACAAGAGAAACACTGGCTAAATACATGGGAAAAAAAATCACCGTGAGAATAGTCAAGCATCAGAACTGTTTGCCAAAACTGCAGCCTCCATCCCTGGAGGTTTTTAAACCCAACCAGATCAAAACAAACAAACAAACAAACAACAACAACAAAAAAAGAGCGACCTGGTCTGGCCAGCTTTGAGCAGGAAGTTAGACTAAAAACCTCCTGAGGTCCCTTCAAAGTAGAATTATCCTATGATCTACTGCAGTCTATGTCCCATTGTGTCTGCTGACTGACAGAGATATTCAAGCCTAACATCCACTTTCTTGTTGCTTGTTTTGTCCAGAATTTTGGTCATTTTTTTTTTCCTTTGCATTTTTGTATTTTTAAACAATCTTTATTACTGTAGTATCCAAGTGTCTCCAGTGTATCCAAGCCGAAATGTATACATCCCCACTACATCTGAGATGCACAAAAATGGAGAATGAGAAAGCAGTAATACAGAAGATGTGATTTTTCAAGTATTCTGATATTTAAAATACAAATAACAGTCTTATGGGTGTCTTCTCAATTTCTAGAATACTAGCTCACCAAAATTAAATCCAGAAACAAGTAAACTAATAGGTTCCCATGTAATGTTTATTCTGAAAAGGAGTTTGACTAAGTTTCTGCTTCTTCCTAATTACTTGCTGAACCAACTCCAGAGCAGCCTCAGCTAGCATTGTGCGTTCCACTGGGGCATAACACAGCAAAAATGGGACACAGCTGTATCACTCGTATCCTTATTTATAGCTTTCCAGTACTCTCCACAGAAATTAGAGAAATTAGTGGCCGCTATTCTGATCCCTGGATAAAATGACTTGTCCAGAAAGCACTAGGCGCCTCGATATAATAAAGTCAATTCTTTTGCTCCTGCAGCATCTGGCATATCCACCTATCAGCTGCAAAGTCATCATGTAGGGCCTTGCAATAGCTGGATGAGCCCTTTACATGAAAATGGAATTATGTGGTTTCATGTAGTCCTTTACCCTTTCCCATACATAGACAGGACTTAACTCACTCTTCATTATCAAGAGCCTTGATTTCAAAACTAAAAATTACTTATTTCAAACCTTTAGAAGCAAGTGAAATCTAGCCTAGAACTTCACAGTGTATTAAAAATATTCTGTCATTCACCAACCTTTCCTCCAATTAAAGAAGAGGAAAATTAGGTACGTACATACTGAGACAAAGCTAAGTAATTTTGAAGTTGCTTGGGTAGCTGAAACAAGGTAACGTAGAAATGGTTCTAACAAGGACACCATGCAGCTATCACACAAGTTACATAGCATCTAGCACAAAACAGCTATAGATGGGCTTCAAGTGGGCTTCCACTTTAGTCCACAGCTCCCTGCTTCAGATATCCAAACTACAAATCAAAATTCCAAATTGGAATTTGGCTTAACAGAAAGACCAGGGAGGGGACTCAACCTGCCTGCTGCCAGCTGAGAACTGGAACTTCAGTCAAATTTAGGAACTTGTTTGATGTCGTCATGATTGCACTTCAATTTGTAGCAAGTAAAAAAGGTGGCACTAGCTCTGTCAGACGTGTGCTCTGTCAGACATGTGTGCCATTTTACCCAACGGATATTCCAGTACACTTAAGACTTGCTGAACTCACAAGACTAAACTGCATCTTACCCCATATATTTTGATATTTCTACAGTATTTTTGCTCCTCTGGTCTGTAGCTCGGTAATTTGCATCATTGCATGGATAATACGCAAGTGACTCACCATCACTGAGTGGGATGAAGGCCCTTTAATGGGCCAGGAAACATGATACTGTTTCAGAGAAATAGGAGATGCTACTGGAATTAAAACTAACATTTCTAATTACTCTGAAGGGGTTTTTAGTTATTTTCCATGATATATTTCCTGTTCCCAGTCTTTAAAATCAGAGGAATTTTGGTACATATATTTTCTGGAAGTCGTATCTCAGAGAAATGCACGCTACTGATGAGAATGGATTCACTCAACTGTCTACTCAGTGCACTTACAGTCAGATTACAGTTTCTTTTGTTTGTCCCATAGGCTACTGTTTTTGTCATACCAGCTGATGCTTAGTCAGAGGCAGATGCTCTAACATCAGTTAAAGCATTCTGTTTTCTCATTCATTTCTCAGGCACCTTCTTTCAAAACTGCTACTCTTCTGTATTTAAAAATTTTAGAATGATTCAAGTTTTGCCACGTCAATGATGTTGTGTGATCCAATGTGAGAGAATGCAATGAAGATCTTGTGTTACCCTAGGCTTATTCTTCAGTTTAAGTAGTTCAAGTCCACCTTCAGCATAACAAGCTGGAGACAGGCATACCCTCGTATGAATCCCATTCCATGATGGACTTGCTTCAGAAGACTTTAAAAGGGTTTAACCATGACTATCCTGACTACTACAGGACTTTACATACAGCCAAGATTTAAGGGAAAAAAAAAAAAAAGGTTTCCCTCTTCCCAGTCATCTTTTCCTTCATTTTAGACATTGTGATTTATCATAGAAAGTCCTTTGTATTTTACCCATTTGTATGGGTACAAAAACCACTGTAAAAAATAAAGTTAGAAAATCCAAATTTAAATAAACTGCCAAATACCTATAAGCAGTGTAGTTCTTCCTTCTGAACTCAGCTATTCATTTTTCCAGGTTAGCTAACATTGAAAAATAACCTATACTGGGAAAAAGATAGTAAGTTTAATCTCTTGCAAATGCACATCATTGGTATTCTTTTTCCTTCCAAACACTTGTGTTGTATTTAATTCCAGTAACTTAGCTGTGAAAATGAAAAATGCAGTAATAGTTACCTAGAAGGAGTATGACTGAAATGTCCAGGCTGGTTTTAATCAAAGTATTTACTAAACTTCAGCACATGTTATCATCCCATATTGCAGAGGGGGGAAAAAATCATTACTTTGTCAATGCTATTTATCTGAGTTTGTCTTTACAAGGAAACTAAGAAGGGTTGGTCTTTCTGTGCTTGAGGCCAACTCAATTTCATCAGAGTATGTGGCTGTGAAATTTACTATATATTTTTATGATAAATGTATGCCTAAAAAGAAATCTTGCAGTGTCATTTCCTATTGTCATAGCATCAGTAACCATCATTTGTCACAACCAAGTCTGAAAGGTTCAAAACATTTTGAAAGCAGAATATTGTTTTATTGAACAATTATTTTTCTCATTTTCAACTAGGTATGTAGACTACAGATTACAATGCAACTTTTAAAAAGTTGGTTTGTTTTTTTTTTTCAAGTTAAATTGAAACAACAGAATCATGATTTCCTTAAACTTGGAATATACCATTAGGAAATTCAGGCATAAATCAGCTGCAGGTTTATTCTTTGTGCTGCCAGAATGGCAGAAATAAATTAAAATTCTTTCATTTCTCTTCTAACACACAGGCAAAACAGAAGTTATTTTACTATCCCAGAAAAGCCAGAGCTGTTTTGATAGAAAGTGATTCTCACAGCTTCCCCATGACTTCATAACTTACTGAGTTTTTCACAGCCCTGCCTGTAAGTCTCCCTTTCCAGAAAAGGGTCTCAGTCTGCAGCAGGTTCTTTATGAGAGTTGATGTCGGAGTGTCTGAGTCAGTCCATGTTGATCTGAGCAGTGCAGGGCTGCTATTTGGACACAGAAGAGCAGATGACTCTCTTAGAATACCTACCTTCCGAAAGGCATACAGACTGCTTATGAAAACATCAGTACACATTTTTAGCATCTCATTTTTCTGCTCTTTTTTCCTCATTTCAAGCTCATATTTGCTAAAGAAAAGCTCATAAAAACTAAAGATATACCACAAATATCCTTTATTACAGAAAACATCAAGTAAGTTTATCGTTTTCAACATACGGTTATTCTCTAGTTGCTAACAGCCAAAAAAAAAAGAGAGAGAGAGAAAAGAGATAGAGAGAGAAAAGTATGTCCCAAAACATTGTTGAGACAGTTCATTGTGCAATTTTACTATTGTTATGCTGTACATTTGTTAGCTTTCAGGTTTAACTTACAGCTCAATTACAATACTGCACACAGTATAGTAAAGCTATTTACTTGCAGGAATGAACCGCTCCCTTAAGACAAAACAATCCCTTAAGTGAAGGGGAGGAGCGTGTAATATCATTGCTATTGTCTTTCACAGTCCTCCTCAGGTTGATCCAAAGTGGGTTGATGTAGTTCCCTTCCCCGTCCCATCAACTAAATCATTTTTGTAATCATGCCAACTTGTCAAGTGCCAATTTCCTGTCACATTTGCTTCTAATTAAACCCTTCATGTATGTGTTTCCTCTCAGGAATGAACTAGATTCAGACATGAAGTATTTGGCCCAATGAATAGAAAGGCATTCCAATTTCTGTCAATATTAGTGCTTCTGATTACTTACAATCCTGCAACTGTGTGAGCTTTCTAACATGGTGCATCTGTCCTGTAGTTTTGCGTTACAATGCCTTTTCATTCTCACTACAATCTAATGCTTTTATTTATGCATAAAAATATTTTCTCATTCTTTAAATCCATCAAGTTACCTGGTTCACATACCATACAATCCCATAACTTATTAAGCTCAACCGTTTTTCATTTTCTCCACCCAGTTACTATTTGCACTTACTACTTTTTGCTTTATGGTAGGAACAGTCATCACACAGCCAGATCTACACTGCCTTTCTCTTTCCCAGCTGATATCCACTGACTGCAGCGACCAGAAGTACAGACCCCAAACTCTTTTTATATGGGTCTCCTTACAGAACTAAAGTGAATGATTAGAGAGAACAGACACGGAAATCTGGGCAACCACAACAAACTCTCCGAAATCTATGCTCTGCTTGGACAAATCGGGATAGCAGTAAGTGAGGATTCAAGTGGGTTTCCTAAATATCTCCCACAAAAATAAAAAAATACATCCACTGAAAACATTTCAAATGCCTTGGCTATAGAGACATGAGAACTAGTTTACTCAGCTACAAGAGATAGAGATTACTTACTGAAGCCTCTAATTTTGCTAGAATTGTTCACTGTGAACAATCTAGGTGCTTTTTGCTTTCAACTAATTTTAAGAAATCTTTCTAATGCTTATATAATCTGTAATCAAATGGCATGACTCAAAGGGAAAGACTTTATTAAACATAAGTTTAATAAAACTGAGTATTTTTCTGATATTTCTGATGTACCTACCCATACAAACAGGTTACTGGTTAGTCCATTAAGGCCTTGCATTGGCATTGGTTTTCAAAAAGGCAGTTTGGGCAGGCTTAAAGCACTTGACAAGCTCCCAGAGCTTAAATTGACCTCAAACACCAGGACCCATTCTTTATCTTAGGCTGAAGAACTAACTTGAGCACAGCCGACAAGCACCTCCAGAGTCACAGCAGTGTTCAGCATTTATGCAACACTTTTATCAAAACTACTCCAGTAACAACGGGTGTTTACCTTTCACCCTCTTCTAAGTGAGGGTTTCTGAACTCACTACTAAGTCAGTAACACTGTGTTCTTCTCACAAATGCATTAGACTACTGTGTGCAGTCGTCAAGCCAGCACTGACTACTTCCACGTCACCAATGTTCCCATCAACTTTAATGGTCCGTATTCCATGCCACGGCGACGCAAAAATGAACAACTTGATTCAGCATTGTTTCTGAAAGTACTAATTTAGTGACAGATTTAAAGGTTATAGAACCCATTTCCAGTATTTGGTAAGTAAGCAAATAAGAGATAAAGGATATTTTTAAAGGTATTAAAAAATATCAAAGGTGTTTTCTAAGACATCTGCTGTAATTCTAATGGTGTTTCCCATCACAATTGATAGCTGTGCAGATTCCCATTTCTCAATGATATTACAAACAGCATTGTTGTTGGCTCACTAGACCTTCAAATGAGAAAAATGTGTGTCACAGATGTTACTCAGAATTCATGGCCAGTTGTCCCAAATCCTGATCCTGAACTGAAAACAAAGACCTCATAAAAAGCCCTTATACCAACCCCACATCATTCATAAGAAAATCATCTGATTTGATTTGGGATTTTTGTCATTTTCTTGTAAAGATTTATACTGTAACAAATATCCAGTATTCACAAATATCATTATATGTTAAAAGTACTCATAAAGAATACTCAATTCTCAGCTACCACAATCCTTCCTCAAGGCCAGAGGTAGTTTTAACATCAATCTCAATGGAATCTATTTTCATCCAAAATACAGATCTTAGAACATTCGGTAACTGGTAAAGCAATATTCAAGGTTTCTGATCCTGATTAACAACTACAGTTTCTATTCACCACTTAACTGACCAAAAAAAAAAAATCTTCAGCTAATTGCTGAGCAAGGAAGCAACACTGGATAAACACGTTAATATTTAGGCATCTTTCCAAATTATTTCTCCAAATAATCTTGCCGGAAATATTTTTTTTTTCCTGGAAAGTCACAAAAAAAATGTCTAAAAACAAAATGTCATCAAATGCAATATAATAGGGAATTCTACATTAAAGTATGGGTTTGCAAAATTAATCTGACTCCTTCCATTCTCTATGTAAACCTATTAAGAGAATTCTTCAATGAGGCTCCAATGTATTTTCTTTAATTTGTTAATTTTTAACATTTATTTACTTTAATTTTAATTTTGCTTTCTTTATTGAAATCATTTGTGTCTTTCATCTATTTAGTATCACAGCACGGGTTCATAAAGAAACTGGAGAGCTCAGAAATAAATTAAAATACCGGGGCCTTCAAACAGTGGCATCAAAAACTATATACCTTAAATATATTGAATCGTAATACTATTAAGTTCATAGGGTTTTGCATGAATAATGTCTAATAGTATGAGCCTCATGTTAAGAAAAGAACAGCTAGACTGAGGAAAAAAATCTTGAAAAAGCCCGCAATCCAGGAATGGCATCTGGAGGCTCTGGACTCAAAGAACACCAAGAATTTACAGTGTCAATAACCCAGAAAATTAAATTCCTCTTTTGAAGACATTTAATCATGTTTTCAGATATGCCAGGGGAAGCTTTTGTAATATAATAAAAGAGATGCTATGCTTTTTTGATTTAGAAAATAATATGTTCCAGCCTCTATGGCCTAAGGCAAAAATACAAAACTAAAATGACTGATTTCAAGAATGCCGTATGGCATTATATCGCTTAGTACACTAATGCTATTAAAACTGGTTTCAAGACTTTATATTGGCTACAGAGAACACAGACGTTCCCTCTCGCAGGCTTAACTTTAGCAATTATATATATATATATATATATATAATTTGACTCAAAAGCTACTTGGCATCTTCAGCTGCTACCTGTGTCAGCAGAAGCTACAGATGTCTCTGGATCTTGAATTAATTCAACTTAGAAGTTTAAAATATGCTTATTGAGGTCAAAATGTTTTACAACATACATACTTGACAAGAGCCCTAATATGTGCAGTAAGTTAAGAAATGGGTATTATATGCTTTAATTACACCCACATCCTTACTATTTTATCTTCTGTGATACACAGGCAGGTATCATTACCACATAACACAACATGTATTTATATCTCATGTCACAACAAAGGCCAATACATTTTTATACTCTCACTAACATTACTCGCACTAACATTAATTCCTGTTTTTCTGCAAGTAACATCAAAATTTTAGTGTGCGTGCGGGACACTCGCTTCACACACTGAAGGTAGTTTATTCTCGGTAATAGTCATCTGAGCTGACAAAAGATACTACCTTGCAAGAAAAATAAATAAATAAAACCTGTGCTCAGAAATCTGGCTTCCCTTTATATTGTAAGCTATCACAGTTATGAATGACAAGGTAATATACTACGGCAAGATACACGTGTGGCAGTCTGCCACCCCTGTTCTCTATTGTCCTGATCCTGCCGTCCCCTGCTCCGCCATCAGCATCAAGCGTTCTGTGTGGAGCGGGCTGTGACATGCTGGCGTGCGAGTCGGAAGGCTGACACACAGTGAGAGCAAAAGGGGAAGAGAAAACTGACATAGCAGCAAAGAGGGTGGATTTTTTAAAATCAAATGTGAGGTAGAACATTCACAACTGCTTTTTTTCCAAATGAATTGGCCTTCCTCTCAGTAGAGAAACACACTGTGCTGGAGTGTTTGGTGTGTTAGTTCCACCAACCTTGAACATTTACAAAAAAAACCCACCCACCACACAATGCTGGGCAATCAATTCATTGTGAATATTCCAGTGCATATATATCACTGTAAAACCCCCGTCTATTCACAAAACTGCTCTGGTTTGGATGTTTAGAAAGCAGGTAAGAACTCAAAGTTCATCGCCTGCAATCACCGAGCTACAACTGCATTCACACTCACTTCGCTAAACAGAAAATTTGGACAAGCTATGAAACAAAGGCTGAAGTAAAAGCTAGGGGCACAACAGGAAGCTCAGCTCAATCAGCACCCAGATTATGCTTGCTTTTAATTCTAGTATGAATTTGCATGCACATCTCAGCGAACTGTTAGCCATCTACTGATTGCAGTCTTGTTTCAGATGAAGTTAATTTTATTGATGCTGAATTTAACCAGCTAACCTTTACTGTTTATTTTCAATACGTGTCATGCAATGCATTTTTATTGCTAAGAGAAGTATTGATTAAAGCCTCTGTCTCCAAGCATTCTGATTGCCTCAAGTAATTAGGAAGTCTAATAAGAGCACGAAGTGCAAATAACATTTTAGATTTGCATGAAGACCTGTGCATGACCTTTACGAACAGGATATACTCCAAAATACATCTGCCCTCGTGGTGAAGGACAGCAAATTAATAGGACGCCAGCAGACAAGCCAAGGTATGAGAAGAGGGTGGTAAATTGCTGTGAATTTGCTTGGTATCTTTAAGGTCTGCACAAAACAGACAGGATCACCACCAATAACGTCTGACCCACCTACCACAGAAAGCTAAGTTTATACCATTTGAGAGCATACGTACATGGTATTTTAAACCATGGTTCGAAGTTTTTTAAGCAACACAGCAATTCCAAAGAATCCCAAACCTAAGTCGTAAGATGTGTGCAGGCACAAAGCTACAGGAAAACAGCCAAGGGTTTATGCAAGTGCAAAAACACAAGCACAGAAGGAGTATAGAAGAGTCAGGGCCTAGACCTTTCAAACAGGCAGGGGGGATTTGCCACAACACACCAGACCACTTATTCGTGTGAGCCAGAATCCTGTCAGCAGCAGTCACCAATGCTTGACTCAACTGAGAATGCAAATAAAAGGAACGCCTGAGGATTTTTTTTCCCGTGTTATCTGATAACTAGAGATCAGATTTGTCACAGATAAACTTCATCTGCTAGATAATCTGCCAAGTGACATTATAAGAACGTTTAATGACATTTTGCTGTTATGTAATGCCTGAGTAGACTAATTACAGGGGAGAAGAGAACTTGGAAATATATTCTGTGAATGGATGCAGAACATGCTTTAAATTAGAGCACTTTTATTGCCCAGAAGTTATTTAATTCATTTTATAGCCTGAGAAATCAGGTTTGGAAAGCACCAAACAGGCCCATTTTCCTTCTCTTGCCTATGGCAGGATGCATTACTTAAATACTGTACTGTACTATGTTTTCTAGCCCTGTCTCATTTTAAACACAGCTTCAAAGATATGAAGTGTCCTACAATTCCCTTGGGAAACTACTCCAAAACAGCACAGAGGTTTATTTCTGACATTTAATATAATCTCTCCTCCTCAGCTTCAACCCATTACTCTCACCCTGTCACCTTCTAACAGTGTTTGAAAATAAGCAGACATGGATTTTCTGAAACCTTGTTTAAGTTTTGGACACTGTCATCCATATTCTGAGACAAATGTGTTACACCATACCAAGCATACCTTGATTTATTTCTAAAATTTCACCCCAAAACCACACAGAGAGAGTTACAGCCACTGTCCTCTCTCAAGGAACTTCAAGAGGATTAACAGTGTCCTTCTATAGCCATCGTTGGAAAAGACGATGGAGATACGATCTCAGTCAAGGCATTTTTCCACAGCCTTTGATCAATCCCAGTCAAAATCTAGAGACCTTTGTTGATCCTCAACAGCAGAGGAAATGTTGATATCTACTACTTATATCAAAATGGAGTATCGTACTTTACTGTACGTAAAGTTGGTTTTCCAGTGTAAAACTGGTAATTTGTATGTTCTGTAACTCAGACTCATACTAACAGTGGTATTCAATCATTCTAAGAAAATAATTATTACAACTAAACAGAAGTAAAACAACTTATGAGAGGCTCAACTAAATAACCTGTCCTTAGTGTCCAGTGGATCAAAACAGTATTTTACTACTACTTGTCTGTTGAAGTGTATCCTACCCTTTTCAAATCCCTACAGTTCAAGGATTGGAATGTCTCAAAGAAAAACAAGCACTTCAAAGGGAGGTGGTGGTAAAGAATTCATTAGGAGATTCAGAACCAAATTAACATTTTTATTTGCTCAAATAATAGAATACTGTATTAGAGTATGTAGAAAAAAGAATTTCTCAAGGTAATAACGCACTGCCTACCTGCTGCTCAGGGGCAAATAATGACAAGGTCGTTTGCAGCTTTACTAGAAGGTAAAAGAAACAAGTTCTGATGACGTTACTTGCTGTACTAAATCTGATATGCTCATAGTTGTAGTTATCTGGGGGTTTACAGTTCTAGCCTTCTGTCCACATGAAGCTGTTCCACATTCATCTTATCCTATAACTGCATCAATAGCTGATGTTTCCAGTTCGCTGACTGCATAGTCCTTACATGTTGTTCATGTTACATGGCAGAATTTCCGATTTCTACTTCTGGTGAACAGGAACAGTGCTGTCCACTACAGATTGGAAGAGCAAGTGAGACCAGGAGATATATGATGAGTTAGAATGACCTTTGATGGGAAGGACTTAAAGAACTCTTATTCCACCACGTAACTTACACAAAATGCCATCTTAAAAGCAGCATACAGACTCCAAAGACTCTAGAATACTTACCTTTTCCCACTGTGCCAACACTTAGGGAATACAGAAGTGAAGAGCTCTTCAATATATATCTGCTTTAGAAGTTCCTTATGTGCCACACGAAGAACCTACATGCTTCTGCTCTGTTTGATAATTGCATACCTGAAATAGAGTTTGAAAGCACTTTCTGTACTAAGAGTTAGAAAATACTGTAAAATTCATTATCTATTTCCAAAAACCACAAGACTATCACATGAATTAGCAACACTAACATACAAGCTGAACAGGCCATACAAGGTTACGATCTGGAATTAACTCCTTCCTCCTCAGATGAAGAAACAGTCTATGACACTTCGTTACCATGTGCGTGTTGTCTGGCCAGCTGCTGTACTATGGTGGGTAGCATAGGCAGCACACTGTCATCACAGTTCTGCCTATTCTCTACCTTCTTCATTCCTTTCCTGAACACTTGAGGTGGTGTCATAAATAGTAGGAAAGGAAAATCTCAGAAAACAGCAATATTTCCAAAACAAAAAGGAATTCTTATTCCAAAGTATTGAATCCATGATACACAATTTCCAATCTGCCTCAAAAATCTTTAGCCTGTTATTACATACCTTGGGGCAGTAGTAAATAAAGATTGCAAGCTTGTAAAGCTCTATTTGTGTCTCAACTGTTGTTGATAGTCCTGATGTGTGCATACAGGCTTGATTTCTCTTGCTACCTTGAAACTAACTGTAAAACAAACACATTAAAACACACAGTGCAACTCACCTACAGTCCCTTGGGAATAGGTAATAAGTATGTTACCGGCTGCTTGCACAGTTGAACTGACTATAACCCAATGCATGCATTTGCTCCACCAGAAGTCTTTGATTTAAAAGAAATAAACATACTAACTCCTCAAACTTGTTCTATTAATCCTGAATAAACAAGGTTGACACATGAATCTACCTGGTATATATCTAGCCTTTCGTTAATTATTTCCATTTTTCTGCTTCTCCTCTCCTTCAGGTTGGGGAGTTTTTCATTTCTGCCATTTTCCTTATTTGACAGCAATAGTTATGAATAGCATAATAGCATATATTTCTTTCTAAAACAAATAAAATTCCATGCTTAAAGTAGTTATTGTGTTTCTGGCCACTAAGATATTCACATGTCTGAAGTTCAAAATTTCAGGTCACACTACATCTATTTAATTTATTCAAAATGAAATTATGTTTTCTGTTATCTTTTTCTATAATTACAGAAAAAGATTCCAGATGGTCTGAAGTAGTTTTAGTTGGGTCCTCACCCCCCCCCCCCCAAAAAAAATCAAATTTTATCATAGGAAGATTAATTAACAAAATAGGTGACTTAAGCCATTCTTTACCAGACCACACTGCAAGCTTAGAAAAATCAGTGTCCTCATTTGACCTAGCTCGTCTAACATCCCAACTAAGTTCAAAGAGTAAGACCCTTAACAAAACCAAAAAAATTGAATGTAAATCTGAACATAAACTCACTTAATAATTAGAAGGAGTCTGAGTTTCATTATTTGGCAGATCTCAACTATAGACCTAGGATGGTTAAGCATTTGCAAAATAAAAGAACACATCTCTGTTATGGCCCTTATTTTACTTCAATAGCTATAAAATAAAAGCATTTTTACATATAGTCCTTGGAATATACACACGGAAAGCATTGAAGCACTGTCTTTAAAAATGAGGTTTGTAACTCCTTTAGTAGAGCTCCCTTTTTATCCAGCCTTTTTAAGTTCCCTGGGAAACTGTAAGACATACCTACAGGAACAGAGTGTAACTACTTGGTTTTGGTGGTCTTTACTGTTCAGTTTTTACCACATCACATATTGAAATGAAAAATACAATAGGCTACAAGAGACAAATATACAAACAGAAATCGTTTACATACAAAGGGAAGCAAAGGGAATCTAGCTGTGAGCTGTAAATACTTCCAGGTCCCAAGGTTATGCATGCACACAAGTGCTGCAGGTAGTAGGTGACAATGACATTCTCCCAAGACAGGACAGAAATTCTATAAAAATAAGAGAAGAAACAACAAGGCAGCAAACTATGAATAGCCTTTCTATGGGGCAGAAGAGTATCAGACATAACTTTCATAAAGGGTGTAGGGTTTGATCTCACTTCTCCTAATTGAATTTGTTTCTAATTAATACTCTCTACCTTACTAGTACTAGTATGATAAGAACAACAAAAATGTCTCTGTCTGAAGCATGGTCTTTTACATTTTGTCAGCACTACCACTGAGATCAGAATAAACTCAAAAGAAATGACTGTAAGGTCTCAGAATCGTTATGGAGTGAGAGGAAGGACTAATATCAGATTTGGGGTGATGTGTCAGCCCACTAAAGTATTGAATTAGTTTTCCTAGGAAACCAGAACTTTAGTCTAAAAATAGAATGAAGTAAAAACTGACAATATTAAAAAATATGATTTTTTTTCATATGACTCTATTGTCACTTTTCCATTGCTTTTATCCTTCGTTATTTTTCTAGAAGAGTACAGAGCCTACCATTTGCAGGAACTTCCTGTGACTCTCAAGATTATGTTCCAAGAACAGTTTCAAAGGTCACAGCTGTGCACATACGGGGTTTCTGGATTAACAAATACCAAAAAAAAAAAAACTCTTTACAGTGTCTGAAAAGAGATGCTACACGTATTGAACAGAAATACATCAATGCTGTTTTTTAAATGTGTGTTAGCATTAAGCAAGGGTAAGACCTTTCTTATATGAAAGGAAATGAAAAAGGGTAATCTTCAAAAAAAAAAAAAACCCACACATGTAAGTGATCAAATGATACAGCTGCCTGTAATGGCTAAGAAAGGTACCTCACATCAAAAGGTTCCTTACAATTTAAAGTTCCTCTGTATGTGGTAAATTTGATACTAGTTTCTAATGCAGAAGCATTTACTTTCTTCACATTACATTATTAAAAACTGTGTTGTTTTTGGAAAGATGGAGAGTACACGAGGGAAAACTGTGTTTCAAAATTTCTGAGAGGCTTTAGACCTTCATATTTACCAACTCAGGGACCGAGCTTAAGAAAAAGTTAACACCTGTTAAGTATTTTTTATTTAACCATGTAATTCTCACTGGCTTGTCATTGTATTTTCATTTCTTCTTGCTTCAAGTACGCCTGCATACACAAGTACAGCTTCGCTCAGGAGTACTTTGAAAATTCCAGCTCCATGTGACTATGCATTTGAAAGCTTGCTCTCGACATATTCTGTAAATTATTGCATGTGTGGTTATGGGCTGCGATATATTTATCTGAAATCCACAGGTACAGATATTTAGTACTAACAAAATGATACCGATATCATAAAAGTCATACTATGTAATGAAAACAGCATCCAAGATGAAAACTGTAAAATAATCATACAAGCATTCCTCTGACTGAGGAAATTCTCAAAGGTAAAAAGCTTTACTGAGGTGGAGAAAAAGACAATGCAATTTTCCCATATCCAATGGTTTAAATTGAAAATTTAGAGTGTAGGTTGGAAGATCTACCAAGCAAGTCTTTTACAGGTAAGTGTTCTCTGGGAAAACACCTCCTGTAGGCTAACAAACACTTAAAGACTTCCAGCAATCCTACAGATTTTGTCAAATCAAAGGGTTCGGAGACTGAGAAACCAATTGACCAATCTGTTCCAGCATTTTTGCAGCCTTTGATATGAAATTCATAGCCATGCTGAAGGCCCAGAAAGACTCCCTTATCAACTGTCTAAACTCCACACGCTTGACTTGAAACTTGTGTTCCCCAGGGACTGGAGAGATTCCCCTTGAATGTATGCCCAGACAGTTACATCTACAAAACATTCAGGATAAGAATATATCCCAGTTAGAATTATACGAATCCAAAAAAAGTTGCAGAATTTCAAAGTGAAGAGCTGCATGCTGATGCTCTGTGTCTGGCTACGTGCACTCGGGCAAGCTAGGATTTCCACTTCACAGAATCAGAGAATAATTCAGGCTGTAAAGGACCTCTGGAGGTCTTGTGGCCCAGCTTCCAGCTCACAGCAGGGTCAGCTACGAGATCAGATCAGGTTGTTCAGGGTTTTATCCAGTCCTTGAGGAATTCCAATGACAGAGAGTGTATGCTGCCTCTGTGGGCAGCCTAGTCCGATCAGGGCTTGGCTTTCCTCATAAGCAGTCAAAACTGTTCTTATTTCAATTTATGCCCAATCTGTCTTGTCCTCCCAGCCTCCATTATAAATACATGGTTTTAAAGAACACACCTCAGTCCAAAGTTTACCTTCAGATTTTAAAGACCAGTACTTTACATGGTGTACAAATCTGTACGCTAAAACACAAGCCTTAAGACCAAAATAATTTCCCCTTTAATATCTGACACTGATCATAGTCTACTAGCTGAACCACAAGACTTATCTGAACTGCTGCCAGAGGGTTCCAGCTTAGTCATGGCTTAGGTCTTGATTTTCCCATGAAACAGTTGTATGTAATGCCAAGAGATGAGCTAGTGTCACATACAAAGTGCTCCAAGGGCAACTTAAATCATTTACTAAATTGCAGGAGGACAAAAACAAGAGCAGACAGTGATATTTTTGACTCAAAAATTGCTTCATGGAGAAGTGATCATCTAATTTTATTACCGCCCCCATAAACATGGATAGTGCCCTTTCCCCCTTATCCTGTTTCTGTATGTATAAAGTTGGGAAATGTTACAGTCCTTTCTGAATTCTGACGTAGATGACACAAATTATGCATCTCAATATGACTGCATTGCTGAAATTGAGGTAACTGATAGACAAATAAGTTGGTTTGTTCCCCCTCCAACTAATTAAAATGCCAGGGTTTGAATAGCTGTTATCATGCCCAGAGACAGAGATAAATGGATGAATACATAGAAAACTCTGTATAACACATACATGGAATAACTTCAACAGACAAGAGGGGGTGGAATTAATAGCTGTTTTCAAACTGATAACAGTCCTAAAATGCTAGCAGTGCTCTGCCTCAGCACCCAGCACATCATCCTAATATGCATTTACAGCTTATAAAAGAAAAGCTGATTTTAAAATCTATTCAAGAAATGTTTTAAATTTCTATAAAAGAGCATTTAGAATACTATGCATGTAGATTTGGTTTGAAGGATTTTTTAATTCATGTATTTAACTTCAAAAATGTACACACTACATCTCGATGTAATACGATTAAAGACATCTCATGCCATGGACGGCTCATGCAAAAATAGTTCTAGTTTACAAATAAAGATAAGAAAATGGGTAGGAATCTGACAGCTGGAACTTCATAGAGAAGCATTTAACTACCATGTGATTTTCAAGAAATCTGAATCTGATTTGAATCTGAATTCAGATTTTCAAGAAATCTGAATATGATCAAATGAAGCAGCTAGAACTTCAGATGCTGAGCCAAATTTTGTCCAATGTCTTTGTCTTTAGAAAACTGGAACACTTACCATAAAGTATATAGGACATTCCTTAATTCCCTCCTCTGCAGAAGAGAAGTTGAACAAAAATAGATGGGAAAGAACTATTTTCACTTCCAAAACCTAACATCAGTTAAGGAAACCTCACAAAATATTCTGGACTTCATTACATTCACCTTCTCAAGCCCCAGAAGATTTCAGAATCTTACACTCTCTCACAAATGTTTTCGTATCTTTCTTTTCCTTTCAGTAGTAGGATGCAAGTGGAGACTATATGCTTTGTTTGAAAAAAAAAAAAAAAGTAAAAAAATAAAATTTAAACAAGCATTTAACATTTGAATTATCAGCGTGGAAAGTGTGTAAAACAAAGATAATTTTGATTGTAAGGGTTTGTTTTTTTTTTAAAGAAAGCATTATCTTGCATCATATTACAAACGGTCAAGATTGAAACTGCCAGCATAATACTTGTACACAAGTTCCTTCAGAGGGAGCAAACAGAACAAAAAATGAAATCTAAACAAGATTAGCTTTAAATGAAGTAGCTGAAGACAAAATAAGTAAATTAGTTTGGGGATTTACCTGTCACTAGTGGAGAGATTTCTTAGAAAAATCAAATCAGCAGAATGAAACAGACACATTCCCCTTCAATTTGTTCTTTTATCAATCACAGTTTTTAAGTTGTTTTTCTACACTTCTTTGAACTTAACGTGTAAGATGGCAACCACCGCAATAACCACTGTGGAACACAAGGTACAGTGGCAAAATTTTATTACCAGTTAATAGCAGTGTGCTAAGAAACAGCTGTTTTAGAAACAAATCTGTTCCTTGAATAACAATATGGCCCTTTGTATGCTCTGAAACATGCCCTAATGCTGTCCTGCTCTACACTGACAGTCAAAGAGAAATGGCTTCCCACTACGTTACACAGTTTTAAAAGGGGGCACAAGAGTCATATTGCTCTTACAAGACAATCATAGAAAATACCAGCAGTAAAAAGCAATTTCCAATACATGTCAAAAAAAATAAAAAATAACAAAAAAATCAATCAAAAAAATCAAAAACAAAGGAAATTAAATGACGTGTATTTAAGGGCAAAAATAACACCTTTCTAGATGAGGATAACAAACACATGAGGCTTCATTTACTTACTTATCAACAGAAGAAAACATTTTACTCTGGCCAAGCTGCAGTGTGTAGAAGCGTTTGTGATGAATGACATTGTATTGCACATTCACCTACAATCCCAGCATACCATCCAAGAGATTATTCCACTTATCCTTTCTTTTACATGTTGTATACATAAGAAGGAAGTATAGCAAGATTAAAAAACAAATTTCATACAAAGAAACGCCTTAAGAGAATGAACTCAAATCTGTTTATCAGATTGCAATAGGCTGCACACAAACATTTTTGTTCTTTGGGTCTGTTTCTATCAAGTGATAGGCTGTGGATGTGGTCTACTTTGATTTCAGTAAGGCTTTTGATACCGTTCCCCACAACATTCTCATCAAGAAACTGGCTGCCCATGGCTTGGACTGGCGCACGCTTCATTGGGTTAAGAGCTGGCTGGATAGCCAGGCCCAGAGAGTTGTGGTGAATGGAGTCAAATCCAGTGGGAGGCCGGTCACTAGTGGAGTCCCCCAGGGCTCGGTCCTGGGGCCAGTCCTCTTTAACATCTTTATCGATGATCTGGATGAGGGGATCGAGTGCACCCTCAGTAAGTTTGCAGATGACACCAAGTTAGGTGCGTGTGTCGATCTGCTCGAGGGTATTATGTGTTATTATGAAGAAGGAAAAATTGATGGCATGCTATTATTTCATCTATCCCAAAGTATATAGACAACCAAAACACCCAATGGGAACATATAGTTTGAATCATTGCTTCCTCTGGTAGCCCAGAAAAATCCTAAAGAGAGTGAACCTCTGGACAGGGTGCCCAGGCTGCCTCCAAGAACATACAGCAACATTCCAAGCAAGCTGCCTGCACAAAACCTCTTAGGGCCAACACAGTGTGGCTGCTCATGGAATGTGTCACCAAGAAAACCAACATAAGGCCTTTAAGAAGGTAAATATAGACTTGTACAAGCTTAACTCCATGACTGCATGCCTCACACAGAACAAAACATCAGCAAGTGTAGAAGCAGCCTGGGCAGTTTTTAGGGGCCAGAAGCATTTTGGCAGCCCAAGAGCTTACATGCAGAATTATAGCCAAGTCAAGGTTTACATGCAGGTTACAAAAATCAAACTAAACCACGGCAAAGGGCTATCACAATGAGAACAGCACAGGAGCATGTTCATATAAATTGTTTGCAAAAGTAGTTTCCATAAAATCACCACATTCTCAACTCTCCCCGTCTCCCCCTCCCTCAAAAAAAAGCTCACAAACACCACTATTCTCTTAGCAAACTGTCTATTCTCTTAGCAAACATGAACTGGTCCATTGACTTTCTATTTGATTTCTACTATCACCTGCTGAAAAACACTTCCAAGAATAAATCCAGTTTCATGACAGACTTGAAATGATGTGAAATTGGCTGCAAAACATAAACAAACTTCCATTACCTTGATGAAAGAGGTATGACTACCTCAAGTAGGCTCTATCCATTAATATTAAACAAACTGAGTACCTATACTTAGAGTAGTTTAAAAAACAGCATAAAGGGCCCTTCTTTAGGATGATTCTCCTCGTCTGCAAGTGCATTGAAACTTCTATTTCTTGTCACAATTTGATCACACACAATCAGGTAACCTCTACACTCTTGCATGCAATCATCCAGAACACAATCTGCAAAACTATGACCTGATCATTATTGCATTTTCTGTGTGATTGACATTCTTACAGCATCGTGAGAGAAATTTGGGCATCCTCCCACCTCGTATTTTATTTTTTAAATGACATAACTGTACTGAAATGTGTCCATAAGCAGAGTAGCCTGAAGCCTGAGAGAAGAGAGGAGTGCCTTCCTAGGTGTACCCTAACAAAGGAAATCTAATCCCCCTTGCTGCTCACCTGTGTGCAGCAGTACTGCAGGTGACATTTCACAGCATAACGTCTCCTTCCTACTTCAAGAAGTAGATGTCTCCTTCCTACTTCAAGAAGTAGATGTCTCCTTCCTACTTCAAGAAGTCCTGAGCTCCACAGTTGCACAATTCTGTTTATTTAAGAGCTGTTAATGTTGTGTCTTTAATACGACTCCTTAGCTCCTAAAAGAAAGGCTTTCATATGTCTTTGAAAATCTCCCACAAAGTTATTATAAGCAGTTAATTGTTCCTATTGCAAAATGTACATCTGTATTACAGCCTTGGAATTCATCTGAAATAAAATGTCCTCAGCAATCCTCATTAAAAGCGTAACTGTAAGCTTCTTGAAACCCTTCATGGCTAGTGAAAGTGCATTTTAATGTAGTTTTTTTTCAGTTAAAGTACTCAAACTTTCCAATATTCTGCAGAAGTGCTAACTAAGAGCATTCTCCTCCTTGTCAGGCTCTGAACTTTTCCTCTGAAGTCTGTTTGATCTCTCCCATTGCACTAGAATCACAAACTGGTAACTATTTCTAAGCATTTTAACTGGTATCTATATCTAACACATTCTACCCAGTGAACATAAAATACTTAAGTTTTAGAGAAAAGACAGTTCTCTGTTATCCTGTAATCTGCTATGGACAAAGCATGCATGCCTGTAGAAGTTGTAAAGTCACTTCTCTGCCACTGAGGTAAAAGCTTGGCAATATTCCCAAAATAAACCATGTTACTTCAGATGATATAAAAGAGTATCTTAAATGAATGCCCTGAATCAAAACAATAAATTAACCTCTCATTTTAGAGCCAACTCGTATCAAATCATTCTGGGAAACAGGAAAAACAACAGATCTATTTGAAAGATGACACGGAACCATCACAAATATTTCTGAAAATTTCTCAGAAATGAGCATTTTCCATCAACCAGAGACATCTGAGTCACTTCAACCCCATACCTGTAGTCTGTAACACTAGAAGGAACTAGGAGTAATATTTCTCAGAACCTGGCAAAGCCAAGGTAAAGAAAGTTATCATGGTAATGAAGCAGTGCTAGTCTTCCTTTAGTTACCATCTGTAGTCACTGGGTAAGGTATTGTCCGAATAAAACTACTAATATTAATTTAAATGCTCATCTTCTACTCTTTTGAATCTTAGTGCATCTAAATGCTTTCCAGATCTTACCAGTATTATAACTGATCATTCTGTTGCCCATCATTTTGCAAGACCTCCTTTGATCTTCATGAATACTCAGCATAACCATTGTGTTCACCTGTGAAACCTTTGCAACATGGATCTGATCTTTCAACAAGTACCCACTGACTCTGTGGAAGTGATAGCATGGCTTTTCAACAGGAACCCCATATGAGCCACAAAATCTCTAAGCTTTTCCTTAAAATAAACTGCAGCAATGAAGTACTGAAGTAGCTTTCAGCCTGTTTTAGCCATCTGTGGAACATTTATTCCCATTAAAGAGTCAGATTCCATATTCACTGCTCTCAATTAGAAGTCACGGCTGATCCACTGGTGTTAAGAAACGGTAAATATATTGTTTAGGTTTGGCACTATAAACCCTATAGGTTAGGCACTATACTATAAACCCTATAGGTTAGGCACTATAAACCCTATAGGTTAGGTTTGGCACCATAAACCCTATGTAGTCTTAAAACAACTGATTTTCAAAAGTGCTCCATGATTTTTTTTTAATTTATTTTTTAGGGAGAAGCAAGAATAGAAATGTGAAGCAGCATTACACAGGTACTCGTGCTGATTTTCCCATAAAATGCTCAGCAGGTTCAAAAGAATGGACTGATATACCTACTCCAACTGAGTTCCCACAGAACAGATCAAATTAGATGTTTGCACAGTGTTTCACTGGTCAGTGGCATGCCGTGATAGTTTTATTTCACTTCTCCGGGTTCTTGGACAAACAGAAAGCCTTCCGTAGACTCTCTTGCATGGTCAAAAACCATATTGTTTCTCTCAGAAGCCATGCCACCTGGAAAAAGGAATTGGCAGAAGCACAGTCTATCATACACATCTACTAGGGCTGCAGGCAAATGACTAGGCCCCAGCAAGAGCCTAAGCCAAGTGCAGAGGACAGGAATGTTACTCCGTATGGTAGGCAAAACTGCCAGCAGGTGACACAGCAATGTGAGAGGCTGACCAAAGCTATAGATAGTGCCACAAAAATGTCTGGATTTCACAGGTGGCAATGGCAGAGTTATACAAAAACCAGCCAAACCTGAATAACTGAAAGAGAGTACTGGAGATAGGCTGGAGAGCAAGGTGGGCAAGGCCAGCAGCACATCGTCAACTGTGTCAGTAATGCTGCAAAAAGGCTGAGTGGCTGGATGTTAGAAGTGTAAACTGAGCCAATATTTAAACAAACCCTCTTGTTCCTACCTAAACCAGCCTCTGTGGTCAGGAGATGCAGGAGGAAGGGGGTAGTAAGGTTGCAAGCAAGGGAACACCCTGATGGACATATGAAGCATACTGGTACCCCTGTGACAGTGCCCTTCTCAGGGCTGGCACCACCTAACACTTATCACCTCCTTAACTGACTACAGGGTGTCTTCTGAGTCCTGTCTGACACTCTCAGTGAACTAAACACTATTGTGGCAAAGATTCCAATGTTGCTGAAAAAATGGTTAAAACATGCTTCTTTTATCCAGAACCTGAATTACCTGATGAAGAGAGGTCTTGAGATCCTATAACCCAAAATAAAACAAATGATGAGGGGAGCAAAACCCATTCACCAAACTGATATATAACTCAGAACTCCCTTCAGATCTGATGCTTTATTTTCTATTTTTATTTTTTTACTCTTTGAACCACTATATAAAAGTCTCTGTGCCATAAAGTTCAAGTTCTGTTATGTGACCCAGAGTGTGGAATTTTCTGCACTGCAACTAGAGGAGAGTTACACCATCACTTACTCACCTGAGTATAAACACCTTGATAGCTCAAGTGTTTGTAACCAGGATGGAGAACTAATCCAGCTCTCTGCAACTCAATCTGCCAACACCGTAAAGCTGCATGTGGGACACTCAGAACCGATTCAGATTAAAGATGAAGATTTGGCCTCACTGAGCAAAGCAGATGACTAAGTACATTCAATACGGTATATACATCACAGCACGCAGTTTAAATATTGGCTCAGTTTACATTTCTGACACCCAGTTACGCCTGAAATATATGGCTGTTGGCTGAATAAAAATGTCAATGTTAACACACTCCAGTTTGGATTTTCAACAAAGAACACCTTCTGCTTCTCATTCTCAGAAGCAAGAACTGCCAGTGGCCATTTATGCACATTCATAGTTGTTACTTTACTTCTTCCTCCACATTTCTGCACATTCCATTTATGAGGCCTGTATACATACATGAGTGAGCATCTGCATCACAAGCCATATTCCTTCTGAACTGTTAGATACTAATACGGAAAAAAACTCAATTTGAAAACTACTAGGCACTAAATTACAGTGAATGAGGTGTTCTGTTTTGTTTTTTTTTAAAAGGAGAATACAATCCGTGGAGTATATCAGGAGCTTGTGTGCAGCTGTTTTAGCCTGCCTAAGCAATAACATTCAAATAAACTCTGACACAGGGCCAGTCTTTAAAGGACCACTGGAATAAAGGACACAAAAATGCAACTGTTTCTCCTCTAATCAGTGCGCACAGTCAAAGGCAATCACAGTCTCTGCCAAGGATCCTGCAAACAGCCCAATGATCGGCTAGACCAGAGATGAACAGAAGGCACGGGACTGAATCATGCATTACTTTCAAGGCTGGTAGGTTTAAGGGGTGAGGGGTGGAATTTGGGAAGACTTGGAAGGAGAACACAGTTATGCAAGACCCTAAATAAATGGGAGAATATACAGAGCAACTCATAAAAAGTTGTTTACTGAATGTTTCTCTCTGAACTCATGCAAGAATGGTAACCTTCTCCAGATCTGCTATTTTTCTTACTGTACATGACTAATATTCCTTTTTTTTTAAAAAAAAAAAAACACACATAAGCACAGGCCAAATTAATAAAGGCAACATAATATTTCCTGTCTTATGGACAGGACTGTTTTCTGGTACTGCTTAGTCCAAATGCAATGGTCATTTTATTGGAAGCCCTCCAATTCCTGTTCCAGTTAGAAAAGACAAATTCACCACATCTTCATTCACTGTACTTTTCTAAGCCACACAAAACCACATGAACAGTCTAATGAAACACTCTGCAAGTTTAATCTTTTCAGACACTACAGTATCAGCTACATCTACTTAAATGCAGGTTTTAAAGAGTGCTGAAACAGAAAAGCACTAAGATACACCCTCTCCACTGCATTTGAGGAGCAGGACGCATTCTAAAAACACTCTAAACCATGCATCAGCATCAAGCACTGGAAACAATCTTCTCACCCAGCAAGAAACAATCAGGATTTCTCCCAGGGTGTACTGCAGCATTGTGAACCATCTATCTGGAAACAGTGCATACAGACTTCTTGACATAAATTAGCAGTGCTGCAGCCCCACTGAGCCTTTTCTTTAAGGTTTCACGCAACAGTTGCTGCTAAAAATCTGTTCTCTCTTCCTTGATCTCCAACTCCCTAGCCATTTTGCTTAGTTTCAGGAAATGCAAACAAGTCCAGAGATCGAGATCTCTTTGGCATGTTGGAAACATTGCAGCTATTCAATAATCCTCAAGTTAATCATCAAGAAGTGCCTTAGGCAAACTTCACAGAACTTCAGTGTTATTTTTTTTAAGAGAAGCACACTACTGAAGCAGCAAACTGCTATCTACTAGTTGCCCAGAGTACATTATTAAGGAAAAAAAAAAAGGAGTCAAGTCCTTGAAATGTAATGAGGAGGATTATTGCATCATGAAGCCACTCTCTTGAAACAGATTGTATCTGGAAAAGAATTCAAGTCCATCAGAAACCAATGGAAGCAAGTTTCAAAGAGATTTCAAAGTAATTTTCTTTCAAATTACTCAGTTAATTTAATGGCTTAATACATTCAAATTAAGAGAACACATTTTTTAAATTACAGAATTCACTTTAAAGTAACTTTGAAATCAAATCTCACTGGGTTCACAAATGGCCTGAAGGTTATTCAGTTTTAATTACCGTGTCAGAAAAACAAACTTATCTTAAAAATATCTACTTGTGTACGTGTCCAGGAAAGCCAGTGTGAAGAAAATAGGACTAGGGACACTGTGAAGAACTTGAGGGCAGAACAAAAAAATGACAAATTCATGTGTATAAAAGTATCAGAAAATAACAGCCTCTTGGGTTCATGCTTTCAAATACTCCTACTACCTTAGATGATACCAAGTACTACTGTTTTCTCAAAAAAAAAGTATTTCAAGTATGTGGATATACATCATTCTGGGATTTATGTTCATACAAACATGTCTAAAAGTAGCATGAGAGCCTACCATCTAAATCGCTTTAAAAATGAGAGATTAACTTTTTTCCACTTATGCATGCTGCAATCCAGTAAGAGTCAAAGATCTTCTGGTAACTCCTCATAACTGCATATTAAAAGATCTCTTATTAAAGGCAAATTAAGTGATCTGAGCAGTGTCATTCCTGTCAGTAGCACCATGAAGGCCACTGCGGAAGTTGATGAATCTTACGACACAAGGAAGGTTTTCACAAAGGCTTGGCTATGCTCTCACTCTTCTACCTGAATAAACTCCTTTGGTATGGAAGCTCATTAGCACAGTGCTAACTGAACTAACTTTGAACTCCAGGCTTGCCTGTAACTCCTTCTGAGACTGCTCAAGATAAAGGTCTTTCCTGCCACGAGCAGTTTCTTCAGCACTTGCAATTTCTGAGTCACTACAGCCCAAGCAATTCCTTTAGTTTCTAAATACAGCCTTAGTGATGTCAGAAAATGTACAAACATGAGCAAAGATAGCTCTTATAGCTCCTATAACCTGTGTTAACAGTAGTTGGTTTAGGACCTTCTGTGTTGGAACTAGAATTACCTGAAACAGTCCAAAGATTACAGTTCAGTCTTCTGAGACAACAATTTCAAAGCTTAGAACTCCAATACCAAAAAGGCTCAAAATGTCTTATTACTCTCATTTGAGTTAACAGCCTAGTTATGATTCACTTTCTTTCCTGTTTGCTACACTTGGTCTGCAGCTTGAGCAGCATCATAGTTGTTTAATTAATATGGGGCCAAGGAAAATGCAAATACTGTCAAATCTTAACAAGAAATAATAAGTTGTAATGCCTTTATCAGCAGGCAAGCTTGCCTAACATCCCCTGATTTAACACACTAGGAAAATTTAAGTTGACTCAATTGTGTTTCTTACGGAATTAGCAATAATACAAACATGCATCACTGCACAGAATACCCACAAAATCTTTATGAAAGCAAGTTTCTCCTGAAGCTCTTTGCAGACCTTCCAGGCTCTGTAAGGCTATTCCAGTTTTACATTTTCATTAAAGTAAGTGTGAGCTCTGTCTAGGAAATGGAGGGCGTTTCTCACTTTCCCTGAAAGGAGGCTACTATTTCTTAGACATCTGTAGGTCCCATCCGTTTCAGAAATACCTTCTTGCAGCAAACCAGCTTCACAATCGAAATAAATTGACCATGGGGGTTAAAAAAGGAAGAAACTTATTTTTTCTGTGCTTTTTAACACGCTGAATATAACTTGTGTCAGAAAAAGACTTCCTTGTGTCTAAGAAGAAATCTCAGTCCAGTATGTACATGTGAGGACATAGACTGAGGCCTCCATTTCTCTACCATTTAAAAATATCTTCCTACACCTCTGCTTCAGTCTCTGACCCACACTCATTCCTGACGTCACTGCGTTGATGTAATTGTGTGGGAAGTCACTTCACAAACCAGACAATTGAAATACTTCAGTGGAAGGTCTAAAAAGAACTCAGTGGATAAATTACCTCTCCAGAAAGCAAGAAAAATGCCAAAAAGGATTTACATTCAGTCACCCTCCACTGTGCATCATATACCAAGCATTAATTGATTTTTCCAGGGAATCTCCAGCTTGAGTGTTTTCTTTTTGTCAAAACTAGTGGAAATAATCTGGGGAGAAGAAAAAATCAGTGTCTGTTTGAGAAACAGGACACGGAATAGGGTAACAAATCTTAAAATAAAAGTAAAAAAGTCATAAGAGAGAAAAATAGGTTTTCACCTGGGCCTAAATGGCAAAAATAGGTGGTAGTTCATATTTAAAATCCTTTTCCCAATTCATCGATCCTTCTACCATGAAGAATAGGATGAGCAGTAGAGACTTTTCGACTCATTTGCTTAGGAAAGTTGGCAATCTTCATTTATGTACCAAGTCAACTAGAAAACAGAAAACTCCTAGCATTTTATGTTAAAAAAAATAAATAAATAAACATATAAAAATATCATTCCCTGGAACTCTATAAAGATAACTTTGTGGGAAAATAGATAGAAGAGCTGCAAAAAGAAAGGTTCAATCTCTTTGAGCTGTAAAAAAAAATAACTAGAAATATCAAAGTTGATAGCTTTCCCAGAAGGGATTCTAAAACTTAGAAATTTGCAGTTGGCATTTTTGCATTTCTATAAGAACAAAACAAGAGTTTAAAGCTATACCCTAATTCCACAAAGCTGCTTTGAAAAGTGGTGTTTAATGAGAAAAGCCACATACAAAATTCACACGGGCAAGTATAATACAAAGTAATGACACAGGTGACACAATAGAGCAACAACAGAAGCACTAACTGTTCCTCATGAAGATAACAATAGAAATGCAACACAGGAAATTAAATAAACTCATTCTACAAAACTTTATTCAGTAGCCCTCCTTCAGCCATTTTCTCACTGAACTATTAATTTAATTCAATATCCACTTGGAGCCTAAGGGGAAAACATCTGTATCTCAGAAAAGATAATAACATTGATACAGTAGGATCATTAATTTTTATTCTGCAGCCCACTTTAAAAGAGGCTGTTGCCTCTTCTCTTCTTTCCAATATGGCATGAAATTACTGTAAGCCATCAGCTATTCCTACAATGACAACTTGCAGAAAAAAACCTCCAAGACTTCCAATGAGATGCTTCAGAAGTGAAATAACGAAGCAAAAGTGTCAAAATGAATCAGTTCTATATTTAGGATTAAAATCTCTCTAACGGAAATGCCCCCAATGTTAGCTGTGACTCCTAAATATATACCAAAACAAACAAATCCATACACCTTGATTTTCCACTAGGACTAAAAGGAATGGTAAAAATAAAAGAAAAAACGAAAAATTCTGTTGCTTATGAAATCTCAAATAAAAGGGACTGGTTCTGAATGAGTACATGTAAAAGCAATAAGAAGGAATACAAGAGTAAACTATAAATGACAGTTTGTTTCTATTGCTGTTTCCTGATTTAATTTTCTTTTTTTTTAAAAAAAAGAAAAGCTGACTTTGTTCCTGTGAATTGTACTAGATTTGCCAAATATAAAGAGAGTAATCCTCCATTTCTGCATACAACAAACACCTGTAGATAGCAGCAATTCAATTTAACTCACATCTTAATCCTGACCCAGGGAGAGCATTTCTAAATTGACATCTACAGCCAGCTTAATTTTAACAGCTTAACCTTAATTTTAATAGCTTAATCTTTGCAGTCATTTTAGAAGTGTGAGTGCTAGTCACAACAGGATTACACACAGGTGCCTGTAAACAAATAGTGTTCAAATACCCTAAATAATGGCATCAAACACATTACTTGCTCCCTGCTGTTTCACATTTCCTAGCGTACCATCATCGGTACCACCAACACAGGTTAACCATTAATCTCTTCCTACCCGTAATTCAGGAAATTATCGGATACTTCAGTTACTGCTGAGTCAGCCTTCTTTCTTTGTGTGATGCAAAAAGCACTGAGGTGGCTAGCAACACTGCACTGCATTTTCCTATACAATTTTTTTATTCTGAAAAATCATTTCTCAGGCTGTTACGTTTCAGTCTTAAAATGATCCCCACGGTGAACTAGGACAGCATGCTGGATCAATACCTTCCAATCTGACTCTTAGCAACAAATTCCCATAACAGCAGAGAGATTCACTGTGCTAGGGTAAGTCCATCTGTTTGGATCAGTACCTGTGGGAAGAAAACTTGCACGTTGCCAATGTGTAAAAAGATCTAAATGCCACTCCAGCATTTGTTTACGAATTGTGTGGTTCAGGCAGAAAAAAAAAAATAGTTTCTATTGCTGTTCATGGAGATTCTTGCCATTTATTTCTAGAGATGTAAGAGATGAGACATAAGCCTTACATATATTATTTACCATAGTCTAAAGTATCTATTTATGAACTTTATTAAGCTTGTATTTTAAGCCCTCATTCTCTTTCAGGCCTTTGTTGATCTGGTTACTTCAGGAAAAGCAGCCACTCTCCAGAAGGTGTATCAGATAAATATTAATATGTTTTTTTCCCCACTACCTAAACACAGTCCGCTGATGCTACTACTGCAGCTGAATTCGCACTCTCAAAAATACTGCAAAAATAGAGTGCGACTTCTTCCAGTTTAAAACAAGAACAAACTAGTTATAGTCTAGAACACCAAATAACCTTGTTACTGAAGCATAATCAAACCTAACGAAGGGGCAGTATTTAATGGAACAAGTGATCTACATGATCACATCGGAAAGCTTTGCTGTGTCTGCAGCTAAGCTCCAGGCCTGCATGCCTGCAGCTCCTTGGGCTTCCCTCAGGCAAGGTTCAGGCAATATTCACACATTAAGGGATGATATTTCAGCACAGAAGCACATACCAAGCACAATCTGTGATATTCTCCTGAAACCAACCATTTTTCTTTATCAACAGTCATGCACAGTTTTGTCTTCTATGTAGAAATGTAAATAAATAAACGATCTTTTTAATCAAGAGTTGACTGAACCAGCGCATGGATGAACGTAGTAAGTATACTGAATGCAATGGAAACAACCCCTCAAGACTTCCCTTTATAAAAATTGGTAGAAAAATAAATAAATAAATGTGTAGCTGTAATTCAACATTTAGTTCACGTCTCCATTTTTTTCAGAGGGAAGGTAAGAAAAGGAGGAAGTAATCATATTTACAAACTTCTGCCTTTTGAAAGGAAAACGATGATTGCTGATGACATGAGATTATCATGTAATCAAACCCATAAAAATTCTGCCTTTCAATGCCTACTGCAAATATACGTTTGGGATAAAATAGAACAACCACAAAAAAGTAAGCAATTACAGAAGAGAATGCAGTGACAGAACAAAACTAGGGTTTTAGGATTACTATCGTATTAAATGTCTTATTAAAATAATAAGAGAGGAACTTTAACAGTTGCACAGAAAGGCCTAAATATTTAAGACTTTTCATTGGTAAACGTCTTTGATCAGACCATATTTCAACTCTTTTTAGTGAACGACCCAATTGAACCTTCGGAGCACAACTCCAAAGGCTTAAGCTGCTCCGCTTATAAGTGCGAGATGGAAAAAAATAAAGTATTTCAAAATAATACCAGGAGTTACATCTACCTTACAAATAATCTGTTGCTAGATCATAACCTATGCTAAGAATTCCAGTTAGTGCAAGTCAAATACTAGTAGTCATCATTTTGCTGAAAGTTTTTCTAAGAAAAGGAAAAGAGGACAGAAATTTGCTCTGTGGGAGCAAAAGCAGTCATAGTACCTACCTTTCAAACTCAGCCTTTGTGCTTCACTTACAGTCTACCTAAGTGTTCATTGTAATATGTGGTAATGGGAAAGGGAGAGGAGTTCCCTCATCCATATAAGCGTTGTCCCCTCTGCTCTGACTTTGAATCCCAGTAATTTGATATTTAAGTACCAAGGACGTGAACTTCACAAATCACCTGAAAGGAATGTTAATTTCAAAGCTCATTTGTGGTCAATATATGCTGACATTGTTACTGTCAAGCCAAAGACCCAACTATTTGAGCTGTGTTATTGAAAAGTAATTATAAAGGGACACCTATGTACAGTTCTGTGCAACCCTGTGGAATAGTGCAAAATAAAACTCCACAAAACCAGAAGCATCCCGTGACAACTTAATGGAATACAGGCAAACAAAACCTGTGTGTGATATATTTTAAATTGCTGCTTCTAATGGAGCATTACAGAACATCGCTTCAATTAATGAGCAGTTTATCTCACTGGCATAACCTAAAATGGCTTTCATGAGCACATTTACTAGGGTCAAATTTTCTCTTTTGTAAACGGATGTATAAAATGGCCTGAGGAGAGCAGCGAGTGATGGAAAGGAATATAATTTTGACAATGGCATGCCAGCCACTGTTTTGTCTGGGATCTGTAGAACAGCTACGTCTCCCACATTTCACTTCACACCGTAGACAGGAATGGCTTTATTTGTGCATGCTCCAGCTGAAACAGATAAACACAGCCATGTATGCAGAGGCTCTGCGGAGGATTAGGAGATGCAAACACTGCACTGGCATCCTCTCGGTCCCACAATATCACACTACAATCCAGACAGCTCCTACTGTTCCAAGGGCAATAAGTAGCTCTCAGAAAGAGAAAGAGGATTAGTATGCTGGAGCATCCTTCAGTCTGAGGAAGGACATTCTCTTCTGGGTCCACAGAATAATGCTCCCTGGAGTCATTGGAAGCCATTCTGTAAACTCGAAGTCCCACCATGTCAAGGATTAATGAACAGCAACACTGTATGTCAGGCTAGGACATTTTTCCCATAGACAGAAAAAGGAAAGTTATCCTTGGATGCCCCATCCCTGGAAGTGTTTGAGACCAGGCTGGATGAGGCTTTGTGCAGTGTGGTCTGCTGGAAGGTTCATGTCAGGGGGTTGGAACTGGGTGATCTGACCCAAGGTCCTTTCTGACCCATGACACTCCAGGATTCTATGGTCCAGTTAAAAAAAGCACTAATTCTTTTACCTCATTGGAGTTAGGTTATTCACTGCTAAAAATAGAATAAATATGAACATATGCTAATGAATACAGCATATAATCTATTTTTTGAGGATAAAAGCACACAATTTATGAGAAGAGAAATGGAATTTACAAAGCTTCAGGACAAAACGACATTTTCCATCTGTATCCACAATTGTATATCTAAAAGATGATGTTTCAGCAATCTTGTATTTATTATTCACTAGTTCCATAAATAATAATAATAATAATAATAAAAACTTTAAGCAAAGAGCAAATAAGCAAAGGTTAAATGTATGAAAACACTTGTGTGCAGGTCTACCATGAACAGGGGAATTTTTTGCACCAGATTAATGATTACATTTTCTTAATAACAAAGAATCTTATCCATTGGTTCCCTATATTATTAAGTATCATTTAACAATATAATCCCAATCAGAAATATGCAAGTAAAACCTAACTCCACAAATCATTAACATTTTAAGCACTACCCTTTTTTAAAAAACCAATAATAGTAATATTTCTGAAAGCTCTGAGGTTAAATAAACCACTTTAAAACTTCATGTAGAAAAAAAAATAGACAGTAGGCTTATACAGATAATGCATTAAACTATCACAGGTCTAAGCTAAGAGTGACATCCAGTGGAAAGACAGTCTTGTTTTCTTCATGCTATTGTTAAGACATCTTTAACTCAGATAAAACCTATCATGTAACACATTTATGTTAGGAATATTTAGAAAGATATACCTGTCTTCTATTATACAGGTCCCCGGGAAGGCACAGATGTCTGATAACATCAGCACTGGACTTTCATGGAGTTGAAAGTTGTGTCACAGCTTCATTCATTTGTCCTAAGAGAGATCCCATCACAGTTACTTCACTGCAACAAAGTACTTGCCCTAGATTTAAGTATTAAACCAGGCAGCAATTAAAGATTTTACATTAAAAAGTAACAAGCTTCTGATAGAACATTTGCACAAGTACTTATTGTCATAGATAAACTATCTTTAGTTATACTTCATTCAACTTCCTAATATCAATTAATTTTACAGGAAAAAGGGGCTATAAACATGGAAGCTTTTATGATTTGGTCAAAAAGAGCTGAGCTGTGGAAAAGCTACCTGAAGATCAATGACATTTTTACAAACAAGACAGAAGCAGATCCCTTGTATGTGAACAAGACATTGTTTCCCTGATTCATCTCCTTGGATATACACACACATATTTTTCTCTCCACTTGAGTGAAGAAAGAAAAGGAGAGAAGCTGCAGAGAATCCCAGGTACATTTTTCTTCAGTGAGTGGTGGGAGTTCACTGGGTTCACTAGCATTGTTTTCCTTGCCTTCTCAGCTATACACGTAAGAACGAAGAAAAGGCATCTGTAATGCTATTCCCCATCATCCTCTCAAGTTCCCAGTGGTACCAGCCACACTGCTTCTTAGTCTGTTATGGTCTGAGTAGACTGGGAAGAAAGCTTCCATTCCACTCAAGCTCCATTTTCATTAACTCTGCCTCCTGACTTCCTTGATGCAATGCCTCTTGAGATAGGGTTATGGAAAACTGCATTTTTTGTTTCCATCAGATCACTTCAGCTACTAGCTCTTACTACACCCAGTCTCACCTCTGCAAGCTGATAATTAAATAAATCAAAATCTTTGTCAGACATTCAGACAGCAATCGGTACAGAAGTCTGGCAGGCATGGGAGAGTCTCCCAGCCCACCAGTTGTTAACAGGCACTAACTGAGGGGGCTAAGTAGACAGGTGAACTATGCAGTGACTGTTGTAAACTTCTTGCAAGGTATCTGTGCTCCTGAAAAAAAGTTCCGATTTCAAACTACTTCTAATCCCAGCTGGGAACTAAAACCATACTCATTATAGCTAGGCACTGTTCTGTAGCTAGCCAAATTAAAATCTACAATCACAAGCTCTGATTCCATCACCTGCTCATTCCGACTGTCTTACAAACAATCTTCCTGCTCCAAGAAAAGTGAACCTTAGCTTTAGCAATAATTACCTGTACACTTTCACAAAAATTTTTCTTTTGTTGTAGCCACCTGTACAGTACTCAAATGCACTGCATTTCACATTAAAACTAAAGCAATTGATTACCTTTTTTTCCGTCTGTGTTAAGGAATTTTCCCAGAATATTTCCTGACTTCTATTCCTGACACTATTTCAAGTGTTTATAAGGAAACAACATACTTACATTTCTGCCAATCTGCAACAGATTTAATGTATCAAAGGATACCGAAGTAATTAAAACTATGGGTATTATTCCAAATCTTTAGACAAAAAGGTAAGACAGCAAAGCAAGAATAAGCAACCACCTTCTTTTAAGAAATGAACCTTTCTAGCACATAGCTTTCCGTGCACAACAACTAATGAGGGCTTAGTGTACTGACAATCTCATTACTCAACCAAGTTTCTGGTTGTTTCTGTTTCAGAACAATGTGCATAGCATCAGGTACCACAGCATAAATGTCTGTTTTTTGTTTTCAATATTCAGAATAAATCACCCAATACTTTTTTTCCATAAGCAAATAGTATTTTTCCTTCAAAGTCTCCTTAAAGTAGTAGTGCCTTACTATGGTGGTAAAGGAAGCCTTACCGAGTGATCAATGGCACTATCCAAAAGCAGAATTTCAATAGACACATGCAGTTCCCACAGGCATGAAGGATCAACCTATGAAAGAGGCATCAAATCAGGTATTTCATCCGCATACACAAAATTTCATGTCTAATCAGCATGTGCACTTGGTATAATATGAATTACTAAATGGTCAAACAGCTGTGGGGATGAGTGTCATAACTAAGTATATGGAGTGAGTGCAGAGATGTAGGCCTTTTTTTGTTTTTTGTTTTTTTTTTTTTTTTTTCCTCCAAGAACGGTCAAGACTCTTGACGGTGCAAGAGCTGGGTCTTTTGCATTCTGTAATGAAAGAGCAAAGGCCAATTTGAGAAATACCAATGGCCAGCTTTGAGAATTTATGTATAATCCTAACAAGCTACAGTAAGAAAAAGGGTGCATTTCCCTAAAGCAGGCAGCAAAGTAACTGGTTGTTTTAAATGGAAAATTACCTCAACAGAGCTCATTTTTGTGATAAGCGAGGCTTAAAATGAGTAGTCCTGACACCATATTTGTTGAGCAATATCAAATAATAGAGTATATTTAAAACATACAGGAGAAATCAAGCAGAATACTGAAATATCCCCTTGTTACAAATAAAAAGCACACAGCTCTTCTAATTACTGCATTGGAGAAGATGGAGCTAGCTGAGCCATGAACATGACTTGAGATGTCAAATATCAGAAAGATCTTTCCTTCTGAGACAGAAATAGCAGCTTTATTAACTGAGGATAATTATAAGTTTTATGAGTACATTTTGGAAGGGAAACCTGGAAGACAACTTAGATAAAAACAAAAAGGCATTCTTGATGTACTGGGTGTGCTATAATTACAAGCAGAATTTTCCTGAGCAGAGAGGAAGAAAAGCAATTCCTGATTACCAAAGCCTTTGAAAGCCAGTTGCAGCTGCCTTTTTTTATTATTATTTTTTTAACTCTTTATATCTCAGTCTTGGCAGCTAGAGCTGCATGAAAAAGTAGCTATTCTTCCTGTACTACACTTTTATTTTAGGGAGAGACTTCTTTGCAGCAGAAAATACATCAGTCTCAGTATCTAACACTTCTTTGCAGCAGAAAATACATCAGTCTCAGTATCTAACACGTTTAAGAAGCAGCTTAAGAAACAGTCTAAGAATAGAAGTATTAGTCTGCTTTTTAGATAGAATTTGTCAAAAGCCTACTGCTGTCTCATTGTAATTAAAAGTAGCCTGAAAAGTGGAAAAAATAGTCCTGCAGTTACCAAAAAGTAAAAAGAGATTACAAACCAAGTACTGAAAACACTGATCAAACACTAACCTGCAGATGTTACAAATAGCCCAAGTCAGTTTTGAGTGGCTACCTAAGTTGTGACACCATAACAATTACAGTTTAACAATCACAAAAGCATATTAAAAACAAAGTATAGTTCTGCAATTGGTTAATTATTAACATAATTCCTTCGAAATCAATAAGGGTGTGAATACTGCATCAACTGAAATGAGAATGTGACATAGTTAAATAGAAAGACAGTTGATCACAAAAAAGCTGTTTTCATGTGTTACTTTACCATACTAGGGAAAATTACATAAACAGAGAGAGTGATGCCACCTGAGCAGCCTGAAGAGTCACATCGGGTTAAACAGATCCCAAGCCACAGTGATTACCGGTTCTTGAACCTGGGCTACTGAATCAGCAGTCACTCCCATGTTAAGGTTATCGAAGAAACAGAAACAGCACAATTGGGAATGACTTGTACAGACAGCATAGCACGAGGGAGTGGAGTCTTGTAGCTAAACAGAACAAAAAGAGATCAGAAAGGCTAAGGGGAAGAAGACAACCTTTCTGGATCCATTTCCTCTAATAACAGAACAAGATTCCATCTGGTCCAAGTTCTGCAATGGGAGCAAAATGGGAGAGGATGCATTTCTGCACCAAACTATATATTAAACAAGAAAACTGTACTGCAAAGCTGGTAAAAAGAACAAACGAAGCTCACTGAATGCAATTTCTTGAAGTTACCAGCTCACACTGACAGTATTAGAAGGAAAAATGGGTACAAAGATTCATTGCCCACACAGAAAAACAGACCAAATGTGATGCAACTTAAGGCAGGTTTAGATTATTGTTGAGACAAATTCTAAGTAAATATGACTCATTTTTTTCTGTGAATCCTCTGTGAATCAAATGTAACCTTGTGAAGCTTTGAGGGACAGGCAGTCTAAGTTCAGAGCTCTAGATTTTTGCAGTATCACATGCAGCCCTATACAGATCTGAATAGGGACCCTATAAATACTCACCACAAAAACAGGAGGAAGAAGAGCCCAAAGCATCTATCCTCTTCCAGTTATTTTCCCTGTGTGTCAAGAAGATGGCCTGAAGCACTGTGAATAGCACTACACAGAAAACCATTCTGTTTCTACTTGTCAAAACAGCTTTGGAGGGAATGCAAATCAGACTTACTCTTTTATAACAAGAATGTGACTGGAACTATAATACAGAAGAAGCAAGGTAAATCCACCACCTCTGGTACCAAGAAAAGCTCAAAAACCACCATAATGAAAAATAGAAAGTAAGAGAAGACATAAGCCTTTTGTGAGAAAAATCTCAAATAATTTTCTTCAGACAGGATCTTCTGTGAAGCTATTTTATTCATGATTGTAATGGCAGGCATTTTGTCAATCAGGAGTGCATTTTAGTAAACAACTCATAACGTTTTATTCCCTATTACCCAATGCCTGATCACCTCCCCTGCTTCCCCACTGGCTGAATACCACAGGTTCACAAGCTACTCGATGCTCCTCTATACCATATATGTACAATTTTTCTTTTTTTTTCAACCCTTTAATTTCTCCTTTCTTATATTTTGAGAATTTGTGATCTTTTACTGTTCTCACACTGCTCATCCTGTTTTTCTCAAGTTTTTACCTTATTCTGGAACATTGAGGCCTTCTACTGTCCACTTATCTACTTAGCATTTCTCCTTATTATGACTACACAACTACCTTGGAATACAGAAAAGTAACTCCCTACTGCAAAAACACGACTGTGTTTCTCACACTTTTAACAATGGAACACTCTTTTAAATGGAGTGTGAAATATGTTCAGTTTGCTGTAAATTATAGGCCTGACAGAATAGCACGCATTAGGAAAAAACACTGAGTGGCTGCTCTAACTGGCATAGATTTCCCAGAAGCTCCCAGTACCACAGCGCTAAAAATCAAAGTGATCGTCTCTGAGGCACTCTGGAAAACACCTTCACAGGGGTAGTCATTGCAGATGGCTTTTACTGGAGTAAAACCAAAGGAATTCAGACGGCAATAACAACCTTGATCCACAGTGTTTGTCTTGCAATTAACAGAGCAGCTTAATGTATTCTGTGAGGATCATAACTGGATCAAGAAATTTTGGCAGTGTTTTTTATATTAGATGTATTGCAGCAGTATCTAGAAGCATCATTAGAGCTTACAGCTCCATTAGACTAGCAGAGAAAAAAAGGATTTTTTTTTAAAAAAAAAAAGAAAGGGCCCTGTGCAGAATTGTTTTAAGTGGGGTGGGAGAAGTAATTCCTATGAAAAATGTCATAAAAGCAGTTCCAAAATACTCACAATTTGTCCCCAAAAGATTTCAAATCTTCAGCTAAAAACTACAGGTTTCATTTTTAGGGAAAAAAAAAGCACCCTTTTTCTCTGCAACACTTTAATTCAGCTAAAAACACTTTTCTCTCCCCACCCCCAAGTTCTATGTTTAAATGCTACTCAAAAAAACATTCAACACAAGATATAATTAGAGAATAGAACAAACACCAAGTGGAGCACACAGAAATTGACAGCACAACAACTCAATGTACCAATTAATTTGGAACTATAATCTTTTGAGACATCTGTATTTTAGTATTTGCTTTGTTGCATCTTCGACCTCACTTAACTGCCAGTTTACAGGCTCTCAAGGACAGATTATTTCTCACCTGAAACCCAATGCCTAGATCTTTTACATAAACTATCAGCTCACACAGGCTAATAATTGTAGATTTGTGTGACAGGATTAAATCACATGAGCAAAAGAAGCTGAACATCAGATCTAGATACAAAATTGGACAAGCAACAAAAAGCCTAAATTTTAATTATTCTTTTCTTACAAGCTTCTGAGAAACCCACATGGTAAGCAATTGAAATACCATGTTATATTCAACCATTAAAATAAAAAAGCACATAAAATGCTTTTGGCTGAATTTGGTCCAAGTGTCAGGCAGAGTGCTCTTAATCTTAAAGATGGATTTCCAGCATTTTCTTCAGACAGAAGCTCTTGGAAATACTAATGGAGTATGTTGCTATGCCGTTCTATGAACACAACAGTGAAAACATTTTATTTTACAAACCCTAACACACCACTCTAGAGTACAAAGCAACAGCATTTAGAGGGCTTAAGTGTTTTAGTATGCAAAATTTGAAGAAGAATGAGAAAAAGATCTCAGCACAGGATTCTATTCAGCTTTAAAAAGGGTAGTTGAGATGAAAATGTGATCAAATTATAGCTATTTATTTTCTATCTTATCACGTTCAGTAACTAAACCACTTCATAAAATGTTCAAGTAACATTAACACATCACTAAACCAAACAACATCAAATTGTACTCCTGAATAGAAACATTGATTTACTTTTAACTGTTCCTAAGTCTGCAAAGGCCTTCTGAAACGTGAAGCATGGAGAACTTGGACTAAATCTGAAGAGAAGCCAAAGCGATTGCCCCTCTGAGACCATACTTTCCCAGTCATTTGACTGCTGATTCATGAAAAACGAACTCCACAATCAGTAAGATTGTAAAGTAGGTATGTTTATTCAGCGCTGGGTGGCACATGGGGTAGTCCCACCAAAGTCGTGCGTGCAATTCGCTCGCTTGCATTCTCTTTTACCCCCTAAAATATTACATATGCATTAAGTTTCACAACACATCTATGCACATTCATTTCCTAGCTCTGCCTAGCCCCACTTTGTATGGGGGTCCCAGGGGCTCATCTGGAGGCCTAAGTGCAGCACAGGCACAGTACATCGCAAATGTAGCACATATTAAGTAATGAGTGTTGCCTACATATTTATTCTTAATCAGTTGCTCTCTAATTTCGAATCCCATGTTTCATTAGGGTACCATGGGCCTGTTCAATAATTGTTTGACCCGTGGGGAGAATGAGGTATACCTGTCAGATGTTGAATGCCCCACTGTTGAAAAAAAAGTGGGTTGCATGGGCCCCTTATCCAGGCCCATTATCTGTTTTAATTATTTTTGGAACTCCTAATTTTGCAAAAGCTGACAGAATACGTTTACATACATCCTTTGCCTTTTCTCCTACATGAACCGATGCAAAAATATAATCAGAAAAGGTATCAGTTGAAACAAACATAGCAAAGTTTTCCAAATTCTGGCAAGTATTTAACAAGCAATCCTTTAAGTCTATTACTATCAATGTGTCCAGGACTGGGGGCGCATAGTTGAAGATGGTAATCCTGGTTGAAGTGCTCCCTTACCTTCCGTGACTTCATTAATTTTTCTCAGATCATGAAACAGTCTTCATTTTCCATTCCGTTTCTTGATTACAAACACCGGAGAGTTCCAGGGCTAGTCGTGGGAACAACATGTCTCACTTTAAGTTGTTAAGCAACTCGGCCTTTGGGCCCTATGTATCCTATTCCACCTAGATTGAAGGGAAACAGATCGGCTCCTTTTCAAGGCCTATAAGGCCTGGATCAAAAGGCACATCTAGGTCACCAGGGGGTGTAACAGCAAAGGCCTGCGATGGCAGTAGTGGCGGGGGGCTGATGGTGTACCAGTAGGATCAGTGAATGAGTTCGCAGCTCCGTCACTATCTGGCAAACCACACGTTTCTGACTGTGGTCCCACATGGCTCTTTAAGGCCTCAGAGATTACTCGCCAGGTGCCAAGCAATTCCACTGCAACCCTGTCGTTTCTAACAGCAGAGTCCCACACCTTGGCCTCAATTTAGTCCCATGTTTCAGGATCATAAACTGTCTGATTGTTTATAAAGGGAACAAACTGTAAGGTTACCAGGACATTTTTGTTTCTAAGGTCATACGATTCCCCATAGCGCGCAACTGCTTACCTTTGGCCAGTGAGGGGCAGTTGTGTGCGCGGGTCCGCCTCCGGCCGCGCCCCTCACGGAGCTATGGAATCACGGATCAGGACTCCACACTCACTTCGGACAAAAGTACATCTCACTCACACATCACACAGAGTCTCGCCCGACCCTCAAAGCAATACTTAGTATTTCTTACCTTGGTCTGTGCACAGAGTTACAGGATCACTTCTTAAACCCGGAGTGCCTACCTTCTTCCCTTCCCCGCTGCTTCATGGATCCTGCCTCTTTAATCAGTCTCGGGCCCTCTGTCATCTCTCCACAGAACTGCCACCATCCATGCACAGGACCGCTGAAATCAGCGGGGCATGCCTTCCTGCTGCTGTGGTGGTGGGGCTCCCCGGTAGGTGACTGGATCCCGGATGAGCCCCCAGATTGTGAGAAACACTCTGTAGCCAATAACATAGGCTCAGGCGAGGATCTCAGTGAAGCAGTGATTTTATTCACGATTGCAATGTTGGGCATCTCACAAGGAGCGCACCTGCTAGTACATAGTACAGGTTATATACTTTCTTTCTTGACAACCGGGACGCTCTCCTGTTTCCCCATTGACTGGGTAATCCAGGTTCACAACCTATCCGATGGTTCACAGATAATACATGGCCTTCAGTTGCCAGCCTGTTAAATTTCAAATTTCTTTGACTTTTTTTACTGTTTGAAGTGGTAATGTTTCTTCACAGACCCACTAGTCACATTCTGTCATCTCACAGTTGGAATACATCACGTTTAAAAACAAGCTTTGTGAACATGCAAAATAAAAAGATAGGAAGCAATCTGCTCCTAGTTCAAGACTTCCTCCTAATTCACAAAGCTTACATTTCTATAACAGTTACTTGGAAATTACCATACTCTAAAACTGTTATCCTCAAGTACTGCATTTTTTTAATCTCTTGTAAATGTCTCTCTTTTATAAAATATAATCATTTGGATAGATACGTTCTCCATTACATTAAACAAAAAATTACTTTCTACAGTCCTACATGCAGAAAGCATATTTTAAAACAACCCGTTATGTTGAGTACTTCTGATGAGCAGCACAAAAGGGCTCAGCTAGCCTAAAACCTATGAGAACCTAGGTTTTCCCTTCCACAGATCCTGTGTTTTCATTGTAACTGATATATCCTGATATCCTCAGTCTGTAGCAGCGCTGATTATGAAGCTGCAACACTATAATTGTTATTAATTTAAAGGAAAGCTGTTCGTCAGATAAACAGGTATTTGCCATCATGCCATAGCAGCTAATAGCATGCGTTTTGATACGAATATCGATACAAATAGCCGACTAGGTCTTCCACTTTCCTTTTCAGTAAGGTGACAGAAAATCTAAGCTTTTTCCATTTGCAGTTTTTCCAACAAAAGGATGTTGTTTAACCTAAAACTGAAAAGCTAGGTACTCCATATACTCAAAAAATTGTGGGTAGAAAAAAAAATCTACCAACATTTGCAAAGCTGTAAGACTGCAACTTACTATACTTAATCACAGAATTCCCATAAAGTGAGTACTAACTCAGGGATATTACTACCACTTCCAATTTCATGCTTAATTTATGAAATCCTGATGTAAGTCTTGTTGTCAGTGGGTTAGAAATTCAAGATTAATAGTGCTTTTTTTTCTCCCTCCCTTCAAATTAAACAAAGAATATCTTCGGTACGCAGATCAAGGGAGCACATGAAAATTTTACAATGCTATCTTCTTACTATCTTCTCATAATTCCATTGGATCTGCCTGTGAGGAGAGGCCTCAGAACACCATAATATCACAAAGGTAAAAGCAATTCAACAGCAACTGTGGAAGATTCCACACTAAGAATAATTAAAGTGTTAAAAAGTTATAAATACAATAAAGAGCTTACATACAGACACACGGGTATATTTTGGTGCTTGGTCTCAGATCACAACTCATGATCTTGAGAAGAGTTGCCACATGACCTACATAGAGCCCAATTATGGATCAAACAACCTTAATTCAGCAGAAGCAGAGTAGAATTGTTGAAAGCTAGTCTAGGCAGAAGTTTTATAGACAGCAGTGTAACTAAGTATCTTTTTCAGGTCTGATGGAAAGCATTTTCATTCATTAGAGATCTACAAATCTCTAATCCTACGATGTAGATCCTAGATCCTTCTCCTAAGAAAGGCACGGATTCTTTAAACAGCTAAGCAGTACCTGTTCTACTGTTTTAGAACACACCTTATATATATATATATATATATATATAAATCTATTGTTCATGTAAAAGCCTAGCAGATGCCTAAGAAATACAAAGCACAGGTTTGATTCCCTCCTCAGAATGATGAAGGACCTCAAATTCCGATCTACTGTCCCATGGAACACTTAATCAGCAAGCTGATTCAAGACTCCTTGGGCCAGACAAAAGGATCACATGAGAGAATACACCTCAGTGTCTCATTTATGCATCTTATATTTGTTATTAGCCGTAGAAACTTTACTAAAAGACGGAAGAAAAACAAGACATTCTTCTTCCCAGAAGAATGCTTTAACAAGTGAAATATAAGAACACCACTCGTTCTCTTGATAGAATAAACACGATAACATATGCCTTGAAATCTGCTTGCTACATACTTACACAAAATAACACCTTCACTAGTTCCTAATGCTCAGCCGATTGCAGTTGAGAACGTTTCACCAACAACCTCAAGTACTAAAACACCTGACTTCTGCTGCCCCACCACATCTCCAGATATGAAATAATTCCAAAACATTTTATCATCTGCGAGGTAACATTCTCTCTCCGCTGTAAAGACGAGCAAAGAGTTCAGAAAATAACGTCTTGGAGCATACAAAATCCTAAATCCAATTACTGTAGCAACTGTTCTGCATGGAGTAGAAACTGAACTATTCTCTCCAGCCTTCCAGCTGATATCCCTGATACCTTAGAACCTCACTTAGGAAGTACACAACAACTGGCAAATTGGAAAACTTAGTATCTAATGAAAACGAAAGTATAAGGCCTTCTAAATTAAGCTAGGTATAGAGCTCTCCAAGAAGAAAACACAGATGCTGCAGGAAGTTCATTTAAAAATCTTCTCCACTTAAGTGTTCTCACCTCAGGTAACGAGATGATTACCTGATGAGAAGTAGTAAAGAAGTCTAAAGAGTAATCAAACAACTCAACTACTAAGGAGACAAGTACTGTCATGCTTTAATGGAAAGTTAATTGAAAACCAGCTGTTATTTCAGCAAAATATGTAGAAAAATGGAGTGTTGATACTATTAAATTAATGGAAACTATTTGGCATTAAACATGCTTAAACTGTTCAAATTACTTGTCACAATAAGATTCTTGACAAATAACTGAATAAATCTGCGTCAAACTCAGCATCCTGCCTTTGAGGAACTAGACGCTCATTACCAATATCATTATCTAAAACTAATTAGTAGTTGGTGATTGTAGCCTGCTGGCACTAGGAAGCGGATTAACATTCCTCAGAAACAAACAGGTTTGGGGGGAGGAGGGTGATATTTACATTTTGCTTTGGCCTCAAATAGCAAAAAGGCAGGTAAATAATCAACTATACCTGTGCACGTGGCAGCTCAGTTTGTTTCATTAATCTATAAAACACAGTGATACTGGATGTGTTTCAGGCATTTTCATTGACTGACATACCTTGAGTTTCGATTTTTTTTTTTGAATCAAAAAAGAATTGGAGTAGAAATCCTAAAGCACAATTAATTTTTATTGCTAGTATTCCATTAAATTAATGCCGAATTAAATTGTCAAAACAGATTTCACTGGCATGCTACAACAGCATTTTCATTTTTCTTCATGAATTTAATTTGTGGCTAAATACTATGATGATTAGCATAATTAACTTAAATAGTACTGGGTGTATTTAGGCAAGAGGGATGGGCCAATTACTGAGTATTCTACAGACCACAGTTCCTTTTTATTTCCCTAATAATGCTCTATGTAACCATTTTCCTCCTTTTCTTTAATTGTTGAACGGGTTCATTTAAAAATCCCAAATTAAAGTTTAGATCAAACTTCAATTCCAGATGGAAAAAAAAAAAAAAAAAGAAAAGAAGAAGAAAAAAAAACCCTACAGTGTGACTGTCAGCAAGCTCTTAGTAGACACAGTAAGAGCAAGATTTGCAAGTAATCTTTCAAAAATTTAGATATGTGTATTGGAAAATTTTCTTTTTGCTATTATCCAGCCACCTTGTAAAACCTGTGCTGTTATAAACAGTTTATGCCCAATGCAAACTCCCAGCACAGCAAAGGATCAGATGAGCAGGAAGACGTGAAGTTTTACTGGTAATCTCTATTGCTTTCTAAATGATGAGAAATACACGTCTGTGCGTATGTATTAATATACACAGCTACACACTGGGAAAATACACAGAGAAAACATCTGTAGGCTCTTCAGCAAACAAAGCAGATTAATGTTGTTGTTGTTCATATTCTGAAGCACTACATTTAATCCCTGTGACAGCTGGGTGAACTCGATGCTCAGTGGCACGCCGTAAGTAGCGCACTGCTGGCCTCTTGTGGATGCAGGTCTTCAGCACTGTCACTGAAATTCAGGTAAAGAAGCTCGGCAGCCTTAAGAATAAATGTTTTCCTTTATTTGTAACGTGAGAACGCAAGATTAATTCCCTGTTTTTATTAACAAGCAAATAGAAAAATACCATTTATGGAGTCCTAAGTACACAAAGGTGTGGGACATTAGTATTACGAAGTAATACTCGTTTAGACAAAACATGGCTTAAAGCAAGGAAGAACTTGATACCAAGTGAAGGACAAGTGGTAGGCCACATCTACATTTAAAAATTGTATTTGTGCTAGTCCTTAAAAATAAGTACTATAAATTTTAACAACAATAAGACAAACAGTTCAACAACAATAAACTGGACTATGTTCATTAAAGTACAACAAATGAAAATGCCCGTTTTATACTAGGCTTTGAATTTTAATGCAGTTACTTTATTTCATAAGGCTGTATTTAGAATGCTCAGACTCAAAAGAAACATTCACAATTCATACAGAGCAACTGAAAAAACTACACAGCTTCTGCTTACCTAAGGTAATAAGAACATGTAACCAGAACGATGCCTTTTATCTAAATACCTGTCTGAATGTTACAGGACTTTACAGTTGAAAACAGAGTGTATGCGTTCTCTGATTGCAACTGAGATTAGGAGGACATCATGTGGCAAAATAAAGCCTGAATGGACTTTTAATTTGTCCCCCCCCACACACACAAAAAAAAAAGGTATTTTCCACCTGCTACCCCTTGCAGCCAAAAATATAAAATACTCTTAACAGACACCGTGGATGTAGAAGCAACATCCAATATTTGCTATTAGGCCAAAAGCGAGGATTAGGAAGATGATCTGCAATTCTGCTATAAAGGTATGGATGATCTATTGGATCCAAAGGAGGCGTTCTCAGTTTTTACGTCCCAAGTGGCTATTCTGAAATCTAGAAGTACACAGTCCCATTTATTTGGTTATCCATGCTTTGAGACCCATCTGTCTTTGCCAGAGCTCTATCAAAACCAGCAATTTGTGTATCTGTGACCTGAAACCATCAATGAATAAATCAAAGGCAGATATAAAGGAGTTCCACTCTATCATGACAGTCAACCCTCCCTAACAGCTCAGTGGTAACTAGCACATGAACACTACATATATAAATATATATGTAGTCCTAAACAGGTATTCTGGAAGTTACACAGCTTATGTTGCATTCCTCTCAAAACTGCATTACTTCCCTTGTCGGAGGCTATAAATAAATTGTGAGAATATCACCTGAAGATTAAGCCTGTCTACAGGAATCTACTTAAACCTTAATTTTAAAAATAGAAAAGAAGCTGCTTCATTATAATGCTAGTCATACATTACAGAATCAATTCACATTGTTCTGGTATCAGTTCAGGAAATCAGAACTGAAAGAACAGAGAACAGTGAAAGAGCGTGGCTAAGGACAGACAGACCTATGCAGGTTTAGAATTTCATTTCAGATAACCACAGAAAAACATGAAAGTTCAGATTCACAAATCCAAAAAGCTGGAAATATAAATTTTAAGGAGATTTTTCTCTTTCCTGTTTCTAGCCAAAAGACAGAGGCTTGGATCATACTCGTTTCTTTCTTGAAATTCTTTAATTTTTTTTCACTGGACTAGAAAAGCCATCAGAAAGACATTAACGCTACTTTTCACTGCCTTCTAAAAATAAATTGTCCTTGTGGTTGAGAATAATTCTGTAGCGCTGACTTTAAACACACGGCTGAGATGCCCTGAAATATTTTTGTTTACAAGGCTTTTGCTATCAGTCTCAGCCTGTAACACCCAGAAAAGCCAAGCATTTCTTCCCCCACTACAGAGTAATTCAGCAACCATGGATCTCCCACTCTATTCCTACGCTCTCTATGGAATATATATTGACAAAACAATAGTTTGTTCATTCCCGTATCTTACTGCTGTGAGCAATCTTGCATTTACCTTAAACAAAGCTTTGCACAAACCCCGCCAGAAGAGTTACAACAACCCAGAAAACCACAGTATCCAGTTTGCAAGCTGAATAAACTACCTTTCACGCACAGGTTGAGTAGCTGGGAAGGGTAGAAAAGGAAAGCAGGTTTCTAATCAGCAGGGTCACAGAACAGCATGTGAACAAGTGTAACTAGAAAGAAAGAAAAACAAACAAAAAAAACCCACCTAAATACCGTATTTTCATATGTATATCCTGCATTTTATCAGATGCAAAAAAGCATACTTAGCAGCGGTGCTCTTAGAGGAGGGGTAGTTTATTAAGAGAGGCCTTCTTTGCTAGCAGTAAGCAGAGCTGAAGCCCTTGAGTCCCCCCAAAAAATGAAATTTTGTCCTTATCTGCTCTGTAACCCTACTGTTGAGCACAGCCAACAACATGAAATTGTTCTTCTTTCATGCTCACTTAATCTCTTCTACTTTATTTGGTTATGCTTTTTCCTAGGCAAATACATCAATAGACAAGAAGGAAAAAAATCTGTATCGATAAAAGTACGTTGATGTTGCTAAGCAGTTTACCATTCGATCAGCAGATCCCTTCAGATCTATCCATGTGAAGCCACAGAAGGACTCCAGAGAACGTATCACCAAAGGGTTATTTAATCTTAGTGAATGGGGGAAGGGAAAAAGAGGTGTATTTACCAAAGAACATACTGTTTTTAGAACACTGAAGGAACACTTCCCAAGGTCTATATACCGAATACTCCCTGCGAGGGACAGAGAAATTTCTGCATGCCAGGCCAGAAGGGAACTTACACAATAGGATTTCAGTCTCACCTGCTCGCATCAATCCTGTCTAGTAAAGTCAGCGGGATAAAATGCAAAAAGGGGGAGTGCGGTTTCTTCACCGACAGTGCTCAGACAGTAAGAAAAAGGCTTCTATCAGCCAGCATCCAAAATAACCCAAGGTCAGATTTCCTGGAATGCAACTGTAGAGGGCATGCACTCGAGCATACAACCCTCTGCCGTTCTCGTATCTCCTGATTCTCTCCAAGCTACTGATTTACACCTCCCACCTGCTGGGTAATCACACACTATCAGTAAGACTTGTCTGCACTGTCTCAAGGATTGCTGTTTTTAATTTCTGCATTCTTGGTGTCCAAAATCTCAGGTGACTACCCTCCTACACACTTCCAAGAGCAATCCAAAGGAGTTTCCAGTTGCCCGAGACAATATTCTACAAGTCCTGCTTGGCAGGTGTTTTTAAAGGATTTTCTATCTCATATTGTTGCCTGTCAGCAGCAGATGAAAAACTTCTTGAGCATCTGGGGCGACATGTATTTGGGGTTTTACACTTAGTTGAAAAAATATCTATTTATCCAACAGATGGAAATGTGATACACTAGAATCTAAAGTAAGCATGCCTTTTGAAAATCTCCTGCCTAAGTCAACACCTGTAGTCAGCAATAGATGGCTATGATTTCAAAAGTCTCATTGCACACAACAGAGAAAATGTCATCATTGGTCTTGCTATTTCCTTTACTTAAGAAATATTGTCTCTATAATCTAAAAAATAAATAAATAAATCTGATTAATGGAGAAAAATCAAATACTTTAGTGAATTTGCTTTCCATGGAGAAATAAATGAATCCAATCCACAAAATTTCTCAATAACACCTGGCACACATTTACAAGTATTTGCCATCCTAGCCAGGATGATTAGAAGGATGCCAAAAAAAAATAGCATCCCTATTTAATGCTTGTATGCAGCAATGCACTCCATAAAGACGTAACTGCACTTGACAAAAAAGAATGGCTTCTGACAGTTTATTTTATTAAGCTGCAGAGGCACAAGAATTATCTGTTTAAGTTGCCTTTATGCAAGTGGAGATTGCCAATTTATGTGCAGAAAAGCTATAAACGATCACAGGAAACAAACTAAACACTGGACCTAAACAAAAACCAGCCAACCAAACAAAACCAAACCAAACCCGTAATTTTAACATTGCTAATCTTTGATATTTAGTTCCAGACCTGAACTTTGCAGACAGAATTTTTATCTAACTAGTAAGAGGTGGAACAGCTGTGTTTGTGTTAGCAGGTGCAAATATTACCTCAATTTCCTTTACTTCAACCATGTACTGTGGCCTCAGAGCTACTTATGAAAACTGGAAAACATTCTGGGTGTGTAGACTATTATAATAAACTCTTTCTGAAGAAAAAAAAAAAATGAGTCAGCCTAACATTTTCATTGTAAAACTTATCACAAGCCGCTGGAAAAAAAGATGTGACATTTCATCCTGAAGAGCCTTTTGACACCTATTATTCGTGGAGGTAAAGTTCAGGAAAATTCAGTTCTATTTCCTCAGAGATAACATTTATGAATATCATAAATTAGATTGTAAGAGTATCTTTAAAGATTCTGTTCTGCCTCAAGACCGGTTACAGATTATATAATACCTATTAATATATAATACCTATTAACACAGTAAGTCATCTGCACATATTACCAGAACATACCTGCCTTTATTCTTCAGACTTCATTTTTATTTAAGTATCTCTGCCTTATATAATAACACTTTATGAAAATAGTCAAGCGTAATCGTAAATATGTTTGACCACGCACGTGGAAACCAATTATTTCTATAACAATTTTTGGTAAAATATCTTCCAGACTTGTGCAAGACCTTCAGCTTGTACCCAAGTGCACTTGAGTACATACAAATGAATCATCTATGCAATTACATGCACAGAAATTTCAATACATGGCAATCTTTTGTGTAGCAATCTTCTACCCTGGATCTCGTTTACTGATATTGTTTATGTTTTAGATCAAACAAGTTAAATTATGAGCTATTTCCTACTTTCCAAATCCTTTAGATGCACACTTAACGTATTTTCTTTTTGTTAAAATATCTTTTGCGATGTTTTCTACTTGTACTTCTCATGGCTAGTTGAAGTTAAACATATTTCACAATACAGATCAGATCATGGCCCTACAGAATCACTGAAGCTATTCTCAAGAACAAGTAACTTTCCCCCAGCAAAGTCTCTCTGAAATCTACTGGAATGCCCAGTGAATAGTCTTGGTAAATGTATTTGTGCAGTCAGTCCTTAGTATGTGATGCTATACTTTCTTTTTTTATTGCTTTCTCAAAAAAGGGTGTATTTAACCTGTATATTACGCTAATTCATTGTGCTTAAATCATCCCATTGCACATAAATTATTGCTCTTCTAAATCTGCATCCAAAATTTCAATTAAAGTAGCCTCTGGTTTCACCATCAGACATGCTGATGAGCTCTCAGTGGTGTAACACGTACTTAGCAGAGCTAATTTACCAATTTCACAGTGCTGCTGATAGATGTTTCAGTCTTAAATGCGTACTGAAAACCACCATTTCTCACATATGCCATCAGCATATTCATAATTTTAAGTTTTATTTCAATCAATTATAACGAACAAAGATAACAAGGAAGAAATGTGTAGTTATTTGTTCTCATGGATCTCAAATCAGCTGGCACTAAAATTCCTGATCCTCCCTGTTGCAGTTACTCTACAAAAGGCTGGAGGAGGGAAATGCCATTTTGGTATTTTACAGTGACTTTTTTATAGCACAGTTGCTTAGCTGCTGAATAGATAGGAACACACAGAAAGATTCAGAAAATCAGACTGGGAGTTGAAGATAATACAAAAACCCACAGGGAATTAATTAACTCTTGCATATGCTGAAGCCTTTTTTCAAAAAATAAAAAAATAAAAAAGAAAATGAGGAACTGGATAGAACTTAATAATCAAATGATTACAGTTACTCATATGATTAAAAAGACGTCCACAGTAAGATATCAAAGTTCAAATACTGAGGGTTCAAAGACCTTCCAAATGTGGCATGCTAGACTATACTCCTCTTTCCCCAATGGCAAGCTGAAAATGGTGACCGAAACCCAACAAAATTTACCTGTATGAGGTTCAACAAGGCCAAGTGCCGGGTCCTCCACCTGGGGCATAACAACCCCAAGCAGAGCTACAGGCTGGGAGATAAGTGGTTAGAAAGCTGCCTGGCAGGGAAGGACCTGGGGGTATTGGTTGATAGTCGGCTGAATATGAGCCAGCAGTGTGCTCAGGTGGCCAAGGAGGCCAACAGCATCCTGGCCTTCATAAGAAACAGCGTGGCCAGCAGAGCCAGGGACGTGATTGTCCCCCTGTACTCGGCCAGAGCATAGGTGAGGCCGCACCTTGAGTACTGTGTTCAGTTTTGGGCCCCTCGCTACAAGAAGGACATGGAGGTGCTCAAGCGAGCCCAGAGAAGGGCAACAGAGCTGGTGAGGGGTCTGGAGAACAAGTCCTACGAGGAGCGGCTGAGGGAGCTGGGCTTGTTCAGCCTGGAGAAGAGGAGGCTCAGGGGCGACCTTATCGCTCCCTACAGGTACCTCAAAGGAGGCTGTAGCGAGGTGGGGGTTGGTCTGTTCTCCCACGTGCCTGGTGACAGGACGAGGGGGAATGGGCTAAAGTTGCGCCAGGGGAGGTTTAGGTTGGATGTTAGGAAGAACTTCTTTACTGAAAGGGTTGTTAGTCACTGGAACGGGCTGCTCAGGGAAGTGGTGGAGTCACCTTCCCTGAGGTCTTTAAAAGACGTTTAGATGTAGAGCTTAGGGATATGGTTTAGTGGGGACTGTTAGTGTTAGGTCAGAGGTTGGACTCGGTGATCTTGGAGGTCTCTTCCAACCTAGATGATTCTGTGATTCTGTGAAAATTTAGAAAACCCTCCATCTCAAAGAAATGAAACACTGCTCACCTGCTGTTCTTAAGAAATGGCAAGCAATCCTTAATTTTACTAATTTCACAAGTGTTTGCATTATTTAACCATCTTCAGTCCCATCATTACTACAGAAGTATCATATTTCTCTGTATTTGCTGCTATAATATTTTACAGGAACAACTCCGAAGAATACAAATAATAACAGCATTGTTTGCAACTAATACTATAGAATCAAGTGGTGTGCTGGATTTCATACTTAAATTTTTGAATTCTTAGGAATTATGGAGAAGAAGAAAAAAATTGAAATCACAGCACATTCTCTTTGTTGGCTTTATAAAAAGGTAAATATAAGGCTTTCAGAGAGTAAAATTGTCTATGCAGAAGACACATTTCTGTTCACGTACTCTCGACTTTGATACTGAAACAGAATATCATCACTTATTAGATTAGTCCTTCATTTTTAACCCAACCACAGATGGCTTCCACTGTTAGCACCCCTATTTTGTACTATGTTTTCCCTCTTTCTCGTCCTATCAGAAGGAATAAATGCTGGCATAATTTGCTAAGCATCAGTGAATATAGAGATAATTTATTTTTAAAGGGGAGAAGATACTACTTCCTTACAGTCTGGCTGAGCACGTTAGCTTTTGGAACCATCCACTCAATGGATCCATCAGCATGAGTCCTCATGTTCAGATCAGGAGCATGCTTTTGAAGTAAACTTCCCTCTTTCCCTTGTTGACGTGGCATAGATCAGAGTGCATCCAGACGTCCTCCAAATGAAACAAAGCCGAAAGATGCACTCTACAGAGTTTGAATGCTCTCTAGACCCCATCAGCATACGTTTCCCTCCATTCAAAGAACATGTCTACAAAAATGTGTATGTCTATGCATAATTCCAGAAGGGCAAGACTGGGAGGGCTTCAGCATCTCCCTTCCAGTCTCTCACATCCTTGGCACAGATGACAGCACCACTAAAACACTGACTTTAGTGCCATCCTGCAGCTCTTCTCCATCTCCTTCACTTCACTTGCCAGATTGACTCAGTTCCTAAATAGGGTAAGCGAGACTGAAGAGCTGAGGAAAGCAGTGGTGCTGTGTGAGAATCACAAATAAAAGCAGTGTTGTGACAGGAAAGCAGGAAAAAAAAGGGTTTAAACCCTACCTCCACCTGAAGCACCATTCCATGGGATCACCCACAGCATGTGATCATTTCTATTTTTAAATGCTGTATTTTCTAACATGAGTCAATTACCAATCTATTTCTGATCTGAACAGGAAGGATGGTGGAACAACTTCCATCACAGCTGAACCAAAATTAGAACTGAGAATGAATCAGCTCAGTTCCTTTATTTATACTAACCAGCTTTAGGTGTACCTGTGGGAGCCAGACAGAATTAAATAGAGTATCCATAAGCTCCTTCTCTAGATACTGAGAATCAGAATCAGGTTTAAAGTGTTACTCAGAACACAGCTTAAATTGGGCAGTGGAAGGTGTGTGTTCTGTCCCAAGCTTTTACTCAGAAAACTGGCTAAATAATTCAGTCAGCTAAATTAAGTGATCATCTAATAACAATGATTACAGTTACGTGCCCAATCGATGTCCGTAAGATTTACCCTTCCATCACCTACAGGGTTTGTGTGGATCCAAGCACACTGAAGCCCTTGATCGGAGTTGAGCTTCTGAGCAGGCTTACCCAACAGGACAGCGGGCTCAACACAAGCCAGCAACGCGGCTCTGCAACCACGAAGGCCAGCCCCACACCAGACTGCATTAGCATGCCCATAGCCTGCACACTGGGGAAGATTTAATTCCCCTCTGCTCAGTGCCTGTGATGCCATTTGCAGAGCAGCCTTTACTGGAACACTGAGGCCAGTTGGGGCACTCAGTATGAGAGAGACGCTGACAAACTGGAAGGAGTCCAGAGGCAGGCCACTAGGATGGCCAGGGGATTAGAGCATAAACTGAGATTACATAAACTGAGATTAAAAGATCTGGGTTTGTTTAACTAATAATAAAAAAAAGCTATGAGGAACACATGAGGAACACAAATGTAGTTTTCTACAACCTATAGAGGAGTTAGAGGGAACAGAAAAGCAGACGCTTTCCAGAGGTGCACAGTGATAGAACAAAAGGCAATTCTGACTGTGCACAAGGACAAAAATTCCTCACCATGGGAGAAGCTCAGCATTACAGCAAGGCCCTGGAGAGGCTATGGAAACTCCATTTGTGGAGATTTTTTAAACTAGATAAGGCAAGGCCTGGAGCCTTTGAAATTAACCATGCATCCAACGGGACTCTGAATTAAATGACTTCCAAACATCCCTTCCAAACTAAATTTTTCTATGTTTCTAAAACTGAGAAACACAAATTACACATACAAAAAGGTAAGTTAAATTGCATGACATGAATTGGCTAAAATCAATATAAAAGTATTTTTTTAAAGGTTGTGCCATTTGGTGATAGCAGAAGCGTTTTTCTCTGTGGCAGAATGGAGATCCTCTAGCTGTAAAAATGACACAAGTTAAAAAAAAGAATAACGTGATTGTAGCGAGGACGTTTCATTATTAGAAGATTGGCAAAATGGCGCTGGAAATGCAATCAAACACTAAGGTGGCAGATATGAGTTCATGAAAATATTAAACGTTTAAGCTGTGTTAAAAATGCAGGAAGACTATTTTCTGTACTGCCTGATGAAGCCCTGCTGCTGTTTTTTTCAGAACAACCGATCTACCTTACGATTCCTTAGGAAAGCTTGCAAACGCAGAATTTATTACAAAGTCATTAATAAAAATACTGAGGTATCCTGATGTAAAAAGATACAGATCATGGTAGAAAATATACAAATGTAAATATTTTAACAGCCCAAAGACAAAAGTAATTTTATGCACTGAGGTTGTCCTTGCAGCTAGTTACACATGAGGGAAATACTTCTAGAAAAGAAAAAAAATATTGTCTTTTTCCAAACTGTTTTGCCTACAAAAGATTCAGTTTTCATATCAATTCAGTACACATAATATGTATGCAGCATGTTTACATTTGCAGTTTACAACTGCAATTACATCATTTTGTAGATGTATGTATACATAAGCATAGGGTCAGCCGTGGATACAGCAAAATGCTTAATACAAAGATTTCTTATTTAGTTGCCTAGCAATAAGATTTGACTCCAGGCAGCTAACAAATACTGATTAGAGGATTGTATAATTATTTAATGCATCCAATGGATCATACAAAAAGGAACATAAGGCTATTTAAGAAAGGAAAATGCTAAGTCAGAAAAAATCAATTCTATCCAGTGAAATCTATTCAAAAATATGTTGTACAAAGAAGCTACAATATCTGTACTATAAAGAAAGCCTCAGTCTGTTCAGGAGGTCAATATTTTTCATTGTTCCCCTTCTTTTAGCAGAAAGTCTAATTCCATCTTGGCTAGTGGATGTGGTTTTCGAATTGCTGTGTTTAACTTTGTCAACTCCACTCAACATTGTTTGGAAACTAGAGAGACAGGGAGATTTTCAGAATTTGAACTGGAGGAACATTACAGCATTTCTCTTCCTGGGAAACACAGTATAATAGCAACAGGAAGTTTGATGACATTTACTGCGCTAGTGGAAAGGTGAAAGTCCATCTTGTTTTTTTTTATTTTGTAGGAAGAGTTTTAAAACTACAGCGATGCCTTTTAACACATTTATAAGGTCTCTTCTCTCAGTTCTAGCATTATTGCAAATATTTTTCTCTCAGTATTTAAAAGGTAGAACAGGAAGGTCACAAGCCCAAGATAGGAAGCATATTCCAAGTCTAGCGCAGCCTGGAAATACTTCCTTCCTGAAGCAGTGCTTAGGCTGAACTTCTTCCCTTACAGTCAAAAATGGGTACGTGCATAGGGTTTGTCTGCACAAGGAAGTAAAAATAAAGGGAAACTAGTCTCAATCCAGAGCCAACTCTTTGCTAACTCCCAGTATAAACATCCTTACCATACAGAAGGTAAAGGCATTCTATCCCATTCTGAAAATCGATTAACCTACTTTGAACAAAGACAGTCCTAGTAAAATCCAAAGGTATATTCAAACTTCACAATGCAAAACTTCACTATACAAAAAATAAGTGAAGCAAGTTTCAGTATCAGAGGCAACATTTGCCTTCCACCTGGTCATATATATTCTGCTTCTTACACATTCCCTAATTTCATGGAGAGGGAGTCTTAGATACTGTACACGGTTTTTCATTTTGGCTTGAAAATATCTTCCAACTGTCTACGTTTGTACAGAACAGGCCATCACTTCATACTTAACACTGATTTTTCCAAGAAGAAAAGTCCTGAATTTCTCTGTGTTCTTTCCCCAGTATTACAGTTTGCTTCATAGACCGATGAACTACATACGTATTGATGTGGTCTTGTACTGGGGCCTCTTTGTGTTATGGCAATGTGAAATACCCTTAAACAGGATATAAATTATATTTACTATAGGAAAGGAACAGGAATTTACATTACTGATGTTTATATGCTGTTCAGACACTACAGTGATAAAAACTACACAAATACGCAGAAAGCAAATGCAGACAAAAATGAATGGCATGCAGGTGAAAACATACGAATCATGGTAGGTAACTCAATCAGTGTTAATTTACTGAGTTGGCTGATGATTTTAACTAGTTTTTTATATATTATAAATGTATCCATATACATTTGTTTATATTATACTATATATTTTTTAATACAAATACACTCCCATGCATGCCCCATCCCTGGAAGTTTTTAAGGCCAGGTTGGATGGGGTTTTCAGCAACCTGGTCTGGTGGAAGGTTTCCTTGCTCATGGCAGGAGAGTTGGAATTAGAGGATCTTCAAGGTTTCTTTGAACCCAAACCACTTTATGATATTCTGGGGTATGAACAGTGTTTTCAAAGAGTTTCTAAAAAGGCACAAATTGAATAGAAACCTCCAAGGTGGAAATAATATCCTTCCATTAGTTTCCTCATTTGGGGCAACACACTGATCTTTGCCTCTATTCTGACATTTAAAGTATAGAATCCAACTTTTTTTTATCCTCTGTCATAAGAAATAATAGCTTGAGCTCTTAATTTCATACATATCTTACTTGGTCTATTGTGACAATAAAACATTATTCTGTATTTGATATTTTCCAATGCTTCACATTGCACAGGAAAGCAATGTACTTCACATTCCTGACCAAGTGATCCTAGCTACTTATGGTAATTCCACCATGGAGAATGTTAAGGGAGATGCTCTGGTGAGTATTTTTGCACTCCACATATCAAGTGTGACTAGCCTTTATATCTTCTTATCTAAATTATACACCAGCAAGTAACTATGAAATTGTCTTAATAATTTGATAGTAAAAAATGTGTTACACATACATGTAGCCAAAACCTTTTCTTTTTAGTATGACGTAATATCAGATGTTATCAAGTTAAATGTACTATAAATTTGATTCACAGTATCATAAGCAAGGTAGCAATTATTACCATTATTAATTATAAGGCCTGCATAGCTCCTGCAACTGAGTAAGGAAAAAGGCATTTCTGTGGTAAGCACATTTTGTATATTTCTATTTGCTACTTTGGAGATCTCTGCTCACCATCTAAGTAACCATACTTAAAAGGTATGCAAAGTAAAGCAAGAGTGTTGTACCCAGTGAAAGTAAAAAATACCAATCCTACTCTCTTTGGTGTCCTCTTAATCAAGACCTGCCTGTGGGGCAAGACTTTGTCCCTGAAAGTAAAGCCCTTCAGACTCTCCCTTTAAAAAAAAAAGTCCACGAAAGCAAAGATCAGTATTAATAGTCTGACCACAGTTCTTTAGAAACAATTAATGGCTGTTGTTATCTATTTCAAAAACACACATTTGTTAATAACACTATAATAATATGATCATAATACCATACAATGGAAAGGGCATCAGATGAAGCTAGATCATCAGTTGACATCAAAAGGAGACCAAAAGCCTTCTCAGGACCTTTTGTTTTCTGTCAGACAACCCCAGTTTCATTAGCAGTGATTTTCCTTCAAGAGCTGAGTGAGCAAGTCTGAGATGTGACATTAGAAGTGCCAACTTCATTTCTTTCGAACAGTTTGAAACATCATTGCCAACAATTTTAAGGTCAGCTCTAGCAAGACTGAGGAGTGAGATCTCTGACATTACAGTTTGGTTTGTTTACTATCCAGTAAAATCTCTATCTGCAAAAGCTTCATCTGAATCCTCATGCTCACTGATTCTGAGACCTTGCTGGCCTGGAGTATAAATACCACGTTTTTTAAATCTTTTTCTTGTTAACTGACAAAACCCCAGAGAAAACAATGACTGCTTCTTAGTAATATTTATACAAGGGGATTACAAAACAACAACAACAACAACAAAAATTTCATCAGATCTAATAAATACAGAATATGACTTCGTATCTGGGAAACACTAATACCACAGTGATGTTCTGCATTTTTGTAAGAAGTCTGAAGTCTTCTTTTAGATTCCTTCTGCCTAAAACACACAGATCAATAAAGTAACAGTTTGAATAAAGCAGTGACAACTGACTGATCAAATTTGACCTTACTACCTAAGATGTGTTTTCTGTTGAAATATGCTTTGTATTGATTAAGGCTTGTATCTCATGAAGCCCATCTGTCAAGAAAAGATATCTAGAAAAAGGCTCACTATCAGAATGGAGGAAGTCACTAATAAGTTTAGTATATTAGTGGCACAAATATCAGATCTTCAAATGCTGTATCTTACTCGGAACTTCTGCAGATCTGTGTGGGCCTGAATATGAATAATGATTTATTTTAGATTTTTTGCCCTTATTTCTATTGAGAAGTGATCACAATCTCCAGCAAGTAGAGAGTTAAATGTCCTGTTCTGCTTTTACACAGGTGCTCAGGGTAGGTTAATGAGGCCACCCTGAACTAATTAATACACAACCAAAGTTTTAGAGAGCTACACAACTTTAACAGAGGAGAGAAAAACCCTTAGAAGAAGTGTCTGAAACATAGTTACTACAAGGCAGAGTATATGTACAGGTGGGTTGGTTATTTTGTTATTGTTTTTTTTTACTTGGATGTTTCTTTAGCGGTTTTGTTATGCTTTGGGCAGGATGAACTTCAGTACAGATAAAATCTGCCTTTTTTAACTTGGCTTCCAACCTTTGCAATTTTTGCTAATGCAGTAAAGAAAAGCAGATAGAGGAGAGAATGCTGCACCCAAAGTTCACTTCCAGTCAATTCACGTGGAGTCTGACTGTTCTTGGTGTATTTCTTTGCATTTCCTCTGCATGTTGTACTACTGCTAACAATATTACCATGGAGCTGAAAGCAATCCCTTTAACTGTAATCTTCTTAAAATAAATATCATTTCTGCAAGTGGCTCTTCTGACCTTGTGTTTAGGAGGTAAATGGAAGTGAGGGAAATGTGAAAAAGAACAAAATTGAACTTTATGCTAAATAAAGCACAAACTATCTTTTTTCCATTTTTAGTATACCTGAGCATCATAGTTTATGCCTTTTATATTTGTGCAGGAGTAATGCACCATTTGTTCCCCCTTTTGTAAATGTTAGTAGACAGTTTTACCAAAATAAGTGTGGGTTTTTTGTTGTTGTTGGTTTTCTTTAACATATTCTGCTTAAAACCAATCCCTTGTGGTTTCTGAACGCTGTGAAAAGTGAAACTAGGAAACAGCTTAGAGCACTGAAAAAGGAAGATTCTTATGAGGACTCGCAGAATATAGCTATTGTTCCACTTTAAAAGTAGACAGCTTCAATCATCTACAGAAAATAATAGGTGAATTGCCTTGCTGAAGTCCTTGGACTTCTTTCTATGCCTTCTATCTAGGTACACACAGGAAAAAGTAATTTTAGCTATATTTTCTTAATTATCCATTAAACTGTACTATATTTCTAATCAGACAGTCTTACTAGTCAAAACGAACTTGGTTTGACTGTTTTTCTTAACTTACTTAGGAATTCTTTATGAGAATTGAATTTAGGACACTTGATTTAAAGTAGTTCTGTTCTAATTTCAATTAATCTATAAATGCAGTGCATTTGTACTCATCTTTCAGAGTGTTCTGCTGACATATTCTCAATCTAGTACTATTTCTATTTATCACAATGCAATCATGATTCTGTCTGATCAGCTAAAATACATCCTAGGAATATATTTGACAGTATGGTTGCTGGAGTGGGATAAATGGGGAGCTGGCTGAGGATGCAGTTTTCACTTGAGAAAAATCAGGACAATGGGATAAGTGTGAGGAACTCCAGAAAGCATTTATTAGGCTGAGAATGGAAATTTCCACTGGCAGAAATAATTTTGACATCATTTGTATACGTTTTGGCTTTTCTTTGTGCTTTAGCCCCTTAGAGGAGTAAGAAGCTTAGCTCTTAATGTAGTATTCCACCATAGTTTCTAATCTGCAAAGGTGGTCAAACAACTTTGTGTCCTTTAATTAGAACAGGTATCAAACTTAAATCACCAACTCCTATTTTCTTAAGCTTTCTGCCAATGTATTTCCGAAGCAATAGTAATAAACCTGCTATTTTCTAAACCTGCTATTTTCTAGATGAAAAAGAGAGTTGGGATGTTTGAAATGGCTTTACTCTTATTTTTAAGCAAGTACTCCATTGCTCTGCTCCGAGCTAATCATCTGAGAACTACTGCATTTAATAATTGAATACATGAGTCAATAAAGTACACAACGTGAATTAAATGCTGAGTCAAGTTCATCCCTGATATAACTAACATGAAGTCAGTAGTTGCAAAGATAAGTCCTTTGGTGTTTGTTCAGGGCCTAAACAGAGTTGCACTTGCTGAAAAATACAGTACTAAGAGCCTATTGAAGGAATAAAAGCTTTTGATTATCTAAAGTGTTTTGTATGTCACTCATCTAAATATTTCAGTCCCAAGAGGCTAAACTTTCACAATATCTGAACAATATTGAAACTACAAATTATCTAGGAAGTTAATCTCTAGAAAATGTTGTAATTCGACCTATCATCTCGATTTATGAATCCAGCTATTTACATCTGAATCAAACACATTGTCTGTGGGCAGGTATGTTAACTTGGATTCATTTTACATGTGACTTCTCTTCTGGATACATAACATATACATGTTAAGCAGGAAAGCCTTGCAAGACTTAAATTCTTCCAGTAAGCCATTTTTATTAACCAGAATAACTACCTCGTATGAGATTATGCTTGCTTCTTTTTCCTCACTCTTAATTTTGCTTTACAATTTTCTTTTTATCACGGAAGTCCAGAAACGGCATCCCAGTTGGAGATTCTTCTGATTACAGGTATTTTAGAGTACTCAAACATATAGATTACATTTCCCTTCTGCTCACCTTGCAGCCTTTCATGAGATTGCTCCTCAGTCATAACAAGATAGCAATTCCTGCTATTCCTACAGCTAAATGTGAGACTGTTGCCAGATGGCAAGGCCATACTGACTCAGAACTAGCTCAAGAACCAAGCTTTTATCATCTGTTTTCAGACCTTCCAATTGAATTCAAAATTGCGCTAAAGAATCTGAACAAATGGGATCATGCTATTTAAATACATCTCTGAAGTATTTTTACCTTTTGTTAGTTATTATTCATTTCCTAAATTCAGTATATTTGTGAAGCTGTCTAACGTGAAATTATTCTCTGTTGCTGAAATAACTTGGATTGCCCCAAGGAATAAAGTACTTCAAATCCACAGAACACATTTGACATTTTCTTCCTGAAGTATTGCTGTATGGCATAAAACCATGCTGCATGAGGACAGAAATACTTACAGGTTAGTAAAAGCTGGCTTCAGAGTAATTTCTAGCTCTTTCCTAAAGTCTAAGCATCTTCAGATTTTTGGCCTGATTCAGGCCAACCTCTGATAATGTTTTTGGTTCTCTTCTTCGTTCTCTCTTCCCAATCTAGGTATAAGCAACAACTTGGATAGGAATGGGAAAAAGCTTCTCTTATGTGATTCCTTTAGAAATGAAAGCTTTTTCTCCAAAATAGGAAATAAATAATTTCAGTGGGTAGCTGCATTTGCTTTCAGTGGACTAAGCAAATCCTCAGTGGACTAAGGTAAAAAGAATGTCAATGTTAAAATATTCTACAGAAATTCAAGACAACATCCTATATGTAGATTAAATATAATAAAGGGAACTGTACATTGTAACCTAATGGTTTAATGTTCTTGAATATATTTAAAAATACACGTTTGTAATAACATATTCATAAAAGCAGTAATAATCTTTTTATTTTAAGGAAGGGTATTGAACCTTTCAGACAATTAACAAGGGAAAACAGAAGGACTTCACTGACTTCCAAATGGTTAACCTGGATTTCCAACTATTCGACTAATTTCACAGTATTTTTGCTTCCTCTTGACGAAAAACGCAAAGTAGCTTTTCTTCTGCCTTTTAGCTCCAGTGGAAATAACAGAAAATCTGTCCCTTACAGAAGCCTAACAGAGTATTAATGCTATCCTTTGTCATTAATATAAATTATATTAACAGTAAACATTTCATGATTGCCCTACTTTAAACGGTAAGAAGACACCGCATTTCTGCCAGTGGAATAGCAAAGCAAACAGCTGGGAGTTGCTAACAACCTCTAGTAAAGCCAAACCTTACAAGCAACCAGAAGTATATACATGTACTGTGGGAACTCCTAGTGTTTCCTACACACACACCCCAAACCATGATATAGCATTTTCTACAGTGAAAAAGGAAATGCTAAATCATTTTTATAATACCAAGTACAGCATTTTAATAAGTAGTAGTTTCCTATCCATGCTTCTGTGTTCATCAGTGATATGTTTTATAAAGGTAAGAGTAATGCAGTGCAGCTATAGGACGCTGATGCTTTTCCAACTCAACTGTAATGTGCGTTCAGCTCCATTAGGTGTTTATGATTGTGGTAAGTATTTCATATATTTCACATAGGAGATTGCTACAAAACCACTTAAGCAAGTAGATAACAATGGAATAAAGCCAATATATTTTCAAACTGATACAAGGATTATTACTTTCTGAACGCTGTACCCTACAGAACTCCCTGTAAGCTGCAGAACTCCCTGAGACACGATATTGGAGGTGCCTAGATGATGTCAAAATTGGACATTAACATTGATTAGACATTGGAATACTAATAACTATGGTATTTACAAATAAATATGCTTTTAGGTAATCTCAACATAAATTGGCAGTGGTTAGGAGAAAGAAAAGCTCTCCACAAATAATGAAAATGGTAAATTTTATAGCTTCCTTACCTTACTGTAAATTTGGTGCTCACCAATGTCTGAAACAGAACATTGCACGATGTTATCTGGCACACTTAGCTATCTGATCCTGAAGAATATGAACAATTCTATTACTTTAAAAGACTAGAGAATGTTAAAAAAAAAAAAAAAAAGGAATTTACATGAGTCATTGAAATTGATGACTTAGAAGATGGTCAATGTGTGTTTGTTTGTTTGTTTGTTTTTTTCCCAATCCATGCTGGAAATATATATGCAGTCTTCTTTTAAAGTTAAGATGATCATGCATTGGTGCAATATTGGCTGAGAATATTCACTCTTCTAAATAGGGCTGTGAAAGCAAAGTAAGCTGGATAGTTATGGGCATTGCCTCAGTTTCATTAGTGTAAGCATTCACTGATGAAATATCACTCTCTCTCTGACACTTGAGTGTGATTCTAAGCAGTTTCCACTGGCTAACTGTAAAGTCACACTCCAAATACCTTTAAAAATTACTTACAGATAAGTACCATTAGAGTCCTGTCAAATAATAACTACCAGACTAATTGTTATACTTGAAAATCTAGTGAGTCTTCAGGCCCTGAAGTAGAGAATTCAGATATTTTTTTCAAATATATCTGACGAAGTACGAAGGACTGCTTCTGAGTTGCAAAAAATCCAGGTGCTGATTTGATGTATAGGAGCCCGTATTTCAGAATAAAATTGCAAAGGATTTTCCAAAGAAGGGGAAAATAAAGAAGTGACCTCCTAGGTAGTTAGAAGTCCCTAACTCTTTAGAAGGGTTAGAAAGGTTGTACCTCAGTCAGTATTGTTACATCAGCCATACTGGAGGTCATTTCTACAAGATGTTGAGAAATTTGGTACCAGTAAGTACTCCTCAAATTAAAATCCTGTAAAGCACAATCATTAAGCCTTCTGAAACGCTTTCATACCATATTATCCAAATGAGGCACATCATCAATATATCTGTGCATTTTTCCAAAACACCACTGTGAATAATTTTAATAACAGTGCATCTGCACAATATAAATGCGTTTGCCATTACGAGAGTTCCTCTACATCAGAAGTGTGTGTGTGGGGAAGTTATTTAAATGAAAAATACAGGTGTGTTTTTCAGGTGTGTTTTTTTTTTTTCTTCTTTTTTCTTTCTTTCTCAGACCTCCTTTCTACAGTTCAGCCATAGTTGAGACAGACTTCTTTCATTGGAAAATCTGTTTGGTTAACTGTTGGTGCCAACTGCTTCAGTCATGTGTCAGAACTATATAAGGCGAGGGAGAAAAATGAGGGTCACAGACAGAAAAGCTGTTTAGGAAGTAAGAAGGCAGGAAGTCATTATGTTGGGGGACATTAGCATGAACTAAATTAGCGTGTGAATTTTCAATTACTCTCAAGTAATTCTGTATATGGATGTTTTGGTTAATGTTATGTGCATGTCTGTACTTAATGGTGCATTCTGCATAAAACCCAACCTAGCCAGATCCACAACCGATACAGCAGCATGAATTTAGAGACGAGGTGCAGTATTTAATGGAGATGGTACGGTGCCACACTGCTACAGTTACCCTGTCATCAGGATGCTGGCTGGAATCTCCACCCAGCAGGGCTCAGCTCTGTAATCACTGCAACACAACCTACTACACAGGCAAACTCACGGTGATTCCAGCTTGGCTGTAGTAAGGAAAAACTCCCAGTCTTGCAAAGCTCCCTTCCCACATTTTTGGGGTGGTTTTGGTATATGAGAGCAGGCATTCCAAGTTCTGAGCTAAGCCATATGTGCAGCAAAGCACATTCCTCGCAGTCAGATGCTGCTTCTGCGGCAGCAATTCCTGTTTCTGTCCCACGCAGCCTGCAACATACTACATTCCTCACAACGCTTCTTTGCAGACCAGCTCTCTCCCCAAGGAAGTAGTGGCAGTGCACTCTAGTCGAAATTATACACAGATTCTGCAAGTTCAGACGTGCAGGAATAAATCCAGAAGCACCACTACATAAACTGCAGAACGCTTTCTTTTAATGAAAGCATTGCTAATGTTCAGGAAAAGGGCTAGAGACAAAATGAAAGCAAGAAAGAGGGAAAATATATAGACAAATTATGGACAACGTGAAAATGCGACTGATGGGTGAAACTTGAAATTGACAGCTATAAAATTCCGATTGCTTTGGTGTGTATGTGTATAGTCAGGGTACAAACAGGACAAAAATCTTCAGGTAAATTTGGTACTGAATTGCCACAGGAGCAATTAGACTGTCACATTCTCAAACATGAATAATGATATGTCTTTCACATTAGTTTATAGAATTTAAGAAGCAGGTTAGATGTATAAAATAAAGGGTATTTCATAATATCTTTTGTCCTCCTTACTACAGTTCATTGCCTTCATCAATTGTGCTAGTGCAGCTGGTCTATGAGGCTAACACACAGATGTGAGGGAAAGCTATAAGCAGCCAAGCACAGAAACTTCTTATGTTCCCACCTGCTAAAACCAGTGTGACCTATCAAATAGCATATAACCTGCCAGTCTTAATATAATGCAGGAATGAGGCTTAAAAAAAAAAAAGAAGAAATCACAGTTTTAAGAAAACAAAGATCTTTTGCTACTATTCTCTTACCAAGCAAACATGTTTTTTCCTGTTATTTTAGTAATAAATATTTTATAGTATGCTTTAAAATACACAAAAGAACTAAGTTTGGTCTGTCAATATGCACCAGCCATGCTCCATGCTTTGCAGGCTTTTTATCCTTTCGGTTAAAAAAAGGGGGGAGATTCAAGAGAAATTCTACATAATTGTGGGGTTCTGCCTTAATGCAGCATTGGAATATTTACGTTGCAAACACCGGACGAGAATATTCTGTAGTCCAATGTAAAACAAAATCCTTGCTTTCACTTTGTTTTTAAGATGTACAAGTATTTTTATTACCCTTTCCATTCTGAGAAATGTTTATTTGAATAACATCAACTCATTTTAATATTGCTTTAAATCTCGTTGGCCTTGTTGTTACAAATGTGTCCACTGACCCCTGGTTTCCAACTGAATTCCCTTGATTTCAATAGGGTTCTGCACAGTTCTGTTCTTGCAAATTCCCATGCAAGGTCCAAGTTTTTGTAGTGATCTGACTAGTGTTAAATACAGAAAAGCGCAATTATATAAAAGCTCTAATATGAGAAGTACCACCTACTGTCATGTTCACCCTTATGCTACTTGTATCTACTGAAAACTTACTTTCAGATAGTTTGAAGATTTTGCATAACATAACCTGATAGGTAAACTGTTCTTAAAGTTTATGAGTGTGAGAGAGGTTTCTTGATCTTGCACAAATTTCATCCTAGATAAGATGTGAACTAGGAACTCCTGCATGACAGCACCCTTTAGGCCTTATATAACTCTTGGGACATAGAAGCAGATTGTGTTGAAAGCACTAGGAATGAGGCTGGCTCTGGGAAACTGGAAGTTCTGAAATACCATTTGTTTGGACTTGCCAACTATACGGTTCATTATATGTATCCCTTTCTCCTAGTCATCTGAATTATGAGTCATGCCAACTGAAAGCGGAAGGTGTATATGCGAACAAAGCAGATGTGTGTGTTTGTGGAGATTTATTGTATGGTTTACTTAGCTCTTGTTTTCTGTCATTTCCCATTTAGGACCAAGAAATTTGTTTATTTGGCAAGTCCATCTACCTATTACCTCAGTGACAAATTGGCCGTGACTGTTAAACTCTAAAACCTCAAACTGTTAAATCTTCTTAAGTTTCCCATGACTCCAACTTTCACCTACCACTAAAAGACTAGCAACCTTCATTTTGTTTAACATAGAAATCAAGAAAACCCCATCAAATGTGTGCTTAGCACAGCCAATATGTAAAAATGGCTCTCATGTTCAAGACTCCCTGTTGTTCATAGGTTCCTTTTCATGCAGGATGTCTTGCCATGGACAGGTCAGCTAAATGCACATGCAGTTTCCAAACCCAGAAAGCAAACCTGAAATTAGATCTGTACAGACAGGCTTTTGGAACTCAAAAAGCAAGCGTCCTCCTTTGGATCTGATTGCAAGCCCTGGGCCGCAGTCGATAATGTTTTTACCATGGCCTCACCGAAATTTAAAATGTGCTCTGAATGAGGGGAAGTCTACGCTTAAGAAAAACAAAAAAGAAAACCCAAACGCTTATGTACACGCATATAAAGCTATCCCTTCTATGACGGTGACAGAACTCACACTCTAGGCCTCTAGAACTGGGGGTTCGGTGATGGTTGAAGCACAGGAACAAACAGGGAAGGAGAGATGCAGCCAAGCTGCCGCCATTAACCGGGTACGCCAGTTGCGCAAAGTTCCCTTTCCTCCTTATGCCCTACCGCCACCTATGCGGCGTAAATGCTTTCGCGAATACGGGTGCTGCACTGCGGCGATGGCACGGTTCAACCAAACTCGCTCCCTCCTCCTCCCACTTGGACGTTGAGGCCTCCCCCTTCCTCCGTTGTGATTGGCAGGGCAGGCGGAGCCCTTCGCAGCGATTGGCGGCCATTGGCGGGAGGTGGGGTAGGTTGCGTGAAGGGTAATAAAGTTAGTGGGGCCGGCTCGGTGCGCGCTAGACGCGGCGGCGAGGCGGCTCTCTATGGAGGCTGTGGAGGGAAGTGTCGGGCGGTTGCTGCTCCTGCTGTGGTGACTCGGAGACTCGCCCTGCCCCGCGCGCTCCCCCCTTCCCCTCCCCGGCCCCGGTCCCCGGCTCCCCTCCCCTCCCCCCCTTCTCTCGCCTTTTCCCCTGCCCTCGCCAGCCGCCGGGACCCGGGGAAGCTGACAAGGCCTGAGGGAAGGTGAGGATTTCGGGCGTGGGGCGAGAGCGGCTTGGGTTTGGGCGCGGGGGGGAGCTGGGACCGCTGCGGCTGCCGCTTAAAATGGCGGCGGCCCGAAATGGCCGCCATTTTCTCGTCGGCGTCTTGTCGCTTTCTGCCGCACAAAATGGCGGCTCGGGTCGGCGGCAGCCTTGGGTGTCCGCGCCCGGGCTGCCGTGGGCGCTGAGCGAAGCGGGGGAGGCGGTGTGCTGCGGAGGGGCAGCAGGGGGAAGCCGAGCAGCGGCGTTGGAGCTTGGAGCCGCTTATCTGCGGCGGGGGAGGTCGGGTCGGGTAACTGCCGCGGGGGTCCGCAGGGAAGCGGGGACTGCGGTGGCTGGGAGGCTGCGGGCTTCTGCGGGAGCCGCATTGCTGGGGGGTTGTTCTGCGGTCGGGGGTGGGAGGACATCGGTACGTAGCTCCCTGCGACTTGGGTTTTTTTTTTTTTTCCTTTTTTTTTTTTCTTCCACCCCTTCCTTCGCGTGCCGCGAAGGGGGGAGCGGATTACGGAGACGCTGTTCTGCCGGCGGCACCTTCGCCTCGCCCGCCCGGACGGGAGGTGGCTGTGCGGGGAGATAGCGGCTCCTCGCCCTCTTTCTCCGGGGGCCCGGGCCACGTATAGGGAGCGGGGCCCGCTCCGCTCCCTGGTGGAGAACAAAGAGCCGGCCGGGCCCCTGGCGCCGCCTGAGCTTGGAAACGGGCGGCGCCCGGCGCGGGTGGGGGAAGGGGGAGGCGGCTCTCCGAGCCCGGAGCCGCCGGCTCCATGCGGCAGGGCAGCGCCTGCCGCCTGCGGGGGGCGCCCCCGCTTTCCTCGCGCTCTCGCAGCCCTTTTGTTCGCGGCGGCCATGTTGGGAGCGGAGCGCCCGTTGCTGCCGGCCTCCGCTGCGCGTCCCGCTGCGCCTTGCGCGGCCCGTCTCGGCAAGGCCGCGGCCGTGAGCGCCGTCACGGCGTAGCTGGGCGGCCGGGGATGGGGCCTCAAGTTGCCCGTGATTTTTTTTCCGGGCTTCTCGGGCGTGATCAAGTTTCTACTACGTAAGCAGTGCGAGGAAATATTTTCCTGCTTGTCTAGCAGGATAAAATTTGAGGTGGGGAAGAACAGTTCTTCTATTTTTTATTTTTTGGTGGTGGTGTTGGCTGTTTAGGTTTGGAAACAAAATACAGCTTTTTTGCTATGTTAAACGTGCATTCTGTGCCGTCTTACTCCTAGTCAAACGTGACTACTTGATTCTGGCACGATTAAAATTTAATCTGTAAGGTGTATCAATAAAGAACTCGCCCAGTTCTGTTGTATGAGCAATTAAAATTATTTCCTTGCCTTTGGGAGGTTGACAGGGTAAAAGCTTGTTGAGGCATTTGCACTTTCAGTCCCATATTCCTTTCGCTCTTTGATCCTTTCTTCCCCCCCCCATTTGGAAAACATGGGTATCCTGATGAAATGGGCTTTCCTGTGGGTGGGAATTGTTATAAGATGGATATTATGATTGCTAGTAAAACAACTATAATGTGAATACTTGATTTGTCTTTCTAGGTTTTGTTTTTCCCCACCCCCGTCAATTTAATTTTATTCTTTTGAAGATTCTTCGTTGTCAAGCCGCCAAAGTGGAGAGTGCGATTGCAGAAGGGGGTGCTTCTCGTTTCAGGTACTAATGCTTTTTCCAGTAAATGAGTATTTACAGCAGAAACTCTCTTTTGAGTGGATTTTACATCTGTTTTATTGCGTTGGCAGTAATCATTGCCAGTACTAACATGTAATGGAAAATGTTAGTATTTTGAACTTATGCAAACTCCATGATTTGTTTTTTGACAGTGCTTCTTCAGGCGGAGGAGGTGGTAGGGGTGCACCTCAGCACTATCCCAAGACTGCCAGCAACAGGTATGTTTTTGTGTTTTTTGAATTGTTATCTTACAAAGGCAGAGGATAGATGATGGTGAATGAAGAGTTGAAAATAGTTTATTTTAAAATTTGTGCAAAGAATACTGTTGTGTTTGTTATTGTCCTTCAGTCTGTGGCAAGGTACAATACCTATTTAAAAGAAAGCCTGCCATAATATGGTGATGTGAGGTGGATGGATCATTTCATGTGTTTAACTTAAAAGCTTTAGAGGAAGGGTTTTAGTGTTTTGGGCTGGGGTTTGAGGTTTTTTTAATTGTTAAATGAAGGCTTTGCTGTACAGCATACTGCAGTGTTGATGGGGTAGGTGCATGCTTTTGGCAAAAATAAATGTATTAATAGTATATTTAAGACAATACTGGAAGGCTAGTTCTTGAAACTGCTTATACAATCTTATTCTTTGAAATTTTACAGCGAGTTCCTGGGGAAAACCCCAGGGCAAAACGCTCAGAAATGGATTCCTTCACGAAGCACTAGACGAGATGACGACTCCGCAAACGACAAAGAACGACATGATGCAATCTTCAGGAAAGTAAGAGGGTAAGTTTTGTGGAAGAGGCTTTTCCTTACTATTTTGTGTATCAAGATATTAATAGCGAGTTGAAGGAGAGGAAGAAGCGCATGTCTTGAGCTCAGCAGAGGGTTGAGGAGACTTCTTTAGAAGGAATGAAGCAGAAACGGATACCGCCTACAGCAAGAATTTGCTGTTGCTGGCCTAAGAAGCAAATCTTCTGAGAGAATTAATCCTTGGGAGGACACCTTTCGTTCTTAAAATAAAACAAAAAACAGGGCATTCCTTTTCTGCTTAATAGACTAACTAGTAAAGGTAAAATTAGGTTTAAAATTACTTGTGGTTATAAAATTTGTAATAGGGATTTTTGTTTCTGTTTGTTCCTCTTCAGCATACTAAATAAGCTTACTCCTGAAAAGTTTGACAAGCTATGCCTTGAGCTCCTCAATGTGGGTGTAGAGTCTAAGCTCATCCTAAAAGGGGTCATACTGCTGGTAAGCTGGCAGCTTTTGTTCTTTCACAACTTTTCTTGCATGCTAAGAATAAAGAGGTTGGCTTTTACTGATGAGATACAGAAGTAACATAGCTGATCTGATGTTTGATAATCCAACCATGTAGAAATGTTGTTAACTCCTGTGTGAAAGGAATATACTGGTGAGGAAATAAGAGTTAACCCTCTAACATTCTGTTTATAAGTCTTGAGAATCACTAAATTATACGGGAGAATTTTTTTATTTTAATCTTGAGGCTCTAGTTCACAGGGTTCAGTTCCCTGACTTGACCTCCCTCCCCTTTCCTATCTCACTGTTGAACAAGCCTTAGTGTTCTGGGAAAGCTACCATAGGTTTGTACACAGCTGTTTGTACACAAGTTGACACTATCATACTGTTTTATTAAATCTGAGGTCGAATGGGCTTCAGTGTTGTGATGAGTAAATTCAAACTTGTCCCTTTGCTTAGTGATTATGGAAGCTCTTTAGCATGCACTAGCTTTTTTACGTTGCTTCACCATTAAGAATAATTTGTTAAGCATGCAGAAATAATGGATTTTATTTCGCAGAATAGCAAAGAATATTTAGATGATACAGATCATGTAGAGTGGTGGTATCTTGAGTGTCTTGCATCCCATTTTCCTAATAAACTTGAATCCTGCTACATGTTACCTTACTCTAAACATGTTTATTTAGATCGTAGACAAAGCCCTTGAAGAGCCCAAGTATAGCTCACTGTATGCTCAACTATGTCTGCGACTGGCAGAAGATGCACCCAACTTTGATGGCCCATCTGCAGAGAGTCATCCAGGACAGAAGCAAAGCACAGTGAGTATTTCTCTGGCCGTAGAATGATAAACTTTGCTGGCACGTTTAGTTGCATAGATGAGCTTAACTATTTTTTGTTCTGTTTTTGTAGACATTCAGACGCCTCCTAATATCTAAACTTCAAGATGAATTTGAAAACCGAACCAGAAATGTTGATAGTAAGCTTTAAAACCAATTTAATATGTAATTTACTTCTCATTTCATTTCACAGCCGTGTTAAATAGGATTCTTTGTTTTCTAGTCTATGATAAGCATGATGGTCCCCTCCTCCCTGAGGAGGAGGAACAGAGAGCCATTGCCAAGATCAAGATGCTGGGGAACATCAAATTCATTGGAGAACTTGGCAAGCTTGATCTTATTCATGAATCTATCCTTCATAAGTGCATCAAAACAGTAAGTGTTTGGGTTGGGTGTGGGCTAAAAGCAAAATAGTATTTCTAACTAAAAATAGAAATATTTATGTTGTTTTGGGAATCTTTGGCCATAAAAATCAGTGTTGACTGTCAATTATACCACTATTGGAAAGAAACAGCATTCTGGTCTGATGAAAAAAAGAAAATCTGGCTTTGTTTAAAGCTATGGGAATTGTCTCGAAGTGACATTTTAATCTGGCCTAGACAGAAGTACTGCAGGTAGTTCAAAGTACGTGGACTTGCATGAGTAATAAGTGCTTCAATTAGCAGTTTTTAATGAAGTTTATTTGTCTTCAGAATAATGTGATGTGTTTCTGCATGTCCTGCTGTACATATTTGTTGTTTGTTATAAATGGTCGTTTCTATTATGCTGAAAGGTTTTAATTCCCTTTTTAATGTTTCAGCTTTTGGAAAAGAAGAAGAGAGTCCAACTCAAAGATATGGGGGAGGATTTGGAGTGCCTCTGTCAGATAATGAGGACAGTAGGACCTAGATTAGACCATGCAAAAGCCAAGGTATGTATGTATCCACTGCAGTCTTCAAAATAGTTTTTAAAAGCCTTTCCAGAAGGCTGTGGGGGTATTACTATGCTGTCATAAAAACGAAGAATCAAATTTTTCTAACTGCTATTTGAAGATACATCAGTCCTCATTTGCAACGTCACTTCTTTTCCCCCTCCTCCAGTCCTTAATGGATCAGTACTTTGCCCGTATGCGCTCCTTGATGTCAAGTAAGGAATTGCCAGCAAGGATTCGTTTCCTGCTGCAGGTACAGTCATAAAACAACTTTACTACTGCTTTTTTTTTCTCACCAAGTTGTCTTGACTCCTTGCCTAATAATCCATTATGTTCCAAGGATACTGTGGAGTTGAGAGAACACAACTGGGTTCCTCGCAAAGCTTTTCTTGACAATGGACCAAAGACTATCAATCAAATCCGTCAAGATGCAGTAAAAGTAAGTGTTCAGTGTAAAATTCGTGCTTTGCTTCTGCTTACATGGTAGAGGAAGTTCTTAGACTGTTCAGTCCATGGCACAAAACTCATCTTTTGCCACATACAAGTAGTTCTCTTAGTGAAATGTGACAGGGCTTATGGTTTAAAATCACAAAGAATTACAGTTTAGATCTAAAAACTTTTAATTCCCTGAAGGACTGTTACTCCAAACTGACCAAAACAGTAATTCCTGTTTTAAAGGATCTGGGAGTTTTTATTCCTGCTCCTATGTCTCAAGGGATGAGAAGCGACTTCTTTCTGGAGGGACCTTTTATGCCACCCAGGATGAAACTTGACAGGGACCCACTCGGAGGGCTTGCTGATATGTTTGGACAAATGCCAGGTATGCAGAAACTACAGGGCTGATGCTGGTGATCGCAACTGTACTGTATTGAAAACGAGCAACAAAAAATGTTTTTCGTCTCCTAACAATAGGTAGCGGAATTGGTACTGGTCCAGGGGTTATTCAGGATAGATTTTCACCCACCATGGGACGCCATCGTTCAAACCAACTTTTCAATGGCCATGGGGGTCACCTCATGCCTTCTGCTCAATCCCAGTTTGGAGAACTAGGCAAATCTTTTCTGAAAAGTCAGGTAAGGAAGAACATAGAGTGACTTGAGCATGTTAGAAGCTCTTCTACAGATGCATATGTTATGGATTATAGCATACTTATGTTGAAAGACTTCTTCAGATTAGAGTCTGATACGATCTGATGCTCAGCTGATGCAAGAACTCTAAACCATTTCTTAAAATAGAGCAAGAGATGCAAGGAATACACTTTTTTTAACTGCAAGAAAAGGTGCATGTGGCTTTGGTGGGTCAGAATGGTGTGTTTTTATTTAAAAATTAGCCCTGTTTTTAGGGATAGGTGCTACTCTCCCACCACCCCTGCTCCTTCTTTCTCCCTTCCTGGCAAATAGAATCTTTGTTCCTCTGGTCCCTCTGGTACTACTTACCATATGATGTACACCACTCCATCATCTGCACTTCTTTCTCTATATCTCCCTTTCTGAAATAGGGGCAAAGCCAGCTCTACCATAACCAGAATCAGGGACTCTTATCCCAGCAACAAGGACAGTCGAAGGATATGCCACCTCGGTTTTCTAAGAAAGGACAGCTTAATGCAGATGAGGTACATTACATGCCTACATTACTTAAAGCCTATTCTAAATATTGCCCAATGATTATAGCAAGACGCGTTATTATGAGGACTAATGCTGGAACTCTTTCTTCTACTTCTCTTCTTCCTCCTACTTTGTCCCTTCCTCTTTCACCTTACCCCTCACTTTCCTTAGGGTATCCAGCGTCCCATGAGCAAGACTGAGATATGAGGGCAATTTCTTGGGGTATCCTTCCCTTTTCCCCACACCTCCCCAAGAACACTACTCTGACATCAGTTCCCATGCATCATACTGATAACAATACATTTTAATGAAAACTTTACAAGATCCTAAACTTTAGAAGCCCTGAAGTGATGGACCAGGCTAAATTCCTTTTTGTAAGGAACTGGCTAGTAGGCAAAATGTCAAATGCCAAGTAAACTGTTGTTATTACCAGTAGGTGTTAAAAGAAATACATGTGTCCTGATTTCTGAGCAATTGGCAGAGTTTCATCTTAGCTGTAAAACTTCACAGCTAACATGCAGAATATCTTCTTGGGTCTCTAACGTGCTGCATCTAAAAGGAGCAATTCCAGATCTTAATACAGATGGGACTTAAAAAAAAAAAAACAAACACCTAACACCAGTAACTTGCAGCAAGCTGTGGTTCTATGAGTCATGCTTTTGGGGGTGTTTCAGTACATATGTGGCTTAGTCTGGACTTTAATGTTATGTTGTAGTAAATGGAAATTCATGCTTCAGTGGGGTGAGTTGGCGTGAGTTCATGGCTGTGTAGTTCTTGGTAAAAGTACTTGAAACAGTTTGAGGTTTTTCTGACTGTTCACAGATTAGCCTGAGACCTGCTCAGTCTTTTCTAATGAATAAAAACCAAGTGCCAAAGCTTCAGCCCCAGATAACTATGATTCCTCCCAGTGCTCAACCACCACGCACTCAGACACCACCTTTGGGACAGGTAAATATATGTACTGCATGTTAACTAATTCTAGTTGGATTATACTTTCTGCATGTGTGTAAAACTTGGGCTACTTTCTAGTATGCGAAGGGAGGGGGGCAGGTTTTCACAACACAGAGCAGGATGTATGGAAAAGAACATCTGAAGACATCAATTTGACACTTGTTTGTACATATTTGATATTAAACTTGATTGAATTTTCTTTGAAGTATATACAACCCTGTACTTCAAAGAAACAACTTCTGGTACTGTCTCTTTGCAGCCTCCTCAACTTGGTCTTAAAACAAATCCACCACTTATACAAGAAAAGCCTGCAAAGACCATCAAGAAACCACCACCTTCAAAGGAAGAGCTACTTAAGCAAACTGTATGTTAAATACATTACGCAGTTGGTTTTTTTTAAAAAAAAAAAAAAAAAACAACTTCCTAAAATGTATGCTTGTCTAACTACCATTTAATCTGTAGGAAGCTGTTGTGACCGAGTATCTGAACAATGGAAATGCTAATGATGCTGTCAATACTGTGAGAGAAATGAGAGCTCCAAAACACTTCATTCCTGAGATGTTGAGCAAAGTGATAATTCAATCCCTAGATCGATCAGATGAAGACAAAGAGAAAGCAAGTACTTTGATCAGCTTACTCAAACAGGAGGGAATAGCCACGAGTGACAACTTCATGCAGGTACTGTGGTCTAATAGCTTCCCAATCCTTGTTACCTGGCTGTTGGTGATGTCTTGCTTAGATAAAGGCAGTTAAATTTTAAGTCTTGCTGATCTAAGGAAATTGAAGGAGTATATAATCTGAGAGGTACAACAAGCAATGAAAGAGGAAATGCAAGTATGGGATTTCAGAAGCAGGGAACCTCTCAGCAAGTGACTTAATAGGAAGGAAGAAATCGGGTTCCTATGCAGTGAGAGTACTGATGCACACAAGAACAAAGTTGCTTCATTGTTCGAACTTCTGTTGTTACTGTTTTGTAGGCATTCCTGAATGTATTGGACCAGTGCCCTAAATTGGAGGTGGACATCCCATTGGTGAAATCCTACTTAGCACAGTTTGCAGCCCGTGCCATTATTTCAGAACTGGTGAGCATTTCCGAACTGGCTCAACCACTGGAAAGTGGCACCCATTTCCCTCTCTTCCTGCTTTGCCTTCAGCAGTTAGCTAAGCTACAAGATCGTGAATGGCTAACAGAATTGTTCCAACAAAGCAAAGTGAATATGCAGAAAATGTTACCAGGTAAGAGTCATCATGTAACTGTTACGATACTTACGAAAAATTATCTCTCACAGTAATATTAAGTATTTTACACCAGAGTAAAATAGTACAGTTATTTTGATGCAGTCAGCTCTCATGATACGTAATGAGGATGGTGTTTCTAACGGGTTTTCATGAATACCCGCACTTAGGTGTTGTGTTATTTCTTTGTCAGAAATCGACCAGAACAAGGACCGCATGCTGGAGATCTTAGAAGGGAAGGGACTTAGCTTCTTATTCCCGCTTCTGAAACTGGAGAAGGAATTGCTAAAGCAAATAAAATTGGATCCATCCCCTCAAGCCATCTATAAGTGGATTAAAGATAACATTTCACCCAAACTTCATGTAGATAAAGGATTTGTGAATATATTGATGACCAGGTGAGGTGGTGTCCTGATGTAATTCAGGCACATGTTTTGTCAAGCTACCAATAAACAACTGTACAGAATAAGGGTATATGTTGAGACGGGTATGAAAGTTACTCTAGCTGGACTTCCTCTATTTAACACCAGTTATATTGGGAAAGAGTGTAGGTCTCTCCATGTTTGTGTCGGTGGGAAGTGCTTTGCTTGGGGAGGAGGAATGTAGAACAAAGTGTTTCCAAAATATTTCAGAGCCTTAACAGAAGCGTAGCTAGGATCTTGCAGTGCAGTCAACTATAATGCTAAACGTGCTATGCATGCATGTAACTGCTGAAATAAGCAGAATACTTAAGAAACAATTCCACCATTTTTAGTAATAGATAAAATCTAGCTGGCATATCTTAATGTGAAGATTTTTTTTTTGTCCAGTTTCTTGCAGTATATTTCTAGTGAAGTAAACCCACCTAGTGACGAATCAGATTCTTCATCTGCTCCATCAAAAGAGCAACTAGAGCAGGAAAAACAACTGCTTCTTTCCTTCAAGCCAGTAATGCAGAAGTTCCTCCATGACCATGTTGATCTGCAAGTGAGTGCTTTATATGCACTCCAGGTGCACTGCTACAACAGTAACTTTCCAAAAGGTACGTGCATTATTTCAACAAAACAACTACTGTGCTTGTCTCCAAGTTTTTCAGGCTTGTTTCTACATTTCTTACAGTCACGTAAGCTGTTCAGATTATAAACCTAACAATGTAAATTGTATACTTCATAGGCATGTTACTGCGCTTCTTTGTTCATTTCTATGATATGGAGATCATTGAAGAAGAAGCCTTTTTGGCATGGAAAGAAGATATTACTCAAGAGTTTCCAGGGAAAGGCAAAGCTTTATTCCAGGTAAACTGTTTTTTGTGGTATCTGCCAGTAAGTCCTTTTTCTTCGCTTAGCACTATATGTATAACTCTGTAGTATTATAGCTGAAACGCTTTCAAAATTAGTTGGGGGATGGGGAGGAGTAGAGTAGTCTGCAGAAGTGATAGAGGGGAAACAATTTCTGTTGCCTTCAACCAGTTTTATGTAACTGCAGGTGAACCAATGGCTAACCTGGCTGGAAACTGCTGAAGAAGAAGAATCTGAAGAAGAAGCTGACTAAAGAACCAGCCAAAGCCTTAAATTGTGCAAACATACTGTTGCTATGATGTTAAACTGCATTTGACCTAACCACTGCGAAAATTCATTCCGCTGTAATGTTTCACAATATTTAAAGCAGATGTATGTCAATAGGATATCTTCTGCAAAAGGTTTTTGTAGTACGTCTTAATAGTCTACAATAAAAATATTTTAGAGTATCTTTAATGTTTAGATAACAGTGTATTAGCAGCATGCAATAATTACATCATAAGTTCTCGAGCAGAAGCAGTCTGTTGCAAGGGTCTTCTTTGCTGCCAGTTATCATAGGCTGTTTTTAAGTTAGAAAACTGAATAGCAACACTGAATACTGTAGAAATGCACTTTGCTCAGTGTAATACTTGAGTTGTTGCAATATTTGATTATCCATTTGGTTGTTACAGAGAATCCTTAACTGTAATCGATGGTTGTTGCCGTAATAGTATATTGCCTGTATTTCTACCTCTAGTAATGGGCTTTATGTGCTAGGTTTTAATATCCTTGAGCCTGGGCAAGTGCACAAGTCTTTTTAAAAGAAACAATTTACTTGCACAAAAACCGATCAGAAGGAGAGATGAATTAATGCCCTTTGGAAGAGGTTTTTGCGGGTGTGAAACATATGACATGGTGAAAAATTTGAATTGGTCCCTCTATTATAGTATTGAAATTGAATCTCCTTAATTTATCGAGACATGTTCATGCCCTGATTTTATATACTTGTATCCATCAATAAACATTGTGATACTTGACTTGTTTCTGAATGTCTCCCAGTAGGAAAAACATTGACAAGTAATTTACTTGCTGAAAGAAACATCAGTAGGAGCTGACTTAGCCTGGGACCAGCTTATAATAAATCTGTCTTAATATATGAATGAAATTCAAAAAGTCACAGACAAGATTAGACACTGCAGATTTACTACGACAGGAAGTTAAGAGATTCTGCTGAAGAAATAGTACGAGCTTGCCTTGTGGTCCAATGTATTCTTTATCAGTGAGTAATTTTGCTTTTTTTAACTTCCTAATGCTGTAAACTTTTCCAGGTCACATGCATGTTTGTTTTTTTTTTTTTTTAAGTGGCACAGATGATTAGTTGCCTGTTTTTCAAGTAATCAAATTGGCAAAAAAAAAAAAGTTCAATGTTACTGTATAGGCTTGAAGTGTCATCTATTAAATACTCTCAAAATACTTCCTAGAACTTTGTCCCTAGTGAAATTTTTTTCCCTCACTGGTACTCACTCATGATTTAAATGTCAAAAGGTGGTATGTTTATAATGGCAAAACACTTTCTTGACTTTTTGCCAGTGCCGGAAGTTCTGTGGACTGCATAATCTCTTCTGCGTAACAGAAGATTAAAATGGAACATGAGAAACAACTCCAAATCTTAAAACATCTTGCTTTGAGGGGAAAAATAGTTTGCAGTTGTGCACTTTACAAGTGCTGTGATTAGGGGAGTGGGTGTGGTTCTTACTGTTTTTGCTGGCAATTTGCTGTGAAAGGCAGGCTTCCTAACCAGCAGCTAAAAATAGCGTCTTCTCTTAACACTTCCAACTTAGATTCCTTCAAGTTTTTTCAGGTGGTGGCTCACGGAGGACATGGTATAAGATGGGTACAGTGTGTAGCCTGGTATATTAAGTTACTGTGCTGTAAATCAGATCATACTTGTAAGTTAATTTGAATTGCTACCCAAAATTCCTCTATACTTGAATGTTTGCTGTCCGCCTTTTGATAGCGCAGCACACAGCTAGTAGTAAATACGAGAGCAGACTGTCTTTGGATTCCAGCTCAACTAAGAGAGAAAGGAAAGAATGAAGTACAGGTAAGGCAGCTTGAGGTAAGGGTGCTGGCCGCTTTTGATGTAACTGACTTCTGTGTAATAGTGGTGATAGTTCCATCTTGGCTGCCTGAAGCTTTTAGTAGAACATCCTACTTCTCAGTCACAGCAGCTTTCATAAATTGAAAGCTATTTTGTATTTCTTACTTGTAGAGGAATATTACCGGTGCTAGATCTACAGGAGCAGCAATACTGACTTCTGCTTCATGTCCTTTTTCAGACAGAGATGATCATTAAGTGTTTGTCCTTAATCATAAAGTTCAAGCAGTCAAATAACTCCTATGGGATAATAAACATGGAAAATACACTTCAGTTCTCGTTCCTTTATGTTCCAGGTGTTTGTTTCAGCTGATCAGTTAAGTGGTGCATTTTCCTGTAACACCACCTTCTGTTTTAGTTGTAGGTTACTGGATACACAATGCATTCACTCCTAAGTGCTGCAAAGCCAAACCCAGGAGCTGTAAGCACAGTCCTAATTTCCAACTCTAAATGTACTGTAGAGGTGAGACCCGTGATGCTATATAGGAGGTGCAAGTAAAACAATTCTTAGTTAAAACTTGTAGAACAGAATCTTCTGGAGAAGGTCAAACTGGCACATGTAGACTGAGTAGCATAAATAAGCCTTGTATTCTCGCCCAGTCTTCAATCTAATTGCTGTGTTCTTAAATAGCTGTGCATGAGGACTTCTTGGTGGTTTTTCTGTTGTTGTTGTAACTAGTTGCAGATTAGATGAGGTAAAATCACTTTGGATGCCCTGATTTCTGCTAAAGAGGAAAGCTCCTAAGAACAACACGTACCAACTACATCTTTGAAAAATGCGGAAAGGATTATTTTCTGTACAAAATACCCTTAATTCTGAAACTACTCCATTGGGAACCATGCAGTTAGGATGCATATAGTCTCTTGAGACTGGTATAAAAAAGTTCTTGAAACTGCATTGTCTTACTCAAAATGTTACTTACACAGATCAGAAAAAAGAGCATCTTAATCTACTTTTTCTATTATTTGACTGCTTAGTGCAGTCAGTTTGGTACAAGGGATAGGTGCTCAGTTCATCTAACTTTTATGTGACAACTATGAGGTACATGTGTTTTTGGTGTAAATAATACATTGAAATAGTCCAATAGGACCATGAAAGTCCATGAAAAGCATAGTCATTTAAATGAATTGATCCATACTAGATTTAAAGATCTGTGCAAGGCAAGTTACTACTTGCTTAGTGAAAATGAGCACCTTTTCTAAGTAGCAGCAAGTACTAGAGCTGGACTGCTGTTTATTTTTACCAGTACCAAAGACAACACAGTCTCTTCTTTAAGTTGCGCTCTGACTCTGGCAATCATTCATGTTTTGACTTTTGACGAAAGTGTTCTAATAGAAGTTTCCAAGCATCAACATCTTTATGACTTTGCACAGTTGTTTTTTGTTTTGTTTTTAATGAGAAAAACTGCAAGCAGCAGCATTGTGCTGCGGAGACAAGTTTGGGAACAGAATAAAAATCTGGTTGAGAATGTCAGTTCACGAGCTTTTGGCAGATAATCTCCCATCTGCCTACTATTTAGAGTTGAAAGTTTTAGTGGTTTCTGTAAAGTCTAAGGCTGCATCTGGAACATGAATATAATCCAGGCTAGCTGTTGCAGTGACTGATAAAAGTTGAGTTTATGGCTAGTTCAAATTAGTTCATGCTTTTGGTATCAGTTACAACACAGCTGGTGTAGCATCTGAAGGGAAAGCCTGCTTTTACCTGTACCTGGACAAACCTACATTTATTAACATTTGTTTGCTACACTGTTTGTTTTTCTTTCCAAATACTACTCAGATGGCCTTTCCCGTGGCAAACAAATGTGTTGGAATGTTCTTGTTCTGTGGTGTGTGTGTGTTTGGGAAGTGCGATGCCACTAACTTAATATGTATTCCCCTAACGTAGAATAAACTGGGTGAAGGACTGATGAGGTGGAGGTTAGTATCATGAAAGTTGATGACCAGGAAGTGTAGCTTTTAGAATGTTCTTAGTGTTCCGCTCTGTCTTCTGCCTCATCCCCTTCAGGGTAGGGAATTTTGGACTGTTCCTTTGAATTTATCCAACTCGCTGTCTGCATAGGGTGGGGTGGAGCACAATACCTTAATGAACACCTCTGGAAACAAGGGTGACAGTGCATTTAGGAGAGAATAAAGCAGTAAGAAATTCATTGCTCCCCTCTGGGAACAGAGGGGGCATGCTGTAGAGGAAAAGGATTGTGGTGATGCATGCCAGCTTATGTTGACTTAACACAGAACTGGCATAAATCTATGCTGTTTAAAACATGGTCTGTGCTCAAGTATGTTTGGAACATTATCACTTCATTATCACGGAAGAGGGATGCACAGTACACACACGTGAATTTTGGAGGGTTGCTTAAGTTGAAATGAATGCAAATGAATTTTAAAGCCAGGGAATTCGTACAGTTATAAGTTGAACCAACACAGAAGAAGGAAATTAAGAGTGTGAGTTTAGTTGGCAGAAGGCGTCAAGATACCACTCACAGGTAGAATACTTAATACTATTAAACACACTTGTGTGGAGCTACTTCTCCCCTCGCTTCACACAAATTGCCATCTGACTTTATTATTGCTGCGTATCGTGAAGGCCGTTGGTCAAAAACTAAAGAGTATTCAGAAGTCATCTTGCCTCTAAAGTCATCTTGCCTCTACAGACAGGTATGGTCTTAGCTCAGTGGGGAAAGGTCTGCTTGGAGGCACATCTGGATACGCTGTATCTTCAAAAACAGAAACACCAAGATGCAGCTGAGACTTAAGAATTGCATGGCAGATCTAGAGTTGTGGTTACTAGGGTTTAGTAGAACTAGTACTAGCAAGTTAAAGGAGAATATTTTAATTGTGCTTTGGGATTTCTAGAGTTCTGCATCTTTCCAGTACAACCAAGAATGGACAACCAAAGCAAGCTTGTCACTGCCTCAAAAACAGCTGCATGGAAGAACTTTGCTATCTAATAAGACGCAAAAAAGTCACTGTATCTTGAATCTATTACTGTCCAGGTATTACAGAGTAAGTTTCACTTGTGAGTAGGAAGTCTTTGTAATTAAATCAGGCCTTCACCTCTGAAGTTCAGAGACTGAATAAGAACGCTTAGGTAGAAGGACTTCCTTACAGTTGGGAAGATTTGCTCTGAACAGCTTGGAAGGATTAATTATAAGACAGATAGCATGGCTTTTTATGTGGATCTGTTAAATTGATACAGGCTCAGCTGGATTCATTTTACGAAGTCTACACACGTTTGCTTTAAAAGGCTTCACACAGTGGGTAGTTGGAGACAAATGAACTGATATTTTTAACAAGCTGAATAAGCAGCCATGGCAACAGAGTTATGCTTGGTGTAAATACATGGAGTGAGGAAAGCAACTATCTGACAATGATTTTTATCTTTAAATATTTTAGACAAATCTTGCATTTAACAGTGAATGTGCCTAAAGTATCTGATGGGCAAAACATTCTCAGAATTCTGTTATCTAAGAAACTATGCTTGTGAAGGGAAAAGTGGTCTTTAACTGCTTATATAAAGGTATGTGGGGCATGAGGAATTTATAGAGTTTTCAACTGTTACAAAATACTTATTTCTGTTAGGGCAAAGTGAAACTTAAGAAATGAAGGCCAGGTTACTGAGAACACTAGAGTTAAAACCAAAATGCAAGGGAAGGTTAGATTTGCACTTGCATAACATTTTTCTTCAAACTTCTAAGAAATGGTATGATATTCTCTCAGACTCGATAAATGTATTTAAAGATTTATCAGTTCAGGATGTAGCACAGTGGGGACCAGCCTTTCTTGAAGACTATAATTGCACAAATCTTAATAAAATGTTCAGAACAGTAGTAAATTGCACTAAAGTTAGAGTTACTGCAGTAGAGTCTTGCTGTTTCCATTGTTAGTCTGATCTAGCACTGTCCTCTGCATCAGTCAGCTCAGGAATATATGGTGTGATCAGATAATACAGTTAAATGGAAATACATTTAATTGGAGTTGGTCTCTTAACACCTTTCCTATAGATGAGACTTTGAGGTTGTAAGGGGACTAACACGCTCTTGGGTTGAGAATTTACATTTTGAGGCAAGGAGCTTTGCAGATAACCATGATATTACACTGCCATTAAGATTCAGCAATAAAGCCACATCATACAAATCAAGGGCTGGAGAATCAGTTTACAGCTCCCCTTTCTGATGAGTTGATCTCCATAGCAAAGTAATAAACAAGGTGCCAAGCACGCTCATTATTAGACCATCTCTGCAGTCCTTCCGAGCCACATGTATGAAGCATAGGAAAGTAGTAGGGGTAGGTATGTTACTTCTTTTTTTTTTAAAAAAAAAAAAAAAGTTTGATCAGAGGTGTGACATGGATACAGTGATTAGTTGCTAGATCAATATCTGTTTTATTCTTTGCTTCAGTGAAAGTTCCATGGTGACCTGCAGTTTTCCATAGTTTTCCATCTACAGCATGAATGTAATGATTAATAATGATACGAACTCATTTAATTCTCGAGACTGCAAAGTATTCAGGTATGATAAAGGGCCATTCATCCCTTCAATTAGATAAACAATGATGTAGAAGTACAATTTTGATAGGTATCATGCAATAAAAGCCAAAATACCCTACCTCTGAGTTGTGGCACGTCCTCAAGAGGTTAAACCTGTGGCAGCTCATTGAAATCAGGAGGACTGATGATGGACCTTACTGATACTGATTCCAGCCCATTAGCTGGAATGTGACAAAATCTATCACTATTACAAACCATATCAAAGCTCATGTTATTTTATGAGACATTGTTACTGAGGTCTTGTCAATGCAAAGTCCACAGTAATCGTGAAGGGCTGAAAAAAAACTCAGAATTTCAGGAAACAGCCCAACATCCAAGTAATTTAATATTTTAAATACTCTCCCAGAAGACTCTACATCATTATTCCTGTTTATAGGATCAAATTTCATTGAATCCAACTCTTCTTCTCTGTTGCACTTTAAGCGCAATATAGAATATAAATTCAGGCAATACTGTTATTTCTGACATCACACGAGTTTTGAATTTCATCTTTAAGTATAAAACAGTCAAGATAATAAAAAAAGGTTGAGTGGAATCCTAGTCATCCAGCATTGCACATATCTGTGCAATAAAATATGTAACCAGCAGCTGAAAAATTGGACGCTACGCCCTGAAAACGCTTAATAAAATAAGCATAGGCTTTTTTTATAAAACAGTACATTTTAAAATGGCTAAACATATAGATAGGCCTGAGACATCTGTGATATCATTGCACTTACAAGAGTCCCCCACTCACTGCAACTATAAATTTGAGTAAGAGTTTGTAGTGGGTTTACGTGGCAAGGTTGTGGTAGCAGGGGGCCATAGGGGTGGCTTCTGTGAGAAGGATCTAGAAGCTGCCCCATGTTAGGTAAGGGCCCCACTGCTGACCAGAGCTGAGCCAATAAGTGATGTTGTTTGTGCCTCTGTGAGAGCAGATTTAAGACAGAAAAAAATGCTGCACCACACAGCTGCTGGGAGAGTGAGAGGAGTGAGGAACAGCCTCGCAGGCAGGTCAGTGAAGAAGGAGGGAGAGAGGTGCTCCACATGCCAGAGCAGAAGCCCCCTGCGGCCTGTGGTGAGGCCCACGGTGAAGCAGGCTGTCCCCCTGCAGCCCATGGAGACCACGGTGGAGCAGGTGGGCCTGCACTGACAGAGGCTGTGGGAGCCCCCTGCTGGAGCAGGCCCTGGGCTGGACCTGCAGCCCGTGGAGAGGAGCCCAGGCAGGAGCAGGTGACCTGGCAAGAGCTGCTGCCTGTGGGGGACCCAGGTTGGAGCGGTTTGCTCCAAAGGGATGGACCCCGTGGTACAGACCCATATCTGGAGCAGTTCTTGAAGAGCTGCTGCCTGTGGGCGGCCCACGCCAGATCAGTTTGGCAAAGACTGCATCCCGTGGGAGGGACCCCACAGCACAGGGGACGAGAGTGACCAAGGAGTGGCAAAGAAGTGCTGTAGACTGACCATAACCCCCCCCGTTCCCCCATGCCGCTTGGGGGGAGGAGGTGGAAGAGGGTGGATGGGGGGGAAGGTGCTTTTGGTTTCTTTCCTTTGTTTCTCACTTCTCTAGCTTGTTAATAATAGGTAATAAATCTTACTGTCTCCCTATGCTGAGTCTCTTTTGCCCGTCACCATAATTACCGTGTGATCTCCCTGTCCTTATCTCAACCCTTGAGCCCTTTTCATCGTATTTTCTCCCCGTTCCTCTTTGAGGACGGGGAGTGAGAGAGGGGTTGTGGTGGAGCTCGGCTGCCTACCTTAGTAAAACCACCACAGTTATATACTGTAATGTGAAGAAATCACTTACCCTAATACCTCTGAGAGCTCCATCTTAATTTCTGAGAACAGTGATTCGCTGAATACTTTCACAGATCCACAAGGATTCTTAAATTGAGCTGACACTATCAGAAAATGAAGCTTGTTGTTAACATTTGCTGAAATAGCAGATTATAAAATCAATTTGGAAAAAAAAATCCTGAACATACAAAATCTTATAAAATCCAAAACATGAAGGGAATTAGTACATAAATATTGTATGCAAATCTGTTCTTGAAAACTCACCAAGTTCTAGAGGGTGATGAAGACTCATAAACTACTTGATTCTAATGAAATGTTTGTGGAGAACAGGGGGTAGATCAAGTCTAAAATTGAAAACTAATTAAAATGAGTGACAATAGTGTCTTGAGCTACAGTTTTGCAGGGTGGGATTCCTCTTATTTAAGTATCCAAATGTTGAGTGTCTAGACACCCATACTTTCCTTAGGCAACAGACAGAAACAGGTTCCTTAAAGTGAGTCATTCCATCTACTTCAGGTAATTACCTTAGGATAGGATAACGCCCTCTGGGGATGCCTGTCCCTCTCCACGGACTGCACAATGTGTCTAGACTGCTAATTTTCAGATGTCTGTAGATAAATGAAATTCATCTAAATTATCTGGCTGTGTAACACTGAAATAAAATTTGCCATAACTCCATATAAACACACAACTGCACTGTATACAAGTTGGGAGCTGTCCTGGTGCTCTTGGTGCTCTGCCATGATTAGGCACATCCATGTTCTGGCATAGCACAACAGTCTCTAAAGAGCATTATAGAATCATAGAATCATAGAATATCCTGAGTTGGAAGGGACCCTTAAGGATCATCAAGTCCAACTCTTGACACCGCACAGGTCTACCCAGAAGTTCAGACCATGTGACTAAGTGCACAGTCCAATCGCTTCTTAAACTCAGTCAGGCTCGGTGCAGTGACCACTTCCCTGGGGAGCCTGTTCCAGTGTGCAACCGCTCTCTCAGTGAAGAACCCCCTCCTGATGTCAAGCCTAAACTTCCCCTGCCTCAGCTTAACCCCATTCCCGCGGGTCCTGTCGCTGGTGTTAATGGAGAAAAGGTCTCCTGCCTCTCGACACCCTCTTACGAGGAAGTTGTAGACTGCGATGAGGTCTCCCCTCAGCCTCCTCTTCTCCAGGCTGAACAGGCCCAGTGCCCTCAGCCGTTCCTCGTACATCTTCCACTCCAGGCCTTTCACCATCTTCGTAGCCCTCCTCTGGACACTCTCCAACAGTTTCACGTCCTTTTTATACTGTGGTGCCCAGAACTGCACACAGTACTCGAGGTGAGGTCGCACCAGCGCAGAGTAGAGCGGGACAATCACCTCCCTCGACCTACTAGCGATGCCGTGCTTGATGCACCCCAGGACACGGTTGGCCCTCCTGGCTGCCAGGGCACACTGCTGGCTCATATTCAACTTGCTGTCTACCACGACCCCCAGATCCCTCTCTTCTAGGCTGCTCTCCAGCGTCTCATCGCCCAGTCTGTACGTGCAGCCAGGGTTTCCCCGTCCCAGGTGCAGTACCCAGCACTTACTCTTATTGAACTTCATGCGGTTGGTGATCGCCCAGCTCTCCAACCTATCCAGATCCCTCTGCAAGGCCTTTCCACCCTCATCCAAGTCCACAACTCCTCCAAGTTTGGTGTCATCAGCATAATAATAATAAAAAAATATGAAGTTCAACAAGGCCAAGTGCCGGGTCCTGCACCTGGGGCACAACAACCCCAAGCAGAGCTACAGGCTGGGAGATGAGTGGTTGGAAAGCTGCCTGACAGAGAAGGACCTGGGAGTATTGGTTGATAGTCGGCTGAATATGAGCCAGCAGGGTGCTCAGGCGGCCAAGGAGGCCAACAGCATCCTGGCTTGTATCAGAAACAGTGTGGACAGCAGGGCTAGGGAGGTGATCATCCCCCTGTGCTCTGCTCTGGTGAGGCCGCACCTCGAGTACTGTGTTCAGTTTTGGGCCCCTCGCTACAAGAAGGACATGGAGGTGCTCAAGCGAGTCCAGAGAAGGGCAACAAAGCTGGTGAGGGGTCTGGAGAACAAGTCCTACGAGGAGCGGCTGAGGGAGCTGGGCTTGTTCAGCCTAGAGAAGAGGAGGCTCAGGGGCGACCTTATCGCTCTCTACAGGTACCTCAAAGGAGGCTGCAGCGAGGTGGGGGTTGGTCTGTTCTCCCACGTGCCTGGTGACAGGACGAGGGGGAATGGGCTAAAGTTCCTCCAGGGGAGTTTTAGGTTGGATATTAGGAAGAACTTCCTTATTGAAAGGATTGTTAGGCACTGGAATGGGCTGATTTAGTGGAGGACTTGTTGATTTTGCTCTCAAATAAATTACTGTTATAATGAACTTAAGAGCTGCAAGCCATCCAGCTATTTCAGAAGGTAAGAAATGCTGCCAATAGCATGACAGAGGCATTATTCTACCATTGCTATTTAAGAAGTAAAAAAATTACACATCAAGAGAAAACACAGTTTCCCCCCAGTCACACTGATATGACTTCATATAACCCTTTTACTCAAGGGGAATAAGCTGTTTTGTTGCTGTTCAGTTAAAAGCAGGTAAAGAGGGTAGCAGGTAGCAAAAGGCTTCTTTTTGTCTCCTGCTGATTGGCCACTTGCTTTTCATCCACTTCAAAGCTTTTCAAGACCCAACCTTCTCTTTTCTGACTGCGTAAAGCTCCAAAAATGCTCTCCCTTCCCCAGCAACACACAGATGGAAACACCTCTTATTTTATACTGCATGAAGGTAGTTTTCCAACTGGCTGTTAGATCTGAAGACCTTCTCAATACTTAATCAAGAAAACTTTTACATACAGAAAAAATATATTTTGCTACATTCTCCTCCAAACCAAGACCTTCATATCTTTCATAAGGAAAATACAATTAATAACATGATAGTAAAGGCTATACCAGTGGAGATGCATTTGAAGCATCAATAAAAGTTTCTAAAATCCTTTTAAGTGCTGTACGCTTTTTTCCTTCTTATTGTTAAAAAGATGGCAACCCTCACACTTGGCATTGCTGCCCATTCTCCATTTGTTTTACCTTGTATATATTAGCTTTCTTTTAGTTAAATTTAATGCCTCTCACTTTTTGCTTAATAAAGTAAAACAGTGGTTTGGCATCATACGTACATACCTCATCTGTCCACGGCTTCCTTTTGATTCTGAAAGAAGTGAGGACCAGGGTTGTGCTTCTCTTGATAGGAGAATCATTTCCTCTAAGGGCCATAAATTTTCCTCAAGCACGTGCTTTCAAAGCTATCTAACTTCCAGTCTTGAAGTATGGCAAATCTGCTACCTAAGTAACTATCAACAAGAAGACTGAGTTAAGATACAGTTTTGTTTCTAATCCAACAAACAAGGTAGCTGTTCTTCTATTCTGCATGTTACTACTCAATTAAGTTTATGTAACACTACTTACAGAAACTTGATACTGAACTGAGCCAGTAAAAGAGATGTCTCAACTGTTTTACATTCAACTTTGTCTGCTGTGGTTACCAACAGCCCATAAACACATGACAAAACATACACAATGAGAACAGCTAATGCTCACAGCAAACCAGAAATAGCAGCATGGGAAACTGAGCTTTCAGTTAGCACTTGAAGTTAAATATCAGTAGTGACAAACTGGACTTTGTTAAAAAAACAAAAGGAACATAGTTTAGGCTATCCAGTCTTTTAAAAACAACAGCAATCCATGATCTTCTCTTAGTGAATGTCTAACTTGATGACCAATGAATGAAGGTAGAATTCCCCACCCACCCCAGACTCGTGCAGAGGACTTCTTGAAACTTCAGGAAAAGACAACTGTAAAGAGAAATCAGGTTCACTTCAGTCTACAATACAGATACAATACAATAATGAACGCAGAGCATGAAATGAGTTCACTCCAACAGCCCTACATTTAAGCTAAAATCCAGTTACACTACTTCCTCAAAACATATCGCTTTGTCAAATTGAACATTTTCAGGTTTTCTGCTTACACCATTTAAGGCTTTAAATAAATCACTCGAAGCCAATGAGCAGGAACATTTTATTGTGACACCGACATCTTCATCTATGTCAAGTAATATGGAAATATCTCCAAATTTATTTTTTTGACCTGCCAATTTAAATACTCTATCTACACCTGTATCATTTCTTTATAAAACTCCTTTAATATTTGCATCTTTTTCATCTGATTTACCACAGAAACAGAAGCAAAAAAAAAAAAAAAAAAATCAAACTCTTTGAAATATAAGGAGTTACATCATGGCAAATACATTCTCAAATATGTTCTTTAGGAGAAACATGAAAAACCTCCCTACTGACCTGTAAACAGAATGAGAAAGAGAAATATCCAAAAGCTCTTTGTTTCATTTGTTAGGATTTTTAGGATCTATCTATGCATGTATAAACACAGAGCACACAATTTTAGCCACACTGGAACAACCTAAACTGAGATTTAACTTTCCGTAGTTTTTACATGCATTCCATCCTTGGTGTTCTGATTATCGTACAGGGCTTCTGTTCCTCATCCACAGCAGTTTGAATTTAATACACCATAATCCAACTTAGAGAAACACCCATTAGCTGCTAATAGAAAGAATCACAGGAAGGTCTCACAACAGTTTACTAAAACATTTCTCCCCATCAGTTTTCAAATATAAAAAATTGGATTTTGACTTGAACTGAAACATATTTACATGAACATTTTAAAAAGATGTCTGTAATTTAGATCTAATCACTGTCATCTGAACCACCTTCAGACCCCTCATTGTTAGATCCTTCTGGTTCAGATTCGTTACCGGATCCTCTGGCAGAACCCTCATTGTCAGATCCTCTCTCAGAATCTCTGTCTGAGTCAGCACTGCGAGAAGCTGGGCGAGATTCATTTTCTGAACCGCCGGAACGACTTCTTCCTGACTGCACAGACTCATTGTCAGACTGCTCTGAATCTGACCGTCTCCTTTTTCTGGCTGATCTGTCACTGTCAGAATCTTCCTCAGATGCGTGGACACTGGATCTCCTCGGACTACCTGCCTCGCTACCAGACTTGTTTCTGTTATCAGAATCACTATCAGAAACAATGCGTTTACTGTGCTGCTGTTCCCCATCATCTGAATCACTGTTGCTATTTCTGGCATGTCTGTAGGGGGAAAAAAAAACAGTATTAAAAGATGCAATGCTTATCTTAAAAAATAAATTAAGACGCTAGGATTTGACTAATGTTAGCATTATCTAAACGAGAAAGGGAATGGAATAATTTGTAATGGAAAGTGATGTTATAAGTACAATGAAAGGCTTCTGATTATCTTCTCATTATCTTATTATTACTAATACTGTCATTTCTCTTGAAAGCATACACTAAAACTGCAGTGCTTGAGAAGATAATAAAGGTTCTTACCCATCATCGGCAATTTTAAGTTTATCTTCATCAGAAGAATCATCACTAGATGAAATTATGGCTTTTGATTTTATCTTTCCTTTCATTGAAGGAGGCAGACGTTCTGGTTTGGGCTGCATGGATAAAAACAAAGGGTTGCTTGTTCAAGTCTGGTTAAATCAAAGTGTCCAATGGCAGAAACATTCAAAAAACTAAGATCTGCTTCTACCATGTTCTAAAATAGTTCAATCAAAATTTTCCACTTGCTATCAGATACCATAGAAGGTTTAAAAAATATTCTTTTCAACCCCGAAGCAGCTATAGCAATAGGGAAAGGAAGACAAAAGGTAGTTTGCTACAACAAATTTTGTTGTAATTTTCAGCATTACACAAGTCTTTGTGTAACTCTTTGACAGAGACAAGTCTCTGTCAAATAGATTAGTGCTGGAGTCCAAGTGCATATTTAGGAAAAAGAGTCATTCAGCATTTAACTTACAGCCTTCTTTTTCTCTGCTTTGGGTGGGCGTCGTTTCTTAGGTCTAGGACCATTTTCATGTTCTTCATCATCACTCCCCTCATCTGCTTTCTGGGGTCTTAAACAGAATCATATTTATGTGATGTAAGGTATATCACTGCAAAGAAACTTCACACACACAAAACTTCCAGTCTCAAAATTCAGCTGATCAAATGCTATTCATTCTTCTCTTGCATAAGTACTCTTTAATTTTTGTTTAAGAATACGTAAGATTTAATCCTGCTAACCACTTAAGCATTCATTTATGTTATGAAGCACTGCATAAGAACATATTTAGAGCTGTACTATTGCACATGAGAGTCTAACATTAAAGTATAAGTTACCTCCTCCTCTTTTTCTTCTTTCTCTCTCCCTCTTCTTCTTCCCCATCTTGTTCACTACCACTTCCCTTCCTCCTCTTTTTCTTCCTAGACATTGGCAAATCTTCATCACTGTCATCGTTGACAAACTCATCAAATTCCCCTGCTCCTTTTTTGGAACGCTGTAATAAACAAAAGCCCCACAATATAGCTTGCTATTCATCTTCCAGTTGAAAGCTACCAGACAACAAGTCAAAATAGAACCTCTTGGAATACATTTTTGAAGACATAAAAACACAGACCTCATGTCAACTTTCTCATAATCTCTGGACTGGTACCACTGAGAAACTGATTCCAAATTTATATATAATAATCTTCTGTTATTTTAAAAATCAAACATATTTTGGTAATGCTGCCTAGTTCACAACTTAAGTGTTAATTTCCAATTTTTACATCAGAGCATTAAATCTGTGCTGTTTCACGTAGCAGAGCTTAGGCAGCTTGAAATTAAAACCCCGTGCTATCCTGAGAGAATATTTACCAAAGAAAAAATAGAGATAAAAAAAATAAATCTGTTCTACCCTGCCTCCACCACCACCACGTTTTTTCTCCTTTGATCCTTCTACTTCACCAGTGAACATGAGAATATTCTTGGTCTTCTCCACGTATTGAGCTCTTTGTTCCAGAAGTTTCTTCTGTTCTTCTTTCTCTCTTAGGCGTTTCTCTTCCTGAAACAGAGAAGAAACTAACCATTACTATTATAGTTGTATTATTATATTCACAGGTGTTTTTGTTGACTGGAATATTTACTTCTACAAATTCCACGTCAGAAAGGTTTTCTACAAGGCCTGTACTGAAGTAGGCAAAAAGTCCAAAGTAACTTCTGTACCAACTGCTCCCCCACTGGTCCCAGCAGTACTAAAATTTGATAACCTTAAAAGGTTTGCCTACACTTGGATTTCATTATAAAAATAAAAATCTATTTTTTAGGCAATGGGAAAGAATGATTATTATCACCTGTTAGCTGTAACATCTTCTGCTAACATTTACTACGCATAAGAAAAAAATCAACTGGATATTTCATCAGTAACCCCAAGCACTATCACAGAGCAGTAGGAACACTTTTTTAAAAAAATTCGCTAAAATGACATTAATTAACAGAATAAAACCTGTTCTTTAAGTAGTTTTTGGCGAAGCAGCTCCTTTTCTTGCTCTTGCTTTGCACGCAGCTCCCTCTCTTCTTCATCCTGCTTGCGTGCTCGAGCCACGTGATACTGTGCTTGACTCAGCAAATCAGAGCATTGCCTATAACATGCAAAGGTTTCAAGTAAAGGAAGGTGACATAACATAATAAAAGGAGTAACAATTTCATAAAGGGTATGCATTACAACATTAATTGGGACAAAATAAAGCTACCTGAAATACTGCAATAGAAGACCAGTCCAGATTTTTGAGTAAACTATCGCATTTAATATTAATATAATTTATCTTTAAGATGCAATACACAGCTTGGGAACTTACTGGTTCACACAAAAAATTTAGCCAATTCAAATACATAAAGATCACAAAGAGAAATCATTTCAGCCCATCTGGACAGTTTCAGAACTATGAATTTTAATAAATTCATAGTTAATAAAAAGAAGGTTAATAAGAAGAAGTCATTTAATCTGAACTTATTAGCAAACCTAATCAGAAAGGTAGTCACAAACTTTATGTAAAAAAAATCCTCACAACTGTATAAAAGTTAAGGTTGCATTAAGTGTTCCAATCTTGTAAAACATTAATGCAAGGTGCTTTCAATACCCTTTCTCAGCTATGTTACAATGACGAACTCTTTCAGTATTAAAAGACAGAAATTTTCTTCTCTGTACAAAATGCTTTAATGATATCTATTTAAGATGTATAGTGCATGATTGCCAACAGAGGTTATTTGTATGTCTATGGAAAAATAGGGCAAACTGCGTGAAAAACATAAGAAACAGACAGGCTTAAAAGAAAACTGATTTGAACAGGCTTGTGTACAAACACATTGCCCTGAACAAAATTTAAAGACTAGACATTGCAAAATATAAGTATTTTATATTTAAATAAATGATCCACTCTAGTCACCAAAAGTTATCTTAAAAAAAATTCCAAGAAATCAAACCTGTTAAATTATCATTAAAGCCAAAACAGGGAGAGCTGGAGATCTTTAAATAAATTTTCCACTCCCCCCTTGATGGAAAATCTGCTATTAAAATAGCTGAAGATTTGCAGGCTCTCGTTGACAGAGGAGAGCATAAGTTTAGAGTTTTAGACTGTACAAAAACATTAGAAAGCAAAGATAGGAGGAGAAAAAAAAAATAACAGCAAATAACACTGTAGTTAGATTTCTACTGCTCTATGAAATAGCTAAACTTTTGGAATAGTTTTATTCTGGAAAGAAAGAAAAATAGAAAAAAAAAAAAGATAACATTCCTCCCAGTTCCTGAATTATTCTTTTTGTTTATTTTTTACCTGGCTTCTGTAGCAGCAAGTGCCAAGTCAAATCTCATCTTATCACCCACTTTACTCAAGTAACTGAAGTACCTAGATGATAAAGACAAGCAAAAATAGTATTAGTTACATGTTTAGTGCAATTTTGCCTTGAAACAAAGCATTTACTCCTGAGTTACAATCCTGTAAGATACAACAGAAGACAAAACCCTCACCAGTTTTCTACTTTTAATACAGCAGTATGTAAGCACATTCAGAGATCTCAAATGCAAGACATACTAATTTATTTTGTCTCAAATCTGTTGAAAACAGCCTCCCTGAATCTAGCTCACAGGCCCTAGTGAATATAATGTACCTTCAAATAGACAGGTAAGCTATGATGATCACCGCTTTGAAAAGAGTTTGTAACCATTTAAAGGAAAAAGAGGACAGTCCAACTTCTTTGAGGTTGCCAGTTTCTTTTCATGTTTATAATGAAGTGTTTTCATGCTAGATTGAACTCTAAAGGCTTGTGCCTATGAAGTAATTCCCCCGTCAAGTTTAAGCTTACAGAAAATGTTCTCCAAAAGTTAAATATATCAGACAATTGTTTTTTTAGTAAATTGAATACAAAATAAAGACATGAACTCACAAGTTTCCAACTGAATTTAAGACAGAACTCGTTTCTGAATGTATACTGTTTGCATTATGCAAAGCATTAGAATTTCTAAATCCTTGATTATATGAAAAGTTTTCTGTAGCTGATTGGAATAATTGGAATACCTTTGCCCCAAGGATCTGTTTTGGTCAATACCATAGCAAATTATAGCTGCAAAGGAAAACAAAGAACTCCTCTCAGGCCGCAGTTCCTGTTACTATGAACATTTGAAAGCCACTATCTATCCTAGACATAAAAACAGAGCTAGGAATGTGTAAAGCAAGTACCAACTGCATCAATGATAACGTAGGAGCAGAGTAAGAGGTTGAAAGCTGTACTGGTTTTGGCTGGGATAGAGTTAATTTTCATCTCGGGAGCTTGTATGGTCCTAAATTTGGGATTTGTGACCAACATAGGACTGATAACATACTAATGTTTTAGCTGTTGCTTAACAGTGCTTACACTGTCTTGTGTTTTTTGCACTGCCCTGCTAGCAAGGAGAGTGGTAGTGCACAAGAAGGGAGGGGAACACAGCCAGGAGAGCTGGCCCCAGCTGACCAAAGGGATATGATGTCATACTTAGCAACAGAAGTCAAGGGAAGAGAAGGAAGAAGGGGCTGGGGAGGAGGCTGTTCAGAGTTCTGGCATTTGTCTTCGTAACTGTTGTTGTGAAGCAGCTCTGCTTTCCTAGAAATAGCTAAACATCTGCCTGCCAAGGGGAAATTGTGAATGAATTCCTTATTCGGTTAATCATGTTGCTTTCTCCCCATAAAGATTTTTGTTTATTTATTTACTTATTAAGCTAAAGACTATAGATTTCAAACAAGCTTCAGAACACCAGCTTCTGTTCTTAGTTTGTCAATATGCTTAGGCTTTACTTACCACCGGAAAGATGTATTTGTCAAGGACTACTACTCATTAACCAGGCTCATAAAATATATATAGATTTCATTTTGAGATCTAGTTTTAAACTTCACAGATTATTTTGAAAGAAGCCCTCCAAAAAGTATTAAATTTGCAAAACAATTTTCAGTGCATTTTCAACTAAGTTCTTCTAAGAAAAAGTGCATCAACCATAATACATAACTCCTTGGGAAATATGTATTGGTCACCTGGCCAAATAAAAATGGTTCTGGAGCCAAGTCTGAACGCAGTTTTTGTCAGGCCAAATAATTTTTCTGCTAAAAACTCTAGAATTCAATACAGTGTTTCACAGGAGATGATTGCTCTTCCAGTCATAACTTCAGATACACACTGCACTTTTACCGTAAGGAAACTGAAATACATTATAATGATTAGTAAAAAATCAGCTGTACCTGTGGGCTAGCTCCAGTTCTTTCACAGCATTAAGCACCTCTTTTAGATTGCTTTTTTCATCTTTCAGGACAGAGGTAGCTAGTCTTTGTAGCACTAAAGCCACATTAAACATAAGGACTGTATCACTTGGCGCAACATGTCTGGCCTGTAAATGAAAAGCCTGTTTTTAATACACTTTACAACATGATACAGAGGTATACAAGTAAGGTACACAGACGTATACAGAAAATAAGCACCACTATTTTAATTCAAGATACTGAATTTAAAGAGACCTAAACATGCAGCAATTCACACTAATTTTGTTTTGTGATCTATGATATTCTATATTCATACCTTTAACAAAGTTTGTTTACATTCCTGCAATTTCCCACATTTGAAGAGTGCCCGGGCCAAATATAACAATACTTCAGTGTTTTGATGCTTATAGAACTTCCTGAGGCAATTCTCATACTGAAATTGGAAAAATAAAGTTAAGAGGTGACAATGGTTAGTTATTATGGTTAGCTAACTACATCAAATGTTTCCTTTCCTAGAAAGTATAACTGCTAATGTGCTTTTTTAAAAAACAAACAAACAGCATATCTGAAAACTGGCAGCAGTCCTGAAGGCTCTGTATGTCCAGAAGTATAATAAAACACTTTGCAAATACCATCTACTGTAACAAAAACCCACAAGACTCATTTTTAAGAGTACTCTCAGTTATTTTCTGCATTATGAAAGAAATCTGCTTTCTTGGCTCATAGATAAAAATATACTTAATGTATCTAATGTATATATGCAGTTACTACTCCATATGTCTGATGCAATTAGTTACAAAAATTCCCCACCTTTAAGATAACTCAACATCAAATTAGTCCTGTTCACCTAGCTGAGTAACTTGGCATATCTAATTATTTCTTTTACACTGTATTTTCTTTCACACTATAGCTGCTCTAAAGTGTAAAAGCTGACTTGTCACTATATGTTTTATGGGCCTTCAATTAGAGGTTCCAACAGTTAGGAAACCTCATCCTTTTCAGTAACAAGTGCCTTTTTTGCCATACTCTTTTCTCAGAGAAGCCATCTTTAATTGATTCCAAATCTCCAAAATATTAAGAAATACAAAACAACCTTTCCTTCCAGCTTAAATACAGAAATCACCCTGTAATGCCTGAAATCACTACAAAAGGGTTGCATGGCATTGTGCACATCCAATTTTCACTCACATTTAGAGCCAAAGATTTTGCATTTAGCATGAAGTCTGCCCCAGATTTGGATACTTTATGGTCGAGAACTCACTAGAATACTTTTTGTGGCTGCAGCCACAAAAGCAAGCTACGCTATTATATTCAGTTTATCTCCCTTTGAGTGCAGTATCACGTGTATCAAACTTCAGCTTGTACCAACTGCATAACAGAATCCAGGGAACAATAAAACACCTCAGAGAACAAACATGTTTCTTCTAACAGCCTCACATAAATACATTGGCAAATAAGTATAATGCTTTTTTTCTGACAAATCAAAAGGTGAAAGTTCACTGCATTGCTAAAATTAGATTTCTCATTAGGCTTTTTTCAGTAAAGACAGACAAGCTCTTAAAGAAGACAGACTTGACTCAAATAACAGAATGCATCATATCATGTTAACAAAGACTTGTACCCAGTAGTTCACTGGAGGAGAGTAACTACTGAGCTCTTGACCAGGTAATAAAAGGTCTAGTTCTGAATTAAGTATTTTTGAGTCTTGATGCGGAATAAAATCCTCACTAAACAAGTTTTTGCTGAGCTTCTATCCTGTCCAACATATAATTTTTTTAAGCTTGCTTGTATGCTTTTAATCAGCTAACTTAGAACAGGTTGATACTTGGAAGTTAGTTTGCTTGAGCAGGTTGAACTAGATGACCTCAAGAGATTTCTTCTAACATGATTTACCCTGTGATTTGAATTGTGGCAAAAGAAATCATACCAGTCAGCTCTTCAGACAGCTCTGATCGTTCTTGCAAATGATTGCACAAATAATAAGAATAGGAAGTGTTGGTCTTAAAAAAAAACAAACAAACATCAAATTGCATTTACTAATTTCAGTAACAACTGAAGGTAAGTCACATCCAGAAACTACACTAACTGAAACCTCTCTGACTAAAAACTAGTTTCATGACCAAAATTGTAACTCAATCACATTTTAACTCTGATACATAGAAAAAGGGTACAAGTGGGGAAACACTTTGTTAGCCTTATCTACATTTGGCAGTTTGTTTTGAAGTCCAGAATTGACAGCCAATAACATGCTAGAAATAGACCTATAAATAGTTAAAATATTATTCAGAAATCTTGCAGCTGCCAGGGACAGCTAAGAAACATCAAGAAGTCATCTAACCCAACATATTATGTAGTTTAATTTAGAGATGTTACCATCTGCACAGCACTGATGTACTGTTTTTGTTCTACATAGATATGTGCCAAATTCAGCCACACATCACTGATATCTGCTGTTGCCTCTCTCACTTGTGCAAAAACATCACGAGCTTCACGGAAATATCCTTTATGCGCCAAGACAGCTCCTAAGGGGAAAGTAATATGTACAGTGTAAGCTTCCAGGTTCACATACTATGTACTCCTGCCAAAGAAAACAAAATATTGCCTACATCAAACTCCCCGTTAAAAAGTGACATAGCTGCCATATGAAAGCTATTCTTTCATGCGCTCCATTAAATAGTGTGCAGGCCCTGCAAAGACAATTCTACACATATTAATGCATGGAACATAAGAATATCATCATTTCTGATGTAAGGAAAACTAGTCTAACATTCACCTATGCCATTAGCAGCATACAAATTCTTTGGATCATTTCTGAGTACTTGCTTGTAGATTGCTAATGCACGGTCTTGATGACGCTTCTCCTGTGGAAAGAAGTATCCCAGTTGATCACTCATTTCTACAATGAGGTATCTAAGAATCTACCCAGTATTTTTATGGGCTGTAACATGCCAAATAGGCAACGAGAAGAGCATTCTGAGTAGCTAGCAGCTAACAAAAATAAGTAAAACCATATGCAGAGCAGACAGATGCTCATTACCTTTTCTCTGTCCCTTGTGGGTTGATGTAGAGTTTGCAACCAGACATTGCCAAGAGCCAGCATGGAATAAGTATCATTTTGTGTGGAAGGCTGCTTCAATATTCTTTCAAATTTCTTCTGTCCTGGACCCCACTCTTGTTTGGCCAGATGAAGATTACCAATCAGAGACCAAGCATCCGGATGGTCCTGAATAAAAACTCACTGTCAATTGCAAAGGCAGTATTTTCCCTTGCAAGGTTACTTTTCCAAGTATAAAATAAACTAAATTCAATAATAAATAAATAAATAAAAGAGCAGACTATAGCAGTTCTCTTTCCTTCCCCTAGTTTACGTGAACACAAAATAGAATCGCAACACAAGAACAAATTTGAAAGAAAAAACTGGTATTATAAGTGTTTTAACTTTAAACACTTAAAGGGTTACACACCTGATTTATTTGAAGTGCCTCTTTAAACCAGTCAGAAGCCTCATAAAAGTTTCCTTTATCCCTAGCCATAGCTCCCAAGCGCAAGTAGCCTAAAAATAAAAAGAGGAAAAAAACAAACAAACAAGCCAAGAATCAGGAAACAGGTTAAATCTAAAACAAGCAAAATACTGGCAACACATGAAATTCAAAAACAATCTTTTCTTGACCTACTACGAACAGCAAGCATAAAGACACCTTTCATGTTCTACTCAGGATGAGATGCACTCTGTAAAGAACTATCCACAGAAATGATTAAAAAAATGCAAATTTCTAACACTTAAATGTAATTTAAATGTTTTAAATTATTTTCACAAGTTAAAGACAATTCAGAAACCTCACATAAAGGCTACATCAGTTACACCATTTCTCTCTCCCCACATTAAACAGCTCTCCCACTTCTGCAAGCTTTGGGAAGTGCAGGGGGCAATGATAGGCCACCAAAAAAAAAAAAAATCCATTATTCTGAAGCACACTGCATGCTGCAGCTTGCTAGGCAAGGGCTACCTCCTCTTCTTTACAGGAAATATCACAGATCAGATACTTGGGGGCAAGAGCAAAGAGCAAAAATAGGATGTGCCATAGCAGCTGTACCAATGCCCTCAACAGCTACTCTTCCCTGGAAGACAACCAAGGTCCATGACAGAGACACTTCGGTAGAATCACTATTTCCACCAAGCTAAGTAGGTGTGGTTGCAGAGGCCGGGCACATCAAGTGGATGGCCTTGATTGCACCTGAGTGCTGAGGTGCTAAGGCTTTTGGCATGGGTGGAAGGGGAGCAGCAAGAGAGCAAAAAAGCATCCAAGTCTAGACAAGCTAGTTTGCTAGATTTTTGGAATACAGTAATGATCTACCAATAATTAGAAGCCTCAAGCCTGGCAATTGGACTATAAAGATGATTTAGTCATAAAAACAGTAGGTAAAACAGCAAGTAGGTAAGCAGGCCCCCAAAACTACTATGAAAATAACTGAAGATGGATACAGGGAGACATGAAGACACTGTGGATGGAAAAATCTCTGGTATTTTAAGGAGGACTGTGGAACTAAAATATCAAACATTTCTTACAGTCAACATAATTAGGATGTTCTCTTAAAATGTTTTTATACAGCTTTTCCGCTTCATGAAATTCACACATCGCCTCATATAGTCTGGCAAGGTTATAGGACGTTGTTACAGAGATAGCATTGTAATAATGCTCATCATGTTCAGCTTCTGCTTTTGCACGATCCAACGATGCCAAAAAATATTTCTAAAGTATAAAAAGAAGAAAAAATAAAACACTCCAGTATATTCTTAGAGGAAACGTTCAGGTGATCATAAAATTCAGTTTAAACTTCTAACAATTACATACCTTTGCTTCTCCTAGGTTTCCCAGCCTGAAGTGCAGAGCACCCACATTATTCAAAATCTCTGGTGGGACATCAGCCTGCACTTTCTCTTGCAGAATGCGTGTGGCTGTACCGTAAGCTGACAGTGCACCCTTTACAAAGAGAAAGTGGATGACAAATAGGAGAATTAGCTTCATGTGCTCCTATAACAAGCATTGACACGAACACGGTGAATTACATGTGTAATACCTGTATATCAGTCTGTTCTAGAATTTGGGCTAGCTCAATCCACGCCTCTACATCATCAGGATATTGTTCTGTGACTTTCTTTAGATGTCCCTGAGAAACGGCAAAAAAACAATTAAACTTTGTGGATACAGAAATTGTAACAAACCTCAAAGAAAGAGCAAAGGCATTGACCTTAACACTAGAAACCATACTGAACCATATTGCAAAATAGAAACATTCTAAACATCTGCACAACTGACTAAAGCTTGGAAATTAAAAAGAAAAAATTCACATTATGCTTTCAGGAAATCACTAGCTATTATTACACCTTCATGAAATCACTACTTAATTTGACATTTTCAGATAATATTAACACACTGGAAGAATTTTGCCTTTGAATAGCACCAAATAGAAATGTGAGGCCAGAGCTCCCCTAAATTTCTGGAGTTGTTTTATCCAATGCCCAGTAGGAATCCTAGTTCTATGCAAAAGCTGTGGTTCTCCATAGTTAAGAGGATCTCTCATGACAGCCAATATTAAATACTCCATATTTACAGTCAAGAAACCCTGAACATCTAAAGGTACAGACTCCGGTTTGAAGTCTGATTTTCAAGTTCTACTCTTGCACGTAGAAGTATGATGCAGGCAGAAGCAGAACTCACCTTCGCAATATCCCGTTTCTCCTGGTCTTCTGAGGCCGCATAAAGAGATCCGAGGATTTTCATAGTCTCGTAATTGTTAGGATAGGCTTTCAAAACTTTTTCAAAGCATTGTGACGCATTCTCCTTGTCCCCTCTATAAATGTACATTTGACCCAATCCAAAAAACGGAAGTACAAAAGAAGATGAGGCAAACTGAGTGGCCTGATAGTAATACTGGAAAGCTTGATCATAATCTTCCTAAATTAAAATTAAAGAAAGAGCAGGTAGGGTTTTCACAGGTAAGCTTTGTATGAACTTTTATAGCCAGAATATTAGGTGTAATCTCAAAGGGAGTTTTTAAAAGCTGTCCTACCTGTACATGAAAAGACCTAGCCAGCTGGTAACAACTCTCCGCCTGCATTGCTTCAACTTCGGTATTATGGAAAGCATGAAGGGCCAAATGTTGTACTTTACCGTAATCCTAAATAAGTAAATATGAAAGCCTTCACTTTATTTGTTGTCAAGCGATGTATTATTTAAACAAGGATAGGTGGTAAACACAGGAAAGCTTTAGACACAGCACTGACTAAGTAACGATAGTTTTAGAAGTTTCCTTTCTTTTCTGTATTTCATATCTATAGCGTATCTTAAAGCCCAGAAGAGGGAAGAAAAACAACAAAGAGACAAAGAAATCCCTTTAGGACACAAAAGTGAGCTGATTTAAGAAATAACTGCACTTTTCTTGGCTTTCCTAAGAAAATATTTTTAAAAAATCTAGGTCAAAAACTTTACACTTACCTATCTATATTAACAGTTATGCACCACTTAACCAAAAGAAGTGAGATTAAAACTAACATTGGAAACCTTGCTGTTCAGAGGTTATCAAGTATTCGAGTGTAGAATTCCACAGACTTTCTACCTACCTTCTTGAAGAAGAAGTGGTTAGCCAAGTGGTTCAGCACCATTGGATTACTGGGATCAATTGTGTAAGCCCTAGAGAGAAGCTGGACACCATTCTTGATGGAATCAGCCTAAAAGAAATATTCACAAATATCATCAGCATCTCAATAACTGTACCTTACTAAGACTTAAAAAAATATTCTTCAGTGCACGCTGCTTCAGGAACTATAACATAGTCCTTGTTAGTCTCGCAGAAGAAAGTAAATTCAGCTGCCAGCTTTTCTCCCTGAGGCACAAAGACCAGAAAATGAAGCCGCCACATAGAGGGTGGAGAAGGAAAAACAACAACAACAAAAAACATCACAAAACCCATTAATACAACAGAAGAAGAGAACAGGAATTTCTAGAAAAAAATAAAATACCCAGCCTTTGTGTCTTTTGGCATTTCACTCTCACACCTCTGATAGCCTTTACTTCTATCGTTCAATATCCCTAGCTCCTGTTTGTTTTAGGTTTCAACATTTCATTCTAAAATGGCAGTATCTTTCCAATACTATCACAACAATATATCCTGGTTAAGAAATACTGAGTTATTCTTGCCTAACTTTCAAAGGCAAAGGAGGTTTTATAATCACAGTATTTATGTCTGCCTTTTCCAGTAATTTGTGTTTCCTGTCCAACTTCAGTTAGTAGATGGGCAGAGGTCTCTAATCTCCTAAGAACTTGAATGAAATAAAACCAGAGAGGACAAACCTCAGTAATAATACAGGTTAACTTCAACCCTCATTTGACATTGCAAGATCTTCAAGGAGGGTGGGAACACTGCAAATACGTACACATGAAAAAGACAATCAGCAGATGCATCTCAGAGAGAATTTTTTCCCTACAGAAAGCATTCTTCCTTCTCCATGTCAATTCTTTGATGTTATACTAATTTTGCAGTGTAGTTGCAGAGACAGTTTGAAATAAAGCACAGGCAATACATTCCTCACAAACAAATCTGAGTGGGTCAGCTTTTAATTACAGCTCTTCAAAGTTCAAGGGGACTTTAATAAAATGAGTTAAAAGACCTCTGGGGAGAGAGAAGAAAAAAAAAAGCAGGTTTCATTAGTTGCTTACCCATGGAATTATTTATTATGAACTGATTTTAGAACATTTTCGGTTGTCTCTGTGGTTTTATTGAAAAATTCTCATGGCTACATTTAGCCAAATTATTTATGGAAGTCTAAAATATTTTTCTCTGCGACTTCCTAAACCAAGTCATTTTCAGATATTCTGTACTAAAAGGTCTTTCTAGATTATTTATGTATTCTACAGAAAGCAATACTGGAAGAACACTAAAATTTAGCAACATGTAATTAAAAAAAAATGTCTGTTTTGTTTTTTAAATCTTAGAGGTCCTATCCTCCCTGGTAACTTTTTTTTAACATGGGACGACCATCCATGTGATCTGATGGACCATCAGATATTCCCAACTCAATTAAGCTTTATTTTTTCTAGTGATACGACATCTAGAGAGGTAGGATCACCAATTTACCATAATTTCAGACTGGTTAAAATTAGCTGTCTGTTCTTTAGTTTGCTATGCAGCACACATGCCAAGGTAGTTTCAATATAACTTGTTTGAAAGTTCATGTTCCATAAAGCCCTAAAAGCCCAAGACTAACCTCCTGAGACTACGTCTTTTACCTTCTTGTTAGCATAATGCTCTTCCAAAAAAATTCCTGATACTCTGGAGTACAGCTGCATTGCAAATGAGGTCTCCAAGTATTTGGTTACTTTCAGATCACCCTGAGTACAAACTCATTTAGTTAACCTTCCTGGAGTTGCAAATGACTAAGTAAGGCTGGCTATTAAACGGATCTTTAACTCTTGCTTATTAAAAAGAGATTTTTAAAACTGACTTTTTTTTTTACTGGACGCACATTCACACATCTCACCAAGGATTTTTATTACTTTAATTGAAATAGAACTAGTTTTCTGTACTTTCCATCTCTATTAACAACAGAGTTGAAGGTTTTTAACCACAGAATAAAGCTATACAGCATGTGTTGCTTATACCTTAAGCACAAATCGTTCATCGTTCGATAGTGACACAAGCTAAAATGGTTGAACCACAAATTTTATTACACATTTTTAAAAAAGGAGCACCACTCAAAGGATAAGAAGTTTGCTGTTTTAGGTAAGTCGGGTAAATATGGTTAAATGTTGTTAAGTTGGACCCACCTCTTTATTATTGAGCTCCAGAACAGCCAGTCCAACCAAAGCCCCTACGCATTTTGAATTGAGCTCCAGAGCTCTGCTGAATGCCAAGCGAGCTTTTTCCAACTTGTTCAGTTTCACGAAGCAATGGCCCATACCTAATCGAACCTCAGCTAGAAAACAAGGTGACACCATTCAGAATCTGAACATTTCAACAAGAATTTGATTTATTTTACACATTCTGGACCTTATTTCCTCATACACTCCAGAAGACCAGTCTGCACCTCCAGAAGATTCAGATAGGAAGCAAATACATTACTTTTATGGAAACATAATAGAAATAACAGAGAAAGACATGAAAAAAAAATTGTCAGATGAAAAGGTTGGAATTTTTTTGGGCAGATCAAGTTCAGCTGAGACCAGCAAGCCTCCAGAAAACACAGATGAATAGACAAGTTCACCAGGTGTTTTGCCTCCATCAACTGCTAACAAAACGCTGTACATCACCCTCTGATTTCCGTGATCTGTACCGATGAACTAATACAGAAAACTTCCCATCATATTGCTCTTTCAGGATGCTTGCAGACTAGGAACACAGAGACATTTATACACAGTATCTGAGTGTATGTGAGCAGGCCATGAGCAAAAGATGCCTATTTAAAAGTACAGCTTGCATTTCTAAATCCATTTTGGGAGCAATGGTTCTTATGCTAAGCCAGACTACAGAATACACATCAATTCTGTAATAAGTTATTTTTCAGATATGTTAACAACAAGCATATCACATCCCTCAAGAGACTTTAGAATATTTATGATACCAATGCAAATATCCTGATACTTCTAAATCAAATGCATAGCTTTTACAGCTGTTATACACAAGTCTCCTAGATTTTTGCATTAAGAAAACCATACAACACAAGGAGAGCTCTTGGCATGTACTACAGCTAGAATTTTGTATTTCATGTCAATTCGTTATTAATGCCAACATACTGATGTAATTTTCTTAACTTTTATTCCAAGAGATTGTAAATAAATTATTATAGCCTTGAATGGCATTTTCCTCCACACTCCATGAAATTTTAACTTCTCTTACACACAACTTCTCATTTTCCAATAGCTAATTAGAAGGTAATAATCAGAAAAAAAGAGAAAAGCATTTTCCTCAGCATGATTTCTTTCTCTAACAATTAAGGAACACTGCAAGTCAACAAACTCTCAACTCTTTGATAATGAGATTGTGTGTTTTTCTTTTTAGTGGAGTTTATTTTTTGATTTTTGGATAGCTACAGAACACACACACACAAAAAAATATTAGATACTTCAATTAGGAAGACCTGAGTTAGACCTTTCCACAGGAAATAGCTTTTGTCTCACCTGGGCAACCTGGATTGGTACGCAGTGCTTTCTTATAATAGGCAAGGGCTCCTCTATAATCTTTCTTGTTGAAAGAAATGCATGCTTTACCTGTTATAACACAACAGTTGCAAATAAATCAAGAATATAAACAAAGCAGTTATAAACAAAGCAGTTAAAAAACAGCTCAATTCTTACTTGGTGAAGTTGTACCAATTTTCAAATTAAATACTAATAAACACAATTAAAACACTAGCAGGAAATTCAGACAACTACAACTATTTTATTATCGTAGAGGATGTCAACCATAACCAAGCAAAGGAATACATTAACTTTACATTTTCCTGGGTTTCTGCATAAACTTAGTTCTTTCCTGGTCCAGAGGAAAGATGCTTGCTAAGACTAGATTCATAAGTGAACAGAGAAAAATCAGTTTTACAGCTGACCCCTTGGTACCCATGGTATCCTCATCGTAGAAGTATAAAGCTTCACTGATGTCATCAAGAAAATTTTAGTAGTTGGACTGGATGTAGGCAAACAGGTTTTAATGCTGTACCACATGATTACAAGTGAAAATTCCAAATTCCAAAAGCTTCGTTCAGGCAAGAAGTTTTTACAGTGTTGGCAGGATAAAAAGTACGCTGCACGTTCACGCTGTGCTCTGAGGGCAAGTTTCACATTGTAGAACTTAAGGCTTTAATTGCTACATGAACACAGCTAAAAAAACAAACCCAAACCAAAACAAATAAAAACCCCAAACCCCAAAACAAAGATAAAAGGTGTCAGAATGGTGGCTAACATACTTTTTCCTAGCTTTTCCATCTACATATGCTTCCCATATTTAAAGTAATCTCCATCACACATTTCTGGTCACGAGCACATACTTCATACCCTTCTTTATCTCTCTACTTACATACATACCCCCTTCTTAAGCATATCTCATTCCAAAACTCAACTGAAGAGACCAAGTCAAATACTCAAACTCATACCGAGAAGGGCAGGAATATTATTTGGAGACTGGTTAAGCACAAAATGGAATTGTGCATCAGCTTGGTCCATCTTATCACCTTCAAGCAGACAAAAACAGGCTCTTCCCAACAAGTGATTCTAGATAAAGAAAACAAAATGTCCACTAAATTTATTCTCATAAAGTAGGAAGATTATACTATGGAAAAGATTATGCAATAAGACTCTTTCTATGATTTAATTGACTTCTCTTGCATCAGAATGAGAAAAAAAAAGTATTTATTGTCTACTGAAGTTCACACATTATCAGGCAGAAGAGTAAACAACCAACCTCCAAACCCCCAAAGGTTGAGTTATATAGTTCTATCAGGTGTCCCAAGCAACAAATAATTATTCCTGGTAGCACCAAAAACATTTCAGATACTTACCAGTTTTATGTACACATACTACACATCTATAAAAAAAAGCCTAAGCATTTTCTACCTTCTCTTTACGGAATTAATACTTGCTTTATTTAGAAGCGTTTTTTCGAATTCACAGAAAACACTGAAAAATTCAGGTAAAAAGAATGATTAACAAATTACAAGCATGGATTTTTACACAGATTGTTTTTACCTGATCATACATGATGATTTTGTCAGCCATTGTATATAACAAGGTAGCTTGTGTAATGAGCTCCTTCTTGTTATCTTTGTTCTTCTCCTTTCGAGCTTGCTGTACATAGTATGCAGCCAGAGTATCCAGACATGTCATCTGATCTTTTTCGTGGTCTCTGTAGTCCAAGTTTCCATCTATTCGTGCTGCTTCCAACAGCTTCACAAAGTCTTCTGTTTTCCCTTGTTTGTAGTATTCCAGCTATAACATACAGTTTTAACAAATGGATCCATAAGGCACATAAGTATAATCATAAGATAATCAAAGACATACTGATATCACCCTTTTTTTTCTATCATCATCACAACTTAGTTTTACATTGAAACACAGATGAACTCTTGCAACTAAAAGAATCAACTGTTTTTCCTCTGAATGTCTTTATCTTTTTGCACATTTCAACATACTTCAGCAGTATGAAGTCCCCCCACCTTTTTATGAAGTATATAATCAAAGAAGCAAAATGGTAAAACTAAGGATTAAGAAAAAAAATTAAAAAGCAGGCCTCCAGCAGCACTGTTTCATTTAAAAAAATAGCTTAAACTGTTAACATGCATATGACAAATCAGAAATATCTGGTCTAGAATTGGTTATCCAATAACCAAATTAAGTTCCAGTTTTGAATTCAGTTATCCCTGGTCATAAAAGTACAGAAGTGGAAATTATTCTTGGATAATCTAAATAAACAGTTTGCATATATACTAACCGCTAAGGCGATCCATATGTGTAGTTGTGTGTGTTCTTGTTTCAGTATACTTATAACTTCATCGCCCTCAGGTAATTGATCAAAGTCAAGCTCAATAACCTAGAATGAAACAACAGAGATTTTCTTTTCATCAAGTATTAACAACATAATTTATTATTGAGCTCAAAGCAAAGTAGACATTTCAGCACTTAAGACATAAATAATTCTTTCCATTTAAACAGAGCTGTGGACAAAGAAGTGACAGCTTATTTTGTTCCGTAAAATACAAAAGCCATAGCCCCTCACAAGTATCTGAGAAAAGATAGCCCAATTGTTGAGATACTAGTCAGAGAAAGTAGAGTTGATACTTCAGCTTTTTTCATTATACCCTTTAGGCTCAGAATGTTCACGGTTCAGCTAACAACTGGATTACCAAGTTGCCTGGAAACAGCCCTTCAAGAACTGCTCCATTTAAAAAACTTACAGGTAATACAAATCCTGCAGGTAATATGAAGATCTAAGACACAGATAAAACTTTCCAAGTAGTCAGTTATCAATACCCAAAATGTACCTAAGAAACCTGCAACTTTCGTAAAGATATCCTTATGCCTCAAAAAATTAAGAGACTTATTGAAGTGGCAAACATGACAGAGAACAGACTAAATTTCTGATCATTAATCACCATAGTCACTAACGAGCAAATGATGTCAACAGCTTTTCACCATGACATCTTTATTTTCCAAGTACCATCTTGCCAAGTTGATCTATTCTTCTGATAGGGAAAATGAGGAAAAAGGAACAAATATTCTCAAGGAGGGATGCTCAGGAACGCAATTTAATGGCCTGTTAGTTCACAAGCTACTCAATCATGCTACCTTTGACACTAGCCACCTATGTTACTATTCAGTTTTACAGTAAGGAAGCCATGCAGTTGTTGCACCCAGGCTCGTCCCACGATACCAACACAGGTTCTGTTACCCCTACAGTGGGGTTTGAGCCATCCAGTTTATCAGGACTTACTGTTTTGGTTACACAAAATCAGAGTGCCAGCATTTTTTTTTCCCTACAACTACTGTTATTTTTAGTTTGAATGTTTTTTTAACTTGGGCAATACCAACAACAAGCTAAGATCGTTATTAATGAAGAATAGGTATTACCTACACAGCAAATAAATATGGAAGTACAAAAATTGTAAAAAGTTATATTTCATAGCAGCCACTAGTGATTAATCCAAAACTTAGAGCTCAAGTAGTTCTAAGCATAAGTTGAAGAACACTACCAAGACCAATTATTCACGTTGACACCTATTTCTGTCACAGAACAGCGTTCCTCCCCGCCCCGCATGTAACCTACAGAGAATACAGCACAGAAATACCTTTGTGACACTTAAGGACACATTAGCAGTCGTCTGGAAACTTGTTAAAGAAAGGACGAGAAGCTAATGTGTATGTTCACGAAAAGTGTTCTTCAATCCACAACCAACATGTTTCAACACCTTGTTTAGGTAAACCATTGTTGATGTCTGCTGCGAGGTGCTTCCGCTGCCAGTTTTCCACTACCCTGTGAATTTCCAACTATCAAAGCTGCCTAGCCTCGGCTTGTGCCAGGTTGCCTTAAGCACAGTTAAACAAATCCGTGAATCCACCCCGAAGCAACATCGCAGAGCAGAGCAAGCGCCCCACTTGTGTCTTTGTGAAAACTCCATCAACGGAAAAATCGCTGCGGTCGGTGTCCGACCAGGAGACCCGAGGCGGGCGAGGCACGAGCTGAGCGGCAGGCAGCGCTCCCAGCGGGGCCTCCGCCCCCAGCCGCTCGGCACACCGGCTGCGCGGGGCCGGGGCCGCCCTCCCTCACGGAGGAGCCCCGTGGGCATCTCCCGGCCCCGCGGACAGGCGACAGCCACCCGCGCCCTGCACCCCGCAGCCCCTCCCGTCCCGGGCCACGCCGCCCCGACTCGCCTCATCGGTGTCCCGCAGGGGGATCTCGATAGAGCCCCGCGACATGGTGCCGGTGACGAGGCCGCCGCCGCCACCCAGCAGCCGGCCGAGAGCGCGCAACGGCCGCTGCGCGCGCACTTCCTCTCACGGCCGCCAACTGACCCGGACGTGCTCGGGCTGAGGGGCGGGGGGGGAGGCGGCCCGGCTCCGCCTTCGAGGCGCAGCGAGCCAATCGCCGCGAAGACGGGAGGCGGGAAGGCAGCGGAGCGCCGGTGCGCGCGGGGCCGCGTTGCTGAGGTAACGGCGGCCTCGCGGGCGCCCCCCTCAGCGAGCGTCCAGGCCCGGGCCCAGGTCCCCGTGCTTGAGGCGCCGCCCGCCGCTCTCCGACGGGCACAGACCCCTTCCGTGGGAGCGGCCCCTTCAGGGTGTGTGTGTGGGTATATCATGATGCTGACCTACACAAGTGTACGCGCAGCGTCCCGCTGGGTACTCACACGCTGATAAATTCAACAGGTGGCGCCTGGTTGCTCTCTGCCTGTGAGTGAGATCGTGGCTCCCTCAGGCAACGTCCCCTGACTTTTTTAAAACGCTGAAGGCTTCCAAGTGAATGTATTAAAACGTATGTTTTTTTCCTATCTTGGTGGAAAAACAATCCCTCTATAAATCCAGATACGTGTTACCTGACTAGCTCAGGTAGCATAGCATTGTTAATACATACTTGCAATTTTCTAAGTACAACTTAGCCAAGTGTTAATTTGAAAATTATCTAAATGTTTTTAATTACAGATACTGAACCTAAAACATTTTTGAACCTGGCTCCTGATCCTTGAGCTTGTTTTGTGTGGCAAGCCCACTCAGCTGTGTGGAGGTGCAGGAGTAAAGAAATTACAGAACTGGACTCCTAAGCTTTACTAATTAGCACAGCACATGTATTGGTAAGTGTATGTAAAACACAGGATATATAGCAACACTGAACAAATCTTAGGTATTTCTAAAGCTGTACCAAGGGGAAAAAAAAAAAAAAAAAAAAAAAAAAAAGACTAGTAAGACTAAAAGCTCCTATTGCATTTCTACTGGGATTAGAAAAAGTGACATATTACTTACACAGCCTATTAAACCCTAAAGCAAACTTGACTTTGGCCGGTCGGTAACCATCCACATAATACAGAATTTTGACTGAACAGGATGTCATAACTCTAAAACATTAAATTGTTAAGTTTCACTTTAAAATTGCTTTAAAATTACTATAATAGTATGTAGTACAGTATTAAATAAACTACTTGTAGTGTCAGTTGCTCTCTGCCACAGAATTAATATTTTTAATTACTTAACATTTTGAATTAGAACTTTTATTTGTGCACTAATTATTCTGAACTGAGTTGCCTGGTCCAATAAATTGTAACTACCATGTCTCCTTGAGCCATTTATATACCATAAATACCTTTTGTAGAGAAACTTCAGCATGTGACCAGAAAGTGGAGTGACACCAAAATTAATAGAAAGAATTAAAGCATGTGCTTAAAAAATGGTGCTTTTCATTAAAAAGATGCCAAAAATATACAGAACAAGATGATGATATTTTAAGCCTTCCTTCTGATTTATAAGCTTTTTTTTTTTTTTTTTTACAAAAACTGTTACTTAGATCTGATAATGAATGTTGAAGCAATTTGGACTGAAAAAAGACTTGGACAGTATGTTTCCAGGGTGTTTTTCATCAGTTTCCGTAGTTTCCATGGTCTTCCCTCATGGAAAAAGGCTAGCTAGCTTACATGAAAGATTTTATAGAATAATGCCTTATGGATGTTAAACCAACGTCAGAAGAAAAAGATTATTCTTGCTTTTTGAGGATAAATCTGACAAGATATGTTGTTTAAAACTATTACTGCTACAGTGTATATGTAGCAAACTCTACTGACTCTTCTATTTGCACTTGAAAGCAGGCAGTCTTCTCTCCACATACACAGAAAGCAATAAATCACTACCAGGTATGTAGAACCCATCTAACGTATAAAAGATTGTACAAGCTGAAAGAGCATAACATTTTTTTTTCCACTAAGTTCTTAAAAACATTTCAAGAAAAGTGTCTGTTTCTCTTGCTGCCCTGTGTTTTTATTTCATTAAAACCAATTGTGAAAATTTAAATTAATCCTTTTAAACTTGGATTGTTATATCAAAAATATTGATATAAATAATAAATCGATAGCAAATTGAAGTTGTACTTGTGATGTGTTGTAACAATATGGACAGCAGAAAAGATTTAAAAAATCACTACTACATGTAATGTTAAGCTTTTTTCAGGAATATAAAATGAGCTCAACTAAAGTACTTTAACAACAGAATAAAAAGGCCTTCACCTACCTGATTATTAATATTTGGAAAGCAATTGCTAGCGGTCAGGGCATGGTAGTTCTAATAGTAAAACTTGTTTACTATTTACACCCCCCCCCCCTTTATTTATTGCATTCTGGGGGAAAGGAGTAAAGATAGGAATGGTTTTAGAAATCTTCAGAGTATAAGTAATATGGATTGTTGTTGCAATAGTTATTTGCAACCTTTCCATTCAGAGCTATAGAAAACAGAACTGATACTATACTGTGTTTTGTGAAGTTCAGGATTGTATCAGGGAGCAGTGAGGGCCAACTGCTCCCTCAAGGAGAGGAGCCAAAAACTGAGCATGACAAGGGCCAGCAGGGCCAAGGCTTTAGTAACTGATACCCACCCCAGTGTACCTGAGCACAGCAGATATGAGATAAGTCCATAATGATGGGGCAAATCTGAGGTCAAGGTGGTCACCCATCGTTGAAGCAGAATCACATACAGCAACAGCAAACAAGATCTAAATAGTCTTTTAGTTACTAAGTAGATTCTCCTTGAAAAGGTAAACCCTCACCTGAAGCACAAATAAGTTTTTAGACAAAGGTCTAGATCAGTAATAACTACAGCTAGGCAAATGTATAGCTGTGACTGAACTACAAAGCAGGTTTTCTGCTTTACCAGCACTAGCCTACTGAGTAGTATGGCATTTTAGAGATTTCTTTCTCTGCTCTATCATGAAAGTACATCTTTGTGCTTATTATCTGAAGGTTGGCTGTATTTTGCCTGAGTTTTGTGAATTGTGATGCATTTGTATATGGGAATATTGTGGAACTCACGCTACAGCTGTATTTCTATCCACTAGCATTCTTCCTGTGGGGTTTAGGGAAGAATTTCTGATTATTTTTCCATGGATACAGAACTTGTTCTGATCGCGGTTTGCTTCCATAGGGTGATTCTTAGCAACAAGTACTTCTGTGAAGTAGTCCTTTAAAATTGTTATTGCTGTTAACAGTCTTTATGGATTGATAGACTTCTTCCATCCCTATTGCATTTAGATGTTGTTTAGAAAGTTTAAAAGTGTTATTTTCTTTCTTTTTTTTCTTTCTTTCTTTCTTTCTTTTTTTTTTTTAAGTACAGTCCTGGTTTTGCTTTGCATCATAGAATTATTCTTAAAAACTGTAGAGAGGCAGCTGTAGATTTTAGGAGGTAACATTTTATGGGAAACAAATGATGCCTTAAAAAACTAGCAGTAAAAATATAATTCTATGAAGTTATTTTTCATCATTAAAATACTCAAAGTTGCTAAATGCGTCGTGTATTTATACATCAATGCTTTGTGAGTGCAGTATCATTACTGCCGCCTTCAGGCAACAGAAAGAATGATTCATTTTCAGTTGCTTCTGTTCGTAGAGGGAGTTGTGCTTCTACTGTACAGTGAAGTTTGGTATTTTTCCAAATCATTGTCTTGCATTTTTCTTTTGGCTTTCTTCTCTTCCCCTTTATTCTTATTGTAGTATGTTGAAAATGAGCTTACTTATTTTGGGGAGCTGTTGTTGATAAATGCCTAATTGTTAAATGATAAAGTGAAATTGAATGTTAAACATTTCCTATACAAAGATGTATCTAGCAAAGAGGTTTTTCCCCTTTGGTGAAGACTTGTTTTCAGGAGTTATGCAGTAGTATTACAGATTTAAAATATATGTCAGCAATTAGTAGGGCATGTGTGGAGCTTGAGACTTTATACTTGGCCAAAGCTTTCTTCTGGGAGAATTCCTGAGGTTTGATGTAATGTTCTTTCAAATGAAGTTACTAAACACATAGATCAAAATTACCTAACATCTTAACAGAGCGATTAGTAGCAAACCCAGTATGAGGCATTGACATCTAGCATCTCCAGCATCTTCTACTGTTTTAAAATACTTTATTTTATTTTTTTAAAATGCTTCTTGGAGGGCTGGGGGAAGCTCATGTGGAGAGTGGAATTTCCATATCAATTCTAGTGGGATAATTTTTAAGCTTTTTTCCCCGCAAGTCAACCTCTCCTTATTGGAAGGAATGCTATTTTTGTACTGGAAGTCAAAGGTAAAGCAAGACTACAAAATAGATACAGAAGGCTGTGTATTCTGCTGCTATCATTGCACTTGAAAAATGCTGTAGTAGCAGTGGAGGTACTGCATCTTATTTAAAACATTTTTCCTTGCTTTTTGTCTCTATTAAAGCAGTTCTTTTCATTCTGAAATCTGTGTATGGTCTCTAAAAAAACGTTCTGTTAACAGAAAGTTTAAGGAAGGGAAAATGCATTATACAAGCAAGTACTTGAGTATAGAAGTCAGTTCCAAAAATAACAATGAACACTTGTGCTGAAGTTCTCAGGAAGGATGAAGCCTGAGAATCAGCCTGAAGATGAAGAAAGCTTTTTGGGAATATGTCAACAAATCTTACTGCTTCCTGTGGGTGGCTGGTTGTTTTTAATGTACTTTTCATTAACTTGTTTTATAATATAAACTACATATTGCCTTCTATACATAGAAATTAGATACGAAAATTAATTTATTTTCTTGTTTCTAACATCCATAGTCTCTTCTCTGGTTATTTACTTGTTATTTACTTTTCTTCTGTATCCCTTCACTGTCTTCTACAGAACCACATTAATTCTTGATTTACCTATTTTTTTAAGTGCTTAGTGGCAATCTTTAAACAGAACAGTGCACTGACTTTTTTTTATGTAGACCTCTATCCTACTAAATGAAATCAGAAAATCCATTTAGTGTTCTGTGACTACAAATGCCCCCAACCTAGTTTAAAAAAATAAAATTGAAAATTTATGTTGAGTTCTGTGTTCTGCAAGAAACTTTCAGAAAATTCAAAGCCTGTCTCTAATGAGTTTGAAAACATAAGAGTAAAATGCCAAGTCTTCATGAGGAATGTCACAGTCTGTGACAGATGTCATTGTCTGTCACAAAGGTTGCAGAAACTCAGTATTATTTATCTTTTATATCATTTCCTTAGAAGAAAAATAAACATTATTGTGATCATTGTCAGTCTGTCCTATATTCCAGAGGTGTTGATTTAAAGGCACTACAAAGAGGGACAAGGTTTTACTGTTTCCAAAACTTTTTGAGTTTCTGCCTGTGTAATGTTCTGAATATCTAATTTTTTTTTAGATATAAATAGGAGACCCAAGCTTGGAAGTCTTGGTCCTCTATTGATTTTTTGGAACCTGTCTTTTTAATATTTTTGAGTAAACATACGAAGTTGTTATTAAAAGCTGATCCCTGAACACTTTAAGACCAATTTCATAATGAGGAATGCTAAAATAGAAAAGTTTGTGTTTTGAAGTAAAGTCTATGTACATGTACAGAAGTATTATCCTTCCCTTCCTTATGCACACATCTTGTATTTAATAGATAGCATACATTATATATTTAGAATATTAAACTGTGAGCAACCTAGCTCTTCAGTCTATTTGGATTCACAAACTTAGATTTCGTGCATTTTCCTCTAACAGAAATACTGCTAGAAGACATACCTGTAAGTTGAACAGTAGTTACTCCTAATCACAGCATGAGTTGTCAAAATTTTGGGACTTTATTGAGGTTTACTTTGTTTTCAGTGTCTTTTCATGTAATTATACTCACCTGGCACACATATACATCTCTAATATTTCATTAACGTCTTTAATGCTTTTTTAATATGAGTCAGTAATTCTTGCTGGGTACAACTTCACGCTGTAGACAAAAAAAAATTCTTTTTATGGGCAAAATATAATAGTTTTAATCTTTTTCCACTCGAAGGGAGAAACTATTATTCTGCTGTAACTAATTACTGTGAAGTTTAGAAATACTTTCTGTATTTTAATTTATCCCAAGATGAAAAAAAAAGACTTAAAACTTTAATGCCAATTACTATGTAATGACCAAACATTCATCTTTATATAAATAATTAAAAAATTGTTATCCTCTAATTATGAAAAAGCATAAATCAGACTACTTTAAAGCTCTGTTGTAACAGCACAATGTGTGGCTAGCCATCAATTTACTTATGAAATGTCTGTTCTGTGTTTCTGTCTTGCACTTCATGTGTTTATTTCCACATTTTTCTTGGAAGGCCAAGGACATTTTGTTCGGTTATTTGAGAAGCAATGTGGATGGATGCCACACTTGTGGAAGACTGTTTTCATACCTCATATCAACATGTAATTCGAGTTTACAATTGACTTGATGCATGCAAGTGGAACCATACGTTTTTAACTTAACTAGGTGTGGACTCAACTACTTTCTTGCATTGAGGCCTCAGATCGGAAGAGAACCAGTAACAGTTACCAGCCAGAAACAAATCCTGTTTTGAGATGCCACATATTTCAGTGAATTGCTCTGAGGGTACTTTCTTGCTCAGATTCTGAAGGTGTACGGTAAGTGGGTAATGGTGTGTAAGCAGCAATTAATGTCTCTGTAAAAAGTAATTTAATTGAACGAGTACTTGTGAACTGTAACTTTCCAGAAGTAGGTCAGAGCATCTAGAAAAGAAAAATTATATACCGTTGTATGTTTTTCAGGTGTTCCTTTCCTCGTTTTCAACATACCTTTTTAAGTAGCCATTTTCTGATACATCAGGCTAGTTACACAGGGAGATACTGGACTTAAATTCTCAACCTGAGTTGTTAGTGGAGTCTAGGCTATAGTTCACAGGAGTAACAAGCTACCAGGCTAGAAATACTGTACTCCAACGTGCCTGATTTTGTATGTTGATAGAACAGTACGTATCATTCTCCAAGTGAGTGAGACTGACTAGTGTGGGGAGTCAAACTGGCCTCTCTGAGAAAGCTGGATGTGGCTGTCTGCCTAGAGCTCAGATCTGATTTCACTTGCCAAAGAGCAGTAATAGTACTGTAGTGTCACTTAGTCCTTTGCTGCTGAAGCTGCTGTCCATGATGCAGCATGTTTATAAATATAACTTTCCATCTGCAAGCTCAGCCTGGGATGTAATGTTAAGTTGTGTTCTTTCCAGCTTGCACATCATTGCCACTAATAAAGCTGCTGGTGGAACTTAATCAAGAATTCTGTTGATTCAGAAGCCAGTAAAGAAATTCCCAGAACTATGTTGCTTCTGCGAGGGTGAGTAAAAGTTTGTATATGTCAGTCAAGTGACTATGCACATACACAGATCAGATTATTTAAAGGGAGGAAGACTCTGCTTTCACAAATTACTCCTTCTAATTATTATCTCATTGGATAAAGGGTGGCTTCCATTTGCATCTCAGCACATTGTTTTGCAATTTGCAATTTTGCATGGTAACTCATAGCATGCTGAAAATGCACAATTCATAAGGTAAACACTTTTAACCACTTGAATATTGTTCAGATGTAAATCCTTCATGTTAACTAAATGTGACACTACTCAACAAGATAGGTGACTGATAGAGGTGAAATTGGCAGATATGGTACATGTGACAGCTGTGTGAATGAAGTCTGATAAAACAGGAGTGTATGCCTCCAAGATTCTCACTTTTTTAGGCTTTGATATTTGTGATGTGAAAAGAACCCCCCTTTTTATCACTGGGAAGGGTTGTCATTTACTAATTTTTAAAAAATATATGCTACTTAGCTGTAACATGTTGTATGGAGGCTGTACACAAAAAATATTCTGATACTCATCTGGATTAAACTGTAGTGATAGTAAATATTCTCCTCTCATAATCACCAGTTTCATTGTTGAACTTTACTGCTGAAACTTTTCAGAAAATTTAGCCTGAATTTCACTTCCTGGCATTTAATGCTGTTACGTCCTGTTCAGCAGTACATAGGAAAGATGTTTTTACCTTTCGATAAGGTGATGTGTATAAATTCTGTCTCGGGCATGTAGGTGGAGTCTATTTAGCTGTTAGTAAATAGTTGTGGTTTCACAAAAAGCTTTGTGAAACAACATCATAAGAGATGTGAAAAGCTTGAATCCTTTGAATTCACCTACAAGTAGATGCTTCCTCTGCAGATATTTCTCCTAATAGATCTTAACCCTAAGTTAAAAGTACCTGTATTACTTTTCCTCAGAAAAGGTCAATCAAAGTGATTTGTAATAAGCTGTTTTTACTCATTAACTAGGGAACACGATTATTAGATCAGTAGAATCTGTTATTGACCATTGAAACAGTGTAGGAATACAAAAAAAATAAAAAAACTCAAGCACAAATTTAGCAATGGTATGTCTAAAACAGAACACTTCTGCAGAGCTTTTCAAAGATTAGACACTAATGTAAGAATTGGAGAAAAGAATCAATTTGCCTAGAAATTAAACTTAAGTAGACCAAAAGCTTTGAAGGGAAAACTTTGTTTTCCTTCTGCAAAACTTTGTATCAAATGAAGCGATTCAATTCTCATACAACTAAGAAACTTTAGTAGCCCTAAAGTTGGTAAGTGTTCAGAGTTGTTGTCTTTGTGGTTTTTGTTTGTTTGTTTGTTTGTTTTTCCAAATATGTCATGTATGTCTTACCTGTTTTTTTTTTTTTTTTTTACAAGTGTTTTTGGTTTTGCCCTCCTATATAGAAACTGCTAAGAGTTAGTGACAATTGCACAATAATAGTCTATGTATTAAAGACTGTGGGTTTACCAAGTTCTTTTCCCTTCCACTTGTACCATTTTGTATATGTAAAACTATAGCTCAGGCAGGTGGAAGTGAATGGCTGCCAATTCTTCTGATCACTCTGATCTTCTGTGTTTGGGAGATTTCTCCATAATATCCTCTTTTAATCTTCTCCTCCAAATGACCCATGCAGACTTGTTAAATCTTTTTATATGCTCTGGATAGGGTTGTTTCAGAGCATTGATGAATGCTGTAAAGCATCCTAAACTGTTATGATGTGAGGCAGAACAGACCTACTTTGTCCTTAAATATATATACTTTTTCCAAACTGGCCTCTTAAAGGTATTGATCCCTTTTGTCCATCACTGTAAACCTAGAGATTCAGCCTACTATACTTTTTTGAATGTTAAAGAAAAAGAGCATTTTTCAATTAAATGTCCTTCCTTCACGTGCAGGAAAAGTGTTAATGCACACAATACAGCCTAACAATTTTTGTGCGTAGTTAATGAAGCAGTGTGAATATCGACAGAGGGCAGTATTGAGGTATAAATAGAAGTCCTTAAGTCCTTTACTTTTTTTTTTTTTTTTTTTTTTTTTTAAGTATTTGTTATTCCAGTTCTCCTTCATAGAATCACAAAATAATTTAGAATGTAAGGTATCTCTGAAGGTCATCTGTTTGATCCTTATCTCAGGAAGCCAAATTCGAAGTTAGGTATAATTGATTGTATTTATGGTGATTTCTCTCCATTGTTAGTTATTCTATAACAGCCTGCCGTCAGGTTAGTTTTCCCTTGAAACCACTGTTACATCCAGTTGTGAGACTGAATGCAAAACATGACCAGTGCTGGTGTGGTTATTTTTTTCTGAATATAAAAGGAAAAAAACCCTTATCCATTTTTGCTTATAAGGCCAGAAAATAGTTAGCTGAACTTCTATGTCTTTGTCCTCCTTGTAAATCCTGTGCTTTATTAATAAAACTATTTTTTTAACTGTAGAAAATCTAGAGTTAAGATTGGCTATATTAAGACAGCTGCCCTGTCTGTGACTTTCCAATTCTAGCAGAAGCCTTTAATAAATTGACCAGACTGCAAATATTGTTTGCAGTATCCTTGAGAGGTGTGTTGTTTAATAACAAAAGATCTCCTATTCCTCTAATTCACATGGGACTTACTGAAGTATTAAGTTATCTACTGTGCTAAAGTTAATTTTGGTGTTGGAGGAACAAGTAATAGTTATTGTAAGGGTATGAGAGGCTCAGCTTTAATTGTGCAATACTGTTTGCAGTGTTTGCAGCCTTTTGTGTGTTTCAGAAGACTAAAATTTAGATTACTTTTTAAGAATAAAGAATTAAATGAAGGACTGTTCTTATACAGGTATTGAATGACTGCTGGTCTGTAATTGTGTTTTCAATTTAGGTGGAATCAAACTTTCAAAACGGTAACTTTAATAACCTCTTTCGTATGAAAAGGTCATTTATACTGCAGTTAAGAGGCTAATGTTCTAGTACTGTAGCACTCAATAAGATATACTTGTTTTGTCTTTAAGACATTTTGTAGAATTCAGAAACTTAGCAATATGCCATCATGCTTAGTTTTGTTACTTAATGCTAAATTTCATCGAGCTGTTTTGAATTTTTATTATAGATTTGGTAAATTAGCATAGCCAAACATCATTTATAGGGTGTTGAGAAATAAACATGTGGTTCATGTTAGTCATAAATGCAGCTTGCATGATGGAACTTCTGGAAAAACAGCTATTCTCTCCCCCATTAACATAAGCAACGGGGTTCAGTTAAATCAGCAGTTTGGATTCCTGGCAACTATCCAAGCAAATTAGTTGAAACTAGCTCAGACAAATGCATCACATGAGCCACAAACATTCTGAGTGTTGCTGTGTATGTATCCTTCAAGAGAAAATAGCAGTTGGTGTGGAATTGAACAAAGTCTAGGAAGTGCTGCAGGCACCTTAAATGAATACAGGCGAGGCCGGCATTGCTTTGTTATCAGTACCCAGCAGAGCCTGGGTATGGTATGTCTTTGCTTGTGATCAGAACTCTGGCAGGGATTATATGATTGTTCAGAAGCTATGCTGCTTCCAGGCCTGTGCAGCTTGGGTGGGCTCACTTTGCGTATCAGCACTGTTTACATGAGACTCTGGTTCCTGGAGCAGCATGAGACTGCTCTTTGTGCTACTGTTAGAATTATCCTATTAGTGGAAAAGCTGGAGATGGATCCAAAGAAGTAGTCAAGATATCTGTCATGGACAAGGAGTGTTTTCCTTTGGTGAATGGGAAAGTTTGTCATGTAATAATTATGTGAAGTGAGAAAATGTACTCAAGATAGTACATTATATGAAAATTAACAATGTTTATAAAATTTAGAAATATCCTTGATTTAAAATATTTTAAGTGTTAGCTTTTCTCATCTTCAGAGATTATTTTTTTTTCCTGATTTCAATAATCAAAGTTTTATCTTAAGTACAGATGAGAAATACTAGCTGTAGAATACAAGTAGCCTTAAACATCTGTGAAGGTAGCGTGACAATTGAGTGTGATTCGAAGATGATGACCTGGAGGCAAGAAATATACATATGGAGTTTTAAATGTTGTATAGTATAGAAGACTTGAGGCCATGCAAGGTATAGAGAAGGAAAAATCAGCTTGGGAAAGCTGTTAATGATGAAAGCTGGCTATTCTGTATCCCAACTGTGAGCGTGTAATACCTGGGCTTCTGGCAACGCAAAATTCACAGCTTCACAGTTTCAGCAGTGTTAACGTGGGAAAGGCCCCTACTGGACACTTCTCTCCTGCAGTAAGTGTAGCTCAAAAGGGAGATCAGGGGCAATGATGAAGAATTGACCAAATCTTAATAATGTGAATGGCCTTTAAATTATTGCTCTCAAGTCCCAGGTACAGCAGTGAACACCACAGTAAGCAACAGCACATTCGCTGCTCCTGATGACAGCCCTTGCAGTGAGTGTTGTTGGTAGAAAGGAATGCAAGGTCATTCATTGTATCACCCACTAACAGGAAAGAGCTGAGATACATGAAATTATGTGGGAAAGCAGGCAAACTATACTTGTTACACTGCAAAGGAGCATACCTCTAATGCTTTTAGAGTGGGTGCTAAAAACAAGTAATGATTTTAGCTGTGACCTGAGATCAAAGTTATTTCTAATCGACTAGACTGAAGCACGTAACACTATAGATCCTCTGTATAACATCCTGCGTTTTGGGGTTCCCCCTCCTTAGCTCTAGTTTGTTTCTTTCAAATGGCTGCCAAGCTATTTTGTACTTGCATATGAAAATTTGTCTTGTGCACTCTTTCCAAAAAATAAAAAATAATAATTAAAAAAATGTCTGGCTTTACATGACAAGCTGTACTTCAGTCTTCAATTTCATAGTGAATTATTGGGGCTACTTTGTGATCTTTTCTGTTATCTTAATATTATAAAGCTTCATTGTGACTCTTTTGGTATACCTGTGTTCTGTGATGACCAGTTGGACCCTTTTCAGTTTATATTCTGTTACTGTTTTAATGGGATGAGTGAACAGAAAAGGATATTGGTTTATTTTTAGCTTTTCTCTTTCGGACTGTGGCTTGTGACTCTTTTCTGTGAAATTACCCATATGTTGCCTTAGCAATTTTTAAGAAAGAGTTAAACTCTTTATTATACAGAGGAGGTTGACATCCAAGGTGCTGCTTTTGTTTTGACAACTTGACTTTTGTTCCAAAAAAACTAAAATAATCAGTGGGATTTACGAACAAGGGTGTTCAAATACTTTTTTTACTGTGGTATACAGTAGAATGAATTTTAAATCTTTCCCCAATTTTATTTGGAGCCTTAAAAAAAAAAAGGATATGGGGGGTTTCTTATAAGCACTTGTACAGGCAGTTGTAAACATATGTTTCTTGGATTCCTGGAAGTGGAAGCAACTGTGTGTCTTCCTAAATCTCTGTAGTTAATTATCTAAAACTTCATAAAAGCAAACAGATTGGATCAGTATATCTCATAAGAAAGGTTTTATTTAGGTGCTCTGCTGCAGGTCTTTCTGAGGATAAAATTGGTAGGAATTTTCCATTTACTTTGGAAAGACTTTCACTGCTGGTAATGGTGGATTATCTGTGGGGGTTTTTTAGCTTGTGGATTGTAGACAGAGCAACCATATAAAGGAATAAGGCAAGCCTTTTGCCTTTCTTTCATTCTCTTAGGTATTTGTCAATCTAATTATAATCTCATGTAACTTTTTCTAAGAAATGATAAAATATTTGAATGGCTATGGTTTCTGGAAGTGAGGTATGTCTGTTTGGTTCTGCAAAGTGCCAGCCTTGATGTGATTCTGAGTCTTTAAGGCTTTTAAATTCAACTAAATTCTAAACCAGTACCTATACTCACAGATATATCATAGAATATCTTCTTAATTTTTTTTTGGCAATATTTCAAGTAAATATAGAGACTTGGTACTGAGCAGATGGTAGGGCACTGAAGAATAATTGATGAGCCACTATTATTTAAGTAATCTCTTTTTTAATTTGTGTTCTCTTACTTATTCCTGAGATAACTTAAATATATATATATATATATATATATAAAATCTGTAATTCTGTGCAATTGTGTAGTGGTTAAATGTCTGTAGTGTATGCATGACTAGAGCAGTGGGGAGTAGATACTTTGCTCTGGGGTGGAGGAAAAAAAAAGAGCGACTTTGCTTTTATGGATTAATGATAGCCAAATCACTTCAGATGTTTTTTTCCTGGTATTTTCTCAAGTCTGTTTGGAGACTCAGAACACCAGTTCAAGGATACCGTACTGCTTGTGCTTGTATCTTGACCTGGCAGTTCAAAACCATAAACGTTGAACGGCCGATGCTAACCCTGTTTATTTGCGAAGAAGATAGGACAGCTGATGTGGGAATACACAAGCCTGCTAAATTAGTACGTATATGCTGCTAACACAGTGCTTTCTGTACCGCTTGTGTTCTGTGTGATACCAGAACAACTCGAGCAATATGTGTGATGGGAAGGATTGCTATTTTGAAGGCACCATTAGGAATACAAGATGTTTTGTGGTCTGAGTGAGAAAATGGCTTACACAGAGTTAAATGCAATGGATTGTAGGGCTACTTATTGCAGATCCAAAGACCTAAGTACATATGTGTACTAAGCTGGGTGCTGCATGAGCAGCATCCATGTTGTCTAAGCTATGACTGCAAAAATAGTAAGGTATTTATTAGTGTATTAACAAACCTTTGTAAACTTGGTAGAGTTGTTACATACAATGTTTATATGCACAGCTACAAACATACCAGCAGTGTACTTATTTGAAAAGTACAAGCCTCCTACCGAGCAAATGAAAGGTACCTGGAAATGGATGAAATCCTACGCTGAATGTTTAAACATTGCACCTTCTTGTTATACTTAGTAAATCCTGATCAGTTTGTTAAACCCGTTTGCTAAATGCAAAACTGCTTTCATGAAGGTGGCTTAAGTCAGTACTTAAAGGGTGAGAAGTAAATGGCAGCTGCTTCCATGGGTGGGAAGCTGGAGCCAGCAATGTTGAATATACAAAGTAGTGGCATTTGTTGCATTGTTTGTCTCTGCTGTGTTTATGTCCTCCAGCTCCGAGGCACGAGACAGGCTGTGGTTTAAGAAATAGTGCTTTGCTTTCTGGATGCAGAAAGCTTGGAAGATGGGAGCAGTGAAGCAGTAGCACATAATTGCTTTTCTGAAGATGGATGGGAGGGTCAGTCTTGTTTCCCGTGGGAAGGCAGAAGAAATCCTGTATCATATGAGTGCTGGGATGAGTCTCCTGGTGATGGTGGGCATTGTGTAGGGGTTTTGTGCAGGCATGGTGTTCCTGATTTTATTGTTGTTTTGGGAGACTCATTCTCTTTGGTGTTATTCTATGGTGGTCAAATGTGTTTGGGAAGCTGAGGGCCTAAAGTCAAGATTCTTAGGCCTAGAAATTTATGTCTGGCCTAAGGTGGAATCTTCTACACCCACTTTATTTTTAAGGGTTCACGTGTAGGAATTAACAAGAAAATAGTTGAATATAAATGTTATATATGTCCTTGTGCTGGATTATACCTTGCCTCATGTTATGTCTTAAAAATGATCATAAGTACTGGGGGGGCGAGGGAGGCTGTGATTTTTTGTTGTTGTTCTTTTGTTTTTTGTTTTCCTGCAATGATCCTTAGGAACTGAATTTCAGTCCAGGTATGAAGCGCTTGTGGAAGGTTGAGCAGAATGGCATAGCCTTAGTGTATTCTGACTGTGCCATTTCTATTCATAAGAACGTTAGGTGCTACTGAGGAAATGACTGCTAACACATGTGCTGCCTCGTATTTGATAAAATACCGTGGGGCTTGCCTGCTGACATCTGTGTCCAGATTTTTTTATTTGCTTAAAGTTTCTGGGTAAGGACCTAGGAAAAAAAAAACAACCAAAAGTACACATAGGAGGGATATTGTATGACTAGTAAATTTTAAGGACTGAATATTGTGAACGCTTTATTTGGTGAAAATTACGTGAAAATTTATGTCTCCTCCTTTGGGATGTGTGTGCAATTTTATTTGGCGATGGAAGTAGATTGCTTCCCCATTTTTTCTAATTATTTTTTTTTAATGTTAGCTTATCTGTGGCTGCCTGAGTTCTATAGTTAAGCAGGTATCAAATGCTCAGTACAAAAACAGAATTTTATTAAGCTTCGGACTGAGCAGATATTTTCTTCATAGTAAAACCCTGTCTTTGTTTGTCAGGCTTAATAATTACCCGTATTTAGGAGAGGAATCTTGCAGTTGGCTTTGAAGGGTATCACTATCTCTTCATCAATCAGCTCTTTTTTGAAGTTTTCTCCTTATGACATCCTGAATGTACAGAAGGAGCTGGTATGTTGAATAGAGAATTATTAGCAATTGCAGATCTCAAGGAGTAGAATAGTGGAGCGGTTATGGATTCAGCTCTGGCGGAGAGGCTTCTATTGCCCTAGAATGATCAATTGGTGCTTGTTGGTTGGAGGCTGCACAGGACACTGAAGGCAACTCTGGGGATCTGTGAATACCAGCTGAAATGTAAAGAAGCATCTTTAGGACTTCTGCCCCCTTGTTCCTATCATAACTTTCCTCTGAAGGAACTGTTCCAAGTCACTGCTGCCTCATCCAATGTCTATAGAAACTTGTGAAGTTCTTTTTCTTTCTTGTCTTTGTCTCATCTGTGTATACCCTTTGTATGTTCCTCAAAGTGAAAGTGTTAATATTTTCTAAAAAGACATATTGAGAAGTAGATTGTTCTCACTTCTGTATGTTGTGTAGGAAATTGAGTAATAACAGAAGCAGATAGAAGTTCAAAATACCAGCACAGCTACTAAAGTTGGCTGTATTCTGTAGGGAAAAAGTCTGGAATTTTCATTGGGGGATGATAATTGGCAGACAAGGATTTTAACGAGACTGAACACTCAAATACCTTGCAGCATAGAGGCTATGATAGCTGCAGGCAGTGGGTGTGGATGAAGAAGAGATGCTCAGATGGGAGGCTATTTATGACAATAGCAATTTGATATACTTAAATGAAATACATAGAGAAGCGAATCATGAAACTACAGTAAAGAACTTATCAAGGTTATAGCTGTTCAAGTACCAAATGGTACACAGAACATCAGTTTTCTCAATTATAATCTTCTGTGATTTCTTTATCTGATATGGCCTAGCTGCTGTGATAATCAAATAAAAAGTAATAATTTACAGAATCATAATTAAGTTGTAAGTTTAATCATCTAGCTGTGTTGTATTGGTTGGCTTCTTCCTTTTCCTGAGTATTTAGAAGTGGGGTAATTCTTAATGCTTTTAAAAACTATTTGAGAACGTTGCATAAAAATCAAAATCCAAGGTTTTGACTTTTGTCATGACAATTTTTAGATTTTTCATGTGAAATTCAATGTTTTAGAATTCTCACTAAGTTTCAGGCAAGTAAGCGTTTGTAAATGGAGCCTGTCGTGATGGGATAAAGTGAATATATTTTACTCTCCTAATGTTTAGCTATCTTTCCTGCTGCTGCTGCCCTTCTTTTCCTCCTCCTTGCGTAGTCTTCCTGTCATTACCACTTGCCAGGATACTAGCAAATGAGTCATAAAAGTATTTCCTAAGCACGCTTCCATTGATTTAATTTGGGTTTTGATGTTAAAACCCAGAGAAGAAAAAGAACCACAAGAATTCAACATTCTTCTAATAGCACAGTGCTCCAGAGCATCAGATGTTTAAGTAATCCTACTGTAGTTAAGTTTCTCTTTGTGAGATGGTTCTTTTCTGGGAAACTCTTTTTGGTTTGTTTTTTTAGCCTGCATTTGAACTACAAAATCTGTAGCACATTCAAGCCTAAGTTATTGTAAGTGAAAGTAAAACAGCAGTGTATTTGTCCATGCAGAACCAGAAGAGAAAAGGCAGAAATTATAGTTGAATAGGATTTTAGAAGCCAGGTACTGTTAGTTTACAGCCAAGATGATTTTTTTTTAATTTGGATGTTTTTTGTTGTATTGCAGACTAATATAGTTATGAGCAGGAAATATCAAGTGATGCATTTTTTTATAGCAATACAGTTTTATAATGTGTAACATAAAATTGGAGTGATGGCAATGCTAATTACTGTTACAGCCAGTTTATTTATAGCTGAAAAACTGCTTTTACACTTGCGTTCTAATTGTCTTGTCGTACATGTCATAACACGATGTATCTGCTTGTATTTTTCTGCAGGAAGTAAGCTGTTTGATAGATAGTGACCATCTTGAGGATCTAAGAGGGAAAATTTAATCTGCTGTTTAACTAGTCTTTATGAGAGGAGAAAATGAGTCATAACTAAGGCAGAGGAAGCAAAGGATAAATAAAAGTTGCCTTCAATAGCTAATAATAATTACAAAAAGTAACATGCTGATCTTATGATCTGACTGTTCAGAGTAATATTTCTAATAGCAACATTTCTTGGTAAACTCATGGGAACGAGTGTCAAAATATTTAAAGGAATGCCTGCATTCCCTTTTAAATAGCAGGTATTTTGTCAGGCCCTGTTTTTTGGTGAACTGTGAGCACAGCTTTGAACAGGACAGGAATTTGGATGCAGCTACTTGAGGCTTTATCCAGCTCCTACTAAAAACAGTGGCAGAATTTGTGCTGATATCACTGTGTGGGTATGACCTCAGAAGTATGCATTTTCTCACAGTGATAATGCTTGTTTTCCTTTTCCCTGTAAGGACGCAGTAGTTTTACTTCCATATGAAAAGGTACAGCATGCAATGAATTGTAAGCACTGCTATTTTTGTCTTCTGTTTCAGCTGCAACAGACCTATACCTAGTAGGTATACCCATATGTCTCTATGTATTCCTGGCATGAATTGGCATTGGTTTCATTCAAATATAGGATTAGTAAACGTATAAGCACTAAGTACAATTTTAACTCGCCCCCCAAATATTTTTTATTCCGTTAGTTTTGTAGGCTCTGTAAGGCAGTGTTTCATACTGAAAGCTGGTTATTTATTTTCAAAGGGCAGTGACAGAAACAAAAATTTTTATGAAGACATACTTGCCCTTTTCTGTACTTACTATTTTGGCATATAAGATAATCATAAAGATGCTTTTGATTAAAGACAGTTGTTAGGACAGCTATATATGAGACAAATACTGTTGCCTGAATTTTAAGAGAATTGGCTTTTCATTCTCATCAGTTTTGCTCCTTTTTAAGAAAAAGGGAAGCTATGCAAGCTTGTTCTTCACTTACTTTCAGGAGAAAAAATATATGCATCTATTTAAAATTTTGTTACTTTTTTAAAAACCTTTTATAATAAGAGCATATTTTAAGTATGGATGAGCTGAGAGAGACTGCACTCTCAGTTCTGAGGGAGTGCTGTAAAAATGCATTGGAACTAGTCTTTGCACAAATGGTGCAAGTGCTTCAAGCAGCTTAGCTGTGGCTTCCTAATGATGGAAAGAATTAGGTTTCCACAATGCCTGACAAAGGTCAAAATCCTTTACAAAACAACATGAGGAATGAGCAGTTGTTCAGTAGGTAGAACATTACCTAAAGATCATTTTAACTACTTCATATGTGAGTTTGGATATTCAGAATGATAGGAACTGATTTTAACATCCTTCTTTTAATGAGTATTGTCATGCATTAACTCCTTACTCATTTGTGTCAATGTCTGATACCAAATTTTTGTTCAACAAACAGCACCTTAGTCTGCAATACAGTTTAAGTGTTGAGCATTTTCTGTATTCTGGAGGAAACTGATTGCAATAGACCATTATTTATTGTTAGTCAAAATCTAGCTTATGCTTTTGCAGGCTCAATAGGAATGTAATGGAAATACTGCCGTCAACGTTATTACCTAGCACATCCTTAAGACCTCAGCTGTTCATAAATAAACCTTCCACAAACACGTTACCAGATAAATGTAGAAATACTTAGGGCTTTAGCTGTAACAAGTTAAATGGTACCTGCAACAGAAGGGGCAGTCATTTTATTGATCTCTCTGAAGTCCTAATAGCTTGAGAAAGCAAACAACTTCATAAATAAATTGAAAAATGACTAATGTGCTGGGATGTTGTCATTAAAGTATTCATCAAGCTTAAGTAATGCGAAATGTGTTTAAAGCCTTTTTTTATATATGCAACTTCACAAATAAAAGAAAGATTTCTTTCAGTAGTACTTTTTTCTGTCTTAGTATAAACACAATATTGGTGATTCTTAGGTATATAATGTAATCATGTGCAAAGCCTAAATTAGTCTGAAACCTGCTTTTTTCAGGTGACGAATGCTATAACAATTTCCCCTTGGAGATTTGGAGATGTTTTTTTCCAAATATAAGCATGTAAAATAGTTGTCATAGATAACGCATGCTACTAGTAACAGTTGTACGCCCGCAGAACCTTCTAACACCACCTGTGAAAGAATTCAAAGCCTGTAAAATTAGGCCCTCAGTTAGGAAGTGATTTTTGTATGTGTTTAAAGCCTTGTAAGCAGAAGTTAACTAGTACAGTTGCAAACTTGTGTTTGTTTGTGTTGTACAGTATACATCAGTGACCTGACTTTAATAAGAAATGACAGTTAAAGGATGGTCTTATGGAGTCATACGCTCACCCATTGTCAAACATACACTTAGTGTTTTTTTGATTAGTTAGTATTATGTCTATTTAAAAGAAAGCAGTGTTTAATTATCTGTGAGTCTTCAAAAATCTGGTACTATCTCTTAGGGCACTATCTGGGCCTCTACATGTGCTGTGGTCAATCTTTCCCAGCCCCATCTGGCCTTGGGAACTTTTCCAAGCAATTGTATCTTAACATTTGTAAGAAATAAATGGGATATGTGACTTAATGTTCTTTTTTGTTTGTTTCTTCCTTCCAAAACAGAAGCTCCAGTAATCGTGTCTTAGTCTTCCAAAATATCTTAGACTTTTATAAATCTCTCAGCTTTCAGCTGAAGAGGATTTATTCAGCTGATGCTCACAACTTCTAAAAGAAAGTCTTTTTTAAGGCATCTTGCACAAGGAAAAAATACTTAAATAATTGCTTGTATTACTTTTAGATCTTTGTCCTCTGAAACATGAATAAACTTGGAAAGTAAAAATCAGTAGAATGCAGTAGCACTTAACAGAGAAAAGACTGATAGGTCTCTTGTGTTCTCAGTACATGTTTTTTTGGATATGATGCTTGCAGTTGAATAGCACTTTCTATATCAGTTCTTTCAGCTTCACTTGAGTAAAAGACAGTTTGTAATACAAAACTATATCTGACCAGCTATTTGTTTCATGCTGTAAACAAAGAGCATTTTTACTAGCACCTGTATATCTTGAGTGGAATTTTCAAAGCACTTACTGCTATAAGACTGTGCCTACTTCGAAAAAAGAGCTCCAGCATCAATTGATTATGCTGGGAGAGGCCTAAAAGTGGTGCACTGGAAAAGAAAATTTCATGCAACTGTTTCTTATTTTTTCTAAGTCTGTTGGGTAAAATTCTTTTTCAATAAATGTAAATTAGTTTGATAGTCTCTGTGCCTTTCAAGAGTGATTTCAGTAGTGTAGTGCAGTTTTACTTTGTGAAGCAAAGTAATACAGCACAACTTTGCAAATGCTTTATAATTGTGAGAATCTTTTTATCCTATGCTAAGGTATTCAGTTTTTACCTGTCCTACAGTGGAGCTTCCATGTGTGCAGTGTTGCTCAGAGTGAAAATAATCCACTAATCCACTTACTGGCTTTGAATGTGTTGAAAAATCCATTGTATCAACACACAAAATGGTTTGACTATGGGGAAAATGTCTGTATAAGAAACAGACAACCCATATTGGTTCAGATTTGCATGAGTAAGTACTCCCTTTGCTTTACAGAAAAGCTTTAGATCACTAGGTATGGATTACTCAGAGACAATTTTGCGTGTTTTTTGAGAGGTGTTCACAGATCTGAGTTTCTTATCAGTAAGCTCTAGATTTTGAATTGGATTTTTTTATTATTTAATTAAAAGTTGAAAACCACGTAGCATGAAAAGTGTAATAAAGTTTCTTATTCCGAGAAAAACAGCTGAGGAGAGGGAAATGCAGATAGATGAAATTATGAATTATGTAACCTGAGCAATGGAATACCGTGATGGCAAACAATAGCAGCAAAACAACGGTTGAAGGCTAAAGTTTCTCTAAGTGTTTCGTTTTGTTTTTTGAGTTAAACATGAGTCACATAATCTTGGGGAGAAAGTTATGCCTTGGAAGAGGACGTGAAGTATGGTTAATTAGTGCAGTAATAGTGTAGCTGGGCCATTCCTTGGGATATTTTAATGTGGTGCTTATCTGTGGTTACATCTTCACTTATGTATGATGTGACATACATAATGTGAAGTGAAAGGCCAGGTCAGCGAGATGGGGTTATTCAGTATTGTAGACTTGATGATCTTTGTTTCTGGCTCCCGATGCCTCAGGATACACATGTCTATAAAATCATCTGCTATGGTCAGAAAGATTTAAAAACTGGATAGGAGGGCTGAGGAGCATGTCGTGGCAAATTAGAGCTCAGACTCAGAGCATTTGCCACGTGTCATCTGCTGAAGTAATGAAGCATGTGCTTACCCACAGCTAAACTGATTAAAACAAATTTATACCATGTGAAGTGAAAGTGCATTGCTTAAACCTCAGTTAAATATAACTTCTACTTGGTCGTTTGTTAAGCTGTAATTAGACTCGTATATAATAATTTCTTCTGTCAACTGTGGCTTTAGGAATAGCTTAAAATACGAGAAGCGATAAACTGTTTTTTTACTAAACATATCCTAATCTTCTCATAATTTGGAAGGTTAAATTTTGAACCAATTCTGAAACAACTTTGTCATTCACCTAATATAATCATTGTTTGCTTTCCTTTTTTGTTGCTTGCTACTCCAAAGTGTTTTATTTTGGTTTTAAAAATTACGTTAATTTATCTGTTGCTGTCTTTATAGTCTGAAAAGGATGTCAAACTTGCTGAGAAATACAAGTACTACAAGGAAGTAATGAAGCAGTGACTTCTCAGAGACTCAGCTGTACATTTGATCTGCTTGGTTTTGGCAGTGCTCACTGCTGAACAGCACGTGGAAACAGGCAAATATGTCAATTTCAATGGGCACTTAGAAGCAATGGTTGTTGGTAGTTGCTGCTTTGTAGCTCTCATCAAGGTGAGAGTTTAGATGAGTGTTGCAGCATTAGAAGACTGTTTTATCCCCTGTGAACGAGTGCTAGTATTTTGTGAATGTTTGTGTTCCTCCTCCTGAGAACCTGTTTCTTCCTCCTTCCTCTTGGAATAGAAAACATTTGCACCTTGACTTTACTGTTCAAATCAAATTTATTGAAAACACACTCAACTCTGACAACACAGAACTGGCTTTCTCCTTAATCATATAGATACTACCTGCAATCATTGCATCGCTCTTGTGGTCCTTCCTTTTTGTCCATTACTTTTCTTCTGAATTACAATGTCACTAATACACTTGTTCCATATTTTATGATGGGTTTGACAGAACCTCAGTAAAATTTAGCTTTAAGCAGGTTTAAAATGTGACTTTGGCCAGTGATTCAGACAGCTGACAGTTTTCAATGACTTTTTCCTGGTCTTTGAAATGCAGAAGAAAACTGATGTTTCCTAAACTGGGAAAGGAAGTGTATACCCACCTCTTGTTAATAGTTCAATGGTATTTCAGAAGTTGTTTGTCAATCCCATTCTTTGTGTATGCTGCAAGGGCTACGGTGTAGATTCAATTAAATGTAGTTACAGAATCACAATACTTTGTACATAAGCAATGTGGTCTCATCTAATAAGCTCATGCTTAGTATGAAAAATTGTATATTAACTGCAGTGTATGCTGTATTGTACATATTAATAGTCCCTGAGAAGATATATTCAAGACCCACCTTCTCCATTGGATTTCACAAATATGTTGCCACTTTTTACTTTCATTTGGTTGATCTGTATATGTTAACTGCTACCCCTTCAAATGTCAGATTGTTGCCGTTGATTTTCCATGCTAAGAGCTGCCTGCAGAATAACTGGCAGTAACTTTCGGAACACCAGAGTTGTTGTGAAGAAATACGAGCAATGGGATCAAATAAATTCTATTGAAAAGAAAAAAGTCTTAAGGTATTCTCAAAGCTAAATGAAAAGTAGCCTTGTAAAAGTATAATAGGAATCCTTCAACTTTCATCTATTTTTCTTTGCTGGGCATTGTAGTCTGTTCAGATATCCCCCACCCATTTCAAGCAGTCTTTGTACTTAGATTGAATGGGAGAAGTATGAGCTAATTGTTCTAAATCTATAGCAAAAGCTGCTCTGCTTCACGATTGCTAATGAAAATCTTTATGTCCTTGCCTCCTTCAGAGCCTAGAAGGGCATCTCTCAGCAAAAGCTGCTGGCAATTTATTATGGTTCTCTTGGCACCCTGTAGTTTGTCCATTTTGGGTACAGGGGATATTGTGTGTGCATGTATATCTGTTTTCTGCTAGTGTTTTCAAGTTCATAGCAAAAGAAGTTTTTGATTTGTTTTATTTTTTCCCAATCCTGTATCTCAAGTTTCAGCACAGTGACTATTTGATAGGAGTTGAGACAGTAGTGATAGAGCAGGTAATCAAATGCGTAAAGTATTTTTGCTTTATTGGCAAGGTAAATTTTGAGAAGAAAAATAAAGTAACTCTGTGAGCAGATGTGGATAGACTGTTACAGAGCTGTGCATTATCTGTGGTTATGTAAGAAATACTGCTACTGTTTCTGTATGTAGTTGCAGGACTTTGTATGGTTTGTACATCATTCAAACTGAACTTCGGTCATCCTTTAGACCTGTTGTGTTAGGCTAATCTCTTAACCAGGCAAAATATAATTAAGGAAATCCAATCTACTTCACATTATGCCCTTTAAACCTATTTTAATGTGATGGTGAAGACAGAAGGTGACATTGAAAAAGGGTCAGGCTTTTGAAAGAGGGATTAGGAAACTCCCCACCACACACACCGCAGCCCCTCCCAGTTACTCTACCCATGAAATTCTGCAGGGTATGTGACTTGGTATATGTCAGTGTGGAACTACTAGCTGCCCGAATTATTACAAGTAAGAGCAGAATTTTACACTGTTAACCAAAGTGTGACTGCTGAAGTCTCCAGATGTCACCATGAAGGCCTTCTCAGTTCCTTAATGTTCCCTGAAAGGCCACAAATCCAGAGATCTGTGATGCTGAACTCACGTTCCATAGTTTGATTTAGTAGAAGTTTGTCTTCCAAAATGGGATTAAGCTGTGCAGTTGCAGTGTTGTGGAAGCCAAGGTTTTGACTAGTGATATTGGGAATCTAGTAAAATGTTTGAGTGAGTGGACATGTAGGATGTTAGTGCATCAGGTGGTTTATTGGCACAAATAATTCAATCCTTTTAGCCTTTATGCATCAAAGTACAAAGGTTGAAATGATTTCTCAATTTTTGAACTTTATGAAAGACAGTACTGTGAAAGAGAATTAAATGGACAACTAGAAACAAAATTAAACACCATTATATATCAGAGACATAACATCTTAACTGTGTGTAGCAGATTTTTGAACATCACTTCCCAAATGAGTAAGTCTGGGCTATCAAGTGGGATGATAAAGAGGTGGATGCTAGATCTAGTCATTTTAATTACCTGGATTTGTTCCACTGAAATGTGGTTGCCAGGATATTGTTGCCTGAGTTATACAGAAGGCAAATGCAGATGCTGTACTCTTACTGGTACAGAGTGTAGAGATGACAACATTTTTTTCAAAGTTTTCCTATTTGAATGTTTTTTGTGTGGTTTTGGATCAAAAATATTGTTTAATAGTCATACCTTCTACACATGACGTGTTGCTTTATTTCTGTTCGTTAGCATAGACAGAGAAGTTACTTTGTATGGGAAGAATCCATCTTAAATATGAGAGAGACCACAGCAAGGTAAGAGATTAAAATTTGGGATGGATATTTTCCTTCTGTGTCTGGTTTTATACTTGCATAAATCAACACGTTCAGATTACTAATTGAGCATGCTGCTCAACCAAATTTTTATAGACTAACACAGGGTTACACAAAGGTTAAATGAAAGTAGGATAATTCAGGCTGCTTCAGACCACTTGTCTTGAAAGAATTTATAAAAGCTGTAGCCCCTGTGCACTTCAGACTAGTCTGTGACATGGATACAAAGGCAGCAGAAATGAGCTATCTCAAGCACTAGCTGAGCAATGGCAGCACAGAGCTCGCTAGGTTATTGCAATGCTCAGACTGAATCTCGTTGTTCAAGTTTAATTAGCTATACTTGACCTGGGAGTCTCAGAATTGTACAGGCTTAGAAGAGGACTCCTTAAATCAATAACATTGAGTTTGAAGGGGAGGTGGGGGGAGAAGAATGAAGTTTCTCCTACAGAGCAAACATGCAGTTGTCCTCTTGTAGATGAGACAGCACATACCTTCAAAAGCCTAATTGGTATTAAAAAGGTCTTCAGTTAGTTTCTTCTTTCTCTTACTTGAAGTTACTTATATATTTTATTTCAGTGTAAAGTGTTTGGGCTTCTTTAATTGCTTCTGAATGATTAGAAAAAGATAAGTGTCTCCAGGTTACAAAATGTTGCACTTTCTGTCATTTGGTTTAGGGGCTACACATTAGGATCTGACTTCAGTGATTTTAGGTTTTTCCTCTGCTAGTTAATACTGAAGGTTTTCTGGGTTTTGGAGTTTTCTTCAAATGTTTAATCAGAAAGCATGTCATAGCCTTGTTTTTTAAATATTGTGAAAAGTTATGTATCTAATAACTACAGGTCCTTTTGTTGGAGTGATGTCTGCTTCATATTGTAATGTTGTATTTTCATTCTCCTGTGTGTATGCAAACAACCCTCCTTCCCTACTCCTTGCTCCTGTTCCTTGCAGCAGTTACATTTTTAACACTCAGAAGTATTGTCCTGAAGTTACTCTGACCTGCCTAAGAGATGACATTATTAGCATGAGGCTTTTCTCATGATCATGTGAAGGCTGAAGAATATTTCATGCATCCACTTGTAAGAGGCTCTCTCGCTTCATTTTAAAATCACTTTTAAAAAGAGTTACGTCTTTTACCACGTCTCTTGACTTGTGAGAACAGTGTTGACAACATAATGTTGGAATACTTGCCCTTAAGAATACAGAAATCCAGTGGGCTAAGGTTGATCTAGCTATCTAAGGAGCGGGACAAAACAGGAAAGCTCTAAGTAAATTCTTAAAGCTGTGGTGGCTTTTTGTTTTGTTTGTTTATTTTCAGGTAAATAGTCACCCATTGTTTTTTTTTTTTTTTTAAAAAAATCTGTGGAGTCATAACACATGCTACCAAAAACATAAGAGTAGATTAAGGTGTATGCAAAAGGCAAAGCAATGTTACTGTACTAAAAAAAGGTGGCATCAGGTAGTAAAACCTGACATAGAAGAAAGAATTACATTTTCTTCAGAGACATCTCTAGACTTCTGATCTACGTGTTTAAAGACAGGCTAGTAAAATGGTAAATAACCATTACTTCTGAGAGTGACTTAATCCTAAACTTTATTTGAGGAAATCCAGGAACTTTTCAAACAGTTTTACGACACTTCCATCTGCAAGCATAATTTGGATTTATTCTTGATGAAACATATGTTCTTTTCATTCTTTGAAAACCTGAGCAGTAAATTGGAATTTGCTGCAGGTTTTAGCAAACAATAGGTATTTGTATGAGATGTCTTACAAGCAGTAAGTCATAAGACTTTTAAAACACCGTCTGCTCTCAAATTGTGCTACAAATGTTGGTTCGAGTATCGAGCCCCAAGGGCTTTCATGCAGTAAGTTTCCAATGGTGTTGATATGCAGTGTCATGCTTTCCTCCTTTGGCTCTGGTGCTTTTACTTCTGCTGCTTCACAGCGGTAGGAGTCTGATTCCCAGCTGTTCTGGAAACATCCTGAATGTTTGGTTTTCTGTCTTGTTTGTCTGTGGGGGCAAGGAAGTGTCTAAAAGTTTGCTCACATTAAAATGTACAAATGGAGTATAGTTTACCTCTTCAAAACATGATAGAAACAACACAGGAAACAATAGTTGCGAGGGAGTCCTAAAACATGGCACTTCATTTAATGGCATGAGAAGTACCCACTTTCAGCGGCAACAACACCAGAAGTCTCACTTTGTCTTCTCTCATCTGCCTGAATCAGTCAGGGCATGAAAGATAGCATCATTATTGCTTTCTAAACTGTAATGTTCATCCAACTCAATTCATTTTAACCTGACTAGGTTTTTGCTGTTTACTTTGCCTGTTTCTTAACGATGTCATCCTAGCTAGAAGATTACGCTAGTCTCTTATTTGTTTCAGCGGACTTAGAACATGACTTCCCAAGAGACTGCTTTTCCATTTTTTTTTTATTTTTTCCCTTCCTTTAAGGAAAGGCAGCTCCTGAACCCCATTCCTAAAATTGATGAAACTGGTATTTTTAAGACTTCCTAAGCAGTATTTTTTGCATGTCATTAACTGATTATCTTTCTTCCAATCCAACATGCGAGTACAATTGGAAGGAGACATTGTCATAAATGAAAGGAATCTTTATAGATTATTTTTATATGAGATTTGAATCACTAAGGGTATGAGCGTATGATTTCTGCACGCATCTCATTGACCCCTCAGGTGGTTTACGCAACTATTTACCAAGCCACTTGTGTAAACACCTTGTGTTTGTTACCTCTTCTATTTCATGGTGAGCTTTTTTTCTCCCTGGAAGTACTGGCAGGCTTTGTGTATATAGCTTATATAAAAAAACATAAAACAAGTGTGGGAAGGATAGTTCCACCATAGAGTGATAGTATGAATTATAATTGGGATAGTTTGTTATTATAGTCACTTTACTTGGTTTCAGCGGAATGTCAAATATGAATCGTAGAGGAATTTTCTCCGGTGTGTATGGATAAAAACTTGTTGTCCAGTTATACTTATTTTTTTGCTTTGTCAGGGGAAGAGGCTGCTGGTTTTATTTATTTATTTTTTCCTGATGGTGGTGGCTTTTGGTGCTTTGGTTAGTATTGTGTTTTAACTGTTTATTTCCTTTCTCATTACAGAGCAAAAATATTCTTTTTTGTTCTATACTTGATAGAATTCAAATGAAATTCAAACTAGTAAAATTCTACTGAAGATTCTACCCAAGTCCAGTGTAGTTTTAGGCTCTATTTATATAGCTCTATTTATAGCCATATCTAGCTAATGTATCCTTCCTTATCCAAGGAAGAAAATGGAGATACATAGAACATTATGCAGAGCTGTAGTGTTTTCTGATTTCTAGAGGTGGTCAAAATGGATGACATTTGTACATGCTCATTTAAGATTTCAATTGTTTGAAACTCACAATCAGATCATATGAAATTTGACACTTTACATCCTTATGTCAGGCAGTTATACGCATATAAAATATTGGTACATATTCTCTGCTACAGCTTCTCTGCACATCCCTGTCCAATGGACTTAATTGCTGCCAATACATGCTATTTTCTTGCTTGTCTGCTTTTTACTGAGGTTTTTAGGGTTTTATTTCAGTTGAATATAAACTATAGAAACTATTTCAGTTGAATATAAACTATCAACTATTCAGTCAAGTATAAAACTATTTTTGAAAAGATAAATCTGAGTTAAAGGATTTTTAGTGATAAAGTTGCCGAAGTAGAAATACATACGTTTAAAGAACTTTGGAAAAATGTGTTTTCCAGACACAGCATTCCACTTTTCTTCTACAAACAATGCAGAACAGTGATCGTTATGTGAACAAAAATACCAACGCCCATTTTGACTTGATCAGACTTTGAGAAATTGATAAGAAAATACTTGAATATTGGGACTAGTAAACATTCAAGACAATAAAGGCTGCAAAGAATCAAATGAGGTAAAGAAATTGAAATGAAAAAAACATCTACCTTAGAATAAAGCTGAAAAATCATTGTGGGTTGTTTTTCTTTTTTTTTTTTTAAGGGACTGGAACCATAGAAGAGCAAGCTAAAATGAAAGCAGTTGGCATTAAGGCCAGGTGAGCAGGGAGATAGAAGCTCACAGAATAAAAGATAACAGTTCTCATACCCCTAGTTTGCAGTAGAATATGTGGAGCTAGGCCTGACCGCGAGCTTCTTCACATTTGTTCCATTTTCATCATTGAGGTGGGATAGAAAACAAGTTTCGGTAAGCTGAGGTAGAATTCCCCCAGCATGGGAGAGTGAGTTTCTCTTGAGTGGCCTGATTGTTAAATGGGTAGTCAAAATACTAGTATACCACTTGAAATATTGCAAGACAATGTATTTTTGGTCAAAAAATAAAACCCTTTAATGAGAAGGTAAAAACATTAGCAAAGATTTTTAAGGGAAGATTTCTCAGCTGCAAAATGTAACTTCTCCTTGGGGAAAGAGAGCAGAGACATATACCGCAGGGTAGGGGGTAAGTGGTCTTGTTGCTGTGATCTCAAACCACGTACATAAGCACCAGGCTAACCCTGTGCTGATCTTTCAGTGGGGCTTTCCCCGTCACCCTTCTGTGAGAAACAAGGGATTTTTTTTTGTATTTCCTATTTTTATAGGGAAACAAATGGTTATGAGAAAGTGTTAGTCAACTGTGCATTTTTCCAAAGGGGATTTAAATGCTAGAGTGAACAAATAATACTTGCAACCTTAGTACTTCGAGACATCTGTTCAGAATACTTTTTGTTACTGTTCTCTGAACCAGACTTTGCCTTTCATGAAGCTGGTAGTTCATGGCTATAAAAAGCAGCAGGCCCTGTAGTCTAAAAGGCAGACAGGCAAAACGTGTTGAAAATCCCTTTCTTCACCAAAGCCCTGTTCTGTTGAGGAAAAATCTTTTGTGCCTAATAATACCTTTATTTTAGTTGCTTTGTTCTTAAAAATAATTTAGTTTTGTCAAAATTGTAACTGCTTGGTTTTCAAAAAGTACTAAGATCTCAAATGAATGGGTTGTTAACTTTTAAGGGACGTTTAAGGGAAAAAAATCTGCAGGTTATATTTTAATTATTTAATGCTTTGTAATTTAGTGCTATTTCTCCTGTTTTATTTTATTTATTTATTTATTCTCCTCAGAAAGAAAGAAATTTTGGTTTACATTTGAGTCAAGTAAACAAAGGGTTTGTGGTCTGGATTTACCCTTTTTCTAATCTGTGGTGTCCTATCTGTCCTCACCAACCTGTCTGAAAATATTGAAGGATATACTATCCAGAATCACAGAATCACAGAATCCTTTCCTTTTGGGCTACTTCAATTCATTGATTCAAGTTAATTTTACAGATATTTTAAAATAAGTGCCTTTTTTTCCTGGGGTATTTTACGCTTGTAACTGAGTGTAAAAAGTCTTTTATATACACTTTTAAAAACGTAGTCGTCCTTATAAATAATACACAAATTGAGGTTTGGAACTGCATGAATGTATGCTGTATTGCTTGCATATTTTAATGATGTGAATTAAAAAAATACCAAATATTGGCATTTTACTATTAAAGCAATTTTAAGAATACTGCAATGCATGAACTTTCAGTTCGCAGCATAACAAGTATCTGGTGTTACCCATTCCGGTATGAAAAAGTACTATGTATGATCTAAGGATGCAGACAAGAATGAGACTTATTTTGGGTATTTATATTGAGGAATCACAAAGAAAAAAAAATATTTTTCTTGATGTTTTGAGCAAGTTCCTTTATCCCATACAGTTTGGATACCTGGAAGCATTAGCAGAACTCTTCAAAAGAAACACGTTTCAATGGACAAAGGATGAAAACTGGCAAGTATGTTACACTTGAGGAACTAAAAGGTTTTTTTTAACTGTCTATTCCTTCAATAGAAAATCGAAGGGGGAAAAATATGTCAAATAAATGAAGTTTTATATACATTTGCATAGCTTGAGGCAACAGCTTGGAGAGGGGTGAATTGTATTTAAATCTCAGGCTACCTGGAATGCTGTAATTCTACAGCTACATAACTTGTCTTCCTCAGTGTCACACAGCTGAGCACTTTTGCTGTGGATTTGGATACTTTACAGCTGATACCCATCTTTGTTTTATTTTTCTGCGTGCAGCTGCCTTTTCTCTAGTTCTTTCCCCAAAGGACATGTAATTGAATCACCCCGTACAGTAGCCAGACTTCAGAGGGAAGGGCAAACAGAAATGCTTTGCAGCTCACAGCCAGGAAGGAGGGGGATTCATAAACCTAGACTGAAAAGCTGCTTTTGAGAATAACGCAGGCACCCAGGACAAGTATGTGACTTATGTGTTTTTTTGTTTTGTTTTTGTTTTTAAATAACACCTAAAACACTTTGCAAAGCCATGTGACTAACTTGAGAAATGGTGGGAGCATTTCCACAGAAAAGGAATACTGATAATCATTTTTGCCTAACTGAAGAAATCCTCTGCAAATACAACTATTTCCCTCAGCCAGGAGAGAATAATGATGAAGCAATAATGAACAGATTGCCTTTGTCCCTTGGTAAAAGCTATGCAGCTTGTTCTAGGGAAAGCATTCTGTCAAAGTTGATGCTATCATCATCCACATCAGCGTGCGGCAGACTGGAGTAAGTTTTTGTCCATGCTGCGTTTGCCTTTCTTAGAGTATAGTGGACTGTCGGGGGGATTTGAGCACGTGCTTGTGTTTAAAACTCTTCGGAGTGGAAGAGTAGAACTTTAGATACCAAGTTGCTGCCAGTTGTTATTGGTCTTCTAGTAAAAGCCACGTGTTCTTCACAGCATCCGTGGGGTAGCAGGTAGAAAGCGGAGCGACTTTTCACCTGTCCTGTTTTGTTGCTTCTGCATCATCAAAATAGGGAACCTATTTCTGCTCTGGTCCACCTTCACTGGAGGGAGAAGGTGATATGAGCTAAAAAATCCAGGACCTGTCGGAGTATTCCTATGCCTATTAAAGTTGGTACCTTTTGCTTTGAAATGCGTGTATTAGTGTGGTGCTAACAGAACCCCGGATACAAAACAGAATACAGGATCCCAGATACAAGTCTTTAATTGATGTGCATGAATATACTTCTTGGTACAGTTAAATGTGTATTTATGTATATACGACAAGCAAATTTTTCTTACCAACTTTTACTACAATGACAGTGTAAGAATATAAAGTGGCTGGACTGAAGACTAATTAATACATCCAACATTCAGTTAAATTCTCAGTTCCAGCATCATCATAGCTCTTCAAAGTTACTGGGTTCTTACGTACACGCTGCTATTTATATGTTCTCTTTTTCCAAGTGGATAACTGCAAATAGTGTTGGTGGTGTTTTAGTTTAGTTTTGGTTTTTTTTTTTTTTTTTTCTGTTATGGGATACTACTTGAAAGGAAAGTCTGAGACAGTTGTGGGTGGAGACTTAAAATAAAGCAAATGCTATCTCAAAATATAAAATGACAAAAACTTTTTTGGGTGCTTAAAATGCAACACTGAAGGTTTCATTACCTTATTGCAGCATGGCACGATGTAACTGGTTATGCATTTCTAACTAAAAGAATGTCAGTATCTTGTTTTGTGAAAGTTCAACGTGTATTGTAAGATGATAAAGATTTTAAAGTATAGCTTTGGGTAGCTGCTTATCAGATTTGTGTGGATTTTCTGCACATAGAACTGCTGTTAAATTCTTACGCTATATGGGATTATCAAAAATGTTTGTATGTTTCAGAAAAATAGAAAATCTGGCTAATAGCTAAAAAGAAAAAATTATCTTGCTGGTGTTTCTGAATAAAAAACGTGGATTTTTTTTTCACATTCACTTTGAAGAGATGCCTAGGAAAGGAATGTACAGAAAAAATGGGTCATCTAGCTGTCTAATAAGACACCAATCAGGAAATTCCTCTCAGACTTGTCTATGGAAAGAAATATAGAGAGGAATTAGTAGGTTTTAGGAGATAGGAGGTGATAAAGATGTGGTCTAGATCACAGGGAGGAAGGATGAAAAGGGAGGTGGAAAGAAGCAGGCAGACAAAAGAAATTCTAGTCTTGTATCGGTACTAGTATGTCTTTGCAACTAATCATGAAACAGTGATGTAGGCTGTTTTGGAGGCATGAGAGAATGCAAGGTGCTTTAAGGGTGATCTGGCAGAACTTCTCCTGGAAGTGCAACCTTTGAAATGTTGGCAAGGAATGAAGCACCACTCTTATGCTCAACAGCTATTCCTGTGCAAAGCTAGGAAAAAGTAAAATAAATTACTCTGTTAATCCCAGCCTTCTCCTTGCTATGTTGCTCTCTGGGAGGCAGGCAAATGTTTAGCTATATACATGTACAATGTAAATAAGAGGCCAGTGAACTGGGAACTACTGCCTTTGTTACAGATGCTTTAGATCTTCTCAAGTGACAGAAAGGATCGTAGGATAAAATAATGGCTCTAAAAGAAGATGTACAGTTTGCTCAGTCAAAAAAGTGTCTGCACAGTTCCTAGATGCTGAATGAGATGAGTCCAATTGAAGTAAACGGTATACGTTGATAGTGAATATGCATTATCAATGTTCTCTTATGAAAAACTTAACTGATGAATTATTAGCATGTGCTTAGTATAAATCTGTTATTCGAGAGTAAAATAAGTGAAAATTGGATAATGCTAAGGGAACAAACAAGTCATAGTTGCATCCATAGGTTGAATCCTTTCCCTGTCAAACATCAAGTAACTGCTGTTTTGTTTTTTTTTTTTCCAAAAAATGTTATATATATATATTTTCAGTACATAAAATGTTACCTTTATTTTTGGATACAAGAACCATGCTGACTTAAAAACAATGTTTTCAGACAGATCATTTTAACTCAAGGGATTACAATTTTCTCAAAATTTAAGTAACTCAAACTGCAAAACCAGTCTGCCAATGGAACGTGACAAACATTACTATGGATGCTTTTTTATTGTTTTCTTTTTTCTTTTTTTTTTATGTGTTTTTGGTTGGTTGGTTGGGGTTTTTTTTGGTTGTTCTTACTCTCGTGTGTGTTGAATTGCACTACATTAGATTTTTCTCTTAAGGAAGAGTAAATGAAACATCCAATGAGCCCTGCAACAGTCTGGTAGTAGCAGTCCATCCAGTCAACAACAACAACAAAAAGTGAGTTAACAAGACTTTTCTCCAGAATTCTACTTGTAGGACTGGAATAAGTTTTCTATCATTATTTTTTCTTGAAAATTCTAGAATAAAGTGACAAACAGCAAAAATTCCTCTATTGATAACAAGTATTAACCAAAATTGGTCTCTGGTAAGAGAAACCCCCCTCTGGCAGGGTTTTAGCTGTTATTTTACTTTCTGCTATAGGAATGTACTGTGTTCCTGATAAAAACTTCCAATATTACTTCCTAATATGTTTATTTTTTCACTATGGTAAATGTACTTTAGAAGTGGTCTTAAATCCTGGGGCCATTAATTGCGTGGATAAACATGCTGGATCAATATGTGTAGGATATATGCTGATATTAAGTTTCATGTGTGATTAAGAATTATTATTTAGGATTAATTTAGCTAAGGAATGTCAATTCAAAGTCTGTCTATCTTGCATTCTTTTCCTAAGCAAAAGCAAAGTTATGTTTTTCTTTCTATGGATTAAAAGATCTTCTTGCAAAATTTTAATTTCCTTTTTACTTTGATTAAAATACGATACGAAGTCCAAACCTCTTCCTGAATCCAGTATTCATGCTGTAGCATAACTCTACTACTTTGGCCCAGAGTAGTGTCTAGTATTAGTCCTGTTCATGTGTACTTCAGAGGTCAGTAGTATGCTATTGTGCGTACACACATCTGCGTGGAAAGAGAAGCCTGTCTTCCTGGGAAATTTTCTCCCTTCTAATATTTCACTTCTACCAAACTCCTTGCAGGCAAGGTAAGATGAAGCTTGGAGTGAAGATTAACCTCTTCAGCTTTTCTGTAACAAGCTCCAGAAAAGTCATTGTAAAACTTTATACTGATTTATCTTTTTTCCCCCCCTCTTGGACTCCTGCTATTATAGGAACTGCACTTTTATGACTTTTAAAAAGAAGACAAAAGGGGGGAAAATATTTGAATGTCATAAACAAATATCCAGTGGTTTCTGTAAATACTTTGTGTGACATTTGTCCAGAAAGACTTGGCTAATTAATCTGTGTTTTACCGTGTGGATCATTTTATTGATTATCCAGCAAGGGATGCTTATAAACAGATAGACATTTTGTTTCTTGGACTCTGTCTCATGTAGAGATGATTAGCTAACTATTTTGAGACTGAGGAAAAAATGCTAGTTTTATAAATAAAGACTCTTTATGGCTTAATTGGTAGGATTGTAGAAGTGCTTGAGCACTTCTTTCTGAAACATCTTTCTACATAACAGGGACTAGTTCATAGAACTGGCTGTATGACCTCAAAGCAAACTTTATTTACATTGGTGTCAGTGTAAATGTTTTCTGTAAAATGGCAGGGCTACAGCATACATCTCCTCACTGTGTTCCTTTTTGTTGTTTTCTTCTGACATTGCATATTCTTTTAACCCTATATTTCTAATTCATGGAAAGCATTTCTGATATGGAAAGTGGGAAGCGAAAAAAAAGTTGCTGCACAAACATTGTTAAAAGGACCATAAAGTTTTGTTGTATTTTGCAGAAATAATCTGGTATATTTACTCAGCTGACTGATAGTGGGTATTGACTAATACAATCCTGGGGATCCAGCAGGCTTTTTAGTTCAAGTATTCTAGATTCCAATTGGGATTTAGTATTCAGAAAAAGAATTGAGTTCCAGATGTGGAAAGTTTATTGCTTGTTTTGCCTTGTATATAATTTTTTCTAATAGATTTACTTACCAGACCTGGTAAGACCTTACCAGACCTTACCTTCTTCATTTTTATGTTTTGTATAGATCAGTCTGCCAGATAAGATAGCAGCACAGTGTTAGCTGTGTACATACATAATGGATGCCAGCATGTGTGATGATTTCACTTTTCTATGCATTATAGCCATAGCAGCATACAAGCCAGAAAACCCAGAGAAAACATGAATTTGAAGAAAGATGAATATTTAAATAAACAAAAAAAGTGTGAGGAAAAGGAAGGCACATAAGAAATCTGGGCATAAACTTGAGACTCAGGTAACTAGTTTTTTCCAGTTGAGGAGAAATAACATGATGACAAGAGCTTATGTGGTTGGTTCAATAAGGAAAACTCAGTGCTTACTGGCATTTGTGAAACTGACTTGAAATGGACACAAATGCTTTCTATATGTGTGTGGTGGTTTGACTGGAGTGGGCAGCCGAGCTCCACCACAAGAGGAAGGAGGAGAAAAGACAAGACAAATTGCTCGAGGTTTGAGTTGAGAATGATTTAATTAAATCAAAGGGAATGGAGAGAAAGAGAAACCAAAGAAAGAACAAGGCCACGCGGAAGCACAGAGAGAAAGGAAAAAAAAAAAATAGTTATTCTCTACTTGCCACCAACAAGCGATGCTTGGCCACGTCCTGGGAAGCAGGGCCTCAAAACACATACCGGTTGTTCAGGAGGACCGCCCTTCCCCACGAGAGCCCCCCGTTTATTGCTGAGTGTGACATCAGGTGGTATGGAATATCCCTTTGGTCAGTTTAGGTCCCCTCCCCATCAATTGCCCACCCCCAGCCTGCTGGCTCTTGGGGGCTTGGAGGGAGTCCTGATGCTGTGCCAGCACTATGCAGCAAGAGACACAATGCTGGAGTGGTACCGGTGCTGTTCCAGCTACGGGTGCAGAGCGCAGCACTGTGTGGGCTGCTGCAGGGAAAGGTGACTCCATCCCAGACAGACCCAACCCAATGTGATAGGGCAAAAGTCTTAAAACTGATTTTAAAAAAGTCTGGATGGTTTTTTACAATGAAATATTTTTAAAAAGTGTCATAGAACTCTATTTGTAAGTGAAAATATAATTTCTACTGCAATTTTTTAGCTTGTCTGATTACCAATTTTTGTATTTTAATCAAAAACCAAACAGTGTACTGCCATATCTTGCCACTTGTATTGTCAGATAAAACATGGATCTTTTTTTGTCACATGGATGAAGATTATGTATGGGCAGAAAAGATGATAAGCAGTATTTTAGTGCAATCTGTTTTAGAGTCCTGAAGCGTCAGTTCTTCAAGATAGCATGGGAACTTTTATATAGCTATCTTCTAGGCATTTCTCTATACATATGATAGATAATTTCCAGTTTTATTCTGAACCCATCAAAAGCTCAAATGAAAACACAAGCTTTTGAGTTAATTTTTATGTCCTGACTGCCCAACTAAAGCCAGAACTAGAGAAAAATAGTTTTGCAAGATTACTTATCTGCTGTTGCCCAAACAAAATAGCTTGCACTTAAAAAATGGCTGTGCCCCAGAAAGAAAGATCCTCTCTGAATTATTTCAACATGACTGTGGTGTTTGTGCTTGTGGTCATCTCCTCAAAGGCACAAGTAAAAAGTCTTAAATCTAGGAAGCCCGGCTCATGAACCTCTGCATTGAAACATACTCCATTGCTTCTTGATGTGGACATCAAGGAAATGGGAAGTTAACTGGTGGGGGCACATGTATTCTATTGCCAAGCCTTATTTATTCTCCAGATAGCTACATCGTGTGACTCTAAAGTGGTTCAGAATACTTAGAAAAGTTGATGCTGTTCCTGGGGGATAAGTTACCATAAGAACAGCAACATAAATATGTGAGTTCTGTGAGAAAGGCATGTGTGAAGGCGAAACAGTTTGCCACTATTTTATGTGGCTGGCCACTTATATCAATGCTTTTACAAGAAGGTGATATCACCAGGCTTTATATAAAAATTATATATATATATATATAATTATATAGGATGTATTGTTGTATGTCCTTTATACATCTTTATCTAGTTAAAGTAAGTGAGTTTTTAGCTGCTAAGATTCCCTCATTCAAAAACTTGGATGCTTGCTAGAAAGTTTCACTTGCTTTTGGCCAGAGACCCTTCAGACGTGTTTAACAAATCCATGGGCAAGCCACTTGCAAAATGAGCATGCTGTTAAATACAGGAATATACAAGCTGTTTCAGGAGCTGAACACTGGAAGCATCATTTTCCTTTTGCCTATACTTCTGGGGTCCTTCTTTGTCCACCGTATACTGTCAGAACAGTAGAGGTCATGTTGGTATGGTGCAAGTAGATGGGCCAAATAAAAGAATTGAGATTCATTTGCTCTAGGTTTCTCCTATAACAAGGCAATTAGCTTAAACTTTCTTCATAAGCTGCTTACTTAATGATGATTCTAGGAACCTGAAAATATCGACACCTCCGTTTATCAAAAAAAACTTGCTTCAATTTGGCCAGTGGTGTTATAGGATGCTAGACAAATGAACAAGTGATTTAACTGGTTTCCTTTCCTAGGGGAGAGTAGCGTGAACAGGCAGTAAGCAACGTGTTCTTGCCCAAGCTGGGTTCAAAGCAATTCTTGCTATGAAAGGGAGGCATGCAGATTGAAGAAACAGGCAACTTCTGTGCAGGCAAATGGAATGCTTGACACTTGCGACCTAGAAACTGAGAAAATTAAATGGAAAAATGATGAATTACAGGTGCTAGCAAGAGACTTCTGTAGTTGCAAATGACTAGATGAGAGATGTGTGTTGTTTCAAAGAGTTAGGTAGAAAGCTCACTGTACTAGGCAAGAAAATATTTGGAAACTCAAGTTTGTGGGTATTAAAATAGTGATCCAAGAAAATGAGAGATGTGTTAAAATGTCTGTTGGTGGGCCAGTAAGTAGTACCAAGGACATCAAAAGCTCATTTTTGAAACATGTATGTACTCTCATTATCTTGATTCAAGTTTAAATGACACTGTTGTAAGTTTCTCAGAGCCCTTTTCCAGTGTTGATTTTTAGGAGCCAAGAATGTCTTAAGTGTAGAATATTAGACCTACTAATGCAAGCTCAATCCTGATACAACACAAATGAAGTTCTCAGCCTTTTATTTTCTTCATAAAGGGACTGCAATATACTGCAGTCAGTTCATTTTCACCCCTTTCCTATACAAGTATTCTCATGTTTCCATCCATCATTCCTATATGGAGCATGCTTTAGGTCATATCATAAAATCTTTATTTTGTCTGATCTGTTTCTGCCTTAATGGTTTTGATAACTTCTTTTTGATAATGGCTAATAACTTGCTAGCATCGTTTGCTCTAAAGCAGCCTAATACGTCTCTTCTGTAACTCGCTATCTGGTCACTTCATATGTTTTCACGTGCAATTTTGTGACATGTCCCACTAACAGCTCTTGTGTCCCTACTCGAACTGCAGAAGTTCTTTTGGACAGGATTTGGCTTGCTTAGATTTAAGAACTTAAAACCAAATAATTTAGGGGAAAAAAAAAAAAAAAAAGCTCCAGGGCTGCAGTAAGATCTATGTCAACTTGCATGTCACTTTCCTGCAGGTACCTGAATATACTGTAGTAAACACTTTGTTCCCCTCTTTGTGCCCCATTTGCAGCTAGATTCTCTAGATTCTCTCATGGGATACAAAAAACTTCTGTGAACTTCAGTGGGAATTATTCATTTTCTGTGAGTGGAGAGCGGAGCCCATGACTGGACTGAAGCCAACGTTCTTTAAAAGTTCACATGCCTTGGATTTGCTCTCTAATTTAGACTCTTTCTGACCAAACGGGGCCGGGGGGCCGGGGGGGGGGGAGGAAAAATAGTAGTAAGAGTTTCAGGGGGAAAAAAAAAACAACAAACCTCAAAAATCTGAGGATTAACATACTGTGATGTAAATTGTATCTAATCTTTTCTTCCTACTTGCCAACTTTCCTCAGAAACGAGTGAGAAGAGCCTTATATGCAGTGAACTTGAAGAATGCTAATGGGATGTCTACATCACATTGTACTTGGAGTACTTATGCCAGAATAGGAAAGCCTTTTATTCTGTAACTCCCCGAGGCAAGAAAGAGGCTTTCTGAAGAGTTACTTTAAATTTAAACTCTCATTCTAATGTTAGACAGCCTGTTGGATCTCTGAGTTAAAAATTGCTTCAGCTTTACTTACTAAAGCCAGATGTAACATTGACCTTAAATGGTAAAAGCTCCCAAGAGTGGAAGAGAGGCTGGCCTGAGGGGAAAAAGGGGAATAACTGAAGTTTTAGGTAAGTAATCTCTATAACCGAGAATAAGCTCTCTTTCAGCCGTGGAACAGAACAGAACCCTATTTCTTCCTTAAAGGTACAGTACCTTGTTGCTATGATATCAAGTAGCTCGTTTTACCTATCTTCTTCCCCCAACCCCCACCCCAGTCTCCATCCCCATGTCAAATTCTACCCCTTTCTCAAGTTTTAGCTGCTTAAAAAGTGGTTGAGGTTAACCAAATGTAGTTCTTTTTACGTACTGTTTGGGAATATACAAGAATGAAAAAGAAAAAGCTGTGTTAATTGTACCTAGGTTTGATTAACCAAGGTACGTAGGCGGTAATTCAAGGCAACCTAGTAGACAGATATTGTTATCTGTATGGGGCTAATCGTTGGAGAGCATTAGCTAGCAGGAGTGCATGTTACAGGGAAACAGACACTGAACAGATTTCTTTTTGCTTTAATTGTGTGGCTTTTCTTCCCACATGCTTGCTTTTAACAGTGCCGAAGTTGTGCGTTTTGATGGATTACCTGCTTGTGTCTGGAACCTGTCTTTTAAAAAGACATTTCCGGAGCCATTACTTTATACAGTATATGTTTGGTTTTAATCCTATTAGAGGTAAATTAACACCGTGAAGTTATCTAATTAGAATGCTGCATGAGGGGGGCAGAGCGGGAGAACAAATAAATAAATAAATAAAATTAAAACTTTTCATATTAAAGTATGCTTGCTTTGATATGAAACATGGTGTTTACAATTTCCAGTATTTCAGTCTTCGGCTTTGGCTGTGCTGTTTGGTAGCTATTCTGCAGAGAAATGTTTTGTGTTTTCTTGGCCAATTCAAACTTTTGTTTTTCGTCTAATATGTCTGTTTGCATGTGGCTTTTTTCAGACAGCAGTATGTAAACAACATGTAAGAATGAGGACATTACAAGGAAATGCTAGTTAAAATTGAAGACAGGTTTCTGTTACCAACATATTAGCAACAACTCATGTTAGTGAGTTGATTTTCAAATCGCATATAGCACGGTCCCATCTGTTGAAAAATCCTCTGCAATCATCAGAATATTTTCCTTCTTGTGGAGTGATTAAGCAGTAAAATTAGTTTATGCAATGCAGAAATTGGGATAATTAGGAGTTCTGAGCATAGATAGTGTTTTCTGAAATTACTAACTGCTACTGCGTTTATACTTGATATGGCAAAGGGTTGTGTCTAAGTTCACTTAATCCACCTTCAAGAGAATGTGATGAATGCGTCTTGTTTATAATGTTGCAAAGCTCATAATAATTAGTTTTTCTCTGGACTCTCATTAGTGGTAAACAATGTACTACTTTTGATCTCCTGGCTAATCTTCATGTTTTATATCACAATTATACCCTAAGTCAACAATTATACGAAGCTTGGAGCTCTATAATCTAATGACAAATCCTGTAGAAATCTGTTAGGCAATTAGAATTAACAGTGGAAATTAAGAAAGTCTGATATTTTAAATGCCAGATACTGGGAGTCCTATTTTTTTTTTAATATTCCTGTAGTTTTCAAGCCTACTAATGCCTTTATCCTGATTTGCTGGTCTTGTGTGCGTTACTTAACTGGTGATATTTTATATGTGCCTTTAGCTTGTGCAAATATACTCAGTTTTGGTGGTATTTAGAAGGCATTTAAGTCTTAGTAAGTAGTCGTTTTCAACTTTGTATATGGACTTGAATTTATGTAACTTGTCCAAGCACGAACTGTATATTTCTAAAACATGGTATTTCATAGTATTTCAGCAACTGTTGTTCTTCTCAGTGTGTGCAATCCTTTTTTTGGTAATTTAAAATGTGTTACGTAGTGCCCATGTGTAAGTCTATCTTCTGTAGGGATGTCATGATGACGATGTGTAATTTGATACAAAAAGTACAGGTTGCTCATTTGTGCGTAGTGAAAATTGTGTTCATGTCAGTGTGCTGCTAAGGGACCCAGGGTTATCGGTGTCTTTAATTTAAAGCCATTTGCTTTGCAGCCCTCTGGATTAAGCTGCAAGCTTAAGCTGGCTGTGGACAAAAAACTTGCATACTTTCTTACCTTCTATTCTTTATATGTTTAAGTTGGTTTTAACGGTGGTATAAACCCTAACTATAGTCCTATGTATCTAGTACAAAAGTAGAAAAAAATAATCAAAAGGAGGATTGAAGAAGCTGATGGTAAATATAGTTCCAATCTGCTCCATGACAGCTTTTAGTGTTAGTTTGGTGGCAAATTATTTTTCCAAACACTGGATAAGGTAGAGTATTGCAGGTGAGATATAAGGAATTGGTACTGAAAAGAGACAGCTGTGAAAGCTTTTCATGTCAGGAGTCATGCTTGTGTGTTCCTTACACGTCATGGAGTTCTCCTGCCTCATGTAGTCACTGTTCCTAGGGAGTTGTACAAGTCCAGGCAAAGAAAACATCAAGTGGCTTGTGAGTGGAAGGGAAAAGAAAATACTTGCCTACTTGCCTTTATTTTTTTTTTTTATTATTATTTTATTTTTTATAAAAAAATGGGCCATTTAAAAAATCTGGGACACGTGGGCAGGGAAAGATCTTTCTTCCAGCCTGATTTTCAGTCTTCCTTTAAACTAAACAGAAGAAATTGGTTGATGTGTTCTGCTCTTGTGCTTCCTTTGAAAAGTGTGTCAAATACATGTTTTGGATCTCAGTTTCGCTGTCAGAAAGGAAATGTAAGAGTGGGTGATGAATCTTTGTAAGCTTTTACACGAGTGACTCAAGACATGAATTATTGGTATGGGCACGTGTAGTGGTTTGTGAAGGAGAACTAAAACTGTGACTGTTGTGAAATGACTTTGAAATAATAACTGACTCTCAGCCTGGAAAGTAGAGCCCAAGAATTCCGAAGAGAGGGATTTCATATTTAGAGCCAGTGGGCTTTTGTTGGAGATCTTAGGCTGTAACAGCATTCCTAGGTTTAGTCCTTCTCAGTAGGTGGATGTGACAGGCTTTTTCATTTTTCATTTTTTTTCTAAATTAATTTTATGATCTGGAAAATCATTTCAGAAATTCATTTTAAATAGGTGATACCAAATAGGATAAGTATATGAAAGATTTAAAAAACAAAAATAATAATAGCTGAAGTCAAGCATGCCTTACTATCTGCTACAACTTTTCCAAAACTTTAAATATATATATTAAAAAAAACAAAGTCGTTAGCTATCACAAGTCAACAGGAACCTGCAATAGTGCAGGTATGATCACTTATGGGCCTGGACAAGTAAGGCTTGTCAAAAAATACGTATATGTGTGTATATATATATATATATTATTCTAACACACATTGAAGTGGAGAAAATGAAAAAAAGGAGGGGAGGGAAGCATGCAAACTTGACAAGTAACATGTCAAGTGTATATATAAACATGAAATTTTCTTTCCTTAGCTACTGTTGAAGCATATTTGGTTGTGTCCTATCAAATGGATTTATGGTGCAAACTCTGTGGTGGTGGGTCATGTATGGCAATTGCCTTGGGCTAGGGCCTTCCCTTCAGAGTAAAATGTTTAATGTTTGTTTAATTATGCGAAGTGTTTGATAATGCTGAAGGCGTACCTAGGGAATACGGCTCTGAACCTTTACTTTTAAAATCAGTGAAGTTTCCAGTGACTGAGTGGTGTCAGGCTCTTGGTAAATACCACAAATGTGAAGGATGTGTTAATTAGTGGGAAATAAGTTGGAAATCAAGAGAAATTTGGGTAGGTGCAGTGTGTCTGTTTTCACCCATGTTATTTTGGACTCCGAGGGGTGCACCAATGAGGGACAGGGTTTGTAGAATGAGAGTTGTTTCTGAAGTTTTGGAAAAGAAAACCCCCAAGATTTAATTCCTATTAAAACTTCCCAAGTTGTGCTGAGCTGTGGCCTAGCTGCTGAACACAAATCAAAAAAGAAGTGTAACTATAAAGCAAAGGACAGCTTGTGGAGAGGAAAGGAAATATTTTAACAATGTATAAAAATACACACATGCTTCCCAATGACAATCACTGAATTTCCTGTATTTTTCTTTCTACATAGTGAATGAGTGTGGCTGACCTCTGGGCTCATGAAAATGGCTCGATATAATTAGTGGCCTAGTGGAAGTGGAGGGTGGAGCTTGCCCCAGGAGGAGGTGCAAAGTCAAGTCAATGCCCCGTACAGCATCTCAGACTGGCAAGTCTTCTGAGCAAATCTAAATATTGTTAGTGCCCTGTGCAAGTATAGTTGTGCCTATCACCTTAACTTCCCCAAGGGCTGTTGCAGTTAAATTTATCGTTCATTTTCTTTGACAGGTATAATTATCAGGATTGCTCTAAAAGCTGTTTGTAGTAAGTACAGTAGTTAGTGGAGCAGACCGTACAAAAACAAGTAGATATATCAAAATTCCCAAGTATTTTAGATCCTTTAAAGCAAGCTTAGAAGACTTGAAAACTGCTCTGTTTACTCACTGAATTAATTGAAAAAATATTTGAAGGTCAGAGGAAGAATTTGTGGGATACATTCTCAAGTCTCAGCATGTACAACTCAATTTTATCTCCGTGCTGAGCTTCTGGGGCCTGTTAGAAGTCTCTCTTGCATAAAACACCGTATTAAATGTCTGTTCCAAAATGCATATACTGTGTGCTAAAGGAAGAGACTCACTGGAGTCTTAAAAACTTTGTACCCTTCTAAAAAGCTTTTCACATTTCCTGTTGTTTTTTTTTCTTCGACGTTTCCTGTTTAACAGATTTAAAATGTTTTTGTTGGTAAAATGGCAAACATCAACCATCCCACTCTATACAAAGTTGACATTAACCATAACAGAAAGGAGAATAATAACTAAAGATTCTTAGGGATATCTGTACAGTTGCAGCTTGCTGCCTCCATGTCTAGGAAGGTGTTTGGAAATTACATTAAATTAACACAAGTGTCCTTTTTCACTAATCACTTGTAAAAATGCTAAAGTGCTGAAACCCTCTCCTGTCCAGCACTATACCAGAGAAAAGTAGGCTTTATTATGAAAATGATGAACAGTACTTCTTAAACTACATGGCAGATCGCACTCAGTTTTTATAAATCAGTGGATTTTGAGCCCTCCTCAGAATCTGCTGCCACCTAATTATGAAGACTTGTGTTTTTTGTTGTTGGTTTTGTTTGTTTGTTTTTTGTTTTTTTGTTTTTTGTTTTTTTTTTTGTCTTTCGTTATTTAGCAGGTAAAGATCAGACTTTATGAAATGTTCTTCCCTTCAGAGTAGGATCTGGAAGTTTCTTTTTCATCTTTATAAAAAAGGGTACAAATTGACATAAGATTTTCATCTAACCTTGATTTTAGATGATAGTTACAATGAATGCTTTCTAAGGACAAAATCTATTGAACTCACAATGTGCCTTATGCTTATCTCTCTGATTTAGAGGTTAAAGTAATGCATGAAGTTAGGGTTTTTTTCCCCTTTCTTGAAGTTGATACTGTACAATCATCTTGTATACTTATCTTCTGAGCATCTGCTCAGAAAATAAAACAACATGCCACTTTGACATCCAAGAAAGTGCTATAAAAAGTCTGTTGCTATGTTTAAATGCCTACACTCAGTTGCTATAGCAATAAAATTCTCAAAAATGATGTATGAATTGCCACAGTTCATTACCAGCCCTTTCAGGGACAGGGAGATTGCTGGACTGAGAGGATGACAAAGATCCTCCTATTAGAGGACAAAGTTGCCATGTAGTTCCAGGTGCCTCGTGCTGTCATCTGTGCACAAAATGTGGCCTAAGTGTACAAATCCCAGCGTGGCTGTGTCAAAAGGGACAGTTGTAACCCTACTCGATTCAATTGCCTCTTCATTCCTTGTGTGACAGAGCTCAATGTTTTGAGCAATTTCCCATTTCAGTGCAACACAAGTTGCTGGAAATGTTTTTCTCTGAATTCTTCCAGTCCCTTCATAACAAGTGTGAAAATCAGCATACAGTGTGCAGTGGGCAGCATAGGTTTTGTCTCTAATAGAAGAGGTGTCAGTCTAAAGTGCCCTTGATCCTGAAGCAGCTATGGGAATCCTGCTCTCAAAAAAAGTAAAAAATAATTTTAAAAAAATGAAAGAAATAATAGCTGATGGAATCTTTAGTATCTCTCTGGGGCTTGATGCCTTGAACTTTGACTTGCTTTCTGAAGAAAGGAGGAAATTCAATTTCCTATATAAAAACAGCAAATTGGTACCTCTAAGCTCGGGATGGGGTTGCATTATTATTTCAGTCATCTTCAACGTTTTGTTCCATTCTACTGAGGAAGACTTGGAAAAAATTGGGAGAGTGTTTGAAAGCAACACAACTATTCTGTCTCTGTTCCTCATTGCTTGAAGAATCTTCAAGGTCCAGATGAGGTTGACTCAAACTCTGTAATAACGTTTGTGCACTTCAGTTGGAATGTGATGCTGCTAATTCACAGCAGTCACATAACTATTTTAAGTATTTTCCTTTAATGTAAGCTTTGAAGTCCATTTGAGAGGACTCCTAATAAACATTTCCACCGCTGATACGTTTGTGGTATTTCTATGCTTCATTTACACTAATGTAAATTTTACAGTTGACAATATGTGCTTATATGAACAACCTGACCTGAAGGGGAGGGGGTGGGGGAGCAGAGGAGGAGATGTGTGAAACTAGCTTTTAAGTTTTGTGAACTGTCAAGTACCTGAAATGAGGAAACCTGATTTCCTACGGAACACTGCCCTATACCTATAGCATTCTCACCCCAATTCTAACGACATAAATTGATTTTGTATTCCAAAGCTCTTCTGTGTAGTCTGTTCTGGATGCTCTATTCCTGAATTTGCATCTGCCATGGAGAAACAAGCATCATGATACCCTGGGTCAGCCTTGGTTGAAACTGCTCACCAGCTTCAAGTTACTGCAGGAATAGATGGGCTTGAACAGACAACAATCCGGCTACATAAGCTTCTTTCCAAGAAAAAAAAAGTTTAAAAACCCCTTGTGCCTATGGGCTAGAGATGCATTTCTTGTTAGGTATTGGCCACTAGCCTTCTTTAATTGTTAGCTATGCATGTATTCTTTCCCAAATCTATTTTTGGCTTTGTTTTCTCTGGAATAAAGATTGTGCTGTTTTTCTGGTTGTCAGCCAGCTATCCTTCCCCTTTCTTCCCTGCCCTCCCTCCTTTCCCTCCCACTAGCCTTTGAACTCCTCTAATATGTTGAGTTTGGCCAGAGAGGATCTCAGAAGTATTAAGTTCCAATAGAATTAGTGAGAAGAGCTGGTGTGGCAAGAGGAGAGACCCAGCTTCGTGCTCCTGAAGGGAGAAGGCTGCACTGTGAGCCGAAATGACCACTGACTCTGTTTGACTGCCTGTTTGCAAGCCTGGCATGTGTGAAGCTCAAAACAAGGCACAGCAAGTGCTGTCTTTTGTCCCTTCAGACTGGCAGGAGACTAGGAGACAAGTGGAATTATATTGGTGGGTGAGAGAAGATACAGGTTTTGTTATTTTAATGATTTCGTTCTTTGTGTATTTTAGTTCGGTTACTTGAGAAAAAGCTCTTTTCCTATTTTCCTAATGTGGAGAGACAGGTTACAAACGGTCTGTTTGTGCTCTGATATCTTAACTTCAGTTTGGAAGACTTTCACAAATCTTTATGAAACACAGATCATGACAACTACACACTGATAACTCTTCTGCGATTTCACGCTGAGTTCTCATAGTTGGTGGCAGTCCTTACGGATGTCTTCTTTCCAAAGCAGTGCAGGGCGCTGTAGGATTGTTGAGCAGACCCTTATCTGTTTGGCAGATTTTTCCATCAAGGCTGCAGTACCTAAAGGGGAAAGAGCTTAGGTTTCTGTAGTCGTTGGGAACAGGCTGTAGACTCTACTTGGTCTGTTCCTCAGTCAGACTCATGGGAATGTTGTTAGTGAACAGGTTCTTCCCATGGCAAATAAATGTTAGTTGTCCGGGAAGAGGCCCCTGTTCTAATCAGTCTTTCCTTATGTAACAGATGTTTTGAAGCTCAGCCAGGGACAATAAAGTATTATCCAGAGAGAGCAGCCCTGGTCCTCTTTCTGGCTGTTTGAAGAGGGCAGCTGATGGTCAAGAATTTGTTCCCTGAAAATTTCCATGCATCTGAAGTGGTTTCTCCACTAATTATGCCCCTAAATGTTCATGCATAATGAAGGTCAGTGTGCAAGCTCCAAGGCTGAGGAGACTGTGAGTTCCGTGTCACAGACACTGCTCACTCGCACCTGCTCCCTTAGGTATCCTTTTACGAGCTAACTTCCATTCCTGAACCTCCAGTGATAAATTCCCACTGAGTTCAGTTCTCCTATGTTCGATGGTTACAGACATAAACATAACTTTTGATTGCTATCCCCTGTCATAGCTTTAGCTTTTTTTTTTTTTTTTTTTAATAATATGCAGCCTATTTTCCTTTATAATCTGAGGATTGCTCAGTATGCAAATATTGTTTAATAGGTCAGATCACATGTACTTCATTCTCTTTGCTTCTGCTTTCATGGGTTTAAAGGAATGTTGGGGAAATCTTGGCAGCAAACAGATGCTTACAAAACTGATGGGAGATGTTGATCCCGCTCAAAAATAAATAAAGAAAAAATCACCTCCCCCCTCTGTCTTTCTTCAGCTCACTTTAGGAATTCCAAGACCCTTCTGTTGAAATAAACTCATGTAAAAATGTCAGAACAAGTTCTCATTCGTTCTTAAGTAAACAGTTTAGATACTTTCTGTTAGTTACTGATAAATTATTCCACGATTATTTCAAAGAAATTAACCTGCGCTAGCATCCCATTTTCTTCCTTTGCTTTATCTGTTTGGGAGGAGTTATTTGTTTTGCTTAGAAACAAACAAAACCTTTTTGTCTAGATAATGTTAAATTTGTTTCTTTTTTCTGCTTAAAACAGGAAGCTCTGGCCTCTAGCATTCCAACAGTTACCCTGTTGAATTTTTGCTGTCCTTTCTTCACCTGTGCACCTTCGCCAGGGCGCTGTGTTGACCATGACAGTTCCTGACCTTAAAATCCACTTTTAGGTAATACCTGTCTTTCTGGTTGTATTATTTGTTACTTGAAACAGTTGCACTAATTTCTCATTTGGCGTGTCATTCAGTGAAGTTGATTGGAGTCTTGTGCATATAAGAGATGCATAGGTCAGCTACTTGTTATTCTAACTTTTAAAAATATTTCACAGCCATTTTTGATTGATTAACATCTATGTGAGCATTCACTAGTTTTTAAAGTGAGTGCTGCTCAATAAATCAATTTTAATTAAATTGCTCATCAAAATAGTATAAATTAGAAGATACGGAACACCAATAAAATATCTGTACAACTACAGTTTCTGTGTATATACACTTCTATTGAGACAGATGGTAGCTTACTGTCTGTGACAATGTTAATACTTTTTAGTCCAGATCTGACATCAAAGTTAATGAACTAGAAAACAAACAAAAAATCATTGCTGAATTGCTTAACTAGCAATTAAAAGCTATGTTTTTGTCTGTAACCAGCAAACACAGGAGCGCTAAACTCAGTGGGAATTCATTGTTGGATGTTCAGAAATGGAAGTTAGCTCATAAAACTCCCTATGGGACTGATCACTGAAAAGTACAATAAGTTTCATGTGTCTGACAAAAGTAAGATTTACTTCAGAAGAGCACAAGACCAGAAAGGTATTATTAGATAATATTTTAACTTTAATTTTAGTACACTTTAACAGTTAGGACCTATCCTAAAGCTGCATTGCATAATACCAATGTCTAATAATCAGTACATTTGAACGAGTAAGATATGGCCAATTTCACCCAACTAATTTGTAAAATGATCATTTCTCCTTCACAGTGATAAATCTTAATTCTTCAGCTTTTCCAAATAAGCGTTTATCAATATGGTTATGTTGTTAGTACTTTGCATGTTCTGAGGTTCTTAATTAGGTGGTCTGATAAAATAAAATTAAAAATTAAAAATAAAAAAGGCGTTACCAAAACATTTAGAGGATACAGTGAATGCTGTACAGGGACATACACAGTGAAGAGTCGTATCTCTTGATCGGTTCGAAACCGAACTATTGCATCCCTAGCTGCCTTAAACACACAGTTCTAATATTTTCTGTTGCATTTGTGCTTTGAAATAACGATTGGTGGCATTTCCATGTTTCATTCAATTACAAAGATTAAGTAATGTACTACACCAATGCAAAACATGCTCAGCATGTTTTCAATATACAGACTTCCTTAAGAACTATTAACCCAACAGAGTACGGGTTACAGCTGTATAGCTTCTCAGAAGTCAATTAAATCATTTCTGAATAACTTTGCACAGTAAATTGACTAGAAAACCTGTGGAACTTACTGATGCCTGAGGAACTTCCTGATGCTTGATTTTGTCTTGGCATAGTTGTAGGAATGCAAGTGAAGGCCAGGTATGAACCTGATGAATGAGCTAACGGAAATTGCCATTATTCCACCTTGCTGCAAAAAAAATAGGGAGAAAATATAGTTTTAATATTAAAAGCACTACTACTGTGTAAGTGGTTACTCTGTAATTGAACATTCACAGGGTTCTGCAGAACATTGTTCACTTAGGGTTGTAAACAAAACAAGCTGTGTGATTGAAATTTGTGTTTTGCTTCAACTTAGTTCAAAAGCAAGCTTACGTGCACTTAGAATTTAAGTGTTTTCCTTTCATATGAATGATAAAAAATAATTTTAAAATGTGGTACCATTCGGTAAGGTTAGCAAATTGATTTTTATGGGATTTTTCGGGGTGGGGGGGGGGCGGGGAATATACTTCTCCTGTTTATATTTTTTCTAGATGCTGTTGTTGTTTCTCCCAGAAGTCATTTAATCATTTCTCTGAGTTAACTGGCTAATAAGTTTGGAGGAAAAAAGAATAGCTGGCTGTGGCTTTGAATGTAAATATTTCTTTTAACAAAAACACAGGAATGTCTTGTTCAGTTAGTAACTTTTTCTTCCTTTTCTGGAGAAAAACAACAACAACAAAAACAAACAAACAAAACTTTTCTCTGCAAGAGGGTTAAAAACAGTAAACACTTGGAGGGAACACTTAAAAAATGAATTTGTTGGGTTGCCATTAAGCACCATGGAAATTAAAATAAACATTGTTCTAACTAAGAAACATTAACAACAACAACAAAAGTTTGTGTTGGAAAAATCTTTACATGGCTTAGAAACACATTCAGCACAATTTGACATCATCTTATTTGCATAGATCAAATAGTGCAATTGGTCTTCATTTAAATTTAGATATATTAAAGCTAATTTTTAAGTGTATAAAAGCATTATATCTTGTTTCTTCAGCTAGCAAGGCAAGCATTGCCAGCTCACAGTTGCATATTATAAAGAAGAAATAAAGCAAAGATATGAAAAAGGATTAGTGAAGCATATTGTCCTGAAGCATTCATATAAAAGTTAGTAATTCTATTTGTTCTAGCTTTCTTGTTTCTTTCAATTTGTGAGGCAAAGCTGTTGGGAGGGTGGTTTCTGAATGACTGAAGCCTGGATGACTGGAGATTTGGATAAAAAAGATCACTAATGAAGGGAATTAAGACTTAAGAAGTTACAAATGCCTTTTTCCTTCAAGTAGCCATCGTAATGATAAAATGATCAAGTTATGTTTTGTTCCTACTTTGTAGCAAAAGTATGTGGATACTTGTTTAATGAGGTTCTCAATTCCAATAATTTTAACTGGAAGAAAACATATCCTTCTAAATGCTTGATGCTAACACATTATGTTTGATTCACAGAATCTTTGAACTTGAAATACATACATGATAAAGATGATAAACATTTCATAACAATTGCTTTCCAGGCCAAAGACAAGAACTGAAATTAAGTAGTTTAAATAAGAAGCATGCCTGTAATAGTAACTATGGAAACAATTGTACAAGGTAGATTGAATTTACTTATATTTACTTATATTTCCTTTACAATAAAATTGTTGCTTGAATTTAGTATAAAAAATAAAATATAATGTACTTTAAATGGAATTATTCTTAATGTAATTCCTCTTGACAACCAGAGAAAGGAAACATGGCAAAATTTTATAATGGAGGCAAATAATTTTAAATTATTTAGTGATACAAGGACATTTTCTTTCCTTAGTAATTTGTTTGGAGTTCCCATTTTGAGAATTTTTTTCCAAAAAAACATCAATATCCCTAACCTTAGATCACTCATCAGTATTATGTTAGGATTGCTACGAATAGGTGGGACAAATTCTCAGTACTGAGAACTTATAGTTTGTGAGCCATTGAAGTATGATTTAATCTGTGTCTCAACTGAACGTGCCTCAACTGAAGAGGTAATGAACTAGAAGAGCGTATTCCTATCCAAATCAATTAGGCATGGCATTCTAAATGACACTTGTCAATTATTATACTTCCTCTCCTCTTCTGAGATCAACTTTAAAACCTTTATCATTAGGATTTCAAACTTTTGCTTGGTTACTTTCTCAAAACAAAATTTTACTACTTGGTTTCGTGAGCTGTTTCAGATACAGCTACCATTATGCACTTTGACATGTAGCTTGAGAAAATGCAGGATAATGAGGGCTATCCTAGGTAGGGCTATACTAACTAGGGCTATACTAGACAACAGAGCTGAAGTTTACAGTATAAGTCTGGAAGTTTACAGTATAAGTCTGGAAAATTATATGAATTTCTAGGAAAACATAGTGTTTCTCTTAAAAATATTAGGCTGAAAAGGAGATGGTATTACATCTCCTAGTCTAGTATCGAGAGTTGACATTTGTCTTTTTTTTTCCCAAAATTTCCTATTGGCAAAATTCTGGGTAGCCAAGAAAATCTCTTGCGATGTCAGTGGGTAAGGTTTTTGACTTTCTTTTAGGAATGACAAATAACTTTAAGTCCCTTAATGTACGTGTTTATGTTGAGAGACAATTCCAAAAGACAGATGCTTGCTGCTTTCTTAGTAGCTATCTTTGGAGTGAAGGTAATCGTCAGGTAGATATTCAGAGACCATAAATGAAGCATAGTAGGTATTTAAACAGGAGAAGAGTTCCCTGACTATTATCATGTTCCTTTGATGGTCTGTACTACCAAGATTTGACGTTAGTGAGCTTTGATTGCTTAGTCTGCCCTGCAGCCTTTACAACAGGAGGACAAGATGTAACCACTAAGGTGAAGGGTACAGTATTTATCTTCATGTTGCAGCAATCCGGTGCAAGGAAAACTTCAAAGCTTCAAGATAAACAAAACGTACGGTTTGTCTCTTTGGAGCATTTCTGTACTGAGTGGAAGCTTTGATTGTGCTTGTCATTAGTGGAAAAGAAAGTAGTAGGGTGCTTACAGAGTTTTACAGACAAGAATTAAATACAGTTTGGCTTTCATCTGGTACAAGGATTGTTAGCAGTCTATGTGCAGTTAACATATGAAGTAGAATGTAGCAATAGTGCATGAAGAGTTATAATGATATATATTATCTTTCCATTGTTAAAGCAATCACATTGTGTAATTTCTCATTGTCGTTCAACTTACTAAGTATGCCAGGAAAATATTACTTAGCATGACATAGCTTCTGTAGTTGTGAAATCATGTGACTGATACCATGTAGCCATTCTAATTATTTTTTTGCAAAATTTGAATGCCTCAGGAGGAAAGGTTGTCCATCATATCCGAGAGCAACATTTTTTTTTAACATTTCACTGACGACTCAGACCTGACTTATACTGGCTGAACTAGAAACAAATATTAGATAAAGGGAAAAGCTATTTTCAGCCTGTGTCTCAAAATGATTGATTTATTCCTTTCAGTTTGTACAGATGATTTGACAAAAACAAAATCATGTCTTTTCTGACTCAGCCACATGTGAGGTGTTTGGAGCAGAAGTGTAGGCAGCACTGTGCAATATATCTGATAGGTAAGGCAATGGCAAAGTTTAAATATATATTTATATAAATGGTAGGCGGAGATGATAAGAAGGAAGAAAGAAAACTGCGTAATAATCCTCTGTAAGTGTGTGTGTGTGTGTGTGTGTAAAATCCTTTCTACAAGTCTGTTTCTTGATCTGCTGGGGAGAGACAGGTGGGAAGATTTTTACTGGTTCTCACCTATTTTTTCTATTAAATAGTACCACAGTAAAATGGAATTTGCTTTATACAGCTATAAAATTGGGAATGTCATCTATCATGTGTGTGCATATTTTTATGTATATGTAAGATGGTGTGAAGTTTGAAAAGTGCTGGATCTCTCTTTTCTCCTGCAAAGTTCACTACTACTTGTATGATGATCCATAATTGTTTTAATAAAAACTGAAAATATGTTCAGTGACCTGCCACCTAAATACCCTCTTTAAAACATTTAAGGTTTGTTCACATTCAATAACCTAAAATGTGAAAAAGCAGGGAGATGCCAAACATTCTTCTGAGACATGTTTATTTCTTCAAGAAGGCAACTTAGGAATTCAGCACAATACTATCCTATGGCAACAGGATTTTAGTCCTGGCTGTGGTCTTAGCATGTGTGTGCAATGGGAGAATGAAAAACACTTTTTCCATATTTTATTCTCTCTGCTGTAATATCCCTTCCTTCAGCAATGCTAAATACTTACAATGGGTATAAAGATAATCATCCTTTGTTGACTTCCTAAATATCAGTTTATTTCAAAAATTGAACCTGCTTCTACCGTTCTCTGGAACGTACCATTTAGAACTGGATATCAAGGTCACACAAACCATTCACCTAATTCATCGTGGTTGAAAACACCTTTAATACCCATCTACAAGAGTTAGAGCTCTTTGGGTCCAGAGGCTGTATAACCACTGCTATTACCTCTCCTCTGAATGCACCTAATCCTTTTTTGTACTCACTCACATGCTCTTCTTTTTACACCTTCCTGTGGTAACAAATTCAATTATATAATTATTCACTGTATGAAAGTGCTTCTTTTGTCTTCAAACGACTGCCCAACTGCCTAGTTTCTGCTTTGGGCATCCTCTTCTTGTACTGTGAGGAATTGTCAGTGAATAATTAATTGGTTATCTTTTCCAGTAGGTTCATGATTTTTTTTTTTTAATTAAAAAATTTCTAACCTATTTCTATTCAATAGTATCCATTTTTCAGGTTGAAGAGCTCAAGACTATTTTTGCATAGAAACCATTTGCAATTTCTGTTGTTCTTCTCTCTATGTACCCTTTGTATTTTTCTTGCATTCTTTTTAAATGTGACTAGAACTTGAAGATTTGGACTTAGTACAATCATATTCTATTTTGTTTTCAATTCTTTCACACTAATTCTTAACATTTTTTTTTTTTGGCTGATGCTGAATGCTATTTTCAGAGAAGTACCCCAAATGACTCAGATCTTTTTTCCGACTAGTAAAACGTAACAATGGGCTCTGATTTAGATAAGTATATTTTATTTTTTCAATATGTGTTGATTTACATTTTTTCAGCAGTGTCCATTTTATAATTTTTAGTTACTTGGTATCTTATTACTCACCTTGGCTGGCTTTAGATCTGATTATCCCATCTCACCTTTCATCAGCTGTTGTTGTACCTGCCTTCTTTTCCAGATCCTTCATGACAATGTTGAACACCACAATCCCTATGGGAGTGTCCTCTCTGCAGCAGAAAGACAGACCTGTAACTCCTACCCATTAACTTCTTCCTTAAACTGAGAGGTCTTTTTCTCCTGTCCTGCGAGTTTTCTTTCCTTCAGTTATCTGGTAAAGAATCTTTTCAAAAACTTCTCTTGGAAAATAAGTATGGTCTGTGTTAAAATGCTTGTTGTCTTCTGTAAAGAAATTTAATGAAACAGCGAAGTCTGGAATCCTGTACAGGGCTGTCTATATCATTTTTATAGCTACGTCTATTCAATAATAACATTACGTGAAGATCATAACTGTCCCACAGAAGAAATTAAAATAAGCAACTAGAACCAAAGTCTTAAATGATAATAAAATTAAAAGCAATCAGTCCTCAAATGAGATACGTTTCAGTCTGGCAGAATACTAAAGCACTTCAAGGTCAATCTCAAGATATTGAAGGAGGTGTGTGGACAGAATGAGCATCCTTTCTTGTTTATTCTGTTTGTTTTCATCTCAGTCTCTTTAAGATTTTTATTTCCCCTCCAGTACCTCAGGTAGTTAATGTGCAGTGTCTTGTTTCCGTCTTTGCTGGAATGCTGTTCACAAGCATCCTAAAACCCTAAAACTTTGTTTAATAACATAACTTTTGAAGCAATGGTATTTCAGCATTTCTTCTGTTTTAAATTTAATAGTGATATAGTTCTATGGTACTGTTAAACTGCAATGACTTGCTATATCCTTCTAAAGCACATTTTCTAAATAGCCATTCTTCCCTTGTTCTGTATTTTTTGTTTCATAATGTATTAGATGATTGAATCTTTCTGTAACATTCTACAACTGTTATAAGGTTAAGATATAAAGTAGCCCTAATTCCATTACCTCAACATAACTTTCATTGTTTAGCATATTTTGTAAGAAAAGAGTAAAAAAAAGGGGGGGGGGGAGACAGTAAATGTTAATGTATACAGACTGTAGACTTATGAGTTATCTATAATCAGGTAAATAATATATTTGGTTTATTCTGATTATATATAAAATTATAATTGGATATCTGTCACAGTTTCTTAAGATGGTAGTGACAATAGAAATACTAAATTTTAGCATAGCTGTTAAAGCACTAAGAGTGACTGGTTCTGTTAAGTTCAGATCAGTATCAAGATGTGATTATTGCTTTCCCCCATATTGCCACTCTCAGCCTCTACCAGAAGTTATCAAACTTCTAACAGCTACAATGGATTGGGAAATGTCATGGAACCCCAGCTTGAGCTACACTGCAGGTTGTGAACTGAGAAGACTGAGAGGCAAATACATGCCTTATCTACTTATTCTTACTGTAGAGGTAGTACGCTTTGGAAGAGACACAGAGGACAACTAGAGTGGAATCTTATATTTCAATGGCAAATCTTGATACAAGATATGTTATGCTTTCTTTTTCAAGTCTCTTCCATAAGTAACTCTGCTCCTTTTATCCCCTCCTTGCTTCCCCCATTTTTCATTTTAGGTTTTGAGGCCAAAATTTAATAAATATATATATATTTATAATATATATGTAAGCCCAGAAGTCTGTCACTCTCCCTGCAGAAGTAATTCTCTGGTTTAAGCTCACCTCTTCACTAGGGGCTTCCTAAGCCCAACACTTATTTAATAATAATAATAATAATAGAGTGTGGGTTTTTTTAGATGTTGATGAGATGAGATTATGCATAAACCTGGTACATTGTTTTTGGACCTACTCCTGGATGTAATCAGTAAAGGAATGCTGTTGGCTGAATAATTTTATCAGGGAAAGTTTTTGACAAATTGGAAATGAACATTTTGCTGCATTCAGTTTATGCTGTTTCAGAAGAGCAGAGCTATTGTTTGGCTCAAAGCTTTGCTCTGAACTGTATAATGACCCATAAAAATGTGGCTTTTTGTTACAGTGCATGCCAGTCAATCCATAAAAATTCCTTTCTTGTTCTGATAGCTTTGATCTTTTCTAGCTTTCCTAGTTCTGTTTTTTGGAGAATAACCTTTCAAAACTGCAAGAATAAGGTTAGTAAACAATCTGTTCTTACAGCCTTAGAGTTTTGTATTTGGTAGCATTCTAAGTACAAGAAAAAGTTGTGTTTTTCCTACCAGCCTTTCCAGAATATACAAGGCAATCAAGATTTTTTTCCAAATTTCAGCAAATTATAATGCTCCTGAATACAAAACTTCAGCCAATAGCCAAAATGGGCATCACTTTCTTCCATGTGGGTACCTGTAAATCCTGCTGAGATGGATTTAAAAGTAGGAGGAATTACATACTTGGTTTGTTTAAATCTCATTTTAGGAGCTTAGCTTTGAGGTTACACATCTGAAAATGCTAATTTCAACATAGTCCATGTTTGGTGTACTTCTGTGTTTCCTCAAAGTGAGGAAAGCAGCAGTAGGTGGTTAAATTCTTAGAGTCCTAACAGTTAGTATCTTGAGAGGAAAACAATATAGGAAGATTGACTTGCTATTGGAGTGGATAGTCGATAGGAGTTCTCTATTTTTGAGGACACCCACAAAATATAGCCTTAATTGTCATGGCTTTTTTTGCATCACAGTGTTTTCCTGATCCTGGAATTCTGTAGACAAGGACTTCATATGATCAGTATAGGGGAAAGGCAAGTCAAGAATCTCTTACTTTTGTATTAGTAACCATCTGTCTTCCCTTGCTTTGGATTCTGATAAGAGCAAACATAGGAAAAGCATAGGAAATAAGAGCTTGCTTTTCCTTTCTCATGGACAGCTATTGTTTTTCTGACTATCCTTACAGCAAGTCAGCAACTGTCATCTTTGTTCTTTCAGAACTGATACATGCTTTCTCCCCTTTTCCCCACATTAAAATAAAGAGCTTAGTGTGTTTTGTTTATCTGTTCATTTGTTTTTCCCTCCTGAAGCTACCTCATTTGCAAATAACGATAAAGCAAGGGCAAATTGTTTCTTCTTCAATTTTGGCTGTGGCTGCTAGACTGCAGCCACTGGAAAATGTCTCTCTGGTAGACTTTCTGTTGGCTGTCCTATGATAGTTCTGGCCAAGGACATGAATTTGACATCTAAGAGCAAGGGAGAATCAGAGCACTTTTTTCCTCAAGCCAGAGATAACCTGAGAGAGCCTTGCAACTACTTCCTGAGATTAGGTCTCCCTCCTGGAACATCGATAATTTCAGACTGGGCACAAGTAGGCAGAATTCTACTTCTTTCAGGTTATCCATTGAAGTACCTGTGTAGCTAGAGAGATGCATCATACTGGCATTACAACTATCAGAAGTTCAAATTAAAAGATGCAGGGCAGTCTAATCCTTATTTCAAGGACACATTTGCATTGGGAGATTTTTCGGATTTCTGATCTGAATCAGAACATGCTCCAAAGAACAGAAAGTCATAATGTAGGTTGCTTGCAGGAAAGATAATCTCTAAAAGCTCACCAAAATTTATTTACAACTGAGGTTTACATCACTGCTGTGGCTGCATTATGCAATACCCTCCTGAAGAATGCAAAGGAATATTTTATAAGAACAACTGTGTCATGAGCATCCCTAATGGAACAGTTTCTATGCTAACAGTACTTCTGCATGATGTGTGGAATTTGGATGATGTATTTTACCTCAGTCTCAATTCTGTCATCATTCTGTCTGATGGAATATCTGTGCAGCCTTTAAATTATTAAATCAAATACTCTTCATTGGTTTCACCCATAAGTTCATAACTGACAATTTAGCATGTTTAGTTGAAGAGGAAATACTTGGAACAGCTACGAATAAGTTCCTCATCTGAGATTCATTCAGTCCACAGCTAATTTAGTCAGTAAAATGCACACTGAATTTCTTTGCTAAATTTAGCAGTATCAGGGTGGCCTTTCTCACTTTAGATATGGTGAGTCTTTGTTTTTAAATTTCAGTGTTGTTTTTTTATATATAAAAAAACCTTGTCTAAACTACTGAAAGTCTGACTTCATGTGGTGCATAAGTTGAACAGTCCTCTTGTACACCTTTTAAAAACCGAAGTTAAATAAATAAAAAGATACGTAAGAACTTCATAGTGTGAAAACGATACTGTATGAATACATCTGAAAAGTACTTTTCAGCATATTTTTATTATGGTCCCAGAATATTTTCAGTAACAATAACACGACCCACAGAAAACAGTGGATGATTCAGCACTATAAACAAAACGTCTTCTGCAAAATATGCTTGCAAAACCTTGTATTGCTTCAATACAAGGTCCTTTGAGCAAGAATAGGACTGTTGGCATGGGCTTTGCATTGATTTTTTTTCCCTCTTTGGATAATCCTGAAATGAATTATCATGCTTTGTTCAACAATTTTTTTTTTACTGTGTCCTGTTTCTGAAACTTGGTATTTATATAAGAAATTAGCATAGCTGTTAGCTTTCAAACTGTTCATATTCCCAGCAAGAGCAACTGACAGTCTGCATCACAAAACTGGCATGTTATTGCTTATTCAGCCTTCTAGATCTTAAGTAGGAGTGAAGGGGTGGGGTTTTTTTGTTTGTTTGTTTTTTGTGACCTAATATACATCATCCCTGTATCCAGTTTGAGACGTTACAGTATAGATGACTGTGGAAATGAGTGAAAAAAATGACTGGATCATTGGGTTCAAATAATATAGTTCATACTCTGCCTGGCACTACAAGTGAAGGTGCTCGAGGGTCTGTCCTTTTTGTTAGACATGGACGTCAAACAGGAACACACTCCCAACAGATTTACTTTACAACAACTTATTTTGACCCCCCCAGGATGTTGTTAAACTTGAGCATAATTAGGGAGAGCCACTAAAATAGTCAGTAGGTACACAGCCTGTGAGGGGAGTCTTAGGGAACAAACTGGTATTGCTTAGCCTGAAAAAGAAACTACTTAAGCAGGGCCTAATAGCAGTCTTGCAGTATGTTAGATGTTAATGAAAACATGGACTCACAAACTTTACCGAGGTGCGTGGCAGGAGAATAAGAAGCAATGGTAATCAAATATGACAAGGGAAGTTCCAATTGTACATAAGGAGAGAGGGAGGAATCACTGGGGAGATAATTAAACACTGGATTGGGTCTCAGAAATTCTGCAGCTTGTCTTTGGAAGTTTTCAACTTCCCATTGGACAAAGTCCAAAGCAACTTAGTCTAGTTGCTTAGTGTCAAGCCTGCTTCAAGGAGAATTCTTTGATTCTGGAAATTGATCCTCCAGTCTGACCACAGTAATGTATAAGCGTGGTCAAGTAAACAGCACTTGGTCTGCAAGATGACAGCTTATTTGAATAAGATGGTACTATAGTTACTTCTTTTCTGGTGTAAAGCAATGTTTTAAAAAACTGTCCAAAATTGGTTTCATTATTTTTTTTTTTCTCATAAGCAAGAAACATATCCATGCTCTTTTGGATATGTTGAGTTTTTGCAATTGCAAACAATAGTATTTGTGTATCACAGTAAGCAACTGGGAATCTGATTTCGTGCAGGAAGCATAAATAATATGCTTAAAATAAAATACTTTTTTTTTTTTTCTGCTTTGCCACTTATCTTAGCAAGATGGAGAACTTTAGTATAATCTCCTTGCTTGAAAGACTGCAATTGCCTTTTAAGAGCCCTATTTATTGTTAGCTTGTTCAACAGAGTACGTCCCCTAGGATTACCATTTCTAATTGGGAAAGAAACAATTTTGTTAAATTTCTTCATTTGGAAAATGTTTTGCTTGACTAGCAACAAGACTCGTGTGTCACTAAGTAATGGTGTTCTGCCCTAATTATTTAAAACTTACCTATGAATCTGAGTTAGGTCTTTGATAGTAACTTTCTTCAAAATATAAAAAGTAGATATCCAGCTATGCTGGAAAACAGAATATTTTGCACAATGCTTGTATTTTCAAATACAAGTTTTACATATTACTTGATGTAAAAACCTTTAGATTTAGAAGAAGAAGAAAACAAACACTCACACACCAGCAAATTTGTTTTCTTTTTACGTTAACTAGGAATATATTCAAATGCCAATTAGAGAGAATTTCAGCTCAGGTTCCCAACTCAGCCTACATCACAGACAAAAATAAATGTGTAACTAAAATGTGATGTATAATACATGCAGTCTAAACAGTAGCAATATATCTAGGTTTCTCCACATCTTTGAGAGGCGATATAAGAAAAAGAAATCCAAATGACTGTTACTGACTTCATGATGCTTATTTAGGCAAAGCTATGTTTGTCTGTAATATTACCTGCTGGGATTATTTAAATACTGTCATTAGCAATTTCTGTTGGGCTCTTTATCAATGTAAAGTTCCTGCATCAAATAATTCTTTCAGGACCACGGGACCAAGATTGATGCTACCTCCTAAATAAACTAGCATGTTTCTTACAAATAGTAGGTTTTATTTAGGAGGAGGAAGTGACCAAAATCTTTTGTCACGTGTCATTTTCAGTTCTTCCGGATTCTCTTATTTTAGGGTCACTACCTTCTATGTTGTAATGTGATAGGAAATATCTGGAGGGAAAACTTAGCTCTGGATTCTTTTTGAACCCTCCTGAATGACAATGTACTGTTCTCTCACTCTTCTTCACACTTTCTTGTATGCTGTTTGTTACGCTAACAAATCCTTGTTCTCCATGCCAAATATCCACCCACTCCATATTCACAATCTTCCTGTAAACTGCATTTCCTTCGAGGCTATCAAAAATAATCTGCAGTTAAGAAACATATCAACTCTGCCTTGTAATCTGACAGTCTTCTGATCACCAGATTTGCTACTGCAGGCTGAATTCTTTAACTGTGAATAAATCAGGACCTAATTTTTTCCCTAGTATCACATGTGCTATCTTGTTCACCAAATGTATATATTAAAGTACCCCAACGTTCAGCCTAGCTGCTTTCTTAGAAGCCATCTGCCTGGGCTCTGTTTGTTGTCTTGTTCTTGTCAGTCTAGCTGAAAGCCCACTGATGACTGAAGAGAAGAAAAGAGGTCACTAATAAGTAGGATGAGGTAAAAATGTATGTTTGTACGTTAACAGAATGCATTGAAGCATATATCTCTAAATTAGAGTGTGGGTGGGTTGTTTTTATTTTATTTTATTTTTTTTTCCATTTTCATAAAACAAGGGAAAGAATTGTTGAAATGATAAAAAGCAAATACTGATGGGAGTAATAAGATGAAATTTAAAATGCAGGAGGCCTATCTAAAATTTTCACGATGACATCATCTGTTAGGTCTTGAAATAGTCAGAACTGCTTAAGCTGGCACTGGGCATACATGTGCACTGTGTTATTCATGTGTAGCAAGGGTCTGTTAAATGATTTTGAAAGACAGATTTCTGTGAGGTAAATGATACACCATAATGAAAATCGTAAAATTTCTACCCGGTTCATTTGTAGACATCTTTTTCCTAAATAAGGATTTGAGTGTAAACTTTTAGTAAGGTCATTGAAATAAAGGTAGTTTTCACTGGTGTTTGAAAGACTGAACCATGTGCCTTAATACTCATTTTCGTATCTTCCACTTTCTGAAGAAAAGTACTTGCAAGAGAAATAAACCTAAGCGTTGACTGCTAACAAAAGAACAATAATGTAACTGTTGCTAAAACAAAGCTGACAGATAATATTTCACAGCCAAAAAAATGCAGTATTCAGAAACAGTGGCAATCTTTTAATAAGTCTTAACTTTGTGTTTAATTATGTTAAAAATAATTATCTGTATGTAAAATCTTAATGTCTAATTGGTTTCTCTTTTAAAGTATCAGGGAAAAGCCTAAAACTGAGACCAAAATGGATCCTAATGGAGTTAAGTACATAACTCCCAGAAAACAAACTATGTTAACCTGTTGGAGTTAGTTACTGAGTTTCTTGTTATGCTGATGTAAAATTTTGCATGCATAACCCAATAGATGCTTGCTGTATTTTTCTTACACTTCTATTAGTTTCTTTCTTGGTTATATTATCACAAAATCGTAGAATGGCTTGGGTTGAAAGGGACCTAGGAGATCACCTAGTTCCAACCATGTGCCATGGACAGGTTGGAACTCCCACCAGACCAGGTTCCCCAGGGCCCCATTCAACCTGACCTTGAACACTTCCATGGATGGGGCATCCACAGCTTCTCTCTGGACAACCTGTTCCACTGTTTCACCACCCTCTGAGTGAAGAATTTCTTCCTTATATCTGATCTAAATCTACCATCCTTTAGTTTAAAGCCATTCCCCCTTGTCCTGTCAGCACACTGCCCGATGAAGAGTCCCTCTCCAGCTTTCTTGCAGGTCTCCATTAGGTACTGGAAGACTTCTGTAAGGTCTTCCTGGAGCCTTCTCTTCTCTGGGGTGAACAACTGTAGCTCTCACCTGTCTTTATAAGAGTGGTGCTCCATCTCTCTCTTTGTTTTTGTAGCCTTCCTCTGGACCTGCTATAACAGCTCTGTGTTCTTCTTAAACTGGGGGCCCCAGAGCTGAATGCAGCACTCCAGGTAGGATCTCACAAGAGCAGAATTGAGGGGGACAATCACCTCCCTTGACCTGCAGATAATTCTTTATATGCATGCCAGGAAATGGATCGCTTTCTGGGCTGCAAGTGCACATTGCTGGTTCATTTTGAGATTGTCATCAACCAACACCCTTAAGTCCTTCTCCTCAGGGCCACTCTCAATACGTTCTCTGCCCAGCCTGTATGTGTGCTTGGGATTGCTCCGACCGTAGTGCAGAACCTTGCTCTCGGCCTTGTTGAATTTTGTAAGGTTTATTGTTGTGACAAAATTATTCATGTTTATCCCCTTGCTCTTAGGTTGCAATCTAGAAGTGTTATAATTGTCTAGAATAATTAAGTTGTATTAAGTTGTTGGAGGATTCTTCTTGGTACTTGTCAAAATGAAAATAGATGCCTTGAATTCGTGTAGTAGTTGCATACACTTTGTATTTTTGTTTACACAAAAGTATCATTCTGTATGGCTTTAAACAGAAACCCTATTTTATTTATCTTCCAGGCTGCACCTTGTATAGGTATGGATATTATTGTAGGAAGAACTCAAATCACTACCATCGTTACAGAGATACCTTATATTAGTCCTGGGGCAATGACCATGTGTTTTAGTAAACGATGACTAAAGTGACATCTTAATATATTGCAAACTAAGTATTAAGTTTATGAGATACCAACTTCTTAACATAACAAATAGATGCGGTAGAAATCCATTTTTTTGTGTGTGTTGTAGATAATAAGGAAAGTATCTTCTGATTTCCATGTAGTATGTCTTGTCACATAAAAATGTAAATGAGTCAACTTTAGCTCTTTTTTTTTCTTTTCCAGTAGATGTTCATATTATACAAAAATTTTGAAGTACCAGTGCAAAATCTTAAAGGTTTTCTCTTAAGATATTCTGAATCCGTTGTTATATTGTTTTTTCTTGGTTTTCAAATACTGAAACTGCTTATGTATGCCAACAAACTGTGTATGTTAAATGCTGTAACAATGCTTTGTGCTTGAGAAGGTTCCCATGTGATACAAACATAAGAAAAATCTCTGGTTTCCTCACACTCGGTTTGAATATAGGTGCAAAACGTGATTCAAAATGCTCTATTAATTCTGTATGCTTTTACAGCTGTATAAAAGGAGTAGAAAAATATACCTTTCTAATATGGTAACTTACTACAACCACTTTGCAATACAGCAAAGAGAAAAGTTACAAAAAGCAGCTCACAGTTGTCTGGTTCATCTGCGTTCATGAGTACATAACTCCCATTGTTGACAAATGACAGTAGCTTCACTTGACCAGAGGCAGCATAAGCTCAATAAATATTAATAAAAGTGCTTTCTTAACTGTTCCTTTCTTTTTTTCTTTTTTCTTTTTTCTTTTTACTATATCCTCGTGATGTGACAGAGCATTTGAGGTCACCTGCCAAGCTATCAGTGGAGATGGAGTAAAGCACCTTTAAGCCTTTGCTAACACGGTGCTCAGCTGTGACTCAGAGGGTAAGTTAGCTGATCATACTTAGCTTTCTCTGCTGTGGTAAAATGAGTTGCAGAGAGAACACACTGAAAGCCAAGGGCCTCTAAATACTTTTCCCTTTTATGGAATGGAGCTCCCAGATCACCATTTCCTGGAGATTGTACTCTAAGCCTACACAGTGGTAAAAGTAAGTTCTCTGCATTCACTGATCTATATCTGACTACAAATTTGAGCTTGGGATCATTTTTTTCCTAACTATTTTAAGCAGTAAGTTTACAATAACAGACAAATGTTAAGAAGCCTCCTCTCTCCCCCCCCCCCCCCCTTTCTTTCTTTAAGTTGTCTCATCTTAATGTGGGAATAGGTAGAATCTGTTGAACAGCATAGGTATTTTGTTCTTTTTTGGCTCATTTTGTAGGTGCAGAAGGCTTGTGCAGACTAATGTTCTAGAACTTCGCCCATGTCTCTTCTTCTTGTGACATGTGAGTTAATAATCACTACAGGTATTCAATTTTAAAAGATAATTTTGATCGTCTTGCAATTTCAGGAGTTGTTTACTCTCATAAAAGTACTGCAATAATCTCATGACAGACTTGGATAGGGCAGAGCTAGTCCCGACAGAGCTTGTTCAATGCCTAGCAAAAGATGAATCTTGCAATAGCGTTAGTGACTAGCAGAAGTAGTAGTCCTTATTTCCGCACCCAAGCAGACTGTAGCAGTGCCATCAAGGTGTGCAGATGCTCTGTTTGTTTGAAGAAATTTCAGAATATGAATAAACATATGCAAGCTTTTTGTTTTTACAGTTCTCAGAACTAGAGTTTTCTGGAGAGGTATTAGAGAAAAAAAAGGTCAGAAGAACAAATATTCCCACTTATCAGCCCCACAAAGACTTGGAACTTTTTCCTCTCTTTAAGATAGCTTTTTAAGGAAGTCCGAGTAAGGTTCTAATTGTGTCAGAAAGTGGCTGAACTCAGTTGACTCCAAATCTGGGGGATGTTAATGTGGTGTGAATTCATCTTTCTACCCTCCATTCTCACTTGGCTGTACTTTCTATGCTGCATCTCTAAAACAACACAGCTTGAGATTTTTCCCTTTCTATTTTTAGATAAGCCTGTTGACTTCTTTATCTTTTAAATTTTTCTTTGCTTTTTAAATCTGAAAAATGAACTGAAACTTGATGTGCTTAATAGCTCTTTCTTGTATCAATATGACTTGCATTACTTTTGTTTTTTATTGAAGTGTACTAGGAACTCATGTAAGACAAAGAATCAGTTTGATGTGTAAACTTACACAACTCTACACAGGACTCTGGAAATACACTTTTGGCCATGGCTTAAAACATTCCTGATTATTCAGGCCCAGCATTCTGTTGAATTGAGCCTATCAGAACCATTATAAATTCATAATGCAAATGCTAACAGAGCTTGGATAAATACCCCAATTAATCTTTGTTTGTTGGTTGTTTTTTTTTTTTTGTTTGTTTTTTTGTAAGAATGAGTTCTTGCAAATACCAAAGATTGGTTAGGATGCCAGCATATTGTTACAGAGATGAAGAGCAAGTCCATGTCATTTTTTTTCATTTCAGTGCCTCTGTCTGATCTTTATGTGTTTTTAATAGTTGGTGACTATTGTTTGGTACAAAAATACTTCTGAAACAGATGTTTAACATAACTGCTATCTGCTTGATCTCTGTGGCTTTATTACAATGTCATCTTAAATGTCTGTTTTCCGTGATATTAGAGACTTTAAAAATGTTTTTAACATGTTTATTAAGGAAAAATATATTTTTATCATGGAAAACTTGGATTTGTTTGCTTTTATTTGGAGTTAGAGGTGGGTAAAATTGTGACACAAATTGAGCTTTCACTTATTGCAGTAGAACTAAAAATTAACCTGTAACAGGTTCTACAAAAGCTTGAAACTTGCTCTTACAGTGATTAGCATATCCTGCTCCAGGAAATAAATATACTGTTTGGAGACAGTGGGGAAAAAAAAGAGAATAGTCATCTCTATATTGGTCTTCATAATGACAAAATTTGTGTCACATCTTTTCCAGTCTTTACCAAGGGACTTCAATGGAATAATGGTTTTTTTGTTTTGTTTTGTTTCAAAAGCACAGTAATGCTCATGTACAAATGTTTTTTCAGTGGATTAGTTCTACGTGAAATTTCAGATGAAGTGGACTTGTATCTGATTCCTCTAGCCAAAGAGAAAATGAATTTACCAATAGAATGTGAAATAAATCTAGTAAATGCATGGGTCTTAGCTACTTCCATAGTCTAAAGTTTTAATGCATTATGGAGGTTTTACAAGTCCTGTGAAAGATGAGGTGAGGAACTTGTCACTACTGAGGCTGCTTCAGTGTTTCCTGTGACTTTCTTCTGTTGATTTAAAATAAATGTATATGTGCACTATGTGTGTGTGTTTATATGTATGTATAAGTATATAGTATTTTGACAGTTTTATTTTTTTATTTTTAATTTATTTTTTAAATAAAACAATAAGTTCTTATTAATAACTTTCCCTGCCCTTCCCTGAAATGGATAGGAAAACTGTAGAAAAATAATTTAGGTCAAATGCCTTGAACTTTAAATCATCTTGCCATCACCACACTTTTGCTCCATCCATCTTAATCTCTAATAGAATAAAAGGGTAAAAATGAAATTAGTAATTCATCAGTTTGAGGAGAAGATGAGGTTTTAGATATTGAACCTCTGCTGGATGAGTATATTCATCTCCTTGACCTACTATTGAAGTTGTTAGCACATTAGAGTTTCAGCGTATAGCTCCATTCTATGCACAGCTGCAAATTAAGCGTTAAAGGAATGTAGTTAACTAGCGAAGTCAGTTGCTATATACCCGATTGTCTCTGATAACGGCCTGATCTCTCACCTGTAGGCGCCACCAAGGAAACGAATGATTTATTTATGAGGACTGTTCCTTAACTGCCCGGTAGGTGTCAGAGCAAGTCTCGTAATACACTGCAGCTAAAAGGATTAATACCTCTGATTTCTCTGCATCTATTTTACACGCTTTAAGGCTTACAATATCCTTGTGAAGGCAGTAGCTAAAGCTGATACTAACAACGATTTTCTCAGCTAGTAGACAGTGATTTATTTTTCTCTTTCAGGCATTACTGGCATTTTGCTTCAAAAGTGTACTGCACAGTGCTTACGCAGATGTGCTCGAAGAATCTCTTTTTAAAGTGCTTGAAAAGTTAACCTAGGCCTTTAAAGTGCTTCAGCACATGCTCAAATAAAGAGTGCCATCATCTGCATTGCCAGTTTTACTCCTAGAGCTTTTCCTTTCTTTGAGATCTGGGATCATCCTCTGTAGCACTAGTACTTTGTTGGTTACTAAAAGGCATATTACAGATATCCATGATGCTGCGTCCTTCTTGGATGATCTTTAGAGAGGGTAGCTGAATCATAGCCAACACAGTCACAGTAGAAAAATACTAATAATCTGTGAAATGGAGGGGAGGGGTAGGAATAGCAATAAGCATGCATTTACTAAATTATACTTGACCTTGAAAGCTTTAGTTAATAAAACTCAAGACAGTACTTTTACTTTTAAACCTTGATACTGTTTGTTATCATGAAGTGATCTCTGTATTAGAGCATAGATTTTTAAATGGATTTTGCTTGTATTTTTGGCATCTAACACAGCCAGCGGATCACAAGGCCTCTCAGTGCTTATGCCTTCAGGCTAACTTGAAACAGTCTCATTCTCAGCTGTGTGTGGTTGTGTTAGTCCACGCTGTGGTTCAACGTTCACTGTCCACCATGCCAACCCTACCTGAAGACAACGATCAACCAAAGGTGGCACAACACAACAGTTCTCCACCTTCCAAGGTAAGAACTCTTACAAATGTATTTTTCTGATACTTGTTTTGGAAACCTGAGGCTGAAACTGTTAGTTTGTACGCATTTAGGGATTTGTAAAATAACATCTAGTGCCTTGCTGTATATTGGTGGGTTTTGATTAACTGATGAAGCTTTCAGTTGCTCTCGCAGAATTTTGTAAGTATTTTATAGATTGAGGAATGAAAATTGAATTGATGTTATTCCAGAAAACTTTAATCTTTGAGAAAATAACTTAGATTTCTACTTCACAGTAGACTTGAAACGTCTAGTGTTGCTTTTACAGATGTATGAGATGATATCCAATTTGCGTATGTGTGAAAGAAGGCAATCTGATTTTTGGTTTGTACTACTATTTGCCACAGTAGTAGCTGAACATATACTGAAACTATACCAACTGCACGTGGGTGCTCGCTAGAGACATTCGTCACTTTGCTAATCCAATTTATTGTATACATAAGTTTTAATAGTTTTACTTGCAGATAAATTTAAAAAATCGTTAAGTGATGATGGTTTTGCCTTTTAAATAACTTATATCACTGATAAAAAGTAGTTTTATGTTCTAACAGTTTTGTTGTTGTTGTTTTAAATAAATTGTTAGCTTAGCTGAAGAATGACCAAACCACAGGTTACCCAGATCATCCTGTTTGATGCAAACTGTTATAAAGGAGGAGAGGATTTACTATCTGGCACATCCTCAATTAAAAATGTATCACTTACTGGATTTGAGGACACTGTATTCTACACTTTAGGTGAAAACATCCGCTACTTCAGCATCATTGGAAAATATTGTCAGCAGTGAACTCTGCATTGATTTGTCATGCATTCCATCCAAATTGCACATCGTGCTGAGTGTTAGTTTCCTGGCTTGAGATAAACACCGTAGATGGATGCAAGTTTATCAGACTTTTAGCTGAGAAGAAACTAATAAGTCAAGAAGGTGGTTTGTGTTATTTTTTTTTTCTTTGTTTTTAACTCTCCCATGTGAAGAGTATTTGAGAGTACCAAAGATTTGCTAGATTAAATACACCGTGGGGGGAGAGAAAGCTAGCAGGCACCAATGACTCTTCCTCATTTTGTTTCAGCAGATGTTCCCCACCTTTTTCTTGAATGCACAAATGAACATGCATTCAAAGAACACTTCTGAAAAAAAGAAAACAAACCTTACATTGTACATAGTTTCTTGCCTATTTCGAGTACCTTTTTATTTGGTGGAAGAGCAGGGCTGTATTTCTGAAATTCATTTTGAGAAAACAAATCTGGTTTTCCATTTCAGTTTTTCTTACAGCAGCCTCTGTTCACCATTGTGACCAATTAAACATCTGGGTTGCTGAGGGAAGTAGACATGAAGCTCCATTTAACACCAGTGTAAGATCAGTTTGCCTAATTCAGAGCACTTTAACACCTTGTTTGGAACATCATCTGAATTAAGAGCGTTTAGTTGAACGTGTTTAATTGTGCTGTCCAATTAAACATACTGGAAGTACTGAACATTTAAAAAGTGTTCCATAAAAAGTAATTTCTCCCAGCATAAATCAAAAAAACCTCATAGTTAGGTGTCATTTTTAGCCACTTCTCATTTTAACTTAATTAGATTTGTTTCACATTAAATTGATATGTTTTTTCTGATATCCTTAATAACTGATTTTAGGCTTTTAGCAAAGAAAATTAGATCCTTAAAAGTTAGGTTAAAAGATTTATAATATTCTACTGTTTGTCCTACACTTTTAGGATTGGTTGTGAGATGCCCTCTTTATCTCTTTTCAAGTGAGAAGTTTTGTCTTTTTCCAGCTTTCTCTTCTCGTTGTTTCCTGACCACTATTTTTGTGTCTATTCTGACTGCTGAGGATAAGCATGTCTCATGCTCATAATATTTTTGTAACACTCATTATTTCATCAGTCAAGAGTCTGCATTTATTCTTTTCTTCTTCCAGTTTAACTTTGTGTTCCACTTTCATCAAATCACTGCATGTTACTTGTTTTGTTCTGAAGATGTCCCATGCTAATTTAGTCTCTTCTTTTTTTGTCTCTTTCAACTAAATATAGTTACTACAGAATTTTATTACCTTCCTTACAAAGCTCTCAACTCAGCACTTCACTTAAACATATAAAATCAGTGTTATTTTAAACCTCATCTTACTCAAAAAAACTGCTGAGATGCGTTATTTGTCTGAGGCCTTTCATGTATCTGTTTTGGATGAAATTTATTCTGCAATTCAGTCAAGTCCTTTCATTATTTTCTGAGGAGGAGGCCATGTGGAAGAGGATTTGGTTTTCAATGCTTTAAAGAATTCAGGTGGTATACAGGAAAGCTTTATCATCTGACTGTTCTGGCATGGTAGCCCTTGTAGCAGAGATGCGTTTTTTCCATTACTGTTCAAATCCATCCAAATTTGGCTGGATTATAAAACTCTTTAAGCATGTTTTCTGTATGCTTAGCAAGGGCTTGCTAGAGTTTAACAGCCAGAATCTCTGCAGATCCCATGTACCCTGAGCATCCTTGAGCCTCTTCTACAGCATCTTCTAATATGGACAAAATTGCATTTGTTATCTTCCTAGCCCTGCACAAAACTCCTAGACAAAACAGGACTAGATAGCGCAAGATCATCCTTGTAGAGTGTGTGAATGGATTCTCATGTGAACCGCAGAGGTGGAGTCAATTTTACCCTCCATTTGTATGGGAGGAAGGCTTGGGACAAAAAGGGAACAGAGACTGATAGCAAGTGGTCGCTGGTACTAGAAGGCGAGGCAGCTATTGCAGATAGCTGAAGGACAGTTTTGTCTGGAAGCTAGCATGGAGAGGCCATCTATAGGCAGGCAATTGGAAGATGATGGAAAACTTCTCTCATCCTTGTGCAGATGTACAAAGTGCAAAAGTATAAGCTTCCAGTTAGAGCTCCTGTTCCAAGATCTGCATATATCATTCTGACCTTAGGATATGATTTTTCTTTGTTTCTTTGAAGTTACCTGGCCTTGAGAAGAGCTTCATGTTCTAGCTCTTACTGCCACTCCGTATAAAAAGATTTGGACAATAGGAAGTGTGAGTTTCCATCTATGTAAAAGTAGAATTGCTGTAGTTGCTGACTGCGATTAGTGTTTTCTACCTGACCTTAACTAGCCTTGACTATGGTCTTTTTTTTTTTAATGAGCTGTTTTTAGAGTCTTAAAATGGAATTGAGTGATTTTCAGGCTGATGTTCTTATGTCATGAAAAACTTGTATTCTTTGGCAGTGATGAGGTTAGTATAAACAATGTGCTTGGGCACTCAGCGTGGCAATCACCTGAATTTTTGTCATTGACAAAATACAAAATAAATTAAAAATTGTCATAGACAAAATACATTGATACGTAGTAGCATTTTCAAGAATTCTACTTAAAAAAATGGTTTCAAGTTATTAAAATACAATATTACTTGTGTGCTTGTATTGCATAATATATGATGATTTTACATTTTTACATTCACAATGTTACAGGAATATTTTTTCTTAAACTGAAATGTTCCTATTTTCTTGGGGTGTTTCTTCTCCTGCTCTCCTATGATTAAAAATGTGAACTTGTCCAGAAAAGTCATATGACACTTATGACTATAGAACCCTGTAGCTGTGTGAAATGTATTTATTTATTTGTTTTAGTTTTAGAAAATAAATAAGATTGAATTTACAACTAAACCAAGAACTCTAAATCTGATGTCCAATTCAAAAAAAAGTTGTGTTATATGCTGCATTATTGTACGATTTTCAAAATTATTCTAGAGTTCTTTGAATTAATCAGAATATATGAATTCAAGGAGGGTAAAATGTTTCACTTAAAGATGTTGAAAGGTGTTCTGTTGTATCTGATACTCAACAGCTACATGACTACTAATATTTTTCTGTATGCATATAATTTCACGTCAATTTATACTCTTGACCACTTGTTTATTGTAACAAACTTTATGACTACACTAATTTCTTCACTTGACATTAGATGACTGAAACAAAATTATAAATTGATGGCCTTCATTTTGAAGAATTGAAATTTCTCTGCTCTAAAACTTAGACAATAAAAAGCTGTTATGAAAACACTAATTTATGCATTTAAAGAATGAATTGTGTAATAATTTAGCTTGCCAAATCAATCTTAATGAATATTACTAAAGTAACTAAACTTGTTCTGAATTTATTACATTTGTGTCAGCCTATACTAGGTAAGCATTCTTACTCTCAATTGAGAGTAAATGTATTTCAGTAAAAGTAAAATGAGGTTTATAACAGCAGAATGTAAGTGTCTTTATGCCATGGGTAGTAAACATGCTCTTTAAGTGAATTCAGACATGTCATAGAATCACAAAATGGTTTGGTTTAGAAGGAACCTTTAAAGATAATCTAGTTCCCCCCACCCCCAACATCATGGACAGGGACACAAACTTCTTGTAATCCAATGCCAATGGAAGTAAAAAATAAAAATAAAAAAAAAAATCTTAGGGAGCTTTGGGATGTAGTTTCAAGAAATATTTGGACTCAAATGATTAAATAAGGAAGCCAGTTACATTTTGAGAACTTTGATTTTTTTAAATATTTTTTTATTTTTGGATCTTACAATCTGATTGATGGCAGTTCCCTGCCACTTTGGGGAAGCTTTCATTCCAACTATAATTATTACTTGCACTGCTATGGTATGTTCTATACAGGATTTTACTTGAAATTAAAAATTGCTACTTTCTAAAAGGTGCCTACAGTCCCTCCCTGCCTATGACCCCCACCCCTCCTCCCCAGAATAATTTTGCATTAATCCCCTTTTTTGATTTCTTGACTGACTGAAGAAACAGGATTGTTTTTGTAGAAGAAAACCTTTCAACAACACAGAGGTTGATTTCATTTGATCTGTGTGTGTTTGTCAAATAATCTGAATGTAGTACATGGTGGTAGAGATCCACAGTACTTTATTCCAACTTGATACATCTCCACATCTCCATTTGGGATATCTCACAGAAAACAGTTTCCTTCTCTTCAGCTCACTGGCATCATTGTGCTGGAAAGTGTGGAGTTAAGCCCTGAGGGCAAATCATCATATTTTTGAAGAAGACAAGTGTACATCGGTATTTGTTGCCAGTTTCTTTTGTCACTTAAAAAAATGCATTGTTTTTATTTAAATATTGCAATTATGTATTCGTAAAATATTTTTTTCCAATTAATGGAAGGGATAAACAAGTAGAAAACTGACTAGATGACCGTATGACCATATATATATATATATATATATATATAATTATTATTATTATTTCTGGATAGGATGTGCAAACTTAATATGATACTTATTCAAGTTTTCATGCTACACAACTAGTATTTCAAAGTTTGTGTACCTAAATTAGCCCTGTTATACACAGCTGTTTTCACTCTTGAGTTCAGCTCTTAAGGTGTTAGCTCTTAAGGTGTTAGACTCATTCAGTAGAGGACTGGATTATTGTGTGAAAAAATCAACTTGTCTACCATTCTAAGGTTTTCCCAGAATTTGCATGCCTATTATATTAAGCTTGTGTGCATTAAACCTTTGTAAAGATAACAATCTCCATCATTTTTCAGCAGTTTGACTAAAGACCTCTAATTCCCATGTGTTTTATCAAATAAAATCCAACTCTCACTTAGTTCAGTCATTTTCTCTTTAAGCTAAATTGACAAATGCATTATTTTTCACATCAATGTTCAGTGTTTTGAATTTCTGTTTAACTACCCTTTTATTTCTCACAAATCATTCAGGACACTACTGTTGAAGGAACAACATGCAGTAGACCTTCAATTGTTCTTCCAGAGAATGCAGTTATGCCTGAAGTAGAAATTGATAAAAATCTGGTTAACAGGTACTGCATAATACACTACCAATCTATGTATAAATTGTACACTAATTCCAGGATCTGCATAATATTAAAAGATTATTGATGTGTCTTTGTAATTAGATTATATTGTATTTCTACTTTGATTATTTTGGGGTACAGATAAATGGGTTTACGGGAGCACAACTGATACTGCAAGAGTATCAACAGTAGCAACTTACAAAGACTAAAAATTACTTTTTGTAACGTACCTATTTAGGTGAGTTTCATATCATGATAGGAATAACTACTTGCTTTAGTGTGAGAAATTGAAAGTTCACAGTATCTGAGGTTATCAGTAAATGTCAAGTAGTTTCTGTAATATTCCTTTGTTCTATAGTCTTCTTTTTTTTTTTTTTGGTGGCATCTTCCCATATTTTTTTCATTTATTTTTCTCTCTAGACCTCGTAGTCCTCATAGAAGACATTCTAACCGTGCCACTAGGAATTCAACAAGTTCTTTGACTTCTGTTGGTAAGAAGTGATTATTCATTCAAGCTAGGATGTTTTCACTGAAAATGTGACATGCAATGAAGATGTAAACAGAATCACAGAAACACAGAATCATCTAGGTTGGAAGAGACCTCCAAGATCACCAAGTCCAACCTCTGACCTAACGCTAACAAGTCCTCTACTAAACCATATCCCTAAGCTCTACATCTAAACATCTCTTAAAGACCTCCAGGGATGGTGACTCAACCACTTCCCTGGGCAGCCCATTCCAATGCCTAACAACCCTTTCAATAAATAAATTATTCCTAATATCCAAACTAAACCTCCCCTGATGCAACTTTAGCCCATTCCCCCTCTTCCTGTTACCAGGCACGTGGGAGAACAGACCAACTCCCACCTCGCTACAGCCTCCTTTGAGGTACCTGTAGGGAGTGATAAGGTCACCCCTGAGCCTCCTCTTCTCCAGGCTGAACAACCTCAGCTCCCTCAGCCGTTCCTTGTAAGACTTGTTCTCCAGACCCCTCACCAGCCTCATTGCCCTTCTCTGGACTCGCTCAAGCACCTCAATGTCCTATGTATAGTCTGATTGTCTTGACTAAAGCTTTCTTTCATGTACATTCACATCTGTAACGCATACATAGTGAGTGCATGCACAAGGAATACTGATAACATTTTAGATAGTGATTGTGAGTTTATGAGCATCTTTGATTTAATCTCAACGGGTAAACTGTGGTTTTGATGACTTGCTCTAAAATTGTGAATATAACAGCATTATAAAATGAGCAGTCAGAAAATTTTAATTAATGCAAGCTCAAGGTTCAAATTACAGATGTTTTGTGCTGGTTACTCTGAAGTGCAGCAACCTATCTGGATACATGAAATACAGCTCTAATTCTGATGTTTTCAACCCAGACAACAGTGGTCACGTGATTGATTTGGTAAATGATCAGCTGCCAGATGTCAAAATATCAGAGGAAGACAAAAAGAAGAACCTTGAATTACTAGAAGAAGCAAAGAAAGTGAGCGAGAGGTTTCTAATGCGCAGAGGCAGAAAATCAAGAAGTAGCATCCCTGAATCACCCACAGGTACGTGCAGATTCTGAAGAGATTTCACATTGTACTTCAAAGATGTGCAAAGGTATATAAAATATCTACTGTGATGCATACATTGATACTGTAGGCATATGCTTTGTTAATTTGAACGTTAGAATCCCTCTGTCTCCCTTCACAATGTAAGAGATGTAACAGTAAAAGACAATTTTTGTAGGTGTCTGAATGACACACTGCAGACACTGTAATAGGAAAGCAGGAGCTATTTCAATTGGAATCTTAAAAAAGTCACCAATTTTCTTGTCAAGATTTACTGCCTAGAGATCCTATTGTACATGAAATGAAACCTTAATGACAACATATTAGTATTGTGGAAAAACATACCACCCAGACATAATTACACAGACTTTTATTCTCAATATAGTTGTAAACTGAGCTAACTGGACCAGATCTTCCTTCAAAAATGATAGAATAAAATGTTTTGTTCTAGAATGTCATTTGAAATTATTTTTCCCTCATAGGAAGTGTTTGAAAGCTATGACAAAAATGTCATTTTTATTGTGAAATAGGACTTTCATTTAGCTTTGAAATACCATTTCAAAACAGAATTCTGTCTTAAAAACAGCTTGACACTTTCTGTAGGGAAAAGAAAACTTTAAATCTTTTTAAATTAAATTTCTCTTTTTTTTTTTTTTTTTTTTTCTAAAATCCTTGAGTTCTTCTCTTGTGCCCACTCCTCTGCGATGCTTACAATCTCATAAAACTGAGGGGAATTATAATGCTGGGTATCAACAGAATTTATTAGTTTGTGCTAAATATATGAGATAAAACCTACTCTAAGTTCATAATTGGCAAAAACAATTTGGCAATTAAAGTGACTCTTCATACTTGGGACAAACACATGACTGTTTGAGAACTATGAGATTAATATTTTTAATCTTGCATGAATTAAAAAAAAAAAAAGAAAGAAATCACAAGCCTAGAGAATAACATTACTTTTTTATTTGTGTCCCTTGTTTTAATGAAGCAGTTTCCCCTACACTTAGTCCGAAAGTTTCACCAGTAACATCTCGGAGCAACTCTCTCACTCTTCCTGTTCCATCAGGTAAAATGATCTATGCAGGTTAAAACCTTATGTTATTAAAAATAAAAAATAAATTTTATTAGTATCTCGGGAGAAGAATTCAGAATCTATACATTCATGCATCTCCTGTATATGACAAAGCTCTTTAATACCTATGATATATAAGTAAATCTTGATATATGATGATGTCTAAGTAAATATTTACTTATGTGTTTTTTGTTATATTTTGCTCCTGTGGTGCTGCTTGGCTACAGGTTCCTTTTTATTCTTTTCAATAATAGATATTTGAGAAGTTCTGGTGTTCTTTCACTTTTTGTGTTTCAGATTTAATTTTTCCCTTTTAAATAATATTTTATGCATTTAAGTTTTCATCTTAAATGTAAGTGTGTGTGTATGTCTTTGCTAATATTATGGTATTAAAACTTTTGGGCAAAACCATCAGGATACACCTTAATCACACATGTCTTCCTAGGATCTGATGCATGCAAAACCACTAGCATCGAGTCAGTATCACCAGGGCTGGTAAGAAAGAGCTGAATGTTCTGCACAGTAACCTCATTATTAAAGTACTATATTACATTACACTGTTCTGTTAATCCCTGAGGAAAATGGGAAGTTTTCAATACTATTTTTAATACTAAAATACGATTATTAGCATGTTTTCCTGCAAATTGAGGAACTAATAAATGTTAATTCTGAAGACCAAAATCCATGACGTAATGACTGCAGAAGGATCACAGAGAACTGTGAAGTATAGAAAATGAAAACATATATATAAAATCTTAATCTATGGGAAAAAACAATCCCTAAAATCTCTACTTCATAAATAAATATAAAGATGTAAAAAAATAAAGTTAATTTATTTATTTGCATATAAATAAATTATATATGAAATAAATTATATATAAATAAATTTATTAATTTATTGGTATATAACACAGCATAGATGTCAAAGAAAATTTTGTAAGACATACACATCTGTCTTCCCTTTTTTTTGCTAGAATAACAGAACTGTGAAAGAAGATGAGAGGCAAACAGCAGAGGTAAGCGTTTGATGTGGTGTTGTACAAAATCTGTTGTTTTTTCTAAGCACACATGACTTATTTGTGTGGCTAAAAAGGCTAAAAATTTTACTAAGTGAACAGAAAAGCAATACTGAACTAAGAAAAAAAGCAACACTGAGCTAAGAAGTTGCAAAGCACCTGACAATATAGTGGTGAAAAATGGGCTACAGCTATCCTGTGTGTCCTATTATGAACACATTTTCATTCCTGCTTTATCTTAATTAAAATCAATATGCTAGGTACCTTCAGAATTCAAGTAAAAAACCTACTGTAGCCATTTCAATGTACACTGGTGTTTTAGACAGATGTTTTATTCTAGACCCGTTTTATTTAGCAGAAGAGGCTACTGTACTTAATGTTCTGTACCACTGATAGGGTAGTACAAATCTACACATCTACTGGGAAAGCATCTTAGCTGAACGCTTCCTAACTTGGTTTAGGTAAGATCAGATGGCCTGATGGCCCTTTAAAGAGATTTTCTCATAAGTGGATTAGGCAATGCTTTGTGTGTATGTGTGTGTATATATATATGTATTTCAGCAGAACTTTGCAGCAGTAACTACAAAGGGGAGGAGTAGCAATATAATTAGAGCAGAGCCCTCAAGTTATGTTTGTTTGCTGCCATAAATTACTCATACAAGTTCCCTTAGACAAAAGTTTAGAATCTGTACCAGAGTAACCAAGAAAAAGGCACACAGTGTTTTGCCAGTTCTCTTCTGGAGATTGCAAACAATTATAACCTATGGTAATGCACACAGAGAAAGATTTTGAACAGCTTGCACGCATATATTCTATACATCTGTCTCTGCATTGTGCTGTATCACAGTGAAGGCAGAAGGAGTAACATGTCTCTACCTTCCTTCCTCAGTCCTGAAAGCTGCAACTTAGAATCTGATTTCACTAATATGACTTGTGGCTTGTTAAAGCTGCATGATAATGAGGTCCTGTGCACTCAATAGAACAGTGCAAATTACTAATCCCAGGGAACAATATCATAGAAGAAAGTATGGATTGGTGATCCCAGTAATGAAGTACATATTAATGAGACTTTTTAGTAGTACTAAATTATATGAAATTAAAAACCCCAGCACGGAGGGAACTGGAAATGAACATGGAAACATGAGAAACATGGACAGAAATTAGTATGTTTTAACTTTGTGTACAAAACCATAATTTTTTCCTTGGGAGGTGAGGAACTAACAGGAAAAAAAACGTCAAATCAAAAAATGGAAAGTAACAGTGCTGTAAGATATAGGGCTCAAGGTGTATGCTTGGGCAAACCTTACATTATGATGATGAGAATCCTATGAGTACTTCTGGAATGGGAGGATGTTATCTCAAAGGTTCAGAGAAGAGAATTCCAATTCAGTGTTCTTTCAAGTGCCCTTCAAAAATTATTTCCATTGTCAAAAGCACATGTTTGAAGGCAAACATCAATGAAAATGGCTCTATTCGGGGAAAATCCATCATCAGAGCAGGGGAAGAGAGAAATCCACTCTTGTTTCTCTGTTTTATATGTGTCTCTCTACTTTCAGAATGCTGCTAAAGGATTAACGGATAGAAGGCCAAATGATCAAAGGAAGATTTCTCAGGGAAGGTTGGTTCCACGTTCTGCTGGTTTTGAAAACTCCAAAGAAAAACTGTCAGAACAAAAAGAAAACTTTGATCCGCGTAAGCATATAGATACTTTGCCCAAATGCTCCCCTTCAGGCAGTGACGGTGGCAGAATATCTCTGAACACTGGCATGAATGTTTGTGAAAATGAACTTGCAAAATCATTCCTCAAGAAAGCAAAAGAAAATGATGCTCCTTTAAGAACCTATTTACCTGGAATAGGAAATACAGACCCAAAACTAAAATTTCCTGTTCCAGAAATGAGGGACCATAAAGTTTCTTGTAAACCAGAATTTAAACTATGTGGTCTGCGTCCTCCTCTACTACGAGCTGTATCATGGGATAGCTTGGAGCCTGGACAAAAAGATAAAACACCTTTAAAACCACCATCTGAGGAAGAGAAAAGCTTTGGTGGTAATAAATCCAGCAATCAATTTAAAGCATTCAAAGACCTCCAAATCCAAGTTCAGCCTGTTCGAATGCAGAAATTGACAAAGCTCAGAGAGGTGAGTCCTAGTTATCAGTTGTATCTGGTTTTGACGTTATTTTTGTCTTACTCAACTTTCAACTTGCTTAGCATTATTTTTATTGTTGGAAGAAATGTATGCTAACATAATGACAAAGAATTTCAGCAAAATAAATACAATGTTGTATAATTTTTCCTTTCCACTTTAGTAAATTGTAACATGTAACTAAAAACCATGGAATTACTATTTCCTAGTTCTTGTCAAATACGCTTCAACTGCACTGTTGTCTCCTCCTTATGCATGTGCTCTTGCACATAGGGGGTTTGGCTTCAGGAAAAACAAATTGTAGTACTGGTGTCGAGGAAACACTAATTGCTTTCATTGTTGACAGAAAGGTGAGTATAAAACACAATAATTCCTTTTTGCACAATTTACATGAACTATAAACAGGAAGCAGTTGATTAACAGCCATGCCATTTGTAAAACATACTTTGGAGTAAAATGATCTATTTTGGTTTCTAAAGAGTTTTTTAGATCTGAAGAATCTTTCCTTCCTGAGGATGTAACAATATTCCCTTTGAAAGGGTCACTTACGCTATTTCACTTCCTTTACTTCCCTGTACTATGTTTTTTCTGTTTCTTCGGAATTTTCTTCAGAACCAGAGAGACAAAATACTAACTGGCTGATTTCTGTGGATTTAAAAATCATTTTTGCTTTGTTCAGCTGAGTGGTTTTGTGTCCTGTTTACCTCTTGGTATTGTCCCTTCTAAGGGTAGTTGTCCTGTCATTCAAGATTACAGGACTTTGAAATATTGCCACATTTACAAGATCTGAGGACAGGGAGTGTTTTTAGCATGCATTTTTGCTTATTGAACATTCTCAGAAAATGTGCCCAGAGTTTTTGAACTGAGTGCCCCTGAGAGCAGATAAGCAGACTTAGAGTTTCAAGTTCTAACATGGTGCAAATCTGTCAGCCTCTTGAAGGACAGACAGTACTGGACTCTGAAATCTGTAAATTAATCTGTTGCTAAATAATTGTCTTAAATGAGTGTCAAAAAGAACTGTGTATGAAATAATTAAGCCCTAAGAATTGACTACTATATTAAAAAAGTAGAAATAGCATGGAATGATGCAACAACTAATGTGTATAAGACCTTTCAAAGGGGAAGAAGTAGTAGTTCCTTCCCTTAACATCATAATAAGATTTTTTTTTCAACCTCCGCTAGTTAATACTTTAAGACAAATACAAGGCTGACAGATCTGAGGACCTCAAATTCCACACTTGGGTTACTTCCTTTCCACTGTAGTGCTTGGGAATGACAGCTTGGTTATTCATCTTTTCTTGTTTATGTAACGCACATTCTTACTATATATGTACTGGAACTGTTCATATAGAGGCACCTGAGCCATATGATAGAGTGTTTTCGTAGCTGTTAAACGGCTTTAAACAGAATCAGAAAATTAATACAACGTGGCATGTAATTGTAGTTATGCAGGATTTGAGCTCTGACTAGTTGGAGTTGTTTACTTATAAACAAAAGCAGGTGTTTATAAATTTAAAATATATTTGAAATATGAAAGTAGGAAATGAGGAGATGATAGAAGGAGAAAAGATAATGATGTGTAATCCCGAAGACTGTATTCTTCCCTACCTGTAGGGAATAGTGGTAGAGTAACAGTGAAGTACTAACTTGCATCTACTAGCATACCCAGCTTTGGTGTGAGTAAATCCTACTAAGTAAGTCCATAAGGTGGCAAAATCTTAGATACCTGATTTTCTGTACTTTCTCCTTTCTGGAATGCTAGCTTGCTACTGTGTTTTTTTTTTCACATTCATTTACCAAAACTCCCTTTTTGTACTTGAGTAAGGGGCCCATGTGGCAAATCTCTCTTCACATGACCAGGATTTTTGCTAAGTAATGCATGTATGAAATTTGAAATATGTGATACTGATATTGTAATAACTATAACTTCATGTAAATATCTCCATTATGTTTATTAACTAAAGTGAATGTTATATTTAGTATTCATTTGTCAGGTATATTTATATTGAGTTTTCTAGTTAAGTTACTTGTAAATGTTACTGTTTTTCTTAACAGGAGCATATTTTGCTGAGAAATCAAAATTTAGTTGGACTTAAACTTCCTGAACTTAGTGAAGCAGCTGAACAGGAAAAAGGTGCAGTACCACAAAAGTCTGAAGGAGTGTGTCTCTGTTACACAGTGATTTTTGTTTTTTAATATAATTAACTGATACAGAAAATAAAACAGTTCTTATTTTTTCAATTACAATACTAGATGTACTGAAGCAGTCATGGAAGAGGGTAGTAAATGGTGATTGAGAGACCAGTAAAACTAGAGATGTTTTTTGATTTGGCTGTTGGTTAGGCTTGGGAAAAAGAGGAATGCATCTTCTGATCCAACAGCCACTAGCATGCCCTTTGCCCTGTTCATGCATGGGGAGCAGGAATGGAAGGATGCACTTTGAGAAGTGTGATGGTTTGTATGCTCTGGGACTGTTTCACAAGACCTCAAAGCTTCTGTTACACAGGGAGATGGCTGAGATATTACACTTCATGTTACCTCTGAAAACAGTCTCATCTTCTGTTTGAGTGACACAAGATGAAAACATTCTTCTTGTCCTCTACCTGTGTTTAGAGTTTGTATCTTTGGATTTTCATATGTGGTAGTATTATTCCTGTCGCTCTGCTAGTACATTTCCCAGAAATTATTTAGTGGGCCTTGTTTGAAATTGTAAAATAGTTGCCATTTTACTGGTCTGTTAAATAATTTGGGCAAATCTGAACCTTCTGACAGGAAAACATTAGGAAAAACTAAGCATTATTTTATTCAGCTTTTCAACCAAGAACTCTTGAGTATCATGAACATTTTGAAGTCTACTACTCATATAAATGATAGTCAGCACATTAAAGGTCAAACCCTTGTCCTCAATGGGGAAGGCAAGTGAGGGGTCAAATCCTTAGCTTGTTTGTTAGGGAGACTTACTTCCTTACATTGTCATAAAAGCCACCTTTTGTTTTTAAGTGGAGTTGTAAATTTGCTTGAACAATAGCAAGTAGCCAGCTATTTCATTATTACTATTATGAATCAAATATACCAGCTCCATCATGTTGTGTTATTAATGCCACGTTATTGTGATCATCTTAGTAAATACAACTGTGCATCTACAGAAGTCTAGATAAGTGAGCTATGTTAGGCTGGGGACCTTGTGGTGTTAGGCTGTGTTTCTATGAGGACATACACAATTGTTCAAAAATAATTAGACTTTTAAATATAGAAGAAATGCACAGAACTTAAACGTAGCTGGAAGTACCTACTGTTCTTTTCTGCTTTTCATGATAATGTTCTCCACATTCAAAAAATCTGAGATTTTTCACACAGTTATGAACATCTAAGAATCTGTCTGTTATGCTAAATGAACAGGGTGCCTAAGCAAAGGTATCTTCCCAGGTCTCTGATCAAACTGGGGGTCCTGACTTTCCTACAGGAGAGTCCTTCCTTAAATTATGGCAGAGGGAGAGGATAAGGTAAATATTATATATGAAATTAAATAAAATGAAAATAAAAGTTAAGTAAAATGAATTTTAAAAAAAGGTAATTTGAGACATATCTTAGTCCTTATGAAAGTAACACAAATAGAGAACACAATTGCTACCTTTTTGTCCTGTTTCAAATAAAATGCAGTGTGAATAAGTACATGCTGTAGATTCATCATAAGTGGTGCATAAAATCTGTAGTATAGTGTATTATACTAGAAATATTATTGGCAGGTGACACTGAAAGCCTTTTAAAATGACAGTACTCTATGAAATTTAAGCTAAAATTTTCAGAAATTATTTAACTGTACTGCTTTAAACACATGCAAAAATGCTAGATTAGATGTTCCACTAATGTCTTGGATGCAGTCTGAATTGTAGAAAAAAAATGCAATAGTTATTTTTCATTGCATTAAAGACTGTCAGAGCACAAATTACTTCATTCTATCTAAATAAAGAATGATAATTGTAATGGTTACTCCTGTTGCCTCTGTTCAAAGGAAGACAGGAGGAGTGAGTGATGCATCCTCATATGGAATAAAGGAAGTAACATTATGCACCTTTGTTCCCAGCAGAGGTGGGATGAAATCCTCATTGGCTTTTAAAAGGCTGTGCTTAGGTTAGGTCCTACTAGACTGTGAGATGATGACATTTTTAATGCAAACCTTCTCAAAGATTTTTATCTGCAAATATCTTTAGGCCCTTCACCTCTCCCCTCTCCCACTGAAGAGGAAGAGACAAAGAATAGCTCTGATGTCATGCCCAGCATTCCTGATGTATTGCTGCGAAAACTACGTGTGCACAAATCTCTTCCAGGAAGGTAAAAGCTCTTTAGAAGTAGCAAGACATGATTTGGGAAAGGCATACTAATGGTTTTCAGTTAAATCCCTTTATTAAGTTCCATTCAGGGGGGATCCATATATGTAGAGAATACACCAACTTTCAGTAGCTGACAAACATTAGTTTCTAAGTTCTACTTACAAAGTCTGAAACCTAACTTGCATACTACAGATAAATTTTTATACAGATTTGTGACCAGTCTGTCCAATCCTGTTTTCCAGGATTGTTGTTACAGATATAAAATCCTGCTGAAAGGGTTAGTATCTCTCGAGGCCAGATAATGTTTTCATATGGTAAAATTTGGACATGAGAGAATTCAGCAGTTTTTCTGCAAGTGATGATTTTTCAGTGAGATTAAGTTTGTCATTTTGCCTGCTTAGTTGAAGAGTTCACTTGCAAATTCCCTGACATTGAAATGTTAAGCAATCTGCTCATAACTGCCTACTTGCACATCTGTCATGGCTCAAGGGTTTCTTTCCCCCTTAATCTTTGTGAGGAGAGGTCTGCTGGGGCCTGACAGGACCCACCTGTTTCAATAAGGAAAATGTTTCATGACCTGTAATATCATGAAACTGACTGAGAGGGCTTTAAACTGCAAGGATCAATGTGGGAGGAAGATAGCGTTAGGAACACTGAGGTTAAACCAAGGGATGGTACTTCACTTTCAGATAGTGGCAAGGCTAATGAGAGCTTCTGTGCTGCTCCAAGGAGTGCTGCAAGTTCAGGAGCACATCTGAAATTTTTGTATACCACCACACGCAATATGAGGAACAAGTGGGATGAACTGGAGGCTTTGGACCTTTCCCAGAGCTATGACATCATTGGTATTAGTGAGACTTTATGCTTTAACTTCTGGTTAGCTCTGAAGTGGTAAGGCAGTTGGACTTGGTGATCTTTGAAGATTCCTTCCAGCTGCACTGTTTTATCTTTATGTAATCTGAAATAGTTTACACATCCGTAACATGTGGACAGTGTAGAACCATGTAAGAGATCATTTGAAACTAGAGCTATTGCTGCATAATGCAGTGTAAATAAAACAAGGGAATCCTCTGGTCCATACCTCTTCTGAGGTGGAGTTAGAATAGACAATACCTGCGATGTGTTTGTCCAAACTTCTAGAAATACAAATCTCTGATTTGAATTTGCTACCATCCAAGTTTAACATTTATTGACAGAATTTAAGTGGAATTTTCCTTTTGGGGGGAGAGGTTTGTTTGAAATTATTTTTAAAAAAGGACATAATTTGAAAATAGTATTTTGCTCTAGCCCGTAGGGAGTAGTAACATAGGGATGAAAGCTCAAGTAAAACATTTATCAGCACATGCCTTGCATATTTTGTACTGCTTTAGAAACTGAGCATATTTTCTTTTGTCTTATATTAGAATAAAATTCAGATTCTTCCAAACGTGTGCATAAGCCTTTTCTTTGAGAGAAATAGAACTGTAACAAAGAAAAAAGGCATATCAGACATCAAAACAAGACTCTTGAACTTCTTTCTAGGACTACTCCTTCTAGTAGACTAACAATAAGTGATATGATTCCTACTGCTTTAGGCACAAATCCAATACATGGGGCATATTGGCCTCGCATCTTCTAGTCACTGCTTTAAGTATCAATATAATTTATCCACCAAGAAAAATTGACTGCTTATTGATGACATGTGTATTGACTTCTGCATCAGGGTTTAATGTTGCAGCCAATATGACAACTAATATCTGAAACTATTGTACTGTTCTCTATCTCATTTCTTTTATGGTCTACTATGAAACCACTTTTTGGTAACTTTCTCTAATTTTTGTACAGTTAGTAATCATTCTTTGGGTAGAAAAATGAAAAAACTCAAGCACCTGTTTTCTCAATGTCATTCATTGTCAGCTAACAATAATTAGCTAAGTTAGCAAACTTCTAACAAAACAGCTAAAGCACCTTGGTACTGTATACAGGGAGCTGGGTTTTGAATTCTACCCATCTGTGATTTTGTGTGATCATCATCATGAGGTTTCAGCTGTTAAAAGAAGGAAAATAGGTGAAGTTAATAACCCCAAGTCTAGTGTATTAGATCACTTGCAACTCCAAAAGTGTAAATTCTGTCTTCCTCTTGTACTTGGAATTTGTCACAACATAGTGCAGATATACATAAATGTTTGCACTTGCCAGAAACTTTGGTATATTTCTACCAATAATTAAGTGATACCGTGCTGTTGATTTAAAAAAAAAAAAAAAAAAAGAAAAAAAAAAAAAAAAAA